>JANHMN010000011.1:44714573-44789573 GCA_030674055.1 Rhabdomys pumilio
CACCTCCTCCTGACTATTGAGTAGGTTTTGGGTGGAAAGACTTTGAGCATGCTCAAAATACTTTAACCACGGATTTCTTTAAATATTTACACTGAAGTCTTCATGGCTGAACTTAATACTTTTAAGTGCCTGTATTCTTTCACAGTTTCATACATTTATGTAAGACATTTGGTTATACTTGTTTCTCACTGTCTCTTAATCTATTCCCACTTCCCCAACCCCCTTCCTCCCAGCAAGTGTCCATTCCAGTTTCCTGTCTTTCCTTTCCCTTCGTCCCTGGTTGGGTTTACCTTGGGCTGCTCCTTGGGAGAACAGGTGAGGAGCCATGCACTGAACCATCACCAGTGAGTGGCTTCAGCATAGAAAACAATGACTTACTGTTTCTAGTGGCTGCCAAAAGCTCTTCTGGTCAGCATCTTCCAAGGGGCCCTGTTTCATCTTTCAGTGAATAAGGGCTCAGTCTTTAGAACTGTTGCAAAAATTTCTTATTTCTGGAAGACCTAAACAGTGTCTATTCGTCACCCTCCTAAGGTGTCCCAGGGATAAACTAAGGCACGATCCCACTAAAGTTCACTTGGAGAACCAATGAGTTTATCAGCCTCACTGACAGAGCACAGTTCCCGTAGTACTGTGAATGTTTCCCCTAAAATGTTTTTACCCAACTTGCATAATGGCTTTTCTATAGCCTCAAAGGTGGAACCCCAGCCTCTTTCCCGGTGTTTGTGATCTGTACACTCTAGCTCTTCCCCAAGGCCAAGTGCAATTTGGACAGAATTACATACAGCGGGTTATGGAAATACTTCAAGCTCCTCTACAGTCAGCAAACCCAGCTGTGTAATTTTTTGCAAGAGGGCACAGCTGAAGTTGGCAGTTGTTCTCTTGGATTGTCATGTAGAACAATATCTTACATAGACGACTGTCTCTGCTGTAAATTCTTGGATGCCTTGGCCATGTCATACTCCTGAGACAGCCCTTTACAGCCCTTCTCCCCAAGGTTATTCTTGTAAATCGGTTCTGCCCCTCTCTTCTGAGAGATTCCCTGAACCCAATATCAGTATTCCTTTAAAAATGATTGTCATTGTGTGTACATGTGACTGTTTATGATATGTGTATGGAGGCTGAAGGCTTTTTGGAGATTCTTTTCTCCTACTACCTTTATGTAGATTCTTGGGGGGTCAAAACACATAAACAGACTTTCATATAGGTGCTTTAGCCCTCTGAGCTCTTATTGGATGCCCCACATGTTTGATATTCTTTTATTTATTTTGTTTACTTTTATTTATTTATTTACTTACTTATTCACTTTACATCCCACTCACTGTCCCCTCTCCCAGTTACCCTCTTCCACAATCCTTCCTTCCAGCCCTCCTCACCTTTTCCTGGGAGCAGGTAGGGCCGCCCTTGGGTATCCTTCCATCCTGACACTTGAAGTTCCTGTGAGGCTAGGTACTTCTTCTCCCACTGAGTCCAGACAAGGCAGCCCAGCTAGAATAACAATTCCCACATATAGGCAACAGCTTTTGGGATAGCATCTGCTCCAGTTGTTCGGGACCCACATGAAGGTCAAGCTACATATCTGCTACATATGTGTGGGGAGGCCTAGGTCCAGCTCACGTGTGCTCTTTGGCTGGGGTTCAGTCTCTGAGAGCCCCAAGGGTTCAGGTTAGTTGACTCTGTTGATCTTTCTGTGGGGTTCCTGTCCCCTTATGGGCCTCAATCCTTCCTCCTATTCTGTAAGAGTCCATCCACTGTTTGGCTGTGAGTGTCTGCATCTGTCTGACTCAGCTGCTGGGTGGAGCCTCTCAGAAGACAACCATACAGGACTCCTGTCTGCAAGCATAAGTTTAATATTTTTAATGGAAGAATTGCTGGAAAGTGAATATGTCATTTAAAAATGTATTTGATTGTTGTTGTTGTTATTGAGCCATTATTTGTATTATGTTATCCTTTTCCTCAGACTGAATTACATATTTGCTTTGAAGTTCAGAAATTCGACGTTTTTGCTATATGCATTACAAAGTAGCATTGTTAAATATTTCCAAGTAGTGAAACGACTGCTCATGTAGGACAGGTATTATTGACAGTCTGCCATTTATCAGTCAGTAATCCACTTGGCAGGTAGTGTGTTCATAGTTATTCTTTATGCACACAGAGCCTTGTTTGAGTCTTTATCTTTTAATGGGCAGTGACGAAATGGCCAGAGATAAGAGTCATAAATACAACCCAAACTATTTACTTAGCCATCACATTTCTGTTTTAGGAAGTAAGAGATCGAAGGTAGTATTACTTATTTCAGTTTTTTAACATTTCCTTTTTTGTGAGATTGTAATATAAACAATAATTTCTCCTTGTTTCCTCCCTCCAAACTCTCCCATATACCCTTCTCTTTCAAATTCACGCCCCCCTCACCTTTTTATTAATTATTGTTGCATGTATATATCTAAATATTTCTAAGTATAACCAATTTGGTCTGTATAATGTTACTTGTATGTATGTTTCCAGTGCTGACCATATTGAATAACCAATTAGTGTGATCTTTGAGGAGGCAGAATATTTTTTTATCAGTCTCAGCACCCTTTAGTTGACTGTAGTTCCTTATGGAGGGTTGATGCCTCCTGGGTTTTCCCCTGTCTACTTTGGCATGGCTATTACTGTCCTTGTTGGGTTCATGTTTAGGCAGTCATGTTGATGAGACTTTATCCATGTATTTTCTGACATTGCTAGGACACACAATCTCACAACAAACTCTCTGATCCTCTTTGATCCTCTAGCTTTTACAATCTTTGCACGCCATCTTTCACAACATTCTGGGAATCTTGGTTGCTGAAGTTGTTTGTTTGGTGTATTCATTGGGACCAGGTTCCACATGTCTACATTTTAATTTGTTGTGGTTTCCGGTAATAGTCTCTCTGTGTTGCAACGAGGAGTTTCGTTGACGATGGGTGAAGACTATCTTGTATGCATAAGGACAAATATTTAGAATGTAGTTATGGAGTATGCTGGTTTAGTTAAGTCGTGGTTGTAGGCTCTCTTCTAAGATCCATGACTTTGATAGCCCTGGGTAATGGGTTTCCAGAACCATGTTTTGTTTCTGTCCTGTTGAAGAAGTCTAGTTAGAGAGCTGTTGGTTGGCACAAAGGTATATTTGTCACTAGTCCACTCTTAGGGTTATCCTGCCATGGTGGTGGTTGTTGTCGTTCATAGGCATCATAGTTGGGTAGGTCGCTTCTTTGGAAGATTGCACAGCACTTTCTGGTATCATAAAAGCAAGTCCTCAGAGAGGAGGAATTCCTGTCAGTTCCAGTTCAGAAGTCTCTAGGCCCTGTGCATCAACCATGGTGTCTTCAGCACTAGGGACTTCACCTTTGGGGACCAAGCAAAGGCCATACCAAAAGCCTCTAATGTTATTCGAGTTTCCTGGACAACCCTGACCAACAGTTCAAAGAAGGGCTTCTGATACCTGGTGTTTTGTTGTTGTTGTTGTTGTTGTTGTTGTTGTTGTTGTTGTTAGTCTTTGGCTCTTGGGAGAAGTATTGACAGCCCAGATGAGTAAATTTCTTTAAAAAAAATTTATATGTATATTATTTTTAATTTGTTATATGGTTTTAAGTACTATAATAGTTTTAGATAGGTGGTTAATAATATGATTATTTATGACTTTTTCAGATATCCTTACTGTTTATCTCTTCTTCTGTATTTGTCTCACTCTCCTGTCCCAAATCAGAAGTCCCCCTCTATTTACTTTCTCTCAATCAGACTGTGTATTCCCTGCTATTCCCCCGACTTATTTCACTATTGAAGGAGTTTCAGTGGTTCAGGTCGACTCTTTTTATCAATCAACCCTTTTCCTTTGACCCCCTTGTTTTGTCAAGCTTTTGCGTATATATTGTTTATTATAATTATGACAGACATAAAATAAACCTACCAGGTTATAGATTTGCTTTTCTTCATAGTAAACAGAATTATTAATGCATGAAATATAAAAATGTAAATTTTATTTATGCTTTTAAATTTTTTGACTAAAAACTATTATCCAGTCTACATATTAATATTATATAAAATTTCACATTTTCTTCAAATATAATAGGTACTTGCCGTTTAAGAATATTTTCAATTTTTTTCTATATATTTGACCATATAATATTTACATATTTGCAATTTGGGCTGCTTTATATGTGTGTGTATATAAACTTTATGCTGAGGGAATAGCATTCTAAAATTTATATTTTAATTTTCATGTTTGAGGAAGTTACCCAAGAGTACTTTGTTTTCAAAGTTCTATTTTATTCCTCAGTACAGGTATTACAGCTTATTTTATGTTTAAATCTATTTCTCCTCATATTTCTGTAGTGTTTCTACTTTTTTACTCTTATAATGATATTTATATTATTTTCTTTATGTTGTTCATATTAAGTGATTTTTATATACAACCTTGCAAATATTCCTTTATTGGCTTTTTTTTTTTTGATTTGCAAAAATGACTTAAAAACTGTGGTTGCAATTTGTTTCCTTCAAACTTAATACTGAAATTGGTTATTCTGTTTTGTTGTTATTCGTCTATTTAAAACTTTTGTGTAACCGAAGTTACTTTAAATTTCTTTTTGTTGCCGGACAGTGGTGGCGCATGCCTTGAATCCCAGCACTTGGGAGGCAGAGGCAGGCGGATTTCTGAGTTTGAGGCCAGCCTGGTCTACAGAGTGAGTTCCAGGACAGCCAGAGCTACACAGAGAAACCCTGTCTTGAAAAACAAACAAACAAACAAAATTATTTTTGTCTCCTATAGTGCGAGCTTAGCAAACTTCCTTTCCCCCTACATTTTTTCCTTTCCTTGTCAGCTCTTACATGGCTGATTGGCTTTCATATCTGTATTTTCTCATCTCCATAGAGATTCCAAATGTTTTCCACTAAAATTGAAAAAGTTTGTTACTCTTAGTGTCACAGATTTTTGACAAGTCATTTTAGCATGGCACGGCCACAGTTAAGGAAAACATTGACTATCATCTAGTGTATCAGTCTCAAGCATGACTGGATAATTTGTATAGATCATATAAAACAGCTGTAGTGAGCTGTATAAACTGGTGTGAGCTGAATCTACTTCTTGAGTTGTTAACCAAAAAGCTTGTGAATCTGCACATTTTCTGAGATCCAGTCTATCAATTTTAAATATCTTGCCTTTTCATAGGCAGAAAAGCATTTCAGCTTGTATTGTTTAAAAAGATAATATATCCTACAGGAAGAATGAAAATTTTTATTTATCTAACGTTGCATTTCCACAGTCTTGTCAAAAGAACATGCTTCACAAGTCCTGGTGAGGAAGCGCCGTGCAAATAACTTGATCGAAGAAACTAAGCAGGGCAACCTTGAAAGAGAGTGCATTGAAGAACTCTGCAATAAGGAGGAAGCCAGGGAGATCTTTGAAAACAATGCCGAAACGGTAAGAATTCGTGGAAACTGTTGAGTCCACCCACCTCCATGTACAGTGACAGACTGAACATTGCCAGCTTGTGTTTCCTTGGCTCCAGTTGAAAGCTAATGATTCTGCAGGCCACTTTCTATGTGTTGCCCTGTCTTTTCAGGAGGACAAATGCTCTGGCCTAACTAGATTTCCCCTAAGTCTCATCGTCAACAACTAGTGTTGACTTTGTGGTTTTGTAATGATTTTATCCTAACCCAAATTTAATAGTATTGAGGTCACAAGAGAAAATGTGTGTGAAGTGTAAGTGACCGTGGGTATTTCTGTCACCACTGTGCTTCTCCTTTGTTTTGTTTTGGTTGATTGCTTGCATTTGTGATAGTCTCTTACTTGTAGTCCCAACTACCCTGAAACTCACTCTCTTCCTGCCTCTGCTTCAGCCTCCCAAATACTGGGATTATAGGTTGGTACCACTGTGCATTGTGTCACCATTTATCTTTAGAAGGTTCTAGAAATGGGGCCATCTAACTGACACTAATTATTACAGTGTCATGTATGCTGAGTATACTTCATAACCTTTGGAAAGTTTCCCTAGGCTACTGATATCAGCAGCAATCTTTAGTGTATGATAAATTACAAGTTATTCACCTCACGCTCCCCCCCCCTCCTTAAATATAACCATAAAGACTTAAATGTCACACAGCAATATGGGACTTATTGCCCATTCCGTGTTTTAGGAAAGGGTGCTCTGTAGCATGCCTGTAGCTAGCAGAAATAGAGTAAATACCTCCAAGAAGTGGTATAAGCTTCACCTTTAGAGTTTTAAACTCATACCCTTAAGGGTTTCCTCAGATATTTTTCCTGATTCAATCTGGAGAAAAGAAGGAGAAGACATGTGTAAGGGTCTGCTTGTGCCTCTCCTTCAGCTCCCAGCTTCATGACAATAGCTGAGTGATAACAAGCAAGAACACTTAGTCCATTTAAAATTTAAAAATTGAAAATCTGTCCCAAACTGTAGCTACTGGCGTTCTCTGTGACTGTTCTTGTAGCCCTTTTATCTCTCTCCGTGTTCTGATAGGTTTAAAGAAGAAATTTTCTGCAAATACCCAACAATTCATTTTTAATCTACTTACAAGTGGGACCAAGGTGTGAAAAAACACCAAGAGCAAAAGCAGCGTGGAGATTAAAGGGTTTCTTTGGCTCATATATCTTAAATTAAAGTTCATTGAGGGATGCTGAAACAGGAATTCAATCCAGGTGGGAACCAAGAGGCAGGAGCTAATGCAGAGACATGGAGAAGTACTGCTTATTGGCCTGCTCCTCATGGCTTGCTTGGCCAGCTTTGTTATAGGATCCAGGACCACCATCCCAAGGATACCGTCACCTAAAAGGGGCTGGGCCCTCCTCCATCAGTCACTAATTAAGAAAATGCCCTACAGGTCTGTTCACAACTCTATCTTATAGAAGCATTTTCTCAATTGAGACTCCCTCACAGATGATTCTCGCTTGTGTCAAGTTGACATAAAATTAGCCAGCACAAACAGTAGTAATACAAAATTTTCTATCCCATACAATGTAGTAAACTTCCTTACTGTATAGCATATATACATACATTTTTCCATGCTTTACATTTTCATACTAAAAGGAATGTGTAACTACTTTTACAGAGATTGTTGTATATATTAGATAAATACATATATTCCTTTCTACTATGAAAAAAATTTAAAAAATAGAAATAATAATACAATAAAGCCCAACACACCACCTCCCTCCAATAAGGATCAAGTCCTCCATTTTATTTTGCCTGTCTACCACATCTACTCAACGTCTTGGGTAGAACACTTTGAACCTTCATGTGTCATGATTATGTCATCCATAAATACTTGACTGTATATTTCTGCATTGTACATACGTTCTGAGGTCAGACTTCAAAGAGGAATCGGAAAGGGAGACAGAACAAAGGAGGGAAAGGGGAAGAAGACAGAGAAGGAAGACTCATTCATGTTTCTTCATCAACACTGGCTTGTCGACACTCCACCTACTCCCTCTCTGTGTCCCTCATACCTTTAGTCCATATTCCCGGTGTTTACTCTCTTGTTCAACTCTTCACTGTCTCTAATGTATTCTGGTCATTAGCATATTACAAACTCTTGAAACTCATTTGTTGCTCCTTATTGTTTGGCTTTGCTTCTGCTGGAAACCAGTGTTGTCTGAACGCTTTGGTGTCAGACCCTATCTCATAAGCTAGTAGGAACCTGTACTGCAGGTTTATATGTAATAGGAGGGAAACGTGAGGACTTTGAAGTGGAAAAAGCCATGTTCCACATGTTGACTGAGCCAGAACTTTGAATATTCTTGTATGCAGACATTTTGGTTCTGCACGGAATATTTTTTTTTTATTTATACTACATACGAGATATATTCTGAATTTACTGTTAGAAATTTATCACATTCTGCACGTTCATAAAAATACATTCCCTTGTCCACCTTGTGATAACTGCTTTTGGTACCCACCAGTTTATAAAGAAAGTGTTGCATGTGCATTAGATGCAAGTAAGGTAAGTGTTCAATTTAGTTCCCTTCAAACTATTTTGTTGTGACCTCAGTGTAAATAATCACAATGATATAAAAATATATCAAATGAAGGCAGTTGTGGTGGCATACACCTTTAATCTCAGCATGCAGGAGGAAGGGGCATGTAAATCTCGTGATTTTGAGGTGGACATGATCTACATGGTGAGTTCCAGGATAGCCAGGGCTGTGTAGAGAGACCCTGTCAACACACAAAAATGTGTACCACATGGATGTTTAATCACCATTAAAAATTTGCTTATAAAAGAGGGCATATATTTATCGCCTTAAGTACAACCTTTTCAAATCAGGTGCCTTAAAATGTTATTTAATTGTTTAGTGGTGTTTTAAGCCTACTTGTTAAGTATTGCCTATCTTTTCTTGAAATATTTTTCATATAGAACAATTAGAATGTGAAAACACACAACATGTAATTGATTCCCATGTTAGTAATGAAAAAACTAAAACATTAATCTTTAACTCTGTGATGAAATTGAGGTTTGCTAATATATCTTTTTTTTTTATTTTTTCTAGGATTATTTTTATCCAAAATATTTAGGTAAGTTTTAAGTATCTGAAGCATAACATTTTGGAAATTGAAAAGAACTTAGATATGTTCAAACCTCACCTTCTCCCCATATACCTATCCAATACTAACTTATCATCCTTGAGAAAATGTAAGCGCTATGATGCTCTTGCATTTAAAGTCATATTGAAAGATTTGGAAGGTCTCATTACTATGTTAAACTGTCACTGTTAGTTTTCCGTGTCTTTCTGCTAAAATATCTTTAGGCTGATGCCAATTATCTTCAGACATCCAGACATTATGAACAACTATGTTTTCATGGATGTCTTTCACAGAATGAAAGATATCTTAGCTCATCAAATCCTGTGATGTACACAGTTATCACTCACCCATAAGTAATTTGTAGCAGGCATTCCAGTCATTCAGTCTCCCATTCATGCTGTTTTGGATTTGGGACTCTCAATGTGGTAATATTCGACACTAATGTATGTTACATGACGTCAGTTTAATGCTCCTTAGAGCACAAAGCTTGTTTTCTTAGAGCAAACGTAGAAATGTTTCATACTAATATTAATTGTGAATGTCATTTCTGCTTCCAAATGTTAGGGTTTCTAATTTCTGCACCTGTTTCTCATGTGATTCTCCATGTTTACAACAGAGTTATACTCCTTTCCCCACCCCTTTCTTTCAGAATACTTCTTATCTATGCTTGGTTTCACCCTATTACCTCTAGGAAACTAGAAATAGAAAGGAAATCTTTTCGGAAAATATAGAAATAAACTTTGATATTATTATTAATATAGTCTTGTAAATGATTAAGCCATTAAACTTGTTACTCTTGGAATTTGAGTATGGTTACTTTATTATATTTTACTTATTTTTATATATTACTCTGTGTACTCTTGGAGCAATTCCAGAGACATTTTGAGAAGAATATTTATACTTTGGACCTTAAGGGAAAAATACGAAAATTGGTATTGATTTGTATTTATCTTTTAGAATAATTAGTAGGTTAAAAGTTCAAAACCACTGAAAACAAGATTTTTTTTGAAACAGGTCCATGACTCAGAGTTTTTAGTGTACATGATGGTTAGCATCCTTTATTTGTGGCACCTGCTGAGCTTGGGTGACTTGACGATACTGTACAATGCTGTAGTCCATCCTTTCAACACTGTAAGACATCAGTCAGTTCTATGATAGCTCTCGGTAGAGCACCTTAGCTTTTTAACGTCTAGGAACACGTTTGTCACCTCTCTAGGTGGGTTTTCACCAAGATTGCAAAGCACTTAATAAAATGTATTTCTTTTTGTCCTCTTTATTTTTCTCCCCTGATGTGCAATTTCTGTTTGCTTCTTTGTCTTCCTTTCTTCCTTCCAAGTTTTACCCAGGCTGGATCCTTCTTAACTTCCGTGATCAGATGAGATGGGATACATTCAGGGTGGTAAGGCCAAGTCCTTTCTTTCCTTCTCTAGCTCCTCATACCAGTGTTAAGTGTCTTTTTTCAATAGCACACCATGAGCAGTAATTGGGAGGTGCTGTTATTTGTGTCTACAAATATAATAAGTACAACAAGGTTTTGTAAAACCCTTTGCTTTTACATTTTAAAGGGTAGAGAATGGATAAAAGCATTCATCCAGGAAAAGAATCTATTTTTGTATACAATATGAGTCACCACTTTCCAAAACAGAAGCCAAGAATTTACATTGTGGAAGTAATTGAGAAAGTACAAATTATCAAGACTATCCCAGCCTCTCATATTAGAAGAAAATTTAAATGTTTAATAATAAAATGAGATACTACTAAGCTACTAACATTATAAGGTTATACTAACCTTGTTTATTGAGGCCATGTAATGAGGGTGGTATGTTTGCAGCAGCAACCATCTGAATGTTATACATTTCTAAATATATATACATTTTTTGATCACAGTACATTTGAAAAAATATGAATAGTGTTTTAATATAGAACTATGAATTTGGGAGAGGTTTCTTAAATAACAGTTTTCTCCTTTTAACTCTTTTATTTTTTTTCTGAATTCATCCATCTTTCTCTCCTCTTTCCATGACTACCTTGGCAGCATGGTAGAAGATTAAAATACAAACAAAACTTGGAATCTGAGATGTGCCTGTCAGTTTCAGAATAACCTTTGCTGGCAACATGTTTTCACTTTTGCTTTTGTTGTTGTTTTTAACTACTTGCAGAGGTTTATGTTTATTATATGCAGAATGTCACTAGACTTTCTAACTCTAGACTGCTTAGACTGTTAAGGAGATAGGTAATAGATTTATTGTCAATCTTTTTTCTAATGGAAGGTGGTATTATTTAATCCATTAGGTGAAACAAAAATGCTTTTGATTGAAATTTTATATTTTGTTTTGTATGTGAAAGTGGTACATTTCACTGTTGAAAGAGAAAAGGAAGATCCCTTATCAAAGTTAGATGTTCTGTTGTTTGGTGTGCAGAGGGGCCATGGTCCTTGTTAGAAAAATACAATGAATACTTCCGTTCATAATAAACATAATAGTAACTTAATAACCCACAATTTATGCTGGGTTGTCCTTATAAAAAGAGAAGGTTATTCAGTACATTAGACTAAAGATATCAATACTTTTTGGACAGTGTCTAGACTTAAAATTTTGTAGTCATATAAACTACTTCATGAAGTTACCCTTGCCAACTGCTGCCCTTAGAACATGCAATTTAGAATAGAAATGCCCTGGGCTTACTGGCACTTATCACACAGATGGAAACAATTGATGTCATTAGTTTGTTTCAAGAAATGAAAACAGATAATGGTTGCAAAGGACTTTTAAAATGAAGTTTTATGGTACAAACTTGTGTTCATATATAAATGTATAAAATCAAGTTTATAAACTTTATATGAACTTTCAGAGATTGAACTCAGTCCTTGTACAAGCTAGGTTGCACCTTTGCCACCGAGTTATAACCCCAGGATATCATTATAATTTAAATTCTCTTTTTTGTAAAAGCACTTCTTTTTTTTCCTGAGGAAATGGGAAAATTAAGTTTAAATCTATATAAGCATTGGAACATATCACCAGGAAACTGTGAGCCCATATGTAAATATTAGAAATCATTCTTTAGGGCTGGAGATGCAGCTCATTGGTAGAGTACTTTCCTGACATGCATAAGAATTTAGGTTTAATTCCTAAAATGCACACACACATGTGCGTGTGTGCGTGCACACAAACACACACACACACACACACACACACACACACACACACACACACACCCCAAACAATCAGGCAAACAAACCAAAGCACCTTAGCTTGCGGGTTCTACCAAACTAGTGAATTTATCCAAATTTCTCACTTCATCTTTTCAAATAATCTCTAGAGAAACATTAGGAATCTAGGCACTGATGTTAAGAAAACCCTAAAACAAGAAGTAGCCTGAAGTCTTGTAAAAGACAGGACTGTAGTCACTAAGTGTTCAGGTAGCGGTGAGAAGGCAAGTAGTAAAGCTTGACAAAGTGTTCAAATAAAAAATCAAAAAGCACAATAGAGTAAGCTCCAAATAGCAAGACAAAATATGAATAGAGGTAAATGAAATGGAGAACAGCAAGGAAGATTGATAAAAGCAAAATTTATGCTTTGAAAAGGCTTGTAGTTCACTGTTGTAACAGGAAATTTGAAGCCTAGAGTGACTTCCATCTCTCAGTGATGGACTGCATTTTCCAAAGATGACACAGAAGTGTCTCCTGCTTCTCATACTCTCTGATGTGTCATTTTCCCACTCCCTTATCAGGAGGTAGATGCTGTTTTCCCTGCCCACACACTCTTGGGTGGATCCTGGAATTGCTTACATCATAATACATGGTGGCAGCAGTACAGTATTCCTTACAAGGCCTTGCAGCTTCTGCGTTTTCCTTGGATGCTAGCTGCTATGAAATAAGGGCCACTTTAAGACCAGCATGGTGAAGAAAACTCTGTCATATGAATAGACTCTGATATATAATACTTTATAAACCAGTAGAAGTGGGGTGTCAGACAGCATGAGCTGTCATGGCTCACCTTGGAATGGATTACCTTGGATTCCAGTGCTCCGGCTGACTCCACATGCCACAGACATCTTTAGTTTGGTGAATTAATTGCTTCTCAGATATTCGACCCCCAAATCAAATCCAAATAGCTCTAGTAATTTTGAGGTTATCTTGCTATTCTGCAAAAGGTAACTAAATATTGGGTATCTGAGCAAAGAAGTGATACATGCCATTTCTTTGATGTCAGGACATAGGTTTGTAGAACTGTTAATAACATTAAAATCTCTAAGTATCTTGTCTCTTTTATGTCATGTGTTATTTTTTAGTTTCCTAGCCATTCAAGTCATTACTTTCATAGCTTTGTAGTCAGGAACAAAAGGAGTGGATCAACCATTCTGTGATATTAAGGAATTATGCAAATATTATTGTATTAGTCTCTATGCAACACGAGAAGACCTGGAAGTTGCCTGCAGCAACCAGAAACAGTGACTCCTATTGATTACATAAGCCGTTCATGCGTCTGAAGTCAGGCTCTCATCTGATGTGCAGGCTTGAAAGTTTCTTTGCTATAACAAACAAAGAGATTTATGTGACAGGAGATTTCCCTTCTAATCCCATGTCTTTTGTTGTTGTCGTTTTTCAGATCAAGGTTCCTCCCCACAGAAAGAAGCATTTATAACCTTAGTTTTTCATGACTCTGTTGTTTATTGCAAGCTAGCTTGTAGATTTTTTTTTAACGGTTCAGAGAGATCAATGTGCTACAACAAAAAGCTAGTTGTGAGAGATGCTAATGATAATGAAACAGAAGGAAAGTGCCGGGCAAAGGAAGACTTGACAAAGAAGGGAACATACCCTGGCCAGTTGATTTCTTTTAGGATCGACAGTGTAGAAAGTGTTTTCGATCCTCAAACCAGTACAGCAAATGAATGTATTCTCTTGGTATCTTATCAGAAATGGAAGGTTTAGGTTTAAGACGGGTGTGGTGATCGAATGCCTGGAATCTGTCAGTACTGATAAGGCTGAGGCAGGAGGATCATGAGTTCAAAGCCAAACTACACCACACCACATGGGATAAGTAGAGGGTTGGAGAGATGACTCAGAAGTTAGGAGCATAAATTGTTCTTGCAAAGACCCTGAGTTCAGTTCAGGTTTTAGGGAATCTGGTCCTTATAAACCCTCCACAAAAAACTCCACATCCCCACACAAAGATACACACACATGCACATCATTTAAAAAGTAAAAGTAAGTCTTAGAAAGAAAAATAACTAATGTAAATAAAGCTTATCTAATGCACACCTTATAATATCTCAGGGAAGAATTCCCTTTCATCTAGAGGTTCAGTATCTAGATGGTTTGAAGACGTGCCCAGTAACCATAGCAACGCCCGCTATCACCTCTGTGTTCTTGACACAGTTACATCTATCTTTATACACTCTTGTTCAAAGCATAATGCGCATGTATGCTTTATTGCAAGGCATTCTGCATAGTACAAAGACAAGATGCCTCCAGGAAAACAGGAAAGCTCACAACAAATAGAAAAACACTGACAGAAAATTAGGACCCGGTTTGTAAATTTGTTCTACAAAGACAGCGTAGCAGAAGTAACACGAATAGGGAGTGTTGTGTTGTCCTTTAACACAGCAGTTCTCAACCTGTGGGAGTCGACCCATTTCGAAGTGGAATGACCCTTTCACAGGGGTCGTCTAAGACGACTGGAAAACACAGATCTTTGCTTTGTGATTTGTAACAGCAAAATTACAGCTATGAAATAAATGAAAATAAGTTTACAGTTGAGGGTCAACCCAACACAAGGAACTACATTAAAGGGTCTCAGCATTAGGAAGGTTGAGAACCCACTGTTCGAACACTTTGGCATGAAGAACTGGCCATAAGGCAAAATCAAACTGCTGCTAAGAAATCCCAATGGCCTTCTAATAAAACTCAAGGAAGGTCCGATGGTTTTATGACAGAATGATGTGCTTCATATCAGAATTATCTAATCGGGACTGCAAGATTAACTTCCATGACCGTGAGGGAGACAGGAAGCTAGAAGACGGTGTTCCTGGTGATGTCAAAGGCTTTATTCACACAGTAGTTGTCAAAACCTCACGAAGGAAAGGCTAAGCCATTGCAATGGCTGCTGAATGATTGCAAAGCAGGCTACTTCAGAAACTTGATGAATTTTGGAACAGGGTTAGTTTTCAGATAGGCTTCAGTAGAAGCCAAAGTTCAATAGTCTGAGCAGACCTATGCTCTCTGGCAGGTAAAACAGTGAGTGAATCAACAAAACAAAACACAAAAAAAAAGCAAAAACGTCTTCCAGATAAAGATCAGTCTCAGGTGTAGAAAGTAAACTCAAGCAGACCATAGACTACAGGACTGAAGCTTGAAACCACATAGCTACCTCTAGATACTCACACAGAAGGAAGACACAAGGGTAGCAGAGTCTGTGATGCCTGAGGGACCTGATAAAAGAATGTTTGGTACTGGGGTTTTCAGAGTTGAAAGTTCTGCTGGGCGGTGGTGGCACACGTCTTTAATCCCAGCACTTGGGAAGCAGATGGATTTCTGAGTTTGAGGCCAGCCTGGTCTACAGAGTGAGTTCCAGGACAGCCAGGGCTACACAGAGAAACCCTGTCTCGGAAAAAAAAAAAAAGAGTTGAAAGTTCTGTTACATCATGTTCTGTTCTTCTGGTGTGTGTTCTGAATGTCTTTGTCAAAGACATCCCCAGGATTCATCTCTCTGAATTCATATCTGTCTACTTGTTCCCGCAGCTCTCAGACCTAAGGAGAGAAGTTTCCGTGTACAGTTGATGGTGATGAATGTAGAAACAAAACTGTTTACATAGCAAAAGAATGAATTTGCCTATCCTAGCTTTAGCAGATTATGTCAATACTGACAAGGAATAAGTTTCAGATGTTGTTGAAGGAACATTCTGGAACTAAATTATTCAATTGCACCAGAGTATCCCTACAAATATGAACCGGTACAAAGCTCCGTCATACACGAAGAGAAAAAAACAAAAAAACAAACTGAACTTTAAAAGTCAAGCTCCAAAGTTCTCCTTCTTTCGATTCAGTCTAAACAGCAGTAATCCTTTCTCTTAAGAGGATAAATGAAGAACATGCCTGCTGCATGTCCTGTGTGGCCACCAGTCACCCTTTTTACCTGTGTGGCCACAGGTCACTGTTAACTGTGTGATTCCTCAATGGAGAGCAACCAGGATTTTTTTTTTTTTCTTTCAGCGCATCCATGAGTCAATTGAATAGCTGGGTCGATGAAAGAGCTTGTATGCTACCATGATGACTGAATATAGTGCCCAGAACCCAGGGAGACATGCTGTGTCATGTCTGCAATTCCAGTACTCACAGAGGGAGATGGGGGCAGAGATAGGCCAACTGGCAGAAGTTCCAGCAGAAACCACAAGATCTCTTGCCTCAAAAAACGAGGAGGAAAGAGCTGACTCCTAAAAAGTTGTGCTCTTCTCTCCATATGTCCTTGTACAGGAGCATGTAAGCATGAACATGCACACACACACACACACACACACACACACACACACACACACACACACACAAATATCTTTTTAAAACATCTATTCCTCATCCTACCAATGTTGTATTTTGTTCATATCTGTCAGTCCATTTCTATATAACATTTACAATTCAACATTCATCAAAGCATGTTTTAGATAAAATACTGTTACTCAAGGGAAGAGGAAAGCATGCACTTGAACCATAAAAGTGATCGTCTTCTCTATCTTGTTAACAAGTTTAACTGAGAAGGTCTAGCGGAGGTAGAAACTTTTAGGGTGGTCTGTTAGTACTAACTCTTGTGAAGCAGCAGAAACGGAAGTATCCCGGCTTTAGGGTAATTTCTACTGTGGAGTTCAGATCAAGGCTGCGGTGATACAATTACATCTTTTCTTTCTCACAGCTTGTTTGGGCGACTTCCGCGTTGGCTCATTCAGTGCTGCAAGGCAGTCAGCTAATGCTTACCTTGACCTCCGGAGCTGTGTCAATGGTAAGCTGATATTTAAAAACAACATGCAAAAAAGGAAAAAACAAAACAAAATAACATAGAAGTCTTGTGAGTAAGAAACACTGTTCTTATATAAACCGATGTTTGAAAACCAGTAAGTGAACTCCTGAAAGGGAGCTACGCCAAGCAGAAATGCATTTTTGAGCAGCATATAGAAGCATAATTTTCCATTGTAAATGCATGTTATACTTAAAATGAAAGTTTCTCCTAATGTTTCAGTTGAGTGGTGGTCAATGATAGTAGGTTTCAAGTTATTGGCTGTCAGAAATTTTATATCTAGCATCTTTATTTTGGCTAGACTTATATAATCACACAGTATGACCAATTGTATAGTTAACTGGTAGGTCAGAGGAGAGCTATGCACATTCTTTTAACTTCCAGGCACTGACGATATAAATATGAGAATGTGTGTATGATTACAGCTTTTATCCTCTGAAGTTTCTATAGGTCCTACAGTGACCACCATTTGATAGTTGGGGTCACTTTCTTTCATTTTTCTGCAGCTCAGTCTGCAGTGTTTGGAAACTGGTATTTCACACATTTTAATAATGATCCTACTTCTTTAAGACAAGAAGGCCCCTTTTATTCCATCTTGCTTCAAGTTAGAATTGTCAAATTTTGTCGTCGCGCGGAGAATAATTTGCTTAGTCTGTCTTCCTCATGGAGTTGTTTTAAGACTTAGATCAAGTGAAGTATTTTCCTGGCTCAGTGGTACACATCATTAATCCCAGCACTTGGGAGGCAGAGGCAGGCAGATCTCTATGAGTTCGAGGCCAACCCGGTCTACGTAGTAAGTTTCAGGACAGTCCAAGCCATTTCTCACTTTTTCATTTCTTCCATATTTAAATTTATTTATTTATTTTTTGCTATAGTGTCTTATGTAGTCCAGTCTGGTCTTGAACTGGCTCTACAGCCAATGACGACCTTTGTCCAATCATGATCTCCTCCACCTCTGAGTGCAGGGGTCACAGGCATGAATTCACCCCATCAAGTATATGCAGTCGTTGGTATCAAACCTAGTAATTTGCACATGCTAGACAGTAACTGTACCAACTGAGTTACACATGCAGGCTATATTCTATTTTAATTGAACAAGTACTGTTTGAAAGAATGCATCGTAGCCCTGTTGGTTGCAGGCATGAAACTGTATGCTTCCAGGTCTGCTATTCACTTTCCTTGCTCAAGGTAAAAATTAAATAGGGGTCTGTTTCCTTTAGCCATCCCAGACCAGTGTGACCCTATGCCATGCAATGAAGATGGGTATCTGAGCTGCAAAGATGGGCGAGCTGCCTTCACTTGCATCTGTAAACCAGGGTGGCACGGAGACAGGTGTCAGTTTGGTACGTATAAAAAATCCACACCCCTTGGCTTTCCTGGAATGGCTGCATGACAAATTATCCGAAGGTGTTATTTCTTTACAAATAATTTATTTTTCCATCGTAGATGTAAACGAATGTAAAGATCCATTGAATGTCAACGGAGGCTGCAGCCAGATTTGTGACAACACTCCCGGAAGTTACCACTGCTCCTGCAAAATTGGCTTTGCTATGCTAGCAAATAAGAAAGACTGCAAAGGTAAGAGCCCAGAAACCGAATACAAATGTATTCACCGTGTGAGGCCAGTAGAAGAATTTTTCTGGGAAAGTTCTGTGGAAATACTCTGGTCAGAAAGTACTTACATTAGATATGCCTCTATGTCCAGGAGCCTTGTGATACTGTGTGATTCTGTCTTATGATACCAAGGATAAGAGTATTTCATGTTCTTCTTGTGTGTGCATATGCCCAAGTGCATATTTCAAGGATTCATCCAGTTATAAGTAAAGATAATTTAAGCACTTCATAAAAAGAGAGGCTTCGGTGCTACCGACATTGCAAAGCCATTGTTCCGCACTCAGAATCAGCTACTTTCCCTCTATTGTTCCGTCCGTAAGAGGAACAGCAGCTACACAAAGAAATCTGCAGCTCTTAGTAACCTCACTATTATATCTTACCTTTGCTTTTCAGAAAAATCTTTCTGATTTTCAAAATGAATCTATTATTTTGCACCGCATTTCTGGTCATGGTTATGAGAAAGATGGAGAATCTGTTTTTTCATTCTCTTTACATGTAACTATTCCACCATTGCTCTTAACTCTTTTTTAATTTGGATTTAAATAATCTGTCAGGTTAGCTTTTTGTATGTGGGTAGTATATTTCTTTTGGCTTTCTCTATAAATCTTCGTCTCCCAAAGTTTTTCTTCTATTTTTTCCTTGCACATCTTGTGTCCTTGGACTGCTTGACCTCCTGTAAGAAATCTATAAGCATTCATGAATGAATACATTCGTGAATGTGTAGCTCCAGCCAGAATTCTGATCCTGTTGTGTTTCTACGAAGCAGAAACCCTTAGAAAAAGAGAAAGATTTCTTTCTTCCTCCTTTGTTTAGTTAAGAGGTTAAAAGGTCAGTAGATTATGTGTGACGTTTCATTGTGTAAGCTTTTATTTTTTTTCTTACAAAATCTCCTATCTGAATTCATATTTAAGGAACCTCCCTTGGCTTGGCAATATTCCGTATTGTGTAGTTCACTACAGTGTACTTTAAAGTGCTGTGGAATGAAGCTGAAATGAAATGCATTTACTACCAGTCTCTTCCAAGCCATTATCCAATTTGTGACTGTACAAGTCTCCTGTCTGTCTATTTAGAGGTTTTAGTTTGGCTATTAGAGTAGGGGCATCATTAGAAAAGCAGGTACAGAAAGCCATCATAATTCAGGATACCCTGTACATTATACAGACAGTACCCATTCCTATTTTAAAATTATTTAATATTCCTACTTTAATAATATCTTTATTCAATTTTTTGTCAATTTTTCATATTTGCATTGAGTCAATACATGCATGTACACTTATTAAAAATAAGTTTTTGGTTTTTGTTTGTTTATTGGTTTGTTTGTTGGTTTGCTGGGAATGCAGTTCATGGGTGGAGTGCACCCTTGGCATGTGGAAGCCCTGGGTGCATTTCTCAGTGCTGCCAACCAACCAACAGGATGCTTCTGCAGATCAGAACACAGGCTATTAACTCTTTCTTTACATAGTGATGTATGTGAGATATGCAACAGAACACAGAACTTACAGGAAAATATGTGAAAAACTACAAAAGAAGGACCTTGGCTGTAGTGTGGAAAGACAAGGAATTGGGATGGCGGTTATTGACTAAATATGAAAGTCTAAAACCTCAGCAGACATTAGATGTGGGTAAAGAGTCACCATGTCAATGTGCACCTAATTCTTATGAGCTATGTATTTCCCTACAAATCTGTTTAAAGCCAAATAGTTTAAGTAATGTGTTTTTATTTTCTTCTAATCATATGGACTTTTAAAAAGCTTTATGATACTCAACTCTTCTTTAATTAACTGAGGATTCATATGAAGTTTTATGAACTATTAGAGATTGTAAGTATTAGGTGGTTTCTGTAATTAGCAATATTTACATAATTCTTGTATAATTCCATTCACATTTCGAACATTGGCATTGACATACTTAGGATGTAGAAACATTTTCCTTACTACAGGGATTAATTTTATTATTTGAGAGTGAGTTATTTGAAACAAAATGATGTCTACATTTTCATCTGTTCATAGGCCCAGATAAAAATGCCAGTTTTCAAAGTTGGAAATGTATTTCCCGTTCAACATTTTCTGTCTCCACGGACCTACATGAACAAAGCTGAGCAATAATTACATCTATGTAGAACTATGTCTCACTTGTGTTTGTTTGCTTGGAGTTGCTACCCTCTGCCCCCTTGCAACCTATCTTTTGCTTCCCATTATACTGTATAATACAACAAATGCATCTGAAATGTCTAGAATATTAAAAGATAGTAAAGGATACTAGTATAAGTGAAATTTTAGAAATGCTTTTAGACTTTATTCAGTTACACCTTAAATGTTAATTATTGATTACTGTAGGCAAGATGGGTAAAAACTTAGGTATTTGTCTACTTCCAAATAAAATGATAAAACAGGTCAGTTGACATTAGTTAAATATTTGTAGTGAGGCATTAAATGAATCTACATTTACAACCAATTTCAGAAATAGAAATTTAGAAGTATATTTAAATAATATTAAGAATATAATGGAGCCGGGCGGTGGTGGCGCACGCCTTTAATCCCACAATTTAAATCTACTGATTACAGAACAAGCTGGTTCAGCAAATACTGTACAATAGACTTTATAACTTTTCATAGTTACTGTTCTAAAATCCAGTATGAAACATCTTGCTAGCTAAAAGAAAAAGCTGCCAGCAAGAAAGTACAAGCAACCAATAGACCAATAATAACAACTACCAATAGGGGCCAGGTGGTGGTGGTGGCACACGCCTTTAATCCCAGCACTTGGGAGGCAGAGGCAGGTGGATTTCTGAGTTCGAGGCCAGCCTGGTCTACAGAGTGAGTTCCAGGACAGCCAGGGCTACACAGAGAAACCCTGCCTCAAAAAACAAAACAAAACAAAACAAAACACCCAAACAACAACAACAACAACAACAAAAGAATATAATGGAGTCTCTTCTTTCATGTGTTTTTATAGTTCTCTCTGGCAGATAAGAAAATCACTAAAAAAAATAAAATAAAAATTCTTTTTGTTCCATTCCTATGAAGGAATATCAGACAAATTTTCCATGAATTCATGCAAAAGTCATATTTAGGGAACTAAAACATGGTGATAAATTTATTATTTGTAGTTCCAAGGCTGTTGATAGAAATATAAAACATGATTCAGAAACCAAATAAGCATTTATTTGATACCGGAAAATGTTAACATATCGATTTTATTTGTAGATGTGGATGAATGCTTTCTAATGCCGAGTATCTGTGGCACAGCCACGTGCAAGAACATTCCAGGAGACTTCGAATGTGAATGTCCCGATGGTTACAGATATGATCCCTCATCAAAATCTTGTAAAGGTAGATTGATGGTGCTTATGGTAGAGGTGGTGGGTTTGAACCCCAAATTAATACTAAAGAAAGGAATGCTTTTGCTAACCCCTGATACAGCTTGGTTGATTTGGTGATTACAGGCTTTCTTGCAGAATAGAAGTACCAAGTAAGACTCGTGGTCCTTGATGTTTAATATTACTCATCCCATTTAATCTATTAATCTTCATAAAAGCTAGAGACCTCCTTGTTATTAAAGCAATATGGTCACATTTTTATAACCTATAGGTAACCTTCAAAGAAAATTTGAATTTGAAAAGAAAAAATTCTTATAGACAAGGAGAAATGCCTCAAGCTTTAAGTGGGACTGAAACCATGAGCCTTCTTAGCACCTTAGGTTTTATTCCATATTTTTTCAGTCATTTTTCTGTGCATCTATACCTTATTTTAAAAGGGAAAATTGGGGCTGGAGAGATGGCTCAGCAGTTAAGAGCACTGCAGAGGCTCTTGCAGAGGATCTGGATTCAGTTTCCGAAGTCCATGACATGTGGGTCCTAATCACCTGTCAGTTCAGTTCCAGTGGGTCCGACTCCCTCTTATGGCCTCCTCCAACACCTGTACATACATGGTGCACATTTATGCACTCAGGTGCACACACATGCATACAAAATAAAATATAGTAAATAATAACGAGAGAGTTGAAGTAAAATATTTGTTATCTCGATTGAAATGATAAGGGATCTCTAGAAAGCTGAGTATTACTGATCGGTGATGCCAAGACCTATGGTTTGACCAGCTTCTTCTGGATGCTGCTCTCTCTTTGTAAAGTCGCCATAGTGTCAGCATGACTGCCTTGGGTAGTTTAAATGCATTAAGTCTGCTTTTGCTTTAGATTGCTTATGAATTATCTCACATATATCCCTTTAAATGTTTTAAAATTTCAAATCAAATTAACATCATGTCTAAAACTAATCACCTGAATGATAATAGAACACACTGTATGCTTATAATGATTTTAAAGTGGAGAACTCAGTGACACTAATCAATCACTGCGCCTCTGCAGCCTCCACGTGCCACTTGTTTGTTTTCAAACCATTTCATCAATCTAAATACAAATTGTGAAGCAGACAACATGAGCGCTCTCTTAATGGTTTTATTACAGACACCCCATTACTCTAATAAGCCTTTCTATCTTGGAATTTATATAAATGGATAGTGATTTTATAATATATGGTTTTTTTTTCTTAAGTGTTTCTAATGCTAAAGAAGTGTTGGTGTGTTACCTTACTCTTCATCCGCACCCAGACACTTGTGCTTTCCACTGTTCCTCATGGCAATTTCTGTGGGAAACCTAGGACTTCTGATTCACTGAAACCAAGATAAGCAGGGTTCTGATTACAACAGAGACTTTGTAAATTCAGGTGGACTTAATGAAGGAGTTAGGGTGCTATTTAATATTCACAGAACCTAAAGACAGTCAAGTCTTTGTCTTGTTAATTAACCCTTACTCTAACCCTAACCCTGGCCCTGGCCCTGGCCCTGGCCCTGGCCCTGGCCCTGGCCCTAACCCTGGCCCTAACCCTGGCCCTAACCCTGGCCCTGGCCCTAACAAAGATGAATCTCATGGACCACAGGGAAGTTAAGTTTTAGAAAGGAATTTATGATGAGCTGGTAGGTAGTGTTTAAGAGGATGCAAAGGAGCAGAGCTTTTGTGGGCTAGCAGCCACCCCAGAATTGGGGTACCAATGAGCTGCTTGTTTAGGGGTTTACTGGAGGACTTCTGGCAGAAACTGTTGAGGAATGGGAGGTGAGGTTTCAGTCTAGTCCCCTGCTCCAATGTTTATTTCAGGTATCAGAGGTACAGTTTTGGTCACACTCTCAGATATAGCTTCTAGGCAGCTATGTAAAAGAAGAGGCACGATAACAAGAAATCAGACTGGAAACTAAAACTCCCAAACACTGTTTGCATTTCTGGCGCTCCAACAAGGAGGAGATCCTGAACATTTCCAGCCTCTGGCCAAAGATAAGGATCAAAGTCCTTGTCCCTAGATGGCTTCAGCAGCTTCTATTATCTGCTCTCATCATCATTATTAGGCATTTTCATAACCTAGATTGTAGTTTCATTTGCTAACGGACAGATTTTTTAAATGTTTTATAAATGGGTACATATATATCTTATTTTAGTATTCTATCATATAATTTTAATGCATTTAAAGTGTGATTGACTCTGGAAATGTATCTTAAAGTATTTAAAAGAGCATGTATTACATGATAACATTAATAAGAATTTCATAAATTTATAATAGAGTATATCAAATGTAATTTCAGGGACTCTCTATAGCCCTGGAATAGTCTTGAGCTTAGACATGTTATTGCAAAGTGGAGAGCTGGGGACAGATTAGTTAAAATATTTCAAATTATGGAAAGCAATAGCACAGTGAAGTTTGAAAAACACAAAGAACATTAATATATGTCATTAAATTTATGGCCACAAGTTCTTAATATCACCAAACATGACCATGACAGATATTCATTATTCAGCATCGTTTATGGTCTTACTCTACACTGGAAGCAAAATGAAGAGTCAAATATCCACACTTAGAAATACCAGCTGGTGACGCATGATTAAACCAACAAAACACGTATTAATAGGTGAGATGACCTCTGATCTGAGTTGATGAGAGAATGAAATATAGTTACTCTAAAACATAAAACAAAAGATATTAATTTGTTGGAAGATGAAGGGCTTCTGAGAGAGGTAGAGGTGGTTTTGTCAAAGCATCTCAGTGATGATGAGAAGTGAATTTGGAAAAGGCTGGCTAAGAGAGTATAATCATCAGAGAAGAGGAAATGATCGTATAAGACCCATGCATTGATTGGTTCTATAGAAGGACACTGAACCTGAAAGTCAGAGGTCAATGGCCAAGGTCATGAGGGTGACCATATAGCAAATGAATGGGTAGAGCATTCTGTCTAGCTGTGTATGATGGATAGCTCTGTGGATCTGAACTATTAGAAAGAAGCTGCAACTACAAAGGGTGATTGGCTAAAACTGCAATGACTACGAGGAGTTCTGATTGTTGCAGGTTCAGAGCCTAATTACAATTTATCTTGGGCGAGTTCTCTAAATAGCACCTCTGTGTCAGATTAAATATCCCATGACTAACAGCTAATTACTCTTGGGACTTGAAAAATACCCTAGTTTTTTTTTTTTTTATAAACAAAAGATAACATTTGAAACCTATCCACTTTGCTTTATCTCCTTAATGTTTTCACTAGTGTATTTAACTAGTACGTTGCCAGGCGGTGGTGGCACACGCCTTTAATCCCAGCACTTGGGAGGCAGAGGCAGGTGGATTTCTGAGTTTGAGGCCAGCCTGGTCTACAGAGTGAGTTCCAGGATAGCCAGGGCTATATAGAGAAAGCCTGTCTCGAAAAACAAAAACAAAACAAAACAAACAAACAAACAAACAAAAAACCTAGTACCTTGACTTATACATTTTTTTTGTTCTCTTAACTATAAAAATTTCATAAAATTGCTTCCATGTTGGAATCTGGGATTTATGCTCACATCAGTCTGTGTCCTCGGACAGTATTACTCCTATTTGATTAGAAAATAAACCATCCCTTATCTCTTTTGAATAAAAACCAATATGGCCAGTATTAATTGTTGCCTTATTATATTGGAAAAAGTCCAATGTTTTTGATCTTGTCAGTTTATTCACTGATTTAACTTTCAGTCCATTAAGGTTATCTTTCCTTCCCTTTACCATCTCTCCATCCATGTTTTCACCTTTATCCTCCTGATTTCTTCTTTTTTACAGTTATTCCTTATTATCAAAACAAAGAATTGGGAGATGATTTTAATGAAATTCTTATAATCACAAATGACCATGGAGACCCTAAGTTGAAAATCAGAAAATTACCATAATTACTAAACTATTATTAATTATTAAAAATGGTAAAAATGTTTGGAATACATACATAAAAATAGTACTTGGAGCTCCATGAAATTTTTAGGTCAAATGTTTCGATATGCTGTTGTGGGTATTCTGTTTTCTAAGGAACTGCACTTATGTCTACTGGATCAAACATTTAGATGCTATAAGGGGTTCTTCTCTTTTTATCTCAGATGTGGATGAATGCTCTGAGAACATGTGTGCTCAATTGTGTGTCAATTACCCTGGAGGCTACTCTTGTTACTGTGATGGGAAGAAAGGATTCAAACTTGCCCAAGATCAGAAGAGTTGTGAGGTAAACCTTCTAAATTTAAAACTTCTTCCCAATCTGGGGATGGTGGTGCCCATTTTTAATCCTAGCACCTGGGAGGCAGAGGCAGGAGGATCTCTGAGGTTAGCCTGGTCTACAGAGTGAGTTCCAGGACAACCAGGGCTACACAGAGAAATGAGAAGAAAACAACCCCAAGCTTCTTCCCTGTTTTCGGAAATGAGAGATCCAGGTGTTACCAGGATCCCTGGTCCTTGGCCTAATGATCTTCATTGAAAGAATTCATTTGAAATATAGAACACAATGTGGAAGAAAGGTTAGTTCATTGTAGAATAAGGAAACATACCCATAGAGGCTAAGAGTGGTAAGAAGCCAGAGATCACATTGCAGAGCTGATGGCTCTCTAGGGATAAGAAAGAAGAACATTCTCACAAGGTGAGAGAAGACACTGGCTAGACTACATTATGCCCTTATGTAGTTTGGTCTTCCTCCTCCTCTTCCTCTTCCTCCTCTTCCTCCTCTTCTTCCTCCTCCTCCTCTTCCTCCCCTTCCTCTTCCTCCTCCTCTTCCTCCTCCTTCTCCTCCTCTTCTTCCTCCTCCCTGTGCTCTTCCTCCTCTTTCTTCTCCTCCTCTTCTTCCTCCTTTTCCTCTTCTTCCTCCTCTTTCCTTATGTAGTTTGGTCTTTCTCTTCCTCCTCGTCCTCCTCTTTTTCCTCCTCTTCCTCCTCCTCTTCTTCCTCCTCTTTCTTTATGTAGTTTGGTCTTTCTCTTCCTCATCCTCCTTTGTATCTTTTTAAAGACATAAAATCTCTAGAACAGAAAACTCTCCTGAGTGCCATTTTCCTGCCCACATGATTGACAGGTCTATCTGGTTGACTCTCACTTGAGAGAGCAAAGGCATGCCTTTGTTCTTTGTCAGAAAGCCAGATAGTTATCCATTATAAAGTGTTAGGATCCCAGAATTCTACACTTTAGATAGTTATCAAATAATAACCTTCCTGCATCTCAGTGTGGCATGTCTCCTTCCAGTCCCAGAGACAGGACTCAGGTCTTATTTCTCTAACCAGTAATTAAAGTCTGGCAGTTGAACTCTTTGGTTTTGCAAGGGGCTGATGATAAAAAAGGTGTCTACCTCCAGTGTTCTCTAATCCCACTAAAAAAATATGACATTGAAATTAGTAAGAATATTTTATGGTGTCCTTCTGTATCACACTCTGGCCAGGGTGCCCATTGCTTGTCTGTGTTCATAAATGTTCAGTGTCATAAACTTCCTGGTGGAAACAAACTTGTCACAAGAAGATTTAGTGACAATAAATGTATCACAATTAAGAGACCGATTCTGTTCTCCAGAGTGTCTCAAATATACTTTTCAACACTCACATTTAATGCATAATTGACCCAAGAAATCAATTGGCAGGAAGTTTTAATTTTTCCCTTGTTGAATAAATAAGTCAACATTTGATGCTCTCATCTCCCTCCTTTTTAAATTTCTTTTAGAAATAATAAGGCACACATGCTACTGGTTCTATTCTTGCATTTTAAAACATGTGAAGGTGAAATTATATAAGATTATTACACAGACTGTTTAAAATACCTAAATAATGATTTCATTGTATATAATGATAATTAACTATATCTACATGTATATACACACACAAACACATGCATACATACACACACATATACAGACAACCAAGATGAGTCAGTATATGCTCAGAAAAAAATTTTTAAAAAAAATCACACTACTCATGTGAAAAAAAAAATTGAGAAAGATAAAGAGTTTCTTGGATGTAAGTAGTAATTGTGGGGTGCCTTGAAAGGCCATGAGGTAGGATTTCTTATTTTATAGCTTAATCTCTTATTATTTCCATATGTCCTGTACAACATACCACTATTCAAATTGGAATGGGTATGAAATTCCCCACGGAGGGCTCTATTTAATAACTGCAGAATTAGTTGTAAAAGCCGTTTGTTTTATCCAAAATCTCATCTCTCAAATGTTCCTGTTGAGCTTTAAGAAACAAATACTTGATAAAAGATCACATGACTTCGAGTCATTTTCATGTTAATTTCTTAGAGACCGAGATGCTAACTTAGTTTCATTTCCTCCCGAGTTGTCAGAATTCCCTTGAGTATCTAGACAGTACATTTGCACTCACAATAGATTTTTAGTCATCAAATGAATAACTTGTAGATATAATTACTGCAAGGCATCGTACAGTTTATTGAAGATATACTTGCTGGAACTTGATGAAAAGGTCTGTGTTTAGCACTGAGGCATGTGAAAGAAATAACAAAGACAATTGGAAGCCACACACATGTATTTTTGGAGGCTTTGTTCATGAGTTTTACAAGGAAATGGAAGACAGTCATTGTTGTTTGCAAAGACATTCCATTGTGCGAGAATTTCAGAGGCTAATTTGAGAACTAAAGAGAGAAGACAAACAGCACACATTCATCCTTACTTTTTGCTTTCTCTAGGGGATTCCAGTGTGTCTTTCCTTGGATCTTACCAAAAATTATGAATTATTATATTTGGCTGAGCAGTTTGCGGGAGTTGTCTTATATCTGAAATTTCGATTGCCAGATATCACCAGGTGAGGAACCGATGTTGGTGGGAATAGTACAGTTTAAACAGTCAAGTATAAAAGAAAGGCGGAAGATGGACCACTGTAGATTTGTCATCAGTGGGATAACTTGGGTATATTACCATTTAGGTGATCTTCCCATGTTCAGCGTTCACGCTAGAGCCTTTTCAAATCTGCCCAGGCTCACTTTGCCAGTGCAAACTTACTTTATCCTGTCCTGTTTCATTTCCCGGTGATCACATATTTACTCAGAAGCTGGAAAAGGGGATCTAACCCACTTGTGAAATGTACATTTTTCTTTTAGACATTACAAGTGAAAAAAAAATCAGTGTATTCATGGAGTATCATTACATTCAAAAGTAATAAGGAACATTAACAAGATGGTTTGAGTAATAGACTAAAGAAATAGTTACTTAGTCTGGCAATTTGAATGCCTCAACTTTTGTTCTTTTGTAGTTAGACTGACATTAGGGAGAGTGTTTTTTGTGTGTGCTTCTCAGTCAATTCTAACTTGTCAAATGCGTACATGCTAGCGTCTCAATTCATACATGTTCAAGCTAGAAGCAATAAATTAGATTTTGTTGTTATAAAGAGAAGAGAAAATTAAGGTTGAGTTTAGAGCTTAAATTTAAAATTATATTAATTATATAATCATGCATGTTTAAGTTTCATTAAACATTGATTGTCCACTAATCAATTTAACTGAATGTTTATAAGTCTTACATGAACGAACATATAGCTGTCTCCTTAGAGATCTGCCAGGGCCTGACATATTCAGAGGCAGATGCTCACAGCTAACTGTTGAGCTGCTCATGGGGTTCCCAATGGAGGAGTTTGAGAGAAGAATGAAGGAGCTGAAAGGGTTTGTGGCCCCATGGGGAGAGCAACAATACCAACCAACCAGAGCTCCCAGGGTCTAAACCATCAGCCTGGGAGCACATAGGGAGGGACTCATGGCTCCAGCTGTTTATTTGGGGGAAGATGGCCTTGTTGGGTATAGGTGGCAGAGGAGATCCTTGGTCCTGTGAAGGCCGGATGTCCCAGTGTGGGGGAATTCCAGGGTGGGGAGTTGAGAGTGGGTATGCAGGAAGGTGGGGGCACATAGAAGCAGGAGGAGTGGGGATGGGATAGGGGTTTCTGTGTGTGGGGAAATAAGAAAAAGCGATAACATCTGAAATGTAAATAAAATATCCAATAAAAAAACCTTTATTCTAAGATTCCCTTAAGCAGGTGTGTGTCTTAGATGTTTTGTTTTCCTGAATATTTGGTTTCACCACAAACATTTCCAAATAAATATTATTTTTAGTGATTGAGGTTATTGGAAATCCAACTTTGCTATAAGAACAAGAAGAGAAAGGGAGAAAACTGTTAAAATATATCTGTATTTACTTTGAGATTATTTATTTCTTTATGACAACTCATTCTGACTTGATATCTAACTTGGATCAGAATTAGGAAAACAGTCTTTCCTTAGTTTCTTCATTGATTTATTTACTTTGCACTTTCAGAAGTATAATATTTTTTATACATTACATATTAAAGGCACAGCTTGATGAATATTTATAAACTTGTTTTAAACAAATCTCTTCACCTCTGTTTTTCATAACCAACTGCTTCCTTTTGCCCTGCCAAATGTTGACAAATTCTGTCTTTTTTCAACTCTACAGTACTTTTGAAACAGAATAAATCGATCCCCAATGTAATGAGTCAGGATGCAATGAGGCATTCCAGAAAGAACATATGCAGAACATGACTCTTTGAAATACCATTTAGCTTTATTTTTCAAAGAAAAGGAAATTATCTCCATAATAGGATCAACTTCTGGAAGATCGTGACCAAACACAGATTTAATTTTTGGCAAGATAGTTCATTTTCAACATGAGCCAAATGCTCAGACAATTGTGAGGAAGGACATAAGTTCTTATGCCAAAGGAAATAGTTCTTTTTTTTTTTTTTTTTAAATATAAACAGGCCAGTGTATTCCTGTTACAGGGTTATGCATCCACCACAGTTCACATTCTATCTCTTTCAGATATTCTCTTGGAAATTCAAACTATGGGGATATTTGTTCTGCCTTCTTTTCTTTGTTGCCTTTGAGAAAGGCCTGTCCTTCCTCAAAATTTTGCCTTTGTGACTGTTGATACTGCCTTTGTCACTAGTGGTATTGCCTTTGTGAGTATTGATATGTGATAATGGAACACACATACACACACACACACACACACACACACACTATATATATATATATTTATATATATAAATATATATAAATATATATATTTGTTGACTTGCTATGAATAATGAGAAGTCTTGAGTCTTTAACTCAAATTCTTTTACTTAGTTTACATAATAAATAATTATACAACTTTTTTTTTTCCTTTTTCCTATTTGTCTTTGTTTTAAAATCATCTTTATTGACTAATGCCTTGGGGATCTTCATGCTGATTCTCAAGAATACATTCTAAGGGCAGGCAGTCAGTCAACACACAGAATCCTTAAGATTGTCCTTCCCTGTAATAGCTGTACTGGACACATGCCCAGACTCTTGATAACAGCAAGCGTTATTAGAGTACAGTGTCCCCCAACAATGAGCTAGGCTGGAATTGTTAAGCTTAAGTCTCATGCATCCTACCTCAGTGATTTTATGCTGTTACAGCATTTGGAAAGCTTCACAAAGCTTTTCTTTTTATTCTTTCTTACTTTCTGCCTTTATTTTCCCTCCTTCCCTCCTTTAGTTTCTTCCTGTCTTTTCTGTGAAACTTTTTATCCCCCAGAAAGGAGGGGGAGCCAGAGTTTCCTGGCAGCCATTTTCCTCATGGTGGCTAAGGCCTTCAGCTTCTTTTTGACACAACTATATATTCCTATTCTCTTCTCCCTCATGGAATCATGGCCCTTTTTGTCTCTGGAAATCTCACATGACACAGCCAACAACCTTCATAGAAGGAACAAAGGCACAGAGCATTCTGATGATGTCTCTCACAAACTTGGTGTGTTATGTCAATTGTCAGGGCACCTACAAAGATTCTCTGTGGTCATGGTTTTTCTTTTTCTTTTTGGTCAGCCCTTGAGACTCACAGTCCTGTCTTGAGGTAAGGCAGAGCCATAGTGCTCCTTTTTGATAATTACGAGAAAAGTTACTTATAGTTTTAATAATCTAAACGCTATCTTATGGAGCCCTGTCAGTGATTTGTATCTGGAATTTGTGAAATCATAGGGAGCATATGATTTTTTGCTAGATAAACCAAGATTGTCATTGTAACATCTTTCACTGGTTACTCATAGATACAGTATACTCGCACACATGTACAATCTCTCTCTCTCTCTCTCTCTCTCTCTCTCACACACACACACACACACACACAAATACACCTTACTCTTACACGTAGAGCTTATAAATATTCCTGTACACGTGTATTAATTCTAGTATCTGAAACAAAATACATACCTTCAAAAGACATACCATGACTGGAAAAAAATACTAGCAATGTATTGACTCATTGAGAGAAAGACTACAAGAATAATCAAGAAAACAAAATAACCAGGTTTTGAAATACATATGGAACCAGAAACAACCTGTGAATAATTTAATGCTGCTCTTTTAAAAAAATCTTTTTAAATTTCAGGGAATTTTTCCTCTTTTCACATAGTATTGTTTGTCAGTCCAAGGTGTGTGTGTTGGGGGAGCCACTGAACCTTCTGAATTTCTCACAAGAAGACTATTTCTTTGTTTAGGTTTTCAGCTGAATTTGATTTTCGGACATATGACTCAGAAGGCATCATACTGTATGCAGAGTCTCTCGATCACTCAAATTGGCTCCTGATTGCACTTCGTGATGGAAAGATTGAAGTCCAGTTTAAGAATGAGTTTTCGACCCAAATCACAACTGGAGGCAATGTTATTAACAATGGTATATGGAATATGGTATGTTTGGGATTTCAGAATTAATCTCCTTATTTGGATATGCTTTTTGTAAAATTATAATCTGATTGTCAAGTGGGAGCAAACCAAAATATGTTGGATCAACCAGTGTTAGGACTTTCATTCTACACCCAGTTAGTCTTGGTAGCAATTTGAGAAATGGTCCCATGTTCAAACTGCTCTGCTTTTAAATTTTTACTCTTTTTAGTAGCTGTGTTTTGGGTGAATTGTTGAGTCTCCCCTGTAGGTCAGGAATCATTAGCAGGTATAGCTAATATAAAGACATGCCTAATAAAAGAAAACCACCCTTAGTTGTCATGAGAATTTTTTTTAATTAGAGAAATGCATATAGTAGCAGCACCAGGATGTTAATTCAGTTTTAAGTATATATATATATATATATATATATATATATATATATTTAAGTAGCCAGTGTTGAACAAATAGCATATACTTAGGAGATCTAGTAACCAGAGTACTATAACATTTTCATATAATATTATCAATTTCTTTTCTATTAATAATTTTAATCAGTTTAACTAAAAGTGGGACTTTTCTTGGAGAAAAGATTGCTCCTTTTTACAGTGGGGAGAAGTGAGGGAGAGCCACAGCATCTTCCTGCATTCTGTTGCTCATTCAAGAGTCTCCACCTTAAATGTGGGGCCCTTGGAGGTGTGACTATAGATGATGGGTATCAGCTTCAGTTCCGTGTTTTGTATTCAGTACTTATGATCATTGTTAGTACTTAGTGATGTGTTCATATTTTAATTTAAATCACCCTATATATGATTCATACAATATGTGTGTGTGTGTGTGTGTGTGTGTGTATGTGTGTATATATGTATATATGTGTGTGTATATATATATATCCATATATCCATATATATGTGTGTGTATGTATGTGTGTATATATGTATATATGTGTGTGTGTATATATATCCATATATCCATATATGTGTGTGTGTGTGTGTGTATGTGCCTGTGTGTGCCTGTGTATGTATGTGTGTACGTGTGCATGAGTATTAGTCTACCTGTGCATATGTGCTTAATCTGAAGTCTGGTGTCTTCCTCTTGTTTTGGACTTTATATTTTGAGATGAGAGATCTCTCACTTGGAGCTCATTGATTTGGCAAGACTAACTGGTCATCAGATTCCAGGCATCTGCCTGACTCTGCCTCCTCGGCACTGGAATTATGGTGCTCATCATCGTAACCAACAGTGTTAGGGAAGCAAACTCAGGCCCTCATGCTTGCGTATCACTCTAAGTGAAAAGCATTCATTTAAATTAGCCTATAAACTGAACATTTATTCCATAGCATTTGCTTCCTTGATTTTAAACTATTTCAGATTTTCAAAATATATTTTAAAAATAAACTAAAATTAAAACACATGGTCTTGAATTGTTACATGATGCATAAGGACTGTTACACAACATGATAATTATAATTATCATGGCTAAAACTTAAGGAAATGCTGTTGCTTTGTAAGTGATTTTGTCACCGATTTTGTATGATCCCAATTTTGGTATTGTAACTCATTCAGTGGATATTTATTGAGCCCTATATTTGTCAAGACTTAGTTTTCCCAGTAACCCTACAATGATCTATGAAGCAGTCATTGTTCACATGAAGTTTACATTGTAACACTGAGGGGCTGACCTGATAAGGTTACATCTGGGAAGTGGCTTGAGAGAGCAAGCCAGGAAAAATATGCGTGAGATTCTAAAATGATTCTGTGTAATGTAAACAGCAAATTCCCAGTCTCGGGGGGCAGGAGGGGTAGGATGTGTTCGAGATGTTTGACAAACAGCATGAAGATGAGTGTAGATTCTGGAATAGAAGAGAAGAAGAGTTTAAAAAAAATGAAGTCACAACTGAGGTCTATAATATGACCACCTGGATAAAGCTCTCTGGGGACCATAGTGAAGACTTGGATTTTATGCTACATGAGAAGTCCCTCGATAGTTTTGAAAAGTGACAGGATGTGATTTACAGTGTAAAGAATGATTCTGATCAAAATCTGATGGATTTTTGGAAATCAGTCAGTGGAGAGTAAGGGGAGGTTGAGAGAGCATTGCAAAGACTGTAGTTTTGGTTGGGGGTGATTATCCCGGGATGGGGAACAGTGGACACATTCTGGGAAAAATTTTTTTATTGTAAGTCTTCATTTAAAATTCTGTTCATGTTTTTAAATTGGTATTCATTTCAGTAACATGATATAAGTAGTGTATAACTGGAGTTACAAGAAAGCCCAGCTGATGCATGTAAATTTCTACTTACAGTGGTCACGTGTGCAGGTACAGGCATTAGAAGCATGTGCCTTGAATTATAGCCCAACTTCTTTTTAAGAACACGGAAATGCAAAACTACATCTTGAAAATATTGAAGTGGTTTACACACTTCAAAAACCAAAAGTTTCTTAAGACAGAGTTGTGTGATGGCTACAGGACTCAAGTGGCTAGGAAGTAATTCCCAAGAAATCAATACAAGCCAGAGAGAATGAGATCACGTTTACATTTAGCTGTGTCTTCCTGCAGTCCTTTGCTCTCTGTTATTGATTAGTAAGCCTTTGCATCGTAAGTGTGGCAGTCTCACTTGAGGGAATCACAGTGACACTATTCATGCTTACTGTCACTTCCAACCATTTTTAAAAACAAGCATTTAATTTTTTTAAAAGTATTTTAATTATTTACATTCCAAATGTTGCCCCCCCTCGTTCCCCTTCCCAGAGTTCTTCACCCTATCTCCGCCTCCCCTTTGCCTCTGATAGGGTGCTTCCCCAACCTCCAGGCATCAAGTCTCTACAGGATTAGGTGCATACTCTCCCACTGAGGCCAGACAACACAGTCCTCTGGTACATATGTGCCAGGGTCCATGTATGCTCTTTGGTTGGTGGTTTAGTCTCTGGGAGCTCCCAGGGTTCCCAGTTAGTTGACACTGTTGGTCTTCCTATAGGGTTACCATCCCCTTCAGCTCCTTCAATTTTTCCCCCAACTCTTCCAGAGGGGTCTCCAACCTCAGTCCAATGGTTGGCTATAAGTATCTGCATCTGTCTCAATCAGCTGTGGAGTAGAGCCCCTCAGAAGACAGCCATGCTAGGCTCCTGACTACAAGCACATGATAGCATTAGTAATAGTATCAGGGTTTGGTGCCAGTCCATGGGATGGATCCCAAGTTAGGCCAGTCACTAGATGACCTTTCCTTCAGTCTCGTCTTGATTTTTGTCCCTTCATTGCTTTTAGACAGGAATAATTCTGGGTCAAAAGGTGGGTTGGTGTCCCCTTCCCTCCACTGGGGGCCCTGTCTGTCTACTAGAGGTGGTTTTCTCAGGTTCTATATCCCCACTGTTGGGCATTTTTGCGAAGGTCATCCCCATTGAGTCCTAGGAGCCTGTCATTTTCTAAGGGTCCCCACATGTATGGGAAAACAGGAGAGAAGCCCAGATGACCAGGGAAATGAATGGAAACAAGCATTTGATTTTTAAGGACTAGTGTTTTATTTTGAAAAAATTACAATTTGTATATGCTACTCAGAATGGTGGACATTACTGATTTCTTGTGATTTATATTACAAACTTATTATTTCATTGATTCTGTATGTACAAAATAAGTTACAAAATAAGAGTACTTAGAATTTTCCTCAGGTAAAGAGGCTCATGTTTTCTTTAGTGCATATGGGATTATAATTAAGAATGTTAGTTTTTTTAAAAAGTAAGATGTGCTTTTAATTTGAGATCCAGTTCTGTAAACTTAAAATTTGTTTTTAATCACACTTATCACAATTATGCTCTTCAAGTGAGTTTGAACAAACTGGAAATTATATTAAATTAATTGTTATATAAAATTATGTAATGAAATACTGTGATTTTTTCTTTAATGCAGTATAACATGTGGCCATGCTTTGATGCTTGCTTTGTCTTTGTGATTGTAGGTGTCTGTGGAAGAATTAGACGACAGTGTTAGCATTAAAATAGCTAAGGAGGCCGTGATGAACATAAATAAACTCGGGAACCTTTTTAAGCCTACCGATGGATTTCTGGACACCAAAATATACTTTGCAGGCTTACCTCGGAAGGTGGAAAGTACACTCATTAAACCGGTAATGATGCCATTTGCTCCTCTCATCGTGGGTGGATTTCTTTACCGGCCATAGGTTCGAAGATGTGTTTTCATGACACTTGATGGAAAGTTATTTGGCTCAACATACTGAGTGTGACAACTTGTATTGAACATGGGAAAGACCTTTAGACCATTGAAATTATAGAAAGGAAAGAAGAAAATGAACCTTGTCTTTTTGTGTCCATTTAAATTGCTGCATTGTTCATCAAGCAGCAGATGTGTTAAATTCTCAAGTTGTCAGCTCAGTGTTCATTATAATATTGTACACTCAGCCTCTGAGGGTACAAAAACATACATTTAATCACACACACACACACAAACACACACACCTATCTCTGTCTCTATCTATCTCTCTATCTCTATCTCTATCTCTATCTCTATCTCTATCTCTATCTCTATCTCTATCTCTATCTCTATCTCTAACTCAGAAACCCTCCTGCCTCTGCCTCCCAAGTGCTGGGATTAAAGGCATGCGCCACCACTGCCCGGCTCTATCTCTATCACTATCTCTATCTCATAAAAAAACAACCATCTTTCTTAGCTTTATTTTAAGACATAAATTTGTGGGTTATGGGTAGCAAGCATATAGGGTGGATTGAACACCTTGTAGGAAATATTAGTTACAGCAGATGAATACAGTGTTCTGAATACAATGCTTCTCAAAGAATCATTGAAGAGAGTTCAAGAAATTAATTACCATCCTTGAAGAGTTTTAAAATGCCACTTGAATTCATGGTCTTGCCAGATGAACTGGTTGATCTAATTTAAGTATTTTCTACTTCATAGCTATCTACACTTCACAACTTGCAGTTGCTTTAACTTTTAATAGATTTCAATGTAGTATTAAATTGGATTAGCTAAATCATGCCAGGATGAATATTCCAAAGTTTTGAAATTGATGAATTTACAGTTCTTTAATGAGAAAGCAAATTTTTCAAAGAGAAACCAACCATTTATAAAATCGTTACCATGGATCTTGAACCTGTCTGGATACTTTGGTAAAGCCTAAAGAACTCGATCCTTTTGTTCCTGAAGATTACAGTCTTCCTGGGCCACTTTAACTTATATTGTAAATGCACACACACACAAAAAGACAGGAAGAAGCTTAGAGCCCAGGGCCACTCCAGAAGCACAGAGAGAAACTACTGCTGGATCTGGCTGAAGTAGAGAAACAGGTAGGCACTCAGATTGTAAATATCATCAGGACCCAACTCCAGGCCTGCAGCAGTATAGTCTTATTTTACTGGCAAGTAATGTCTATCAGAAAGGAAAAATTAGATCCAATTAAAAGTATTTTAATAAGCTATCAAAGAAAGGGGTTCCCATCCAAATGCTAAAGGTAATATTAATGCCATTTTATATTCCTGCAGACATTTAAAATCTCTTCTTTGACTTATATCTTGTTGCATTAGATTAATCCTCGTCTGGATGGGTGTATACGAGGCTGGAATTTGATGAAACAAGGAGCTTTGGGTGCAAAGGAAATAATTGAAGGAAAACAAAATAAACATTGCTTCCTCACGGTGGAGAAGGGCTCCTACTACCCTGGTTCAGGAATTGCTCAATTCAACATAGACTACAGTAAGTGACTCCTGCTTTATTTCTCCTTTCTCCTGAAAGTTTACTGGCATATAGCCTGGTTCATTGAGGGTCAACTCAGTTGACCAGTTTTAAGGTTCACTGCTTTTTACAGTTGGCTTGAATTCACTAATCAATGCATAGAAGGCATTGGTTTTTATTTCTATCATTTCCATTGATCTGTGTTAAAATTTCTGGCTCTGATGAAATTGCCTATGTATTTACACATGTTATATAGCTTACTCTGAGTCTTCAATATACTCATAATTATAAATTTATTTATTAAAATCTTATCTATCTATCTATCTATCTATCATCTATCTATCTATCTATCTATCTATCTATCTATCTATCTATCTATCAATCTATCATCTATCATCTGTCTATCTATCTTTTTTGCAGTGTCTGTGTTCATGTGAGCTTGGTCGTGTTGTTTCCTTATTGTATTTTGTTTTGTCACGTGTCTTTGTGTGTCCTGTAATGTTTCAGTTTAGGGGTGTGTATTTTACATGCAATAGCAGAGACTGAAATGAATACTACTTGTGTCTGGAAATAGGCACACCTCTCCTTTGGATATGGAGGGATATTGCTCAATTTAGTGAGGATTTCAGCCATTTGTTGAATTATTACTTGAAGGGTGGATTTTCGAATAGAGCAGAGCCTTTTATGATGGGCACTGTTCCCTAGATTCATTCCTTTCTTTATGTAATGGGCCCTCCATCTACCCCAAGCCTCGCAAGAGCCGCCATCATGCTATTTAGATGTCCACCCGGTACAACTGTGAGCCAAATAAATTGCTGTTTAAAATATATCGCCTAGCTCCATATATTATTTTTAATAGCTTTGAAAAGTGCGCTAATACAATTTAAGTTTTGTTTGGTTCGGGGCTGCTTTACTGAGATTAGATTTTTATTTATGTATGTATGTATTTATTTTTATTTCTGTAAGTAGAGTCGAAAGTCTTTCTTGATTGGGATCCTAGTGAAGTCTGTGTGCACCTTTACAAATAACCTGCTGTGAGCGTCTCTGAATGCACATCCTGCACTCTATATGAGAATTCTAGAATTAGATTTTCTCGGTCAAAGATCTTGCAGATATATTATTTATACCTGACTTACTGCATTTTCTTCTAAACCTTATTAATTGTGAAAATTACTAAAAGCAGAAACCTCAAGCTTAAAATAAGTTTCCCAATCTGATCAAATTTAAATTTTATAGTTTTAAATACTACTTTCCTAATTTCTCCTTAAGTTGAATACCTTCTCATATATTAGTAGTGATTACCTGTGCGACCTAATCAGGTTCTTGAGTCCGGGGACAGTAGATGGGAGTCTGGACACTATGGGGTACAGGAACTGCTTAGTTGTCAGGATCTCTGCTCGAGCTGGATGGAAGATGCAGTTCTGACCATCAGTGAGCCAGGTAGCAGCCCTGGAACAAAGGGATAGGTCTATTGGCGTAGGAAAGATTCTTGCCTGTAATTCTTGCTCAGGTCCTTTTGTGAAAGTTAGGAATCCAAATTTACATAGAATGTCTGAACCAGACTGGGCCAATGTTCAGTCTCAGGGGTGGGTGGATTTCTGATCAGCTTTTACTTCCGCTAAAGCAGGTACCCGGGAGGCAGATCTTGTTAGCAACAGACTAGCTGAGATCTTTGCTCTACCTGCATGGAAATCAAGAAAGGGCAATGAAAATCTCCTCTGGTCCTGATCCTTGGCAGCTTTTTATCCTTTAGTGTTTGACAGGAATAGTAAATGGTGGCAGCGGGACAGCAGTCACCCTTTAGTGGTACACCTCTTCTGCACGCTTTGAGAACTAGGATCCTTAGTTCGGTAATCACAGCCCAGAATTCCACAACCCCACAACCAGTAACAGCAGCTGCCTTTATAGTTCCCGGCTCTGGGCTATCTGCGACCCTTTGTCCCTAAAGGTATTACAGCTTTTATAACTTTTCCAGCAGCCATGGCCTGCAGGGCTTCTTTTCTGCCCATTTATGACCTTTAACTTTCATCCTTAGTTCTCCGCCCTCTGTGCTTCAGCCATTTCCTGTTCGTCCTCTGGCCACTCTCTAACTGTTCAGCTACTGTCAGCTGTCATGTAGCTGCTTGCCTCGTGGCTATTCCAACTAATCCTGCTGGCATCTCTTCTGTTGTTCCTGTGGCCACTGTAGTTCAGCAGTGTCTACCTGGCTGCCTTGATGTTCTTTGTGATGCTTCTTTATTCATATTACCAGCTCAGCCCACTCTGGTTAAAGAAAAAAAAAAATGATCGCCTCAGAAAAAGCCTTTTGTTAGTCCCTGTGTTTCAATGAACCAGAGGAAGTAGCACAGTGAGCCAAACAGCCTGCTTTTATAGCCGCAGTAGGTACCTTCCCAAGAATCACAGCGTTTGGCTCTTTAGTACTCACCTAAGTCTCTCTGCTAGGCTGTCCGGGGTCAGGGCCACTACTCTGGTCTAAGTGGAAATCATTACAGGGTCATCCTGAGGATCATTCACAGAGGGCTGAGATAGTAAAACGGTCTGGCAGGAGAGGCTTACCATCCAGAGCTGAGCAATTACCTTCAGTTGTTGTGTAATTATCCTGAAAGTGTCTATGGAGTGTTTTAAATAGCTAGTGCTGGCATACCTTCAGTACAAGGCAGTGAGGGCAATAAAAGAGAACTCAGCAACTTCCAACTAGACTCTAGTCACTAGAGGTCAAATCGCCCATCCTCCAGTACTAGAAATCTTGCTAATAAGAACTCAATTTATTTTTAACATCAATAATGATGTTAATTGAGTTTTTTTTGTACTAGCCCTGTAATTGTTAGAAAAGCTATATTCCAGGTGCAGTTTGAATAGAGCTTTATCCTTCCTGATGCCGCAGGGACAGGTAGGCAGTTCCTCTATTTCATTTAAGGGTCATCTGCATGAGTAGGGCATTAACTGTCATTAACTGTAACTCTGGGTCTTTCTGTGAGTTCTGGCTTCTAGCTTCCTTATTTGGCCTTACAGGGAAAAAGGAAAACATGAATGATCCCTGGAGATCCTCTTCTCAGAACCTGATTTGCTAAAGAAAATTTTTCAGAAAAAGAAATTTAAATAAGTTACATTGTAGCTAAAAATTCCTTTAAGTTATTTTGTGGATAATTTGAAACCAACTTACTTCAGAACTAATGTTTAATCTTATAACTTCCACACATTTTAATATTCATTTCAATATAAATTTGAAATACTTTGTTTAATTTATCTCACAATAGTTTCATATATTTTTTTCTGGGTAAGACCTACAATGAAAAGTATTCTCATTATATGTAGCTAAATGGAAGAATATTTAGCCAAAACAAAATTATTCCCTAATTTGTTTTACCCTTTCAAAGTATATAGAGTATATCCAAGTAGTATATGGAATTTGTTATGTATTTATTACTTCATAATAAATGAAGAAGACTTAACTAATACTATAAACTGATTTTTCAAAGTACTTGAGGTTAATTTAGGTAGTTATTTGTGAACTTTAATGAGTGACTATGTCCTGAAAAACGTGTCTCTCCTCGTTTCATTTCCAAAAGCAACTTAGAGGAGAAAGGGTTTTCTTTCAACTTACAGTGCCAGGTCATAGTAGGGAAGTCACAGGGGCAGAAACTTGAAATAGCTCATCCCATCCATCCATATTCAAGAGTAGAGTGAAAAGAATGCATGCATAGTCACTTGCTTATTTATGCTCCTGCTCTGCTCAACACATCCACTCTTATTCAGTTTAGGACCACCTGCCTAGGGAATGCTGCCACCTGTAGTGGGCTGGGTCTCCCTACATCAATTAACTTAATTAAGACAGTCTGTCCTCCACAGACATGCCCAGAAGCCAATCCAATGTAGACATTCCCCCATTAAGAATTTTCTCCCAGTTAATTCTAGGTTATGTCAAGGTGATGATTAAAGCTAACCATCACAGTATCATCGAGCAGTTTCATCCTTTGGTGAACATCACAGACCAGACTAATATCTGTCTCCATCATTGGCCAGATTATAATTATGTCGTGCATGACTACTTTGAAAACACAAATTCTGTGAATATTTATTGTCTTTTTTGTAAAACAAAGTGATGATAAAGAAACATATGTCTGATTGCCTGCACTCCATTTTGGTAGATACCTAGCCAAGTCATTTAAAAGATTAAAATATGAAAACAAGACTATCACAGAGCCAAGGTTCCCAAGCTAATTTGAAAACTAACTGGACTGCATGGTATTTCTCCAAGACTATCTACCTTTACCTGTATATAGAACATATTTTTGTTTGCATTGCTGTAGAATTAGTGATGATGGGGTGTGAAGACTTCTGTATTCCTAATTTTTTCTCAGAAAGAATACAAAAAATCGGGGCTGGAGAGATGGCTCAGTGGTTAAGAGCACTGACTGTTCTTTCAAGGGTCCTGAGTTCAATTTCCAGCAACCACATGATGGCTCAAAAGCATTTATAATGTGATCTGATGCTCTTTTCTGGTTATAATAATTAATAATTATTATTGTCTCAATTGTAATTGCAACAATTATTTTCTGTCCCACTTTGTTTATCATTTTGAATAGATAACGTAACTAATGCAGAGGGTTGGCAAATCAATGTGACCTTGAATATTCGCCCGTCCACTGGCACTGGAGTCATGCTTGCTTTGGTTTCTGGGGACACAGTGCCCTTTGCCTTGTCCTTGGTGGATTCTGGCTCTGGATCTTCTCAGGTAACCTTATTTCCAACCTAGATGAACCTCGACTTGTTGGCTGATTTCCAAGTAGTCGAAGATATTGGGGTACTGAGAAACTTTTGCATCTAGAGCTTTTTGGCTAGGTAGACTCATACACAAGCTGCTTAGAGACATGACAAAGTGCATAGAACTCGACCTATACACAGTGAGTAGTAAGTAGTATGGAAACTCACTGGCACACAAAATAAGGATGTGGTAACATTCCACTCGAAGCTGTGTAGTATACAGTTGTAATTGTTTGTTCTTTTTTGCACTTGTTAATCTTTACCCTGTGAGTACATCAGAAAAAAAAAAAGAGAGAGAAAACAGAAATTATCCCACTTGCTTTCTTTTTTAATAACTCCAGTTTGGATTTAGGAAGATCAGGAGAGTCACTGATACAAAGTACTACAATACGAACTTTCTCAGGAGATCTATGCTATTCCAATTTCTAGGAGTGCTAATAGCTAATAGCTTCCTGTTTATGTCCTGCATGTATGCATTGCAGCAACTTTTTGTAAACAGTTTAAATTTATGCCAAGGTTGGACTCTGTTTGCTCTGTAATCAACAAAAACAGTGGATTCATTTTGCAAATTAGAGTGTAATTTGAAGTGAGTTTCTGTTGAGTAACAACCTCCACCACCCAGTCTTTCTATGTATCCCTGGCTAACCTGGAACTCATTATGTAGATCAGGCTGGCCACAGACTCACAGAAATCCACTTGCTTTAAGCCTCCCAATTTCAGAGTGCAGGGATTAAAGGAATTTACCAAATGTCTGACTTGGCTTTTCTTTTGATGAGTTAAGGATATGAATATTTGTAAAGTTAAAGATTTCCTCAAGGAATCCACAGTCAGGAAGTATAGAATTTTCTCCTCACCATAATCTAACAAGCCATTCCAGACTACATTTACTATATGGGAAGTGCCACAGCATCTCTCTCTAATTTGGTTTAATTTTCTATTTTTTCTTTACCATCTACAAGTTAGCTGAAGAACTCACTTCCAACATGTTGAATATTTTGAAAATTCCAGCAAAATAAAACACTTCTCTTTTTTGAGACTCTTCAGCTGCCTACTGTAAGTGTGGCTCACAATGGCGGTCTCTTTCTCAGGCCTCTTTCCCCACATTATTTCTAGTCTGTGTGGTTACGTGAATAGCACAGAGGAGCTTTTCTGCTTTGATGCATACTAAAGCACTCAAATTTTCCCCAACACAAAGTTCACTCTTCCTTTTTCACATGTAGCTTTTGAAATTAGAGAGACTTGGAGAGATAAGTACAATTTAGGTACATCATGTTACTTTCTTCAATTTGGCTGTACAACTCAGTTGATATAACTCAGTCTTTAGAAATTAGTATACATTGCATCTTAGTTAAACCTGGAGCTCGTAAAACTAATGGATATTTGAAAATTAATTGTTGACACTTAAGCAACTTTACATTTAAAAGTAGAGTCTGCATCATTTTGTGAAATTTAGGTTTGAATTTTAAAGCACACAGTTATTCCTAAGTGGCTTTGCCCTCAGTGTTGATTATATGAAGTCTTTACTCCACTCTGTTTAGGATATTCTGGTATTTGTTGAAAATTCAGTGGCGGCTCGGTTAGAGGCCATAACTCTGTGCTCGGATCAGCAATCCCAACTGAAATGCAACGTTAACAGAAATGGACTGGAACTGTGGACCCCTCTTAGAAAAGATGTCATTTACTCGAAAGATCTTCAAAGGCAACTCAGCGTCTTGGACAAAGCAATGAAAGGGACCGTGGCCACTTACCTGGGTGGCATTCCAGGTATTCCATGTTTAGAATCAAATATTTTGTATGTAGGTCTGACTGTCCTGAAACTCACCATGTAGATCAGATTGGCCTTAAACTCAGAGATCCACCTACCTCTGCCTCTTTATTGCTGGGATTAAAGGCATATATTATCATGCCTGGTCAAATTGATAATGTCTTAAACATAGAATTTTAGTAACAAGGCATGAAAAGTGAGATAAACGTCCAATATCCTTTACACTTGTTTTAGAGGCTTATATCAGCATTTTATGGATGTGTCTAATTTTAGTGGTAACGTGAGACTTTTTTTTTGCTGTGGTTGCTGACCTATACCAAAGAGAATATGCATTTAATTTCAGTCTCATGATTATACTGTATGATAAATACAGAGTTTATTCATCACTAATCCAATGTTTGTTTACTCTATATTTAATTCATCAATTAAGAATATATACTCAAATAAGCAGAAAGTTACAACTGCAACTGGGGCTTGTAAAGTTTAGTTGAGGAGGCAGACATGCAACAACTCAGTAAGGAGGTATCAAAATAATTAAAATTTTAATGAGTTCTATGAAGAAAAATTACAAATCAAGTTTAGAGCATGAAAATAAGGACTTGACTTGGTTGTCAAGATAGGGTCAAGAATAATCTCTCTGAATAAGAGACTTTATCTATCTATCTATCTATCTATCATCTATCTATCTATCTATCTATCTATCTATCTATCTATCTATCTCTTCATCCATCTGGTATTTAAAGAATTAAGTAAATTTAACTAGGTGGTAGAGATGGGTGGGTGCTGCAGTGTATATAGGTAGAATGGTTAGTGTGTGAGCACAGATGAATATAGGAGCATGGGTAAGGCATACTGAGCCAGGAGGTAGTGCAGGGTGAGTCTATAAAATGGCTAAGTGGGTGACTTATAGACTTGGCTTAGGGTTTTGTTGTGGAAGACTGTGATTGTCATTACAATGTTTAAAACAAGGTAGCAGCACATAAATATTATATTTTCTAATTTTAGTTCTGGATGAATAAATATACACGGGGTGGGGAAAGCAGAAGTGTACATAGTTCACTTGAGTTCAGAGGCTATGGGATAGCCTGAGGACACAGTACATCGACCAGTGCACGGTAGTCTTCATACCATACAGAGTCCTTGTCTTAGTTTGGATTTTGTTGCTGAGAAGAGACAGCATGACCAAGGCAACCTTTACGAAGGGTCTGGGTAGTTTTAGAGGTTTAGTGGCAGGAAGCATGGCAGTGTACAGGTAAACATGGAGCTGGGGACAGACCTGAAAGTTCAACATCTTGAACAGAAGGCAGCCAGGAGGGGAGTATTCCCCAGGCAGCTAGGTGGAAGGCTCTCTTCTGCCTTGGGCAGAGCACAAGCATAGGCCCTCAATGCACCCCCACGGTGACACACTTCCTCCAAAAAGGTCACACCTATTCTAACAAAGACATACCTCCTAATAGTGTCACTCCCTGTGGGTCAAACATTCAAACACACGAGTCTGTATGGGCCAATCCTTTCCAAACCTCTACAGTCCTCAAATGTTTCGATTATTTTACTGCTCAGAATAGTGACATGGAAACTGTTATCTTTGCTTGGCAATAAGGAAGGTGTCGGACTAGGGTGGTAGCATCCTTCATTGAATTCAGTGAATCCAGTAGCGATCTAGAAGTAAAATCAAAATAATTTCATGATCAAAATACAAGCAAACAAAGGATAACTCTTAGGCATCCGACATTAATAGTTTTGTGGTAGGATTCCATTTCCAAAATGGAGAAAATTGGCAGAAACTCAGGTTCATGTTTAACTTAATATTGAACCTGTGACATTGGCATCGACATTTTACTTAAATGTCAAATAAAAAATGACAAAGTTATTTAGGATTTTTTTTTCAGTCCTGCTCATAGATTATTATTCTCCTGTGAAGAATTCTGAGTTTGATGTTAGGAGTCTTATTAACTTTTATTTTTACACTCTGAATGCTCAAAGTTAATGCCATGCATATGGAGCTTCTTTCTGGTATTTTGCAGAATGGAAGGAAATGGGATTCAAACGTTATAGGCAGAAAAGGGACACAGAGTTCAAATTACCAGCCTGGTTAGTTATTAAGATGCATGACAGCAGTGAAATTGAATGAACCAATGAAGGCTTTATTGAGAGTTACTCACAAATTACCTAAAGGCAATTTTAGGAAATCAAACAAGCAATGAATTTTTATTGAAAAGACATAAAAACACAAAATTTGTAATAACACTAATAGGAGTTGAACTGAAAGAAAGAGTGAGGTAAACTTGAAAGGAGATGAAAATTGAAATATTTAAGAATATAAACTATCAAATGAATAAGTCTCTTCTTCGATTTTTTTTTAACTTGGTTTTTTGAGACAGGGTTTCTCTGTGTAGCCCTGACTGTCCTGAAACTCATCCTGTAGACCAAGGTGGCTCTGATCTCAGAGATCCACCTGCATCTACCTCCTGAGTGCTAGGATTAAAGTCATGTATCACCACGACTTGAATAAATTTCTTGTTTACAAATTTATCATGTTTAAATTCCTTTTGATGAATGAAGATTAAGAGAAAATTGATAAAATTGACTTTTTAAAAAAACTAATTTTTGTTTATAGTATGCAGTTATTACATATACTTTGGGGATAAATTAACGTCATAATGAATGATAACATTGTGGTTAAAATAATGTATATATAATGTCAGTGACGTTGGCCAGACTTGAAGAGGATTCCTAAAATATGCATTTAGCTCCTAGACACTAGATTTGGTCACGATTTTGGAAAGCTGAAGGTAGAAATTTTGAAGTATCTATTTTTGGCATAATGTGCATTGAGAAGGAAGCACAAGAGAATGTCCACTGTAAATCCAAATCTATGAGGAAGAAATGCCAAAAAGAGAGGAAGGTGTCTCGGACTCTAGTTCTTAGGAGACACGGAAGCTACATAAACAAGTAGGACAAACCTTGGTCAAGTTCAGTACAGCAAAGCCCAAAGGCACTGATGACCTCAAATGACTCACAGAGGAACAATCCAAAAGTTGTTTTGTGGGACAATATTACCACATAAAAGTCAGTCTCTTAGTATGACTTGCTTTTGTGCTCAGCCAGAAACTATTTCTTGGGAAATATAAAAAACGAGTTTTTATTCCAGAAATTACACAAAGGTGTGTTTCCCAATCCTTTAGAAGGATTTCCAAGACATCACAATTTCCAGTTAAGGAGGTGATTTAATCACACAGAAATGTTGCTCAAGTTTAAAGAGAAACCAACATGTATTATTTTATAGTAAATGTGGAATATCATAAGCATACGCTCTTTTCTCCTCTTTAAGTGTGAACATTTTCCTTTGGTTGGGTTGGCAATCATTGTATTTGTGAAATCAGAAGAACTCATGATATGCTGAGCGCCACGCCCAGCATAATGTGTTTGCCAAATAGAACCACATTAGTAATTTTTCCTGTAGGAATGTGTTTGGAGTGGTGAAGTCTGAGTCATTCTTTTAATTTGTAAACAAATAAGATGCTGAAGTGTTGGACTAATCGTCAGACACTATTTCTTCCGACAGATATTTCCTTCAGTGCCACACCAGTGAACGCCTTTTACAGCGGCTGCATGGAAGTGACTGTCAACGGTGTACAGCTGGATCTGGATGAAGCCGTTTCTAAACATAATGACATTAGAGCTCACTCGTGTCCATCAGTGAGGAAAATCCAGAAGAACTTCTAAAGTCTGTTTTCTGTGCTTATAATATCTCTTTTGTTGTTGTTGAAATTGTGCTCATGTTTCTATCACCAGCTGGCAGGTGTTACCTGTGATGTGCAAAGTTTAAATGTGACGTGGTACTTCGTCCTTTTCAGATTTTTGTTATATAAATCACAGTTTTGAAAAGTCTTGCACTCATTGTTATCTAGAAATTAAATAACGAAACACACGAAACATTTAAATTTCAGTTTATTTCCTATAATAAATGACACTGCTTTAGTTTTTTATTTTAAACGTAAGGTTCATCATCATGGAATGAGTATTTAAATGTCCCGTTTTTCTCAGAAGACGAATCGGTTAAACCCAAACAAAAGCTCATGCGACTAAAGGTTAACAGTTGGAGACACTGTATTTTTGTTGTTGCTTTTTTGCCTTGTGAAAGCGACAGAACTAATAGCATACTGCAGATGAATTGAATGGAAGGTCTCAAAACTGTATTCCAAAGTAATTCCTTGGAGTGGGGAGCACATAGTTTAGGCTTCATTTTTCTTTCACCTGGCTTTACACTGGAGCCAACACTTTCACTGAATTAGAAACAAGGGCAGAGTTTCACGGGAGCAGCACACGAATATTGTCTCAAAGGCATGGGTTTCTATTAGAGACATTAGGTTATGCTATAAGGGCCATGAACATTAGGTGGACACATCACTCAACCTAGGCTGTTTAGTGCACACAAGGTCAGAGTCAGAAAGGCAGCCATCCTTAATGGTGGGAAGGAAAGTGAACACATCGGGAAATTCATAGCTGTCCTTCACATTGGATTGTAACTACTATAAGTGGCTTGAATGTGATTGTTGAAGTTAGAAAAGTGACAAAATGTAGAGTGGATTGTTAACAAAAGGATAATGATAAGAGGGATGCTGGATATTGTTCCATGCTCTGTCTTTGTAATGACAGAAATACGGAGGTGAGATTGTCCAATATTTGTTGATTGCGCATCGCAAGTGGCAGGCCACTTTGTTGTTCTTCTGGAATCGATGATCATTTCAGGTGTGCATCAGACACGTCATTGCCGTTTGAGAAATTGAACTTTATTTTACTGTAGATATTTTGCATCACGTGAAACATAATAAAATGATATTTTTAAAATACATGAACAATTTATTTATTTAAACCACTCAGAGCATAAAGCTAGATAACGTTCGTCTAAGTCTTCATAGAGCATAGTAGAACTCGAGCTGAAAGACTAGAAATCTTCAATCCTTGATGAATGGTTGTGTTGGTAGTAGGGTGGGGCTCAGAAAGGGAAGGAGAGCAAGAGTAACACATCCTAAGTACCTTTCACCTGCTGCACATTGTGTAGACCACTGCAGGGTGTAACTTTTCTCCCACTATTTGTGATATGTGGTCAAGAATACTCGTCTGCTGATTATGCTGGTATAAAAAGAGAAGGATGGGACTGAGATGGCATTTGAGGGGATAAAGTGTGTATTGTACAATAAAGAGGACAAATTGTGTTAGGTATTTGGCACTCAAAAAATACCAGGTGTGGTGCCCTGTATTTCAACTTCCAGAACTGGTGGAGAGAAGCAGAAACAGGTAGATCGCAGGGGCTCGGTGGCTGCCAAGGCAGCAGAAATTAGCTTAAGGTCCAGTAAGAAAGTAGTATCTCAAAAATTAAGATGACGAGCAATCAAGAAAGGTACTCAATGTCTCCACAATTGCATGAACCCCCCACTCCACACACATACGCACTCAACACAGAGGAAGAAAATGGTGTATGTGATCAAAATGCTTTATGTACATGTATGGAATGCGATAATGAAACAGAATTATGCATATATGCATACTTCGTTAAGATATGCTAATAAAATGAAGGCACAAGAAAATCTCATTTTGGAGATTCTGTACTTCTCATTTAATAATTATATATATATATATATATATATATATATATATATATATATATATATATATATGTAGGCAGTGCTAGAAAACAATTCCAAATTTTGTATGAGAAGGAAAAACCTTGCTATACAGTAAGTTATACAGCAGATAAAAAAACATTAAATGTCATATTTTGAGATACACTCACAGGAACCTAGAAAGGAAGGGTCTAGATTTTCAGTTAGAATATTTGATTTGGCCATGAATTTTGATATGTGCTCTGGAATAGAAATGTCTAGTTTTCAGGACTCAGTGCAGGTAGAAAGAGTGAAGAATTAATTCTATTTATCTACATAGGAAATGACACTTGTCAGGGCTTGATAAACACCTCTTGGGTTTTCAGTGACTGGAGTTTCAAATTGTTTTTTTTTTTTTTCCAAGTTGTCCTAGGAAACTAAAGCAGTGTAGCTTCTATTCAGGGCTCCCATATCAGTCCTTCACTCTTTAACGAGACTGCTGTGATGACCCCTCACATGGGTTACCTGATACATCAATGTTCAAACTTCCGGAGACTTATCTTTGAAAACTGGATCAACTATGGAAGTATTGCTATCAACCTATTTTTTGTTTGTGGTTTTCAGAGTATAAGGGTAAAGTGAACTATCTGAGCCTGAGTCCTGTAAGGCTTTGATACATATTAATATAACTGAGATAATGTGATAATACTTAATTGAACTATGCAAATTACATCAGTATCTCACTTATGTAAACTGAACATTGAGCTGGAGATTGTCTAGAAAAACAGTAGAGAAAACTATCTTACTCCTCCTGTGGTGTTTTTAGTCCAGAGGAACTGACTCATGCACAAGTGATTTTGATATGAGTCTGAGTTTGATAAGGTCAGTAGCAGAGACCCCTTTGCAGGGAATTATAAAAAGGGAGAAATGAATTCCCAGTGAAAGTTTAGTAAGATGTTGACTGAATGAGGACACAAATGAATTTCTATTAAATTTCCCTATAGTCCAGTCCTGTCTTTCCAACGGTCTTCTCTGATGCTCCTGTTTGTAAAGTACATGTGACATCTCCCATAAAGATGGTTTATGCAGATTGAGAAACAATGCCAAAGGGAAGAATCTAGGGAGGATGACCAAGATCCGAAAAAGTCTGGGAGAGCCTGGTCCTGCCTGGCCCTACTGATAGCATTGAGTTAGAGGCCATTAACCGCACCCATTCCCAGCCTCTGGCAGAGAGCATGTAATACATCTTTTCCTTTGAAGCATGTTTAACATTCCTGGTTTTGCTAGTATTTATCCATGAGCAGAGCACAAAAATCTCTGTGCCTGCTACAGAAAGTAAAAAAGGAAAGAAAAAACCCCACAGAAATAGACAATGGAGAAAGAGAAGAGTGGGGGAGGGTAATACCTTGATAATTTATCCACTGTAAGGATGTTGACTGGTCGAGATGATGTTTTAATGGCTTAGAGGTAGAGCTAATAGCCAAATATTTGCTAGAGATCACAGATATCTCACACATACAAACACATACACACGCACACACACACACATTTCCACCCAGAGTTCCTCTGGAAGAGAAGACAAGAAGCTAGCTATTCAGCTAAAAGTCATTGTGTGAAGACTTGTGTGAATATTGCTAAATAACTTCTCCCTGGGGTGGAAATTCCTAAGCTGTGTAATAATAGAAGTCCACTGAGCCACTAATGTCAGATCCCTTGGTCATCTCATGTTCAGCACTCTTGTCCAGTTCTCCTCTAACAAACACAGATCTTGAGCACTTTCTAGATCCAGAAAGCATGGAGGACAATAAAAAGCTCAGGCATTCATCATGTATTTGTGGGGACCACACACTGTGACAAACACTGTCTTGCTTTGGACACCTGCACAATGAGATGGAGCAAATTATGGATATACAGATAGCTAGATTTGGGGATGAAAAAATATTAGAGACCCAACTGAAATGAGAAAAGTGTCTAGTGTGGTTCTTTTTAACTCATTATAGATACATTAGTCAGTTTTCATTTCATAAAACATGTGACAAACAATTCAGAAAGATGTGACTTTTAATTGGTTTATGGTTTCAGTTTATGCTCATCCAGACTCTAGCTTTTGGAGTTGCCTGTGTTGGAATACTTTAGGAGAAAAGCTGTGTACTTTAGGAAAGCTGAGATGTGGGAAGGAGTGGGCGTGTGAGGTGGCAATATGCTCTCCAAAGACTCGATCCAATGACATAGCATCCTTCTACCATGTCACACTGTCTACAGGTTCTACCAACTCCTAATAATACCAGACTGGGGAATAAGGCTCCAACACATGGACTAGATAGTAATAGATTTTTAAAATAACTTTCTCAGTATCTCTAAACTATGTATCTGACACATCAAAAATTAATGTTTAGTGTTGATATTTATCTTATTTTTATTCTATTGCAGTGTCAAAACAACATGGCCAAAAGAAACTTTGAAGAGGAAAGGATCATTTGGCTTAAAATGTCTTGGGCACAATCCATCCTTGATGGAATTGAAGGCAGGAATTCAAAACAGGAACTTGGAGGCAGAAACTGTGGAGAAATGCTACTTGATTTCTCACAGATTCATGCTTAGCTAGCTTTCTTTCTCAGCCCAGGACCACTTGTTCAGTAAATGGTGGTGCCCATAGTAGGCTTGGCTCTCTTGTATCAGGAAACAAGATATGCCCCACAGCCTGAAGGCCAAATTGATCTAGGCAGTTCTTCAATTAAGTTACTCTGAATGACTTTAGGTTGTGTCAAGTTGACAATAAAAACTAAGTAGAAAGTCAAAAGAAATTTTCTGTGCAGGGTCTGTTGGCCTATAGCTTTAGACTCCAGAGGGAAGCAAAGGTAAGAAGATCAGAAGCTCAATGCCAGCCTTGACCAAGTAGTTAGTCACTATTTAAAAAAATAAATGTGCCCTGCCATATGACACATGCCATTAGTCTTATCATTTAAGAAGCAGAGGCAAGTGGACATTTCTGAACTTTAGGCCTCATTGGTCTACAGAGTGAACTCCAGGATAGCCAAAGCTACACAGAGAAACTCTGTCTCAAAAAAACAAACAACCAACACAAGAACAAAAACAAACAAACAAAACACAAACAAACAAGAATAAAAACAAACAAATAAAACCCAAGCAAACAAACATGAAAGGAAGGAATCTGAAAAGAAGGAAGAAAGAAAGAAGAAAGAGGGAAGGAAAGAGAAAAGGATGGAAGAATGGAGAAAATTTTTAGGGTGTGGGTTTTAAATAGGAACCTCATGAATGGAGCCAGCTGACATCACTGAGAAGTATCTCAGGCTATGTATGGCTACCTTCCCCTTCTCTCAGTCCACACTCTTGCTTGCCAAAACACTCTTATATTTAGTACCCAGTTTAGAACAGTCTTAAAGCAGATGCAAAGTATGTTCTGAACTAAGTCACATTCATATCTATATGTCAAAATCCCAAACCCCAGAAAGGCTATATTTTGAGACAGAAGGAAGTTTTGTTTGTTTTGGTTCTGAGGATAATGTCTTGGGTGTCATACATGGTAGACAAGGACTCCAATACTAAGTTGTTACGATACAGTTACAACTTAGCCATTTATTACAGTTGAGATAAATAGTGAGGTACAGAAATTTATACATTATTTTCAGAATTTTGATTTTGTCTTCTTTTTTTTGTACCTTTTGCTTTCAGATATTTTTCATTTCTTATTGAACCTATAAAATTTTTTCTGTCTCATAAACATTGGCTATCCTTTGCCATATATGTTATAATTTGCCACTTCATTGTATGTTTCATTTAACTGGAATATTATTCCAATTAAATTCCAGTGACTAAGAAATAGATTATTATTAAGATACTAGTAATTTTTTGTTAACCTATTTCATTTATCTTACTTACTTATCTTATTTATACTTATCTTACTATATTGACCAGGGTTTTCAGAATATTATCATAATCCTAACATTCTTCTTGAGTTTTATAAGATTTTTTTTTCATGATTCACCATTAGGTAAAATTTATTATTGCTTTCCAAAAGATATAACTTAATGCTTCATTTTTAAATTTCTCACTAATTTTTAGTTTTCTATGTTTTAAAAAAATATGGATCACTTTCAAAAGTTTATCATCGCTATTGTCAGTGACCACTGAGAGCATGTTTTCTAATTTATATGCACAAGTAACTTATAATGCTTCTGCTATGTATTCCATAATTAAAGTATTCCAACTCGAAGTACACTTTGGTGGTTGTATAGTAAGCTTTAGGAATACAGATTATGTCTACTTGTTTCTGTCTATGTTCATGTTAAGCTACTTTGAAGAATAGATATGAATACTTTTAAAATCAAGACCAAGGAAGAAAAAGAAACATTTATAAAAAAGGAGATAAAGAAATGGGTGTACAGGTATGAATTTGTATGAATTAGGGAAGCTCTAATTCTTGTAATAAGTAAAACTATAAATAAGATGACTTAAGCAGCAAAATTTATTATCTTGGATTTCTGGAGGTTGAGAATCTAAAATCAAGATCTGAGTGGGGGTTGATTCTTCTGGGCACCGTGAGGAATACTCTTTAAGTCTCCTCTCAGCTTGTGATTACCTGGATTTTCCCTGTCTTCATAAATTCATCTCTATGCTATGTGCCTCCATTCTTATGTAGACACTAGCCATATTGGATTGAACCCAATTCAAACAATGTTTGTTAACTTGATAGCATTTATAAAGACGTTATCATCAAATGTGGTCTGTCATATTCTGAGGTACTAGGGGCTAGGATTTTCTCTCAACACATGAAATTTAAAGAATGAACATTTGATAGATAAAAGCTTTCTTGCACTACATAAAATAATGTAGAAGAAAACTTGATGGACATTTAGACAGTGGAGGTTTTGTGTTGTAAAATACAACGTCTACATTGTACTTTAGATTTAGATCTCGGGTTAAAGTGGATATTAGCTTGAGAAATTGTGACGTCCAGAGTGAATTAATAAAACTGTAAGATAGGATTAAATACACACACACACACACACACACACACACACACACACACACACACACACCTTTTTATGTATGTGACTGTTTTGCCTACCTGGTTTCTGAGGAGGTCAGAATAGGGCATTGGATCCTGGGGGACTGGAATTATAGATGGTTGGGAGTTACAATATGGGTTCTGGGGGTTAGACCATGGTCCTCTGTAAGAGCAACAAGGGCTCTTACATGTTGATCCAGTATTCAGTTCTTTAATAAAACACAATTTAACAAAGAAACACATGCTGACTTGCTTATAAATTATGCTACAAGGAAGATAAGAAACCTAGGTGTGGTGGTTGAATAAAAATGGCCCTCATAGATTTGGTTGCTTGGTCACCAGGGTGTGGCGCTATTAAGAGATGTGGTCTTTTTGGAGTAGATGTGGCTTTGTTGGAGGAAGTGTGTCACTGGTGGTGCGTTTGAGGTTTCAGATGCTTAAGCCAGATCCAACGTCTCTTACTCTCTTCCTGCCAATCTGAATGTAGAACTCCCAGCTACGTTTCCATCAGCATGTTTGCTTGCTTGCATCCATGCTTCTTTCTGAAATGATAATGGACCAAATCTCTGAGCTGTAAGCCAGTTCCAGTTGAATGTTTTCCTATGTAAGAGTTGCCATGGTCATGGTGCTTCTTCATTGTAATAGAAACCCTAACTAAGACAATAAGAAGTATTTCACTAATATAACTTGCTTAGATGTATTTCCTTTGAAAGCATTAAAGTCTCCTTACTGCTTTGTGAAAGAATTACTTTAAAGCACTGATTTATTGTGGCTATTTTATATAATTTTAAATTCATTTTGGGCCTCATTTTGAGATTTATTTGAATAAAATTTAGACTTCATGTTAATTAAAAGATATAAAATGATGCCGGGCGGTGGTGGCGCACACCTTTAATCCCAACACTTGGGAGGCAGAGGCAGGCGGAGGATTTCTGAGTTCGAGGCCAGCCTGGTCTACAGAGTGAATTCCAGGACAGTCAGGGCTACACAGAGAAACCCTGTCTCAAAAAACAATAAAAACAAAACAAACAAAAACAAACAAACAAACAAAAAGGCTATAAAATGCTTTGTTCTTTCTTTAGAAGACCTTTTGTAGTGGGCAGAAGGCAGATTATTAAATAACAAAATTATTAAATAAGAACAAAATCACCTGCAATTAATATATGATATTTAGCTAAGTTACCGGTATGCTTAAGTTGTTAATGTTGCTGTTCGTTTGTTTTTGAGATAAAGTCTCCTATGCTCCCTGTCTCACCTTCTGAGTGCTGGAATTAACAGAGTGTGCCCCCCACTTCTGGATTTTGGAAAGTGGTTTTAATGTTGTTTAGTGTTACTTACATTTAATTAAACTTAGTGGGATCTAGAAGGTTTGAGACCATTAGCCATTGAAAAATAGTTCCATAATTTTGATGAGTAAAGGTATAAAAACAATACATACTTAATACTTTTTCTAGGGATCCCCTATTGCTCTATTCAGGGGCTATTCAGCAATAATTCAAAAATACATAGTTCTGTTACTTGTATAATAAGATGTAAAACATATAAACTGTTGTAGGATTAAGATTAGATGCTCACAATACTTGCAGAGTTTGTGAATTTGAACAAGTGCTCTTCATTTTTGTTCTTAAAGACTGTCATGGCTATTTTTAGTTGTCACCTTGAGTGAACTAAGGGGCATACGGATAGTTGGAGAACATTACTGCTGAGTCTGACTATGAAGTGTTTCTGGAAGGTATGGAAGTTTAAACTAGTGAACTGAGTAAGGAAAATCAGTTGTCACCCAGTGCTGGCAGTGAACATGCAGATCCTATGAGGCTAAGAACAGAAGGAAGGTCAGGTTTTTTATTTGTTTATTTGTTTTTTTTTTCTCTTCCTCAGCTGGGACACTCTTCTCTGACCCTTAGATGTCAGGATTTGAGTTTCTGGTCTTTAGATTCTGGAACTGTACCAGTGACCCTCAAGTACTAAGGCTTTTGACTTCAGACTGATAGGTATCTTATTGCCTTCCTTGGTTTGAAGGCTTTTGTATTTGAGATAAGCTATGATACTGTTTTTTTTCCAAGTCTCAGAGAGCCTGTAGTTACGTACCTTAGCCTCCTCAATCTCATGGGACAACTCTCAGAATCTATCATCTTTCTCCTTTCTCTCTTTCCCTCCCTCATCCATCCCTCCCTCTCTTCTCTCTCTCTCTCTCTCTCTCTCTCTCTCTCTCTCTCTCTCTTTCTCTCTCTCTCTCCCTACCTATCATCTATCTAGCTTCTAACTTTCATCTATCTATTATCATCTTTCTCTGCCATTTACTATTGGTTATGGTCTCTGGAGAATCTTGACAAATCTAACTTAGATCTTAAAGCATGACTTTCTATCCACCTCCTCCCTATTTACTCCTCCATTCTACTGCATAAGTCAAACCCACAGAACTAGAAACAATGTGAGACCCTGCTATATCCCCTCAGTTGCTTTCCTTAAGTCCTACTTTTCCTTTACTGGGAAGCTTCTCTCTTCACTACGGTAAGTCCGAATCACAGAAAGAACTGGGCTCACCCGGCAGTCCAACCCTTTGAGAAGTTCACTGTTTTCCTGGACACTAATCCCTTTGCTTTATTCCGAGCTCTTTGGCGGATTTCCAGTGACCTTGGTCATGGATTCCTGCTCACTTTCCCAGACCAGGAGCTTTCCTTTATCAAATTAGTTATATTGTAGCTCTTACCAGGTATCCTTCAGTCCACTTGTCCTAATTTACTTAGGTTATGCTTATTAAGCTTATTTGTGTGTTTGTTTGAGACACTATCTTATTATATAGCCCAGGTTGGCCTTGAACTTGTGATCCTCTCAAGGACTGAGGTTATAAGCATGTCACAATGGCCAACTGCTTTATATATTTTTTCATGCCAGTAGGAGAACCATATCTATCATTATTTAGACTCTTCCCCAAGTCTCCATTCTCCTTTGTATTATTTAACAACATGTGTACGTAATATATCCTGTGTTGTTATTTCCCAGTGACTCTCCATAGATTATATCATTTGAGTTAAAGAATAAAAACTCTATGCACACCAGGAATTCATATTTAAACAGCAGTGGATAGTTTTGATTAAGGAATTAATTCCATTATGCATGTGCCCCTGCTTACTTCCTCAGTAGCTAGATTGCAAACACTTCAAGATGGGAAAATAGATTCCCTTATTCTTTTGGGATCTATCTCTTTGTGTGCTGAAATACTGATGACTTCATGGAAAACCTTGGCTCATCAGGATTATGAGGTACAAGAGGAGATCACAGGAGGAAAAAGGAATAAAGTAAAAAGGAGTGAGACATGAATTTTTGTAGATCCCTCTTTTGCTTGCTGAGAGAAACTTGTCATGAACGTCACTATTATTTTTTTCTAGAAGAGTGTCTTAATAATGACATCTTCTTGAGTATTAATAGTAGGGCTTTACCCAGAGAAAAGGGGAGACATAGACATTGTCTGTGCTTGTCTTCTCTCTTCAAAACGGAAAAATGAGTTATCTTTGCTTAAGACCACAACCGGATGATTTAGAGGGAAACACATTGGACTTTAAAGAGACATTACCCAGCCAGGAAGATATCGACATGCAAACATGCATCACATTTTTCTTTTCTTTCTTGGAATGTTGCATCTTGGGCAAAACGGATGACTCATATTACTGTAGAACATCCCACACCCACAAATCATGCCAGGGCTGTCTCAAAGGGAGTCCTCAACTCGTGTCAGCCTAGACCTGTCACTATTCATTATTATTCATTATTTCAAAGAGTCTTTCATGTTTCGTCATGACTCCGACATCCCTGGGAATAACTGACGTGAACTCTACTCAGTCACAAAAGAAAATAATCAAAACTGTTTACATTTAACAGACCTATTTTCTTCTCTCTGACTTAAAAGCCGAGATTTAACTCCATACTTTTGTACACTTTATATTTTTACCTATAGCCCTGCTTTTTCTCCCTGCTGCCTTTAAAAATAAACTCATACTTCAGCCTTAATTTTGTTTCATGCCCGTAAATCAGACAGAACCAAAACACATGCTCGTATTCTTTGAAGATCACTATCTTTTTTCATCTCTGTCTAACCTTGATTCAGCCTCTCAGTTTTTGTCAGGACTCAGTTTTTATGAGTAAAATTATTATGGCATAAAATATTGATATTTAAGGTCATTCTATGGTGCTTGGTGTACTTATGTGTCAAACTGTGGGTCTAAGCTGGCGACCTAGGTTCTGCTGAGATGACTCTCCAGACTGCTTTCTCTCTGTTCTGCAATGTTCTAGATGGCTTTTTCTTGCTATCTAAAACTCTCTGGTTGAGACAGCTTTCTCTGCTAGTAAAAATTCTCTGGATAGATCATGGGTTTTCTGACTAAAGTCAGAAAAGCTGCTATATTTTTTTTTATTTTATTTATTTATTTATTTATTTATTTGGTCTTCTGACCAAGTCAGAAATCCTGTTAGAAAAATTCTAAAAGTAATTTTTAGGTTTTTCAGATCAACATCAGAAAAAATTCTTGAAGACATAGATGCGTTTGCTCTTCAGACAGCCTTTACTGGACAGCTCCTAGAGACCATTCTAAAAGAGCCATGTCAGCTCTCTAAGGAATTCTTGGGATTTCAGAGCAAGAAATCCTGTCAGAAAAAATTCTAAAGAAGCTATGAAAAATTCTAAAAGAACTGTGTTCACTCTCCATGGATTTTCTTATTAAAATCAGAAATCCTGTTAGAAAAATATTCTTGAAGGGTTGTTTCTGCTCTCCTGAGATTTTCAGGGGGCTCAGCTCTCGATAGAGAAAATTCTAAAGAAAACCTAACTGCTGTCACCTTTTGCTAGCTCATTTTATCCAAACCAAACGCCTTGCTTTTTATTTACATATCAATACATTTACATTTATTCCAGGTTCCCTTTTGATTATCCCATGAATCAGCATCATGTGACCTCAGCTCTTTGGTTCTTAAGAGACAGCAAGCACACATTTTCTTTTATCATTGCAAAGAATTCAGATCTGCCTGCCTGTTAAGCACAGACAGTAAACTAGCTAGGTGGGACCCGGTCCTGAAATTACTATCTCTACCACACCTGGGCCTAATCTTGCTCTGTCCCAGGCTGACCTTGAACTCAGGAATATGATTGAATTTGTATCTGCCTGCCTTGGAATCTTTCAGACAAGCAGGTTTATAGTCTAGCTTCCTATATTCCTTAAGATTTGTGAAGCTCCCTCATACAATTCTTATTTTTTGCACAGTTGAGAAATTATGTATTTTTTTCCTTTCCTTTCTCCCTCTCACTCCCCGGCTCACTCAGGCCCTGCTCGATCCAGCCCAAAGGTTTTTTATTTATTTATTATATGTAAGTACACTGTAGCTGACTTCAGACACCCCAAAAGAGGGCATCAGTTCAGATGGTTGTGAACCACCATGTGGTTGCTGGGATTTGAACTCATGGCCTCCAGAAGAGCAGTCAGTGCTCTTAACCTTTGAGCCATCTCACCAGCCCCTGAAATTATGCATTTTTAAATTCATGTTTTTAGAGTTCTTTTCCACTGCTGTAAGGACTGTCCTGAAGGTCCCAGGACTTACCATTTTCCTTAGACTTTAGCTACACACCTTTGCCTCCTGGGCTCATATTGTCTCTGATTATCATGGAGTCATTAACCTTAAAAGGGAAGGCATTTCTTAAAGGAGGAATGTAAAATATCATACAAACAAGCCTTAGGCTCACAGTAGCCATCAACACTTACTCCTGGAGGCAAAAGTCTGCTTTCCCTGTCCCAGGGGCAGGAACTATGTTATTCTGTTTCTACTAAGTCCATGCCACACCTGACCATATATGAATACACATGCTGTTGCCCATTCAGTAGGGTGTGGATCTTCCAGGGAGCATGGTAGTTGGAACCCCCAAACCTTTTCTGCACTCTGATTATGCTGGCTCAGATGCTCCATGCCCCACCAAACAAGTTGGTGGCAGCGACTTTCAAGTCAGAAAGGCTAAACTCTTTATGGTTTTAAGCAACCAATTTTGTGATAATTCATTGCAGTGCCCTTAAGAAATGAGAATAAGGCCCATGCACTTTCATTACAAAGGCAAAAAAATACAAACATTCTCATTCAAATTGGTCACAATTTTTAAAATGCATTGTCTCAATTTCTATATGTAATCTCATTGTATATTTTGAATCACACACTCACTCACTATCACAACGTTCTTGTAAGCATATAACAAATACCTCTCTGCAGAAGCTATCTCAGGTGAGTTTCTCTACTTGAAGCTTCCATCCTCTTTCTTCCTTAAGCAATAGATGTGTCTACTAGACTGCCCACTCTTCCAGTTTTAGATAACCCAGAGCCAGATCCTTGGAACTGTCCCCCGTGTTCTCCACAAGGATGGTCGCTTCAGCACACTATCGTTTTGAAGGCCTATCGTTTGCAGCAACCCCTGCCACAACATCGATGGGGACTAAATTAAAAAGGTCTGCACCTGATAAGCAATTAATGTGCGGCCTGGTTTTTACTGTATCCTTACCAACCCTCATCATAAAGTCATGTTAACTGAATTATGTCTACTGGCTGAATGAGACTCGTCTTCCACGATAAACACTCACCACAAAACTAACCTCGCTCACTTCATCTTTAGCCTCAGCTCTCCACCTGTGAGCAATACACTTTTTTCTTTCTTTAGCAAAATGGATGTACTTGCTAGACAGTATTTTTTCCTTAAGTTTCCTCTCATACTCAGATATTAATTTTTAACCAAAGATCAATGAGAATCATGTTCGTGTATGTAAAAGTTTGTAAAGCCGTACATGCTTTAGAAGTTCACTGAATTAAATGAAAGCGGTACGATGAGAGAAGCTTTGAGATAAAAGATTTATGGTTAGGTTTTTGTTCGTGCTGATTTTACATCTGCTGAGAATCTTACATCTGCTATCTAAGAAACAATCTGTGATTGATCTTCAAAAGGAAAAGAAAAAAAAAGTGAGTTAGGATTTTGACCTTTGGAGTTCACTCGTGCTTTCCGATTTTACTTTATATACCAACGTCCTAAAAGTAACATTTTTGAGACAATATATAAAAGGGTTGAAATATTAAAAAGTTGAAATGACCACTCTTCTCTCTTTTTCATCAGCTAAGACCTAAGTTACCACGTTTTATTTAGCACCTTCTAGGATGAAGAATGTCAGTAACAGGACTTCACTGGTAGAGAGTTTTTACTCCATTTTCAAAATATATTAATATTAGGGAAACAAATTTTAAGGTTTTATAAATTAAAACTTCATCATTGAAATCCACAATCATTCCATTATCAAACAGAATCTTGGATTTCTCAGTTTTCACCTTAGAATAAAGACTTTGACTTGTGAGATATAAATCCATTTATACTAAGTTTATTAGGATCAGAATTTGTGTAAATACAAGTCTGGGAGAATTTTTAAACCTTTGGCTAAAAGAAGCTGGGCAAACAGTTGTGTGCTTTTAGAAAGATAGTCGAATGATCTAGGTAATCTCCAGTTAATGTTCTTCCCTTTAGCCCAATCCTGACAAAGGCATTTATTTATCCTTTTCCGTTCATGAATCAGATTCTGGCTTATGATACGGGCGTCATGGTTTATGGAGCAGGAGATTGGTTGTAATTGTGACTTTGAAAGTGAATTTTAGGAATAATGCGACTTTGAACAACCGAGAGACCCTTGGTCTAAAGTACACAGAATATTAAACAGCCCCAACATAAGAAACACTATTCTCTCCCTGTGATCTTACCAGCTAAGCTAACTTGTCTCTGTTTTGAACTACTCACTTTGATCCTGCTTATGCCGAAGTACTTAGGCTTAGATCTATGGGATCAGAATAATACAGCTGACCTATTTTCTAGGCTCGTTTCTATGGTTTCTGACATGAGAAGAAAACAAACAAACAAACAAACAAACCAGAAAAAAAACCCACACGGTTTCTTCATGGGACTGCTTGCAGCATGTTTGGCTACCACTAGGGGGCGGTATATGAACGCCGGATAACTGAAAGTACCTTGTAAGTTTCAACCTGTAACAATGTAAATTATGCACTTGAACTACGAATGCATTCTCCTAGTTCACAGAACATTTTTCATATTAAAGTATTGTGAATTTATGCCCATTCTATTGAGAATTACTCCACCGTAGAACGATAAAAGCAGACACGTGTTAAAGGCGTCTGGTTTTCTTTTTAGAATAAAGCGTGATCAGACATTTATATTCAATAGAAAGAAAATTGTATTAACTCTTCAATTACTGCAAACTCCTGTAAGATTTCATTATTTCCATTCTACGAGAAGTCTTTCCCCTGTGGAATTAATTCAGGACACCCCAGAAAGGTATCACACTGAATTATATCACTGTTATAAGTGATTTAATAAGACACGGACATTTCAGGGCAGGTAGAAAAATAGCGTTATTATTTTAAAGGGGGAGATTTTGAAGTCAATATTTGTATCAACCAAGTGAGAACAAAATCAATATATAGAAACATGAATATTTTAAGACATAAACGAGGACACAGAAAGTAAATAAGATGTGTTTCAATATTTATATGAGTGCTAACTCTCATATTTGTTCTTAAAGTACGGTGACAAAAATGGAAATCATTCCACTTATTCATACATTTTTAATGACATTATTTCCACTGTTATATTTTTCCAAGCACTTTATTACCTGTAAATAGTTTAAGAAATATTTGAGTTTATGCAGCATACAGTAGGAAAGTTTGCAGGCCTTGGGTTCATTTATTTTGAAAACGTTCTTGTTGGTTCACTGGTTTCTTTTGGATACTGTAAATTCTGAATTTGATTTCCAGTCTATATGTAGTACTTTTCTCTTCCTCACTAGTGTTGTTTATTTTAAACATACTTGAACATCATTCTTTATCATTGGTCGTTTGGCCCTACATGAACTTCCACGTTTTCTGAGTTTCGCTGGGGGTGAGGTGAGGAGAGGTGTACATGGTCATTGATACGAATTTCTTTAAGTTCTGCAAATATCTTCTGGACATGCAAAGCATGCAGAAAGCCTCTGCTTGTCTGGTGGATGCTTCTGAGAATGGACATCCATTGATCTGTTTCCCTTGTCTTGGCTGCACAGACTTCACCATATGCAAAACCACAGTGAGTGTCTGTTCAGAGAAGGTGAGATCGTGTCTGCTGTGATTTCATCTTAGAGTAAGTCTGGTGTCTGTTGTTTTCTTCATTCCCCTCTCTCATTTGAGTGTACAGAGCATCAAAGTCATGGAGATGGACTGAGAACAAGTTGTACTTTTTCATCCTCAGCCTTCCGTCCTCTTCCCTAGGCTTTCCTCCCATTTTTTTTTTTTTTTTGTTTTTTTAAAAATATTTGAATGGAAGGTTTTCCAGAACAGATGAGGATGAAAAAAAGTCAATAAGGAAATGGGCTATTGTCAAATTGCTGCCTCAAGGGACACCATCATGACACCAATCTGAAGTGATTTGGGCTAGATTGCATGGTCATTACAGGCACATGTAAATTGTATGTAAATAAACTTGCAACCTGCTTACATATTGATCTTGGAAGTCACAACTGACTTCTTAAACGCTGCTCGTTCTGACTATCCGGAACTTTATATCTTTAGCATGAAAGATTACCTGTCTTAAAAATAACAACATTTTCCTGTCAATTGCTTTCGATCCAGAGCCGAAGTAAGCATATGTGAGCTGTTGCTTCTTCATCACTCCTCCCTCATTTCTTTGGCCATGATAATTATACTCTGTCATGAGCCTGAATATTCTCTGAGTTCTAATTCTGAAATGATGCATGCTGCCACAGCGACTATGTGTTTTTATGGAGCTGGCTCCATTTCTGCATCCTTAGGACTGGATGATTGTGCTTCCTCTCTGGATGAATTAGAGTAGTATATTTGAGATTATATTTCATTAGTTTTATTGCTGCTTGTTAAGGTTTTATTATCCTCTCTGTTTTATATTTCAGACTGGCAAACACTTGCCAGCGGTGCTAAGTGTCTTAATATATAGGAATCATAACTCTGTGACTGAAGAATATGCCGTCTGCAAATAGAGTGGGGGCATCGGAAGTGATATTTTATAATGGCATTAAGCACATGCACTCACAGAACAGCTCCTGTTCAGAGAGAGAAGCAACTCTATTTCAAATGATTTTCCACCCCTCTTGGAGTCTTCAGCATTTTTCACAAGTGGTCCGTAACATGGTTTAAATAAGAATTCATTCTTTCTGAATCATTATCACTTATTGCATATAATTGTTTTCTGTCATGCAGTCACAGTTCAGTCCTGTCTGTAAAGCAGTTTAGCAATGGGTAAAAACTGGAAACCCTTCCTGTTCTTAGGCTGATGTTTCTTTACTTGACTGAATGAAAAGTTGAGCAGCTTTAATGGCCAGTTACAAGTTAACTAATTGGAGTGCTTCCAGACAGATCAATCAGAAGTACCGCTTCTCCTAGAGTTAGGACTCCAAGTCCTCTAACAAGTTAAGGGGTTTTCTTGCTGTATAAATGGAAATGAAAAAATGCATGCTCCCAGAGACGTTTATAGTGATTATTGAAACAAATACACAGGTCATGAGTCAAGAAAACCTACCTGAACTTTGAGGTCTTTCTTAAGAAGTTTCACTTGCAAAATTGTTCTTGCAGAATAGACGTCGTGGTTATGTTTCCTAGTTCAGAGATTATATACACTCGATTATAAATTATATTATATATAATAATTACATATGATTATATATTATATATGGTTATATACATTTGTGATCAGTCTATTGAAACAGAATTCCTATAAATTCTTAAAAAGACATTGATATTTTTGTGCTTTACTCAACTGAAACTTGTTAATGATATAAAAATTCTGTTGAGCAAAGTGCTTACTTACCAAACAACCAAAAATGCCTTGGGTATTTCAGACAAAAAGAAATGTGATCTGTATTTTTACATAGTTGTTTTTTTTCATGATACTCTTCTAAGACACGTTATAGAAAGGTGGATTACTCATGAGATTCAGCACCTCCACAATAAAGTAAAGCCGGTAAAAACAAAGCAAACAAACAGCAATAAAACACCAGCTGGCCTCTGGACTTATACTACTCAGACTTCCAATGGGCCTTTGACAAGGACATCAAACAGCTATAGATTGACATCACTAATCTGAAGAAATCCCTCGTTTCGCTGTTTGATGCGATCCCCCAAAATTGCAAAGGACTTTATTGGACTTGATTTTCTTTTTTACAATAGAAAAGACTGTGTACAGCTCTAGACTGTGTACAGCCCTTAAAGAAGAATGCTGCTTATACATAGACAAAACAGGGATGATTAAAGAAAGCATGAAAAAGGCCAGAGATGGTCTTGAGAAAAGACAGAGAGAGAAAGAGAAAAAGGAGAACTTGTACAAGAATTGGTCTTCAACCTCTCCATGATTGTTAACCCTACTTCCTTCTATCTTGGGACCATCAATTGGGTTATTTTTGCTTATTTCCTTTGGTCCCTGGGCCTTAAATAGGCTGACTAACTTTGTGAAACAACAGACAGATAATCTGATAGCAAACTCTATTCAGATACATTATCATGTTAGTTATGGAGGAACATGAGACTCTAGATGAGGATGTTACTCTATCCAGGGTGTTCCCAAGTCCCATCTCCACCCAATGTCAAGGAGGGGACTTCCCCCCTAGACCAAGCAGAGAGGGGCCACCCAGAACCCCCTTTGTCTGGCGATCTGAATTCTTGCTTAGGCTGCGAGGATAAGCACTTCAAGGGAATATAAATAAAAGTTAAAAATATGTTTCTGGGTTCCCTGAGGGACAAGCCTGACTGCATAGGGGTTGATGTCAAAAGTATCCTCTCTCCAGGAAAAAGACATCGGGATGGGTATGGCCCTCATGCCTCACTGGACAATGACAGGACTGGAGCCATTACAAAGTCCCCTTTAATTACTGGAGGTCAGGCCTCTATCCCTGCCTTGACAAGATTAGAATCGCCACAGCCCTTCTATACTTGGAGAAGGGAGGAAATGTCAGGGGCAGCCCTGCTTATATACTGAAGGTCTAAAATCAGCCATAAGCCTAAAATCAGCAATAGGCCTGACATATATGCCTGCTAACACAAAGTCTTGTGTCTCTATGGAAAAACACTGAAACAGATGGCTATAAACTATTGTAAACAGGCAGCTTTTGTGGAAATCTACCCACCTGAGTAGTCATAGACCTTGTAAATAGGCAGCCTTGGTGGATAGTAGCAACTTAGATAAGGACAAGTGAATCATAGGAAGAGTCATAGTGACCTGACTCCTGAACCTTTACCCAGCTGATACCCTGTTCTGAAAGATATCTGTACTCCCCCTGAACACCTATGCTCCTGTGTCATCCCCTTCCCCACATCCTGTATTTTCCTGTTTATAACTCCTGTGTTAAAAAGTAAAAATTATTTGATATTAAAAAAAAGAAAAAAAAAAAAAAGAAATAATACACAGTGTCCCCCTGGCTCTGCTGACTTAGCTCCTGACAATCCATTTTCTTGTTCTCAGAAATACTTTGAATTACAAAATGTTATTGTGATTTTTGTTAGTATGCTGGGTAAAATAATTTTTATTGATTTCATTTTAAACTTCAAAGTTTGTAGTGAGTTAAGATGTCCTTCAACATAATTATAGGTCATATTTATTTTCCTATTGTAAAATGCTAATTAATCTGTTGAACATTTTAAAAAACTGGATTCCTTTTTGAGAATTTCATATGTGAGCACTGTATTTACATAATTTTCCCCTTTCTCTCCTTCCTCCCCTCTTCCCAACCCCCATACTTTTCAAATACATTTTATTATTTAATTATTGTTCATATATGTACGTATATATGTGTACATGTATAAGTATATATGTATATACAAATACTGATAAATAAAGTGTTTTGAGCTCAAAAAAAAACTACTAGTGTTTTGAAACATTTGACAATGTCAGCTTACTAGCTCTAGAAACAATAGAAACTTCAATCCCTTTCTCCCGGAGGGCACTGTGGGTGTCTCAGTATTTCTCCTCAGAGAACAAATAAGTTCCAAGATCAGGAGTGTCTAGGGGGTCTCTTCAACTTGAAGTAAGTGTAGGGAATCCTATTTAACTTTCTGGAGATTTCCAATCCTCAGGGATCCTAGAAGAGAAATATCTGGAAACCTCTACTTATCTTTTAGAAGACCCTGGGTTTGAAACAACAGAACAAAACAAAACATTGTGACAGCGAATTGTTTCAAAAGTAAATAGACACATGGGATGTGAATACAAAATACTGTGCTTATATTTGCCAGTCTCCCTTTCTCTTTGCTTTTTGGTACCTTCAGATCTCAGCAGAGTTGTTTCAGCTCCCATGCCACCTTGATGCTGAGATGGACAGATAAATTACACAGGCAAAATTAAACACCAACAATACAAAACAATCGGGGGTGGAAAGTTGCATTGTATACTGTGTGAGGAAATTAAATAAAAACGAGGGAGGAGAAAGACCTCAGTGTACAAAATGCTTGCTACACCAAAGAAAGGGCCTGAACTCCAAGCACCAGGAGCCACTTAACAGCTGGATATCACAGCATTCTTCTAATCTCAGGGCCAGAGAAAGGGAAAGTGGAGACAAAAAGACTCTTGGAGTATGCTGGGTTGCTGATCTAGTCAAAAAGGCAAGCTCCAAGTTGAGTGAGAGATCTCGTTTCAAAACTATAGGTGCAGAGAGATAACAGAAAACACCCGATTTCACTTCTGGCCTCTACACCCTGCACACACAAAGGCACAAACACAGGTTCAAGTACCCACACAAACACTTATACACACGTATTTTTTTCAAAGTCTGAACACCAGTGGTGTAAACAAACTCAGACAGAAGGACAGTGGGACAAAGGCAAAAGTCTGGAATGCTTGGATTGAAGGTAACACTTAGTTGAGCTCACCAGGAAGGAAGATTTTCATAGCTTATGCCCTCCATGTGGGGAATCTGAGGAGTGATAGAGATGGCTAGAATGGATATTTAGATGATCTGTGGTTTTCAAAATGTGTTTCTGTCTTGTCATTTTTCAAAGGACATCTTTAAATGTTCTGACTGTCTTGTAATTACTTCCTATTATCGTATTGGTTTTCGTTTTACCACAAGCCTAAGCTGAGCTTAGATCACGTAGACATGGTGATGACTGAGGATTCTCTGTATTTTTGCTAGACATTTGGTTGCTGAATTTAGGGATCTCTTGCAGCCACTGAACTTATCTCTTGGTAGGGAGCACCCATCCTGTAGTCCCAGGCAGAGATGAGAACAGAAACTCTGCAATGTTTCGTTTCAACGGAAAGGGTCGAACATCCTAGGAGAAAGTCACTCTCATGAATTATCAGTCTTTTAGAAGAGACAGAAAAACTATTGTCGAGGGTGGGAAAGTGGGTATGCAACAAGAGTCTAGGCAGGAGCCTCACTCAATGTCCTTGGCAAACACCATGGTCAAAACGGAGGCCTTGAAATTTCATTGACTTTTAAGCCTCTACTCGTCTTTGCTTTGCATAATAAGTAGAGTGACAGTGGTCAAAAGAATACAAAGTTTTGCCAGTAGTAGAAATGGTGGCCGAGGTATTTTATCCTTATTTGCTTGTTTGCCATGATTTAATACTATGCTTCATTTTCTCCTGGAATGGGAGAAAACTATTGAAAAGTAGAAGACAATGGACCTTGAGACAATAATGAACACATTACCCTGGTCATTATACTCAGTGAGTTCATGGCACAGTCTGTTACTTTAATTTACTGCGACTGCTAGGATATTAATATTTGCAGTAAGAGATGAAGCTCAAAGATATGCTTACCAATACCAGTAACATTTCAGGGGACACACTTGATGGGACTTGAAAGAAAGATAACATATATGTTACCTCATTATCAGCCATGTACTTCCATTCTTCCATTCTTTTGCTTCCTTGTACATTACTTTCTTTGAGTAATGACTTGTGATATATATATATATATATATATATATGTCAGATTTTTCTATAGCTTTCTTAAATCTAAAACCAAACATTTTCAGTGAATAACAGTTATTCCACACTCTTTTATTTGTTTATGGGTATGTCTTTGAGGCTTCATGAGTTTTTGTGCCCCCAAAAGCCTGCAGATGCCAGAGGGCAGAAGGTCGACAGAAACCATAGTTAAATACTGCCATGGACATTTACATAGCTGTTCCTGTTGCCCACTAAATACCGATAACTTTGTCACTCATTGACAAACCAAATCATTTTGTTGCCTTATTAACTTCTTTTTATGACTTCTAACAATGTTTAATTAATTTTAATTTTTTTGCAACAGCTACTTACAGTAGGAAGGAGATTTGGAGAAGGAGGTTTGGATGTGAATTACCCTTACTAGGCCTTTGGCTAGTGATTGAGTCTTGAGGGCTCTCACCAAATCAGTGGCTTAATCCACTGCTGGGTCCATAATATTTTGACATTATTTGGAAGTACCCTTTTGGTGCAACTAGATTATTAGAGGTATACTTTGGGTAACATTCTCTATTCTTGCCCCCTCTCCCCTTATCTCTCCCTTTGCTTCCAAGTCACCAGGAAGAGAGCAAGAAACCCTTCCACTCTATCCAAGTTGTCTTGCCTTTCCTTGGTCTAAAAGCAGTGGAGTCAGCTGACCTTAGGCTAAAATCCCTAGAATCATGTGCCAAAAGAAATGTTTTCACCTTCAAGTTGTTTGCTCTGAGTATTTGTCACAGCAATGAAAAATCTAAGAAAAAAAGACTATTTTTCCCCATGTTGGATTTAATACATGTAGTCTGCAATTCACTGCATTTAAATAAAAATGATATGAGTAAGTGCTTCTTCAGCTTTCCTGAACATTAGAGTAACTTGGAAACCTCTCAACTGTAAATGTAACTTCTATTTGCCAGATGTAATTGTCATCTCAGAGGCTTAATGCTGAATAAGCTCACCCTTTCTAGCTCTTTCTGAACTCTTGCTGGCTAGTTCAACTCAGCTGTTCTGGTCCAAGTCTCCCAGCTGACTGATTCAAACTGGCTTCTCTCAGCTCTGACTGAATTGCTCTGCTTGGCCTTATATTAACTTTGGCAATATGTTCTAGTCTTCTGGCTCCATCTCATTCTCTGGCTAGTTTTATCTTCACCTGTAACCTGCTTCTGTATAATTGTTCTGGTAAAAGTGTCTTCTTTCAATTAGCCATCACTTTCCAACATGGCCATTCCTTCTACAAACCAACTTTATCTAAATAATTTTGCATTGAAGGGTGTTTCTGTATTCCAGCCAGAGTAGTCATGTTGCTGGCTTAAAATTCCTCTACACCCAACATTTCTAATACTTTTGCAGTCACCTAAACGAGTTATGAGTGCATGTAGCCTCTCCCCAGGGGAGGCAAATGGGTTTGAGGATGTGAGGTAATTTTTGTTTTGTTTTGTTTGGTTTTGTTTTGTTTTTGAAATACAGAACATAGTTAGAGTGACTTACAAACCAAATGTCTTCTGAGCAACTCTAAATATGAAGTATAACAATGATAATGAGTATATAGTTAATGGTTTTACATAATTATATTCATTCACTTAAACTTACGATGATTTTATAATTAATCCCCCTCTGCCATTGGGACACTTGAGATTCAGAAAAGCTCAGTTGCACAGCAAAAAATCTTGGCAAATTAGACTGAATACTTGGCCACAGACACTCTGCTGCAGAAGTCTTTATCATCACCCATTACTGAATCATACATTTCCATTGATAATTTTTGACTTGATGTTGTTGCATCTGACTCAAAATTTTGCATTTAAAACTTCTGTTTATTTGCTGTCATTATTATATGCACATATTGAAAGTCATAACTAACCAAAATCCGTGTTGAAAGTCATTCACCCTTAAAACATTTGAAACAAAATGGAAAATATCTCAAACTAGAAAAGCATCTGAATGGTGAGAAAGTTTCCTCGGTGTGTTAAGCCTAGAGGAATAAGAAATGAGCAGCTCTGGTTAATGGCAAGGAACTGTCTACTGGATGAACGTTATTCATCTGACATTGGCCTAGCGTCCTCATTAATGGAGCTATGTATGATCATCAATGATGTGTCTGTGTGGGAAGAAACACACAGTGTTTGGTTTTGAATCAATCATGACTGGGATATGTGTTACAAAGTAAATTACTACACATGCACTGTGTGCTTGTTAAGTTTTGAGACGTTTTAAGTATAACGTCCATCGAATCAATTTAATGGTTGCCATTGTTAATTGATCTCACAACTTTTCCCATTTTACTTTTCATTTCATATATAATTAAATTTAGGGATCTGGTTATGGTTATAATATCTTTCATGGATGCCTGAATGTCAGGATTCTAATTTAACTTGCTGGAATCAAAAGTATCAGTTGTGGACTTTGGGGAAAGCAAAAGGCAAGTCAAAGGAACAATTAAGGGAGGCTACAGTGGTGGCTTTGTGAACTTCTAACATCAATCTGATTGGCATTGAGATTAATACGATCTTTGTTTTATTGAAGACTATATAGTGATGATTGTGTGCATACACAATATGGATTTGTCTTAAAGATAATTGCAGTCTATCTGTATCACTGGGTGGTAAAAGTTTGCTGAGCTATTTTCTTCTGGTGCTAGGAACACTCTCAAGCAGGAAACTTGGTATGTATTTTATCAATGACTTAGTATCACACTCAGAGAGATATTTTTTTTTTAATTTTCTCAGTTCAGAGATAGCATTTGGTGCTTATTTAACTTGTAGATAAAACATACTTTTCAAAGCGTCCTTTAAAGGTGTTTTTAAATCTTGGTTAAATGTAATATTTTGTTTTGTTAAGCTAAGAGTGGGTCTCAAGAAATTGATTGCTTTACTTTGAAAATGTATCATTTTTTCAATGTATATTAAGCAGGTATAAAAATCTATTCTTGGCAATCAAATCACATGGGCTTCAATAAGAAGTTCATAGTAGAGGGACAGCTGGCCTATTTCCTGATAAGTGTGAAATTATTGGCTGCAGAATAGAGTAGCACTTGTGATCTTTTAATTAATCAAGCTGTTGACTCACTATTTATCTGCTGACAAGTCAACTCTGTAATTCCGTGGGTTACTGCTCTGTCTCTTGACCAGTTAGTTCTATAACTCTGTGAGTTCCTGCTCTTATTTTAAATTTAGTGAAGCAGTGCTTTAAAAGCTTTCACTGGTGACTCTGAGACACGGTTAATGGTGTGTACTGCAGGAGACTCAAGCTCAGTTCCCAATATCCATGGATGGAGGCTCACAACTGAATTTAACTCTGGCAACAGGGGATTTAATGCTCCTTTCTGTCTTCTATGGACATTGCACTCACAGGCATGTGCACATAATAAATAAAAATCTTAACAAATCAATAAAGTTAAAGATATGGTAGAAAAATAAGAAAAATAAAAAGCTCCCCCAGTGTGATCTGACATATTTAAATAAGTGCATCCTCTTACAATTAATTTGCCTGCAATCATTTTGTTAAACTGAAATCCATTTTCTTCTAAATAGGAAGATATAATCATACCAGATAGAGCTAGAACACTATCGACTTTGTTGGCTATTCATTTATAAATCAAACTATAGGATAACTATTTGATACATTAATGAGATTTCCTTTTGCATCTTTTAACTTACAGAGTCAAAGGCAGTGAAGAAAGGGGAGGAGGAAGAGGAGAATGAGGAGGAGGAAAAAGAGAGAAAGAGAAAAGCATATATAACTTTCCTTAGAGGAAGGTTAACATATCATTGCCTGTAACTTACCTTTGTACCAACATGAAAAGATTACATCCTTCCTACAGGTTAGGGTTAGGTGTTTAGCTCTTTGGGAAGAGAAAGTTCTTTTGTATCAGAAAAAATTTACTTGAAAGAAAGAAAAATTTCATTCTTCTATTCCTGTCATTTTTAGTTACTTCATGTGAGAAAAGAGAACAGCATTATCCCCATATGATAATGCATGCATGTAATATTACACGATTAACAATCACACACGATTTAAGTTGGGAATACCATCTCAACTTAAAATGAAAATTTGAATCCACACGTACCTCTGACAAAGCAAGTCATCCATTTGGAATGAGTGGAATATTAATCTTTCAGTAATGGCTGGAGGCAGTAGACAACTCTGAAAGGAGATGATTAATTTCCTAAAGAAAACCTGGCAAATATATTATTTATACAGCCTCATCATATTTCTCTCTTCCTCGTCCTTTTTATTTTATACGGTCCTGTGCAATTTCATTATATTCCTTGTAGTGATTAGTAAGAGTTTTAATCAATACAGTTTGAGTTACCTGGCATTGTCCTGTAACACATTTTAGTGTAGGACATGGAAGAAGCACATGTGTGTGTTCAAAACAGAAACACAAAGAACAGACTAACGTTCATGTTGTGAGCGTGAACTCTGGAACCACAGTCATTCGGTTCAAATTCAAGCTCTTCTGCTCACATTAGTGTGACCTTTGGCAATCAACCTCTGTGTGACTCATTGTTAGAAGACACTAAGTATGCAACTGAATTGTGATGATTAAGTAAATTTATACATACAAAATGCACATGTGTTCAATCTATTAAAAATTGATTAGAGCAGCGCTTGCCGTTAACACTGTGCTCCAAATGTTGGGTTGGTGTATACTCTAGAGAAAAAGGGTATGAGGGAAGGTATGGGGACCTTATGGTGCACTTAATGGGGAGAGAATGTCCTGATTATTGCATTAACAATGGAAAGACTCAAGGGGAAAGAAAGAAGACGGAGAAAGTCAATATTCTGGGATACTGAGGAGAAGTTATGGGGAGAGAAAAAGTAGCTGCCAAATACTAGTCAGATACTTTAAATTTAAATACTATACATGAAAATGAATTGTTAGTTGTAATCAGAAAGATTGTGGCAAGGTATTTGCAGAATCAGAGACGAGTCAGAACTCAATGAAAAG
>JANHMN010000011.1:44794255-44811260 GCA_030674055.1 Rhabdomys pumilio
CATCATCATCATCATCATCATCATCATCATCATCATCATCATCATCATCACCACCACCACCACCATCATCACCATCATCATCACCATCAGCAGCAGCAGCAGCAACCAAGTCTGAAGGTCCGCTGTTAGAAAGAGCAATAGATTTGTTAGATTAAACATTTAACAATCTTACCATGTTTTATTTCTAAGAGATGAAGAACAAATTTATTTTTGATTTTTTCTTAGATGGTAGGAAGAAATTTTTACTCAACATACATACATACATACATACATACATACATACATACATATGTACATACCATACATAAATATATACATATGAAACATACAAACATACATATGTACATATGAATACATAAAGATGTATGTTTTTAGGTAATAAAATTGAGAAGCTTTCTTATAAAGCTAACACTCCATCTATTAGCATTTCTTTCATGACACACTTCATGATAGCCTTATTAAATTATGTTAGACTCATGAACAGTTTTTTTTTTCCATTATTTGATGCCCTTATTTTTTGAGGAAAACTAATGTTTACCTTTTTTAAAATTGTGACAGTGTTGATTATCTTGCTAGTAACTTTAATGGCTTCCTCTTCGCAAAAGCTAACTAGCAGAGAGTGTGTGCTTAGGTTTGAACAAGCTCCTATCTCTCCAGGAGGGCTGTGTTATTTGTGGGAGAACAGGGACACTGAACTAATTCCCCTGGTAGAGATACACTGTCTAAAACAGTACAATTCAGTGTGCTCTACGTGAACAGTCTGTTCCCAAATCAAATGACATCTTGGGGAATTGCCCACATTTAGCCTAATAACCAGCTGTGCAAATGCTAAAAGGTAATTGATCTACTATAGACGTTGAGAACCGTGGGGGGGGGGTCTTTTAGTTCAATAGTCAGATGGCTACCCAGCATGGCTGGAAGCCTAGCAGGGCCAGCCAACGCTGACTGATATTAGTCATTACTAGAGGTGATCAAAAAGGCTGACTGAAGCTCTTTGAAACCAGTGGCCACTCCATTCACAGATTCTTCCCCTCAAGACTCAGATACTATAAATGTCCTCCCTAAAGTTTAGTTAAGGAAAAGGCTTTTGGTTTACAATTTTCCTTTTTTTTTATTTTTATGAACCGGTAGGAGTTAGAAAAGAAACAAAAATGCAATGGAGATGTAGTGTTATTTTTCTTTAATCAAAGGGGAAATAAGAATTTTAGGAAAAGATGCATATTTTCCTCTCACATGTATGTATCTCTTTCTGCCCTTATGGTCTGGTACAGCTTCCTTGTTTCATAATTTGGAATGCCTGAGCTTTCTATTGAGTCTTTACTTTCTACATGGAAATAAAAGTTTGGTGCAAATCTTAGGTTTTAGTGTTCAATTGTCATATTTTTTTTTTGTCATGGAGTGACTCTTTATATTTTGCTTAGTTTTATTCCAGTGAATTATTCCTGGTGACTGAAATGTGTATTCAGTGTTTTGATGTACATTCTTTCTTTGCCAGGACATAAAATCATTCACTAAGAATATGCTATATATGTATATGTATGTGTGTGTGTGTGTGTGAGTGTGTGTGAGTGTGTGTGTGTGTGTGTGTGTGTGTGTGTTTAGGCTGTGGTGGTCACCCCTGTAATCTCTGTAGTCAGGAAGCAGAGGCAGATGGATCTCTGTGAGTTTAAAGCTAGTCTGCTCTACGGGGCCAGAAAAAAAGAGAACTTGCTATGTAGACTAGGCTGGCTTTCAATTTACCGGGACCTGTTTGAGTCTGCCTCATCAATGCTGAGATTAAAGACATTAATTGTCATAACTATTAGGACTTCAATTTTTAGATAAGGAGTTTCATAGAAAAAAATGTTTTGGTCTACAATTCATTTAGAATGTCTGTCATACTTTTCTGACAACACATTGGAAAATGCTTAAGAAATGTCATTTCAGTTCAAATGAAAATGTTTTTTTTCTTTAAAAAGTATCTCAGAGCTGAAATTTTACAGTTTCTTGAGATGTGAGCCCTAAAATTGTTCATTAAAATGATTCTCATGCTTGGATAAGTATCAATTTTATGAGAAAACAGTTGAAAATTTATACAATCACAGAACTTAGGATTTTTTTTTTTTTTGGAAAGTATTGTCAATGTGTAAAAGGGTCCAGGAGCCTCAGGAGGGAAATGTAGCCACTAAGAAGATAGAAGCATGAATTGTATTTTTGTGTTCAGATAATGAGATATTGGTTATAATTATTGCACTTTTTTGATTTTGTGGTGAACACAGATAACTCTCTTTTAGCAGGAGTCCTAAGAAAACACAGTACAGTTTCTATTAATTACTGCCCTCATATTATGGTTGCAGATATTCTTGATGCAGATATAGGAGGATCACAAGTTTAGGGGCAGCCTGAGTTACATAATAAATTCAAGGCCTCCTTTGACAACTTAGTGAGAAAGACTCTCAAAAATAAAACTGTCAACAATATAAAAGGGATTATACATTTGTAGCTTGGTAGTTGTATGTTTACCTATTATGCACATGAATTTAGGTTAAATCCATAGTTTTAAAAAAAGATAAACCATCAAACAGACATGATACATAGATAGGTAGATAGATGAGAGATAGATGATAAAAGAGATAGAATAAATAGATTGATAGATAATACAGATAGAATAAAAACAAATTCTGGTCTCCTAGATTTCCATTTCTTCCTAATAGCCATCAAATTACTAACAGGTTGGGGCTATAGAGTTGGTTCTGTGGTTATGAGCATTTATTTACTTCCCTGGCCCAGAACTTGGGCTTAGTTTCCAGCATCTGTGTTCCTGTTCAAACCTGCTTGTAGCTTCACTTCCAAGGGATGAGATTCCATTTTCTGCTCATGACAGACTCTTTCATGCATATGATGCCCACAAAGTTACAAATATTCATGTAAGAACATCACAAAACTATTTTCAATCAATCTATTGATTAAAGTCCTCATGATTAAATCAGTTTCTCAAGTCACTACTTTTAAGAATCATTACATGAAGGAGCAAGCCTTTAATATATGAGACCTGAGGAAGGGGCATGCCAGATCCAGATTGTGACAAAGAAGAAACAGGACTGAAGGAATAATGTATATCAGCAGCATCCTCAGATAACTCAGCCAAGGAAAGAAGACTAAGTTTAGAAAGACATGTCTAAAATATGCAAGCTGCTTGGTTTTAAAGATTACCATTAAATCATAAAACCTTGCACACCCTTTATAGACATCGAACGATAACATGGCTGACTGCTAAATGCAATTGTAAGAAATAAAATATCATTAATCTCTTGATGACTGTATATGATAAGATTTCCATTATAAACAATGTGCCCTATATTGTGGAAAAGCGTAAGCCATTCTTGCAAGCTGCTTCAGGGCATACATGATCGAGAAAGCCAAATAATTGGAGAAATCCATGCTAAAGAAAGATCTCTGTTTGTCTCCTCCAGCCTGCTTTAGACCTCATATCATCTTCTCTAACACCTGACCCATCTAATAAGAGTTTATGAGCTTTGTCTATTATTTGGTGTTGTCCATCATTTTTTTGGCAGTTTTTTTTATTATCAAATCATAATTTTTACTTTTTAACACAGGGGTTATAAACAGAAAAATGCAGGACAGGAGGAAAGGGATGACACAGGAGCATAGGTGTTCAGGGGGAGTACAGATATCTTTCAGAACAGGGTATCAGCTGGGTAAAGGTTCAGGGGTCAGGTCACTATGACTCTGCCTATGATTCACTTGTCCTTATCTAAGTTGGCACTATCCGCCAAGGCTGCCTATTTACAAGGTCTATGACTACTCAGGCGGGTAGATTTCCACAAAAGCTGCCTGTTTACAATAGTTTATAGCCATCTGTTTCAGTGTTTTTCCACAGAGACCCAAGACTTTGTGTTAGCAGGCACGTATGTCAGGTCTATTGCTGATTTTAGGCTTATGGTTGATTTTAGGCCTTTGATGAATAAGCAGGGCTGCCCCTGACATCTCCTCCCTTCTCCAAGTATAGGAGGGCTGTGGCGATTCTAATCCTGCCAAGGTGGGGATAGAAGCCTGACCTCCAGTGATTAAAGGAATCCCCTCTCCAAGTTTTCCATCATTTTTATCATTTGGTCTTCCTTATCTCCAGGTATCTGCTTCTGAAGGTGAAATATCAATAATGACTAGAATCAGTTCTTGACATAAATTTGGGACAAATCTCATTTCCTACTTGCTATTTGTCAACTTTTTATTTGAAAAAAAAAAAGTTTTCCTTTTAACCTATGCATAGCCTGAGGAAAATGGAAATTTAGTACAAAGAACTGGACCATTTATTTATTTGCAATTAGTATTCTTCTTTCAATTATACACTGTTCACAGTCAACTGCTTGGCTAAATTAATTTCTTTTGTTACTCCAAATTGTATTCCCTTTAAACATATTCCCAGTGGTGAAGAAATCTGAGAGTAAAAAACAATGATCTATGATGTCAATGATGGGAACAAGACTCCATGTTATCACATCATTATGCTAAGCACACGAAAATGAATACATTATCTCAGAACAGTTATTATTGTGTCAGGTAGAGCCCCTTTTAATGTTTTTAAATTGCATTTTACTTCTATTGAAAATAGAAAATGTTCTCACATATCTTGATTATGGTTTCTCCTCCCGATACTCCTCCCAGTTTCTCCCAACCTTCCCTCTCATCCAGATCCACTCCCCTTCTGCCTATCACTAGAAAACATACAGGCTTCTAAGGGACAGTAGTAGAATATAACAAAATAAAATATAAAATAAAGCAAAGATTAACATATTGGAGTGGGGCAAGACAAACAGAAGAAAAATCCCAAGAGGAAGCATAAAAGTTAGAGACTCATTTGTTTGCATACTCAGGAATCCCATAAATACACTAAACCAGAAGCCATAATATATATGCAGAGGACCTAGTGCAGACCCATGTAGGTACTGTGCTTTCTGCCTCAGTGTCTGTGAATCCGCATGAGCTGTGGCCATGTTGATTTAGAGGCCTTGTTTTCTTAGTGTCCTTCATTTCCTCTGCTCTTATTCTACTTCCTCCTCCTCTTTCCAGGGTTCTCTGAGCCCTGAATGTTTTAAAAAAATATTCATCTTTAAAAAAATTTTTGAGATTACAATATAATTACATTCATTTCTACTTCCTGTCCCACAATCTCTCTTATAGTCTTCCCCAGTAGCCTTCAAATTCATATCGCTTTAAAAAAATTGACATTGTGCATGTTTGTGGGCATACATGTAAGTGTGTGTGTACATGTGTGTGTGGTTTGCTCAGTGTGGATGATGTTATTTGTATGTATGTTTTCAAGGCTGATCATTTGACATGTGTTACTCTGTATTCTCTGCCTTGGGGAAGACCACTTTTCCTGTTCCCAGCCTTCCTCAGTTGCCTATCGTTCTTTGTGTGGGGCTGACTCCTCATGGGCTTTTCTTCCTCCAGTTTGGTATGTGTTTTCATGTGATCATTGTTCAGGTAACATTTGGGCAGATGTGCTAGTGAGACTTCATGGGTATGGCAACTGATATCACTAGGAGACACAATCTCACAGCAAGCTTTCTAATCCTCTGGCTTTTACAATCATCCCCACTCCCCATGCCTTATGCATTACCTGAGCATTAGGTGTGGGATGATTTGTGCATGTAACCATTGGGACTGAGGTCCAGGACTCTGCAGTTTGGTTTATCCTGATTATCTGTTGCAGTCTATCTGTTGACAATAGAAGTTTCCTCAATGAAGGTTTATGACTATCATTATCTGTGGGTACAAGGACAAGTGTTTGTAAAGATTGTTCTTGGGGATTATTCTGTTTAGGTAAATTAGAGGTTGCAGATTCTCCTCTAATAACCATGACTTAACTAGAACTGAGAAGTTATATTGGATTCCACTACCAGACATGCTTTTTCTCTTGTTCTGCATGTCTTAAGTCATATTAGTGAGCTGTTGGTCAATGCCAAGTTATACATGCCACTACTTCACCGTTAGGATTATTGTGCCATGCTGGTCATTGAAGTGGTTCCTGTCATAGCTGGGCAGAACTGTTGCTTGCCTCTCTCTTTTGGAAGCATACATGGTGCCTTCTGGTACTATGAAAATAATTCTCAGAAGGGATGTTCAGATCAGTTCCAGATCTCTCTTTTTCCTTTCCTCCCCTCCCTACTTCCTTCCTCCCCTCTCTTTGTTTTAGTCTTTCTTTCTAACATAAAGAGTCATATAGCTCAGGCTAGCCTCAAAATTGCATGTTGCTAAGGATGACTTTTAATGTTCAATTCTCCTGCCTTCACATGTCAAGTGCTAGGGGTGACAGATATGCATGACCACATACCCAATTATATTCTGTGCTATCAGGCTTCAGGCTTCCTGTTTGTTGTTAAGAACTCTACCAATTAAATTATATCCCCAAACCTCGCTGTGGTGTTTAATAATCCAGGATAGCAGCACAAAGGAAGTGCTTTAAGAAATAGAGAAATTTTAAGTTGATAGGAATAATAGGTTGAAGGTCCTAGGCAAGGGATATATTTACACATTTGGAGGCTTGAAACCAGAGCCAAGTATTGTCTATAGGCACAGGAAATGTTTCTTCATTTAACATTTATACTTTTAAAAGCGAGAGGATGTGTTTGGCATTGTTCATCTTTTCTGAATATCTAATAGATTTCCAGAGTGGGAATTTAGACTGAGGTCTTCTGGCTAACCCTGGCCTGTTTCTTACTGCTCCAGTTTGCTGTGGATGGAGGTTGATTTTCCCAAATGCACACATGAGAGCATTATGAGCAGATGAAAAACAGTTCTGGCCACTGTCCCTCTAAAGACTGTGTGCTTTGTTTCTCATCTGTGGTTATTTGATCTTTAGAGATGTGTTCAGGAAAAACACCATTTCTGTTAAGTAAATGCCATCTTTCTTATTGAAATCAACAAGCTTCATGAAATCAGTGATTTCGCCGGTTGGTGGTGGTGGCGCACGCCTTTAATCCCAGCACTTGGGAGGCAGGGGCAGGCGGATTTCTGAGTTCGAGGCCAGTCTGGTCTACAGAGTGAGTTCCAGGACAGCCTGGGCTACTCAGAGAAACCCTGTCTCGAAAAAAACAAAACATAACAAAACAAAACAAAAAAACAAAAAAAAAAAAAAAAAAAGGAAAAAGAAATCAGTGATTTCATAGTTAAATTATAATATATTATTATCTAATCAAAGGAGCATATTATAATTTTACACTTTCCTCCTTGAAACGACACATATTAAATTTGGGTGAATTGTGCATATAAAGGAGATGGGAGACATCATTTGATACAAACTAACTTTTCAAGGATCATTGTTTCTGAGAACTGTGGGCTGAGCTGTGAAGGGCCTGAGGTACCGACATTTGGACTTGTCAGAGACTTGTGAGTTTCAGAAGATAGCTCTTGGAGTGGAGGCTGGAGAAAACTCAGTTTAGAATTCAATTTTATTACTATAAATAAAATCCACTGGCTATTCTTTCACTTTTTAAATGAGAGATATTTGCTGAGAACAGGACAAATATAAACTGTTGGCACTCCTCCCACTGGGTTTTGCTCTTTTAATGGGATGTGTTATGAGGCAGTTAGCAGGAAAGAACTGACACCACCTTCCTGGGGGAAGGTGGGCAGTAAAACAGCAAGTGCAACAGAGAAGCTCCTGAGGTATTTTTGCAGCCTCATAAAACTGAATTCTACAAGGAGCTGTCTGATTAAATTGTCACAGCCCGAAAGAGTCACTGCTGAGCACTGAGCGCTCTGGGAGGAAGTTTCTAGCAGGTTTAAAGGAGAGAGAGGTTCAATGCATTAGCTTCAAAAGGTGTGGGACTTAACACTTCCATGTACCCAGTTGCACCAAATTAAAAACAGGATGGAGTGGGTAAGTCGCCTGACAACCCTACATTATGCAGGAGGGAGTGCATAATTATTGACCCTCTCTAGACATCTGCACACATGGTTAAAGTTTGAGAAACACAGTAGGATGTATTGTTTTGATGACTACAGGAGAAATGCATTCATTTTTAATAGGATGCAGGAATACAGCTAACATTTATGGCATGCTTATCACACGACACACATCCTACAATGTGGATGTGAATTTGTATTTCACTTGCAACTGTCAGCAACTTTTGTATTGAGTCTTAGATCTACTTGGATTTCTGAAAAAGTGTCAGGGAGGTTAACTGGTTTATTTAAGATGGGAAGATGGCCATCTATTTGGAGTCAGAATTTATAATGCTCTGACCTAAACTCATGGTGTTTAGAGAAAGTTAAGTCTACTTGTTATTGTCGTAGATACAATAGGATGCTTCCTCATGGAGTTAATGTAGAAAACTGTTCCCTAATTAAAAAGGATATTAGAGAATTAGGAAATACATTAATCTTGCATTTGTTAAACAACACTTGTCTTTAACCAGAACAACAGATAGTTTATGCACAGCAGATTGTAATAGAAAAAAAAAATAAGACCCAATATTCATCTTGTAAGCTTTCATTTCAGACAAGACTCATAAATAAAAATTACAACACGTCACATGAAAGCCTAAGATAAAAGCTCAACAGATTCCATCTGATGTTATTTAATATATTTTTGTCCTTTTGCATTGATGTATGCTTTATGCATGGTGGAATTATGAACTTCAGATACACAGTTTAATGAGTTTCAATGAGAGCACTAAGTGTGTAGACAATATTCCAAACAAGACATAGGACATTTCCATTGTCTTTCATGCTGTTTCTTAGATCTTGAGAAGTATGGCTAATTTATATCATGATAATTTCAACAGGACATCTAGGCTTGGTGATATATACTTGTAAATCTCTGCGCTCTGGAGACTGAGGCAGAAGGATGGACAATATCTCAAACAATAACAAAATTGTGATCTGGACTTCAAACAAATGAAACCATTTTGTACTTTTACATTTAATTTATTCCCTTCAGCTTGCTGTTTCGAAGACTTTTCCATGTGGTTTATTGTCTCCATAATTCCATATTTATAGATATCATGTTGTGATTCCATTTGTATCAGCCACACTGCAACTGAAAAGTTAGTCTGTCACCAGCCCTCCATTTTTATCTTTTTTTTTATTTTTTATTGTTTGTGAATTTCATGTCATGCACCCAGTCTCACTCATCTCCCTATCCCTTCATATCTACCCTCTGCCCTTACAACCTTCCTCCATAACTGTTATAAAATAAAACAAACAGCAACAAATATATTGCCGTGGAGGTTGTAGTGTGTCACAGTGTGGTGTCTCACATAGCATACTCTTTTGTCCACACACACACATCTCGCCTTGCAAATGTCCATTGCAGTGAGTCATTGGTTCCAGGCCTCTGCCTTCTACCACACTGTCACTACTTGATTCTTGACAGGACTCCTCTTTGATATCCTGTTGTTGCCCTTCTCATGGAGATCCTGCAGCTTTGGATCTGAAGGACTGGCCTCTTCATGCAATACAGCAGATCTCAGATGGGGTAGAGGTTGGGGTAGGCTAACTCAAAGCCCTGGACTTGGGTCTGGGTGGTAGCTGAGGTGGTTAGCTGCCAGCTCTCTGCCCCTACATCACCAGGTCTAGCTCTACTGTGCTGGCCTGTGGAGGTGCAGGATCTGCTCTTCTGCTCTCGTGACCTTAGGAACCAGTTCCAGTGCCTGTTGAAGGTGTCAAAGGATGTGTGGGGGGAGAGTGTATTCCTCCCTAGCCCATGCCACCACAAGGCAGACAGAGGGTGGGCAAAGACAGCTCTCTCAGGCACACAGCTTAGCTCACCAGCACCCCACCACCATAGTGGGTTCTACTGTGCTACCCAGGCAGGTTGTAGGGGCTGCTATCCAAAGTGCTGCAGTGATGAGGGCAGCCCATCTCCCCCTCTTTTTTTCTGTCTGTAGCAGTGATCCTCAAATTTTTTGGAAAGAGATACTCATTTATTCATTCATATATTCATTGGTTTATGTGTATGAGTGTTTTGCTCCATGTATATCTTTATACCACCTGCATTCCTGATGCCTGAAAATGTCAGAAGAGGGCGCTGTATCCTCTGGAACTGGAATTGAATCAAGGATCCCTAGAAGAGCAAGTTCTTTTGATAGCTGACCCATCTTTCCAGACCCACGTTTACATATTTGATAATTTAATCTACCTTTTGGGTTTGTTATTTTCTTGTCAGATCTGGTAAGATTTTTGTTGATTCTATAAAGTGTCATCAATGAGTAGAATCAGTGTGACTCTGAGTGTCTCCCTGCTGAGTCTCACCAATGAGTGCAATCCATGTGACCAGTGAAATTCTTGATGGTAAGTTTTTTCCTTTCTTTCTTTCTTTCTTTCTTTCTTTCTTTCTTTCTTTCTTTCTTCCTTTCTTCCTTTCTTCCTTTCTTCCTTTCTTCCTTTCTTCTTCCCTTCCTTCCTTCCTTCCTTCCTTCCTTCCTTCCTTCCTTCCTTCCTTTTTCTTTCTTTCTCTCTTTCTTTCTTCTTAATAATATTTACAGTAGCATTCAGTCCTGGGGTTAGTTAAAGCCCCTTAATCATTTTGTAGAGATTTAAATTCACTAAATCCGGACAATATAAAGGAGTTGAGGAAATGATCGAGGGTCCTGAGGAAAGGAACTCCACAGGAAAACCAAGAGTCAACTAACCTGGACTCTTGGTGGCTTTCCGAGACTAAACCACCAACCAAAGAGCATATATGGGCTGGACCTAGTCCTCTTCACACACATATGTAATAGATGTGCTGCTTAGTCTTCGTGTGGGTCCCCCAACACCTGGAGTGCCGGCTGTCTCTAAAGCTTTTGCTTATCTATGGATTCCCTTCCTCTAACTGGGCTGTCTTATCTGGCCTCAGTGGATGCACTTTGTCCTACAGAAACTTGATGTGTCAAAGTGGGAGGGATACACAGGGGTGGCCTCCACCCTTTCAGAGAAGGGGGATATAGAGGGAGGCATTGTGTGTGTGGGGGGGTGGGTGGGAGGAGGAAGGACAGCGATCGGAATATAAAGTGAAGAAATAAATTATTAATGGAAAAAAGAACAAAAATTTGTGTTAATTAATTTACTTTCTTGTACACATATAGAACATGGCATATACCAACCAGCACAACAAAAAATACATGCATAAATGGATTTACTGCCATAACATTTTTTTCAACTGCTAAGTCCCTATTTTCTCCTCAGGACATCTGTTTGTTTGCTTGTTTGTTTTAATATAGGGTTTTGCTGTCTAGTTGTGGCTATCCTGGAACTTATTCTGTAGATCGTGCTGACCTTGAACTCAGAGATCACTTGCCTCTGTCTACTGAGTGCTGTAATTAAAGGCATGAGTCATCATTGCCTGGCCAGGATATCTTAAATACTATAGGTACCTCATTCATTGCCTTAGTGAGGGCTTTCATGTCAACTTGTTTATCAAAGTCTAGCAAAGCTAAATACTTGTTCTCCTTTAAATATAGTTATATAAGTAATTATAAATGGCAGCTTCACCTACCCTTGTAGTTGCTTGACCGACATACATCCTCAGGTATATGCACATGCACTTCTCTCAGGCAAATTCTGAACTGAGTGTGTGTGGAGTGCTGGAAATGGTGGATGACAAGAGAAAGAACATAGCCTACTTCCTAGTTGCTCCTTAAACTCACTAGGGATTGGTATGCCCAATACTCTATGTTTTAGGAGCCCCTTTGGAAGGAAAGGCTTTCGAACTAAATAACTTCCATATTTCCCTTGGTCTAACATCGTACAAAGGTGAATTCCTCATCTTCATCCTGTTCACTTTGCAAAACTTATCTCTTCCTAATAAGATCTCTTTCTCTTTTTCTAGGGATACTTTGAATAGGCCTTAAAAATGTTATCATCTTGTAATCTCTCATTATCTTGTTTTCTTCTTATAGTCTAGGAAAATAACTCCCCTCAAAGACTCCCAACTAAAGTTCATCTAAAACCAGATTGTCTGAGTCTATTACAACAAAATAAGATCCTGAAGCAAATGTGGCAGAGTCACAGATGAGGGGCTGCAGAGCTGCAGTCCTTCATCACTTGCAGGGATTGGACAGCAACTGCTGAGTATTTAGAAACAGGAATTCCCCACAACAGCAAGTTGCAGCTCATAAGGCCTTAGTTGCCTTTCTGACACCAACTAGAAACTAATAGTGATTTACCTGACCAGCTGAGAAAAGCCTACCACAGAGAATCCTTTTAATAAGAGTTCAGTGCTGATTAGAAGATCAACAGCTGACAGCCCACTTTGAATCTAGTCATCTTATTGCTAGTTGTCTGACTGGTTAATTCCAACAGAATAAGAAATCTTAAAGAATGTTTGAAGTAATAAACTATAAAAAGGAAATAAGATGTAAGAAACAAGTTGGGTTGTATTTTGATCAGATTTTCTGTCATCCTTAACTCTCTGGGGTTTACCTGACAGGGAATAAAAGCCATGGGTATTTTTTGAGTGAAGCTGGATATATTAGTAAGCCATGTTTCAGGAGAGAGAGAGAGGATTTCTCACTGTGTATGTAATAAAATGTGGCAAGCAATGTACTGAGGAGAGGCCGACATATAGTTCTGGGATCATGTAGAATGGAAAGATTGAAATATATCTAGAAGGAAAAAACATACATACACATTGAAGACTGACAAGATATACAAAGGAAATAGTATCTAACTGTAGTGGTTTAAATGAAAATGGCCCTCATAGGCTTGTCGGGAGTGGCACTATTAAGAAGTATGGCTTTGTTGGAATAGACTTGGCCTTGTTGAAGAACGTGAATCTGGGGGCTGGTTTTGAGGTTTCAGAAGGTCAAGCCGGGTTCAGTGTCTCTCCCTCCCTGCTGCCTGCCAATCCAGATGTAGAACTCTCAGCTACCGCTCCAGCACTACGTCTGCCTGCGTTTTAACAGGATTCCCATCATGATGACAATGAACAAAACCTTTGAACTGTAAGTCAGCCCCAATTAAATGTTTTCTTTTATAAGAGTTGTCATGGTTATAGCCATGGTGTCTTTTTTTTTTATAGCAATATAACATGAACTAAGACACTGTCATAGAAGATAATGGAATACTTTAAAAATGACCTCCTTTGAATGAGTGACATTCGAATGCAGCAGTTAGAAATATATGTATGCCTATGTCATTCACATATATGCATGCATCTTCATATGTATGCTATGGCTCATATGCATGCATACTTTTCTCATCACTTAAATTACTTAGATTCAACTATAACTCTCTTTTCTGGAGGGAGAGTTTCCATCATTAAAAATCAATCTTATCGGGTGTACTAATGAAAAACAAGAAGGTTTGCCCTTGCCACATTCTCTCTCCACCCCTCTGGCAGTACTGTAATGAGTACCTATTAGTGTTTTTCTTGTCACCAGCTACTCATGCAAACTACATTAATTTTGTAGAAAATGGTCATTAAGACAGTTAATTATTTTTAAAGTGTTAACTGATTATTATACATGTACTGTGCATTTACTCATTATTATATCCTTCCATTAATTATACCTAATCACCTAATTCCTAAGAGCAGATAAATTTTGTTTTACTGTGCTGTTCACTTCTGCTAATTTGACTTACGAGATAATCCTTTGTACTAACTCAGAACCATACATACTTAGAGTAACATGATAAACGTTAACTTATGAATCCTAATCACTACTTGGTATCAGGATGAGACACTCTTTCTTGATGACTTGGGTCTTATAGTCACCATCAAGATGACAATTAATAATGTCTGAGTAAACAAAGATAATAAAACCATATGCTGTGCTCTACAAGCCATGGAAATGATCCTGCTTCCCAGTGAAGGAGAGAAAATAAACCACACCTGGGATTTAAAATTATTCTGCTTATCATGTAAGTGCAGAGAATCTAACAATCCTAGTCTTAATAGAAAGAAGAAATACAGGCAAATATTAGTATAGTTCAAGCAGAAGTGTCTTCTGCATAGCCATCTGTTTGTTATATTTACATACACAAACCTGAACTTACTTGTGCATCAGTACAACCTGAAGACACAGCCTGATGCTTCTTATTGATATAAACCAATGTTGTATACAGCGTTTTACTATTGTGCTACTGGATATTGCTCTTACTGCCTACTTGTCTCTGTAAGTTCTATCTGATTTTTTAAATTACAAGTTTTCATGTCAGCAGTAGATTTTTCAAAATACAATGTCTTTCGTTTTTTGTATCCCAATTCCCACTGATTATAATTTCCACTCTCTTTTCTTTCAAGTATCTCTCTCCATATAATAGACATTTAGAAGAAAATGTCCAAGAAAACAGATTTGTTAACAGCTCCTAAAATAAAATAGTTATCTCAGGTTTACTGATTTAGCTATTGCAGTAAGTTTGAATATTTCCAAAAAATCATTTCTTATCTTTATTATAAGTAGTTTAATGTAAGAAACAATTGTACAAATATAGGAATTTTATATAAATGAATGACCAACTGTTAGCCTAGGCTAAAGAGATAAAGAAAATTGCTTCGGAACCAAGACACACATGAGCTCAGAATATACCAACTTTGTTAGGCTTATTTACATGATTTTTATATAAGAAAATCACCTTGGTCAAAGTATAACAGTGGCATTGATCTCTTAAAAAAGTGAGCTGTTTTAGTTATATACAAAGCATCCAGATAGTGGACAAGTTCACTGATTCTCACACATGTCCATATTCCTCAGAATGGACTGAAGAAACCAAGTGTTTGGTACAATAGAACGATCATTAATTCAAATGATGTTTGTTTGAAAGATTTTTCTAATTGTAATGCAATTTTCTATTCTAATGTACCTCTATCAACATTATAAGTCATTAGATATAAATGCTAATACCAATTTGGTAAACTAGTTAACAGTCAAATGATGAACAGATGTCTCATCTTCTCCTCCTTCTAAAGTAATGCATTTGGAATTTATGATCTCTAAGGTCTATTCAAATTTAAAACTCCTCTTTTATTAAGGTTCAGATAAATATGTTGTGGCTGAAATATTGTTAGAATCATGTATTTAGTCAGGCACAGTGTGGGTGTGAATGCCTGCCGTCTCAGCATTTCTGAGGCAGAGAGATGATTGCAAGTTCAAGACCAGTGTGGGCAACATAGTGATTGGAGAGCCAGTCTGGGTTGTGAACCAAGAACTTGTCTATGATGTTTAATCTTGATTGTCAACTTGACAAGATGTGGAATCAACTGTGAGGCCATCCCCTGGGCAGGTCTGTGACGGTATTTCTTGAAAGGGTAAATGAGAAGAGAAGACCCTCCTTCAGAATGGGTAGCACTTTCCAATGGGTGGCGCTGACATGGAAAAGTCTAAAGTGAAAAGCAGTGTTTCCTGTCAGATTTCCCTCCTTAGTAGTGAGGGTGCTGCTGCTGTTATCCTTCACTGGCAGCAGACTTCAGCTTCCCCAGCCTTTCAATGTGCACTGAGGAGCGGCACCTTTCCAGAAACCCTCCAGGCCTGTAGGGGAAGTTGCTATCATTGAGGCATTTGTGTAGTGGACTGAGTGAGCAGCTATCAGGTTCTCAGACTACAATGTGCAGTTGACTGTGTTGGATGATTCAGTCCCTAATCTGTAAATGAATAGTCCCTTTGAGTATTAAATTCCCTTCTATAGCCCCTGTCTTCTCTGTTTTGTTCTAGAGAACCGTGCATAACACAGTGTTCAAATAAAAACAAAACCAACCAAACAATAAAGCAAAATTAATTATATAGATGAGAAGCTCTCAGGGTTGGGGTGATGGCTCACTTCTCAAGAGCACTGGCTGCTCTTCCAGAGGACCCAGGTTCAATCGTACATAGTGGTTCACAACTAGCTATAACTCAGAGTAGAAAAGATGAACTATCAACTATTTACATAAAAAATTGGTTCAGTTGTTTGCTCTTTGAAATTACACACTTCAGAAGGAAGACCAGGATGAAGAAGGAAGTTCACTAAATCATTCAAGCGAGTGCTCTAGCAAGGCAGGGAATGAATCCCAAATGTGCACAAACTAATAATAAAGCTTCCGGTCAGATCCAAAATCTGCAGAAGGGACAGAATGGTTGATAAACCTAAAGGTATATATAGCTGAGAATTAGTGCTCATTTTCCTCCTGTGACCTTTCTGCTCTGCATATACTGATGGCTCTTTCCTTCCCCTAAAGTAACCAATCCTATTGAATCATGGCTCACACTAATGTCTTGTTTCTGTGATCAATACCCGAGAGGAATTGTTTAAAAGAGGAAAGGATGATGTTGACTTAGTTTTTTTTTTTTTTTTTTTTTTTTAGCGACTTCAGTGGTAACAATGTATGCTCTTATGGAGGAAGGACATGGCTTACCTTATGGTAAGGACAAAGAATACAAATAGCTTCTCTGTTTTAGAAGTCTTCTTCTCTTTGCTCTCATCAGGATGCCCATGCTTGCTGGTTGACTCAGCCCATATTTAGGACAGGTCTCTGGGACCATGCAGAAGTGTATACTCCTAACATTCTAGGATTTTTCTTAGGCCAATCAAATTGGTAATCAAGTTTAATCATGAACAGGGTTCAACATTTATGATCTCATTCAATCCCATCTCTTTAGATACTCTGTTTCTGAAGAAAGTCACTTTCAATATTAGGGATTCAAATAAGAATTTTAGGGTGACACAATTCAGTCCTTAATTTTCCACTCTCTGGCTGCTAACATTCATGTCCTCTGTGATGTAATATGGATATGAACCTGTGAGACCAGACAAATTATGTGCTTCTAAAAATAGAACAATGAGACAGGCATAGTACAGACATTTCTCTTTGAGGATGGGCAAATCAGAAAGAAAAGAAAAGAGATCTGGGTCTTGAGCAAGTTCAGAATTAGCAATTAAGGTCCCAGGCAGACACTGGGACCACTGGGTGGCAGTGTCATCTTGACAGCAGCCTGGCTCTGTGATTCTGCAGAATGGCTTTGCCCCTGAGCCAGAGTCCTATTTTCTCTCTCTCTCTCTCTCTCTCTCTCTCTCTCTCTCTCTCTCTCTCTCTCTCTCT
>JANHMN010000011.1:44811817-44839829 GCA_030674055.1 Rhabdomys pumilio
TATTATTATTATTATTATTATTATTATTATTATTATTATTATTATTATTATTATCTTTACCTGAGCTGACTGGATAACTTTATGGCTAATTTGTCAATGCAATCATTTTCTGGCCACTTTCATAGGACTTGATTTTCAGTTTTTTCAATATTTATGTGCTGAATAATTTTCAAATCTTCAAATCCTAGCCCCCTTTAATGTAAAAACTCTAACTTTTATCTTCTTCTGCATTGTCTTTTGAATAACAGGGGAAATGCAATTGTATTTTCAATATTTGACTTAGAAATTGCTCTCACTAGATATGGGAAATCATTACAAATTCAGTCTCTCCCACATCTCCAGAGCACAATTCACCCGAGTTCTTGCTTCTTTCTAAGAAAGAGAATTCTTTTGCAGGTTTCCAATATCATGTTTCTCATTTCTATCTGAAATGGAGTTGAAGAATGTCTGCTGCCTGCTCCCATAATTCTTTGACATGAGGGACTCTTCTCCTTCTGTAACTGAAGCCCAAACAAACTTTCTTTTATAAGTTACCTTGGTCATGGTGTTGAATAGCAGTAAAAAGGTAACTATGGAGACCAGTCTCAATGGGTTCATCTACAATACAACTCCTGTACCTATTGATCAGGAATCATTGTAGAAGAGGGCACAGAAGGACTCTAAGAGTCAAAGGATCAGGGAGTTTTCTGAGACTAGGAATATCAGAAACTATATCCGTGAAGCCTTTTTATCATGCCTAAACAGAAGCTGAACAAGGATAATAGCCAATGACATGCTAACAAGTATGGGGAAAGCCAATGTTGCTTCTATTTTACACAAAACTAAAAGTGGGAGAAATAGCCTTCCAGAGGAAAAAGCAAGCAGAGAGCACCCATATCATACACATGATTTAGTTTTCAAAGTCAAAGTAGGACAGGAATTCACACAGGGTAGGAACTTGGAGGCAGGAGCTGATGCAGAGGCCATGGAAAGATGTTACTTACTGACTTGCTTGAGTTCTGGTCCTGATTTCCTTTGGTGATGCACACCAATGTGGAAGTGTAAGCTGAATAAATTCTTTCCTCCCCAACTTGCTTCTTGATCATGATGTTTGTGTAGAAATAGAAACCCTGACTAAGACAGAAGTTGGTACCAGGGACTGGGGTATTGCTGTGATAGGCCTGATCTTGCTCTTGTTTGGAAGAATGTGAATTTTGGGACTTTGGATTTGGAAAGCAGTGGAATGCTTTAAATGGGGTTTAATGGGCCATCCTAGTAGGAATATGGAAGACTTTGTTGCTAAGAGTAACTTAAATTGTGCTGACCTGGCCCAAGAGGTTTCAGATGAAAAGAATTTCAGTATGTAGAATAAAGAAGGCCATCCAGAGACTGCCTGCCTGGGGTTCCATCCCAAACACAGTCACATACTATTGTGGATACCAAGAAATACTTGCTGACAGGAGCTTGATATAGCTGTCTCCTGAGAGGCTTTGCCAGATCCTGACAAATACAGAGGCAGATGCTCACAGTCAGCCATTGGACAGAGTACAGGATCCCCAATGGAGGGGTTAGAGAAAGGACTGAAGGAGTTGAAGGGGTTTGCAAGAACAACAATATCAACCAATCAGACCCCCTAGAGCTCCCAGGGACTAAACCACCAACCAAAGAGTACACATGGAGGGACCCATGGCTCCAACCACCGTATATGTAGCAGAGGATGGCCTTGTTGGGCATCAACAGGAGGAGAGGCCCTTGGCCCTGCACTAGAGGATTGATGCCCCAGTGTAGGGGAATGCCAGGGCAGGAACGTTGAAATGGGTGGGTGTGTGGGGAAACACCCTCATAGAAGTAGGGAGAGGGGGAATGGGATAGTGAGTTTCTGGGGAGGGGAACAGGGAAAGGGAATAACATTTGAAATGAAAAAAAAACCAAAAAAACAAAATATCCAATAAAAAAGTCATGTGTTGCTAAGAAGTAAAAAAAAAAAAAAAAAAAAAAAAAAAAGCTGTTTTGGGGGTATTTTAGTGAAGAATGTGGGTACTTTTTGCTCTTGTCTGAAGAGTCTGCCTGAGGCTAAGGTGAAGAGACTCAGATTAATTGCATTGACAAAGGAAGTTTCAGTAATGTCTATCATAGACTTTGTTCTCTGGTTAAGTCTCATGAAGAGCGTTTTAAACAAGCATAGAGATCTGAAGAAAGAAAAATATGAAATCTATGGTTTAAATATTAAAGGGGCACCAGGAAGTTAATAGAGCTGAATCCTGTATTCTAGGAGAGAGCAGATTAAGGGAGTTGGACTTTGGGGCAAATATTCTAGCTAAATGTCGATCCAGGCATGCTGTACACACCTTTAATCCCAGGAGACAGGCATGCAGATCTCTTGAAGTCAAGGTCAATGTACAGAGCAAGATCCTGGACAATGAAGCTTAGGCAGTGAAAGAGTTAGAAAACAGAAAGCTAGTGATAATAGATCAAAGGGGCCATTTTCCAGCTCCTGAAAGCAGCAGAACTTGGCAGCTTAGGCCATGTGACTCTGGCTTTAGAGTCAAGAGGAGAAAGAGACTACTGGGACAATTGATGCTGGTTAGCTCGAGCTAAGAAATTAGTGATGATTAAGAAGAGACCAGCATTATCACTATGGTAAAATCTTCTGGGACATGCTTTCTGAGAGCATGAAGAAGCTGCGTTTCAGAGACAGCCAAGGTTATACCTTCTGCAGCAGCTGTACTTGGTAATGTTTAAGAGTCACCCAGGTGGAGCTGGTTTTGAAGACATGAAGGTATCATGAAGAACAGCTGAGGCTTGGCACTATAAGAAGCCATGGAAGGCTATAAGTGAAGGTGCAGCCTCAGTTGTAGTTGATGGCCCAGGACTGAAGAGGTCATGTGAAGGGGTTGGACTAAATGTATCTTTTATATTATGTCATGTTTAGGTATGGCCCCCATAGACTCATATGTTTGGAGCCTATGGGAACCAGCGAGTGGAATGTGATGGTTTGTATATGCTTGGCCCAGGCAGTGGCACGATTAGAAAGTATGGCCCTGTTGGAGTAGGTGTGCCATTGTGGGTGTGGGCTGTAAGTCTATCCTAGCTGCCTGGGAGCCAGTATTCTGCTAGCAGCCTTCAAATGAAGATTTAGAACTCTCAGTTTCTCTTACACCATGCCTGCCTGGAGCTTCCATGTTCCTGCCTTGATGATAATGAACTGAACCTCTGAACTTGTAAGCCAGCGTCAATAAAATGGTTGTCTTTTACAAGACTTGCCTTGGTCACTAAGTCTGTTCACAGCAGTAAAACCCTAACTAAGACAGTCACACAACCATAACTGTGCTTTATTTTATTCACTAGGTCCCACATACTTTCAATTGTGAGAAAAGAAAACTTTATCTTTTGGTAGACAAATAACAAAGACTTCAAAATATTTGCTATGAAATAAAAAATAGGGCTGTGAATATAGATGATACAAATGGTTGTATTATGCACAGTTAAAATCTCTGAGGATTATAAATTATTTTCTTTTTTTATTTAACATGAATTTCATCTCTCCTGCAGTTTTTTTTTTATCACACCAGATAATCAATCACACATATTTTTCTTTTATTTCAGAGCCTTAAAAAAGACAAACACAGAAGCCATCAGGAATGTCTGCCTGACTCAGCAATTTGAAAATTGATTGGTTATCATTTATATTTAATCTTATAAACCTATTTGGAAAGAAAGGCAAAGCTTTCAGAAGACAACCAAGAGACTTCCTTTAACCAGTGAAGTGACTATTTGTAATAAAGTGGGGAAAGCCAGACAAGCATAATGCACACTTCTTTGGAAAAGGAGCTTAAGAAAATTAAAGTCTCCAAGTTCTTCAGTGGCTAAGGATTATAGATTGGTGCAACGATGTGACTGAGTCTTTTAAAAAAATCACTGTGCTAAAAATAACTACATCAAATCAATATCTCAAGTAGTTGACAAATTTGGTAATACATTTAGTAGAATAGTTTATTGAATTTAAGTTTTTGAGCAGCCACTTATAAAACAATTGTCTCTGTAAGACTCTCAGCTCTTCATAGTTACTTGAATGTGCCTCCTTTTAAAATGGTCCCTGGCTTCAGAACTTTGTAAGAGATCTTTACAAAGAACACCAGAGACCCACTGTTCCACTGTCCTATTGTCTATGCTCTCCCTGTCCCAAGCACCCCCTTTTCTCACTGTTTTTCTCAATCTCATTTTCTTCTCCCTCTTCTCTGATTGAGGTGACACAATAAAGGATGCTGTTTCCAAGCAATGGTTATTCCTGAGGACTGTCCAAGTTAGATGTCAGTTAGACTGTGCTGGTTATTGGGAAGTATAAGAGGGAATTTTTTAATTTTTTTCTCCCTGGGTTAAACTGATTGTGTGTTGTCTTCTCTTTGACCGGGTCCTGGCAAAACTGAGAAGTAACACTGAACTATGTCATGATACTGGCTAACTTTCTATATCAAGATTATTCAGTACTGAATTCTTTCAGTAAGGAGTAGAAATATAAAATGAGATGCAATGTAGGTTTATATGCAGCATTTAAGTTTCACTAGTATTTTTCATATGTACTTTTCATTTTGCTATATGACATGCAACTATTTTAGCTTAGACAAGTAAGCATTTTGTAAGGAAAGAAAAACAAAATCTGAAGCAAAAAATTCTTATAAAGACAGAACCATGACATTTTTAGAGCAGGTGAGTAAAATGCATTATTAAAACAGAACAATAGGAAAACACTCGTGTATGAGACACTTCCTTAGAAACTGCAGAGACCTACCATTAGCAGAGGCTGTCTCATACGCTTGGTTCCATGGGGGCTGGCATGCACAGTGAGCCCTGGAGGACTTCCAGGAGCACACTGTTGTTCACCACCTGGATAGAAGGGAATCATTTATTCACTGCTGAACTTTTCTTAGACTACAGAGACAAATAAATAGATCAACAGATAACAACCGTTCATATGAAGACAGGTTCTTATTTTAATGTGGAACAGCTCTTCTCTTAGAAAATCTGTCAACCAAAGCACACAAATTGAGTCTTGTTTATTTTATTGTAATTAAGTCCTAAGTGGACATTTTCCACACCGTTCCTTAGGAAATAAACAATAAGGTAAGCTACTTTTTACACTATTTATTTTCCCAATATGAAACTAATTAGTGAGCTCATTCTTCTCACATCTGTCCCTGTTGTTGAGGATTTTTTTTTTCTATTGAGATTAAGGTCATTGCATAGAAAATAGAACTTAAGAATCTAATAATAATAATAATAAACCCACAAAGCATGTCTGAGGAATTAAGTAAAAACAATAAATAGGTCATTTTACAAGAGTGTGGTGATTTTGAACTTCCGTTCCCACTTACCCATATGGAGGTTGTGTTGGTTAGTGTCAGTGGGAAATTTTACCCTAAAATGGAAATATATTAGCAATGAGTCAACCTCAAAGGGTTCACGATGAGTTTGAATAAGTATTCCGAGTTCAAAAGTCTTTTGGGACTCTTAGTTGAACCTCCGTGATCTACTAGCACAGACCAAAGTCTCCTGACTGGCTTGTGTCCAGTATTGGATCAGCGTGTTTGGTTCCTATCAGGATGTGAATTTCTAAGTTCCCCATATCACTTAGGTTTGATATCTTTTCCATGCATGATCAGTGTGTGTTCCGTCTTTACAGACTCAGTCAAGCCGCAAGTAAATGTACACACACAGATGATGTACAGCAGCTTATAGTCTCATGGCAGAAGTCAAAACCACATTGATTTTAACCTTGCAATTGTAAGCGTACATGAAAAACAAACTGGAGCATGAAAAGATTGATATTTATGACACTTTACAAAAACAGATGGCAAGAAGTAACAAAGGCACCGAGTTAGCTCATTACATATACTAAATGGCATTTGATGAAGGTTTTTTTTTTTTTTTTTTTTTTAAGTAAGTTACTAGCTTTCGGTTTGCAATGGCAAGCAAACTTAATCCATTATTTATTCTCCATTTTATCATAATCCTAAGTAATTTTTAAAAAGTGACATGGGAGTCCAGGCTTCTGGACACTGATAATCCTATTACTAATCTTTAAGAAATTCCTTATCCTATACCAGACAACGTTGGAGGCAGCTTCTCTTCATTCTCCTGTAATTAATTCTCCAGTCTTGACAGCCCCAAATTCCATGCTAGTGTGTAAAGAATTGGACGGATGAGAGAAAAAATGGAGAACAGAACAGACTCATAAAATAATCTACAAAAACTATCACTAGACTTTCTTCCAACTTTTTTTTCTGTGAATAAAATAACAGACTCAGAAAATAATTAGCAATGGATTGTAAAAATTGTTAAAAGACCCATGTGGTTGAATTAGAGAAAGGCTGGAAGTAAAGAGGGGGGTCACCTCATAGGAAGACCAGCAGTCTCAAACAACCTGGACCCCCGAGATCTTTCAGACACTGGGCCACCAACCAGGCAGCATACACCAGCTGATATAAAGCCCTGATACATATACAGCAGAGGACTGCCCGGTCTGGCCTCAGTGAGAGAAGATGCACTTAACCCTTGAAAGACTTGAGGCCTCAAGGAGTGGGGAGGCCAGGTAGGATGGGGTGGGAGAGTGGGGGCAGGAGAGGAGGAATGGGGTGAAGAACTGTTGAAGGGAAGACCAGGACCCCAGAGAAACATCGAGAATAATGTTTGATCACAGTCTGGTTATTATGGTCCACACAAATTGACATATAAAGTTAACCATGATGATGGACATATTGTAGTTCATTAATTTATTTTTCTAGCTTTTGAAAAATAATCAAAATCCTTAACATAAAAATTTAAGATATTTAACTATTTATTCTGATTATGAAATCATAGAGAACTGAAAATATTTTTTTCACTAGTGTTGAGAAACTAAAAGAACATTTTTAGAGAGAATTGAAAAGTTTATGTGTGTGTGTATATATATATATATATATATATATATATATATATGCTATCAATCCTAATAAATGTCACATAAAACTCTTTATAGCATTGTACAGAGAAAAGGAAGAAAGAAAAGAAATGAACTCAAAAGCCTTTGATGTATAAAGATGTGAGCAGTGCAGTGGTTTAGGTTTTTGCCACACTTGATGCTGCATTCATGAAAGAAACTGGCTAACACCATAGAAGCTTTCAAAAGAATACTTATTTTTTTGAAAATTACAATTCTGAATTACTTCATTAAGTAATATTTTATACAGACATGTTTAAGCAGGGGTATGCATAGAAGCTCATGCTTCATGACTTATGTTGAGACAAAATTTATTTTAATTATTTGAGCACCCTTCAGTAATCACAAAAAATTGCCCAATCTATTTAAGGATTCTTGAGAGAGAGAGAGAGAGCTAAGAGATAGTCTGATAGCTCTTAAGATTTCTGACAGAGTTCAAGTTAGAGAGAAAGAAAAAAGCTGTTACTATTATGCTATTAGCTAAAGTACTTGGTAAATGCAACTTAAAAAATTATCATTCTTGAATTGAAGGCTTACTGGGAAGGCCTGCTCTTAGCATGAACTACACACACTAAAGTGTCACAAGTTGTTGCTGGAACCACTGGGACAAGACAGCTAGCTGACACAGAGAGGGGTCTTTTCTCTCCTGACCTTCCAGGTCCTTCTACTGGCAATATACAACAGATTTCTAATTTCATTTTGAAAAGGGCAGTAGAAAACTTTTACTACATAACACATGTTACTGATATTACAGTACTTAATTTAGACTTAATTTGACCTCATGTGAATCATATCCTGTAGGATATTGTGACAACTATGCATATTGTTATGTTCTGGCTTACTTTTTTTTATTCAACCCCATTCCTGGATTTATTAGGCCATACCTCAAAATGGAAAAAAAGGCAAGCATAACAATATATATAAAACACTCTATGAGCCTGGTATGGTAATAAATATTTGTGACCTCCAACACTCTCAAGAGTCTGAGGCAGGAGAATCATAAGTTTGAAGCCAGACTACGCTATTTAGTATATATCTGTCTAAGAAAAATTACAGGAAGAACCAATAGTTAGAGAGCAAGGCAAGTGTCAACCTCTATCCTATAATCTGTAAAATGTACTTTCTGGGCAATATAAATGCCTTTGTGGTAATTGCTTTGCAAATCTTTCCCTTAAAGTATTAAATGTAGCTGAAAATATGACCACATATACTAGATTATGACCTAAGACTTCCACCATATCATTATATCGAGACCTAGAAGATATATTTCTTTGTATCTTACTGCTTATTTCAGTGTAAATTATTGAGCCTTTCTCATCTATAAAATTCTCCTTGTTTTGTCTGTGACTTTGAGTGATAATGGCACGTAATTACACACTCCATGGTCACACAGTTGTAGAAGAATGTTATCTCTAATTTGTATCTCTCTCTCTCTCTTTCTCTCTCTCTATCTCTCTCTCCCTCTCTCCCATTCACACTCACATAGTTGTAGAAGAATGCTATTTATCATTTACACACGTATTTCTTTATCTCCCACACATATATATGATACTGGCTTTGATAAATATAAGTAAAATGTACTTAAAGATTCTCATAGGCACTAAGGTATATTGATATGACCTTATGTAAAACTATATATATTGAACAGAAAACAATAATAGGGCAATAGATATTGATGCTAAATTTACACATTTTAATCTTTAAAGTCTTTGGCAAATGACTTGTCATTTTCTGGGTTATGTCTCTTAAGAATGGGCAATGCCTACACCTGTGGTCCTCCATGCTTGATAGGAATGATATTTTAATAAATATTTAAAACAACTCTGTAAGACAGATAATGTTTTCATATATTAGAATAGTAAGCTTAACTCTGAAAAAAATGGGAAAAGATCGGTGTCACAAAGTAAGTTAAGATTATACTGGAGTCAGTTATCTATCCACTTTTTTTTTTTTTGGCTTTTCTGTGTAGCCCTGGCTGTCCTGGAACTCACTCTGTAAACCAGGCTGGCCTTGAACTGAGAAATCAGGCCGGCCTCTGCCTTCCAAGTGTTGGGATTAAAGGTGTGTGCCACTACTATCCACTTTTTGATAAAGTATAAAATAAATATATATGATTATGTGTGAAGATGGTATAATTTCTCAATCTTCATTGTGTCAAATCATGAAAGGGGTTGTAAAAATCTCCTATTAAGTGATGTATAGCAAATCTTTTTTTAAATTTTTTATTGGTTATTATATTTACATTTCAGATTTTATTCCCTTACCCCACTTCCTCCCACCACCCAGAAACCTCCTATCCCATCCCCCCTCCTCATGCTTCTATGAGGCTGTGCCCCCACCTACCCCCTTCCCCCAATACCCCCTCCCCACCCTCATATTCCCCCCACACACACACTCTGTGTTCGTTTTTTATGGGACCAAGAATCTTCTCTCCCACCTATGCCCGACAAGACCATCCTCCCCTACATATACAGCTGGAGTCATGGGTCCCTCCCTATGTGCTCCCAAGCTGGTGGTTTAGACCCTGGGCTGCTCTGGTTGGTTGGTATTGTTGTATAGCAAATCTTAACATTAATATTGAATTCTCTAAGAGAAGGAATAGCCCTTTACCCAATATTGTTTGGTAGGAATTATTTTATTTTTTTTCACAAGGATATTTATCATCTGAAGAATGACTCAGTTGTCACTTTGTAAAAGTCTGTAGGAAAGACAGACTCAATGATACTCATTAAGACACCATCAAAGTATGCCGTCCCCCCTGAAAAAATGAAACAGGCTCAGTCAGACATTTGCTTCTACAGCTACATCCTGTGCAGAGCAGACTCGTTCACATGTGCTGCTCTTCAACTCTATTTTGAAAATATACTTTTTAATTAAATTTACATCCTTTGAATTTCATAATTCTTTTAAAATCTGAATTCCAACTGCATTAGGTGTTTTCATGTGTATATCAGAAGATTCCTTCTAAAGAAATAAATTTCCACAGTAATGGTTAATATTGGATGAAAACACTACTGTAGGTTTAGTTTTTGTATTTTTAATCACATTCCTTACCACTTTAAACAGGTTCTCTCTCCATTTTCACTGTAATGACGTTGTCTTATGGTGGTCATTTTGCAAATCTAATAACATCATTACCCCACAAACATTTATGATTGCAATGGTTCCTCAAACTTTCCTACTATGATTGACAGAGTGCATTTCATTTCATATACCATAAGTAACTTTCTTGTAAAGAGTACCCATAATATTTCAAGTAGTGAGGCGAAGGATGTATAAGAAAGAACGACCCATCTTTTGACTGAGTTTCTACAATCTTTTCAGTGAGAATTCTTAACTCTTGCAAATTCATTACTTATAAGGCGGGCTGTGTACGAAAAACGTGACTTCAGGGGAAGGATTCTAATTTGTAACCTTACTGTAAAGTAGCACCAGGAAGTCACTATTATCCACATGGTAATGTTTAGAAGAACAAAACGTTTAAAAAGATTGTGCAATTATCCTCTAGTGGCCAAGAAATATCTATTTCCTGGGTCTTTGTGATTATGGGTGCCAATCATAGTGCCAAGTTTCTACAAAAGCAGAAAGGTATCCATTGAAGTATAAACGTTCCCAAAGTTTCCTTCAATCTGGCAAATTTTAAGTCAAACAATCTGAACCACAGCTGAGACTGGTCCAATAACACTGTCATTGTTGGAACCAAATCCAAAAGACCTTTATTCTTCAGTAAGTTGCTGACCTGAGTAAATTCAATCAGAAGGTTTATTCAGCTCCAACTGAAAAAAAAATCTCTTAAAATTAAAAATACCTCTTTTATTGCACCTATTCTCACACTTATTGAGGTTATCAGGAGAAAAGGAATTGTCAGAACAGATCATGATCCTGATACCAGGTTGTGAGAATCAGCTCATTCAAGGAAGAGTTAAGGCATTTCACAAGGCAAACTGTAAAAGAAATTGCTGTTATTGCCCTGCTAAACCTTGGAAGGAATGAAGAATTTTAGTCTCTGGTGCTGTCAAACTGACACAATCCATCATTCTAGAATTGGTTTTTGGCTCTAAAAATAAATAAAACAAACCAATCCTTTTTAGACCCTCATAGTAAAGGCAACTTTCTACTATAACTCATCTTGGGTTTGGATTTGATAGAAAAAACAGAAAACAGAAAGAAAGAAAGAAAGAAAGAAAGAAAGAAAGAAAGAAAGAAAGAAAGAAAGAAAGAAAATTCAAGTGGTTAATACTCCCTGACCTACTACTCACACTGGAGTCAAACAATCTCAAAGAATGACTGAAGTAGGTATTGATTGCAGACACTGAGACCGTTGGCTATTTGAGTTTTCAATTTTCAAGAAATGAAATTAAATTCACATCTCTCCAAAAGAAAGCATACCCTAGCTCCTGAAAACCAGAGTTTACATGCCTTAAGTTCACTTAAAGGGAATAATTTGTGTTGGAACGAATAAATAACAGCAGGGTTTCAGGCCATCCAAACCGGATATATAACACTCTTAGAAAAAAAATATGCACATTGATGTACTGTCTTCTGTATTTAGCATTATGAGCAATTCTAAGAACTGAGTCATTTCAAAATCACTGCCAACTCAACCCAAGTCCTTTAACAGGACTTTTCAGGCATCATCCTTGAATCATTTAAGATGTGTAGACAGTTTATGCCTCCCTTCCTTTTATATAAGTACATGTGACTGTTTCTCAAAATATTTCATTATACCCACATTATTGGTCCATGATTTACTGGGAAGAGTCTACAGCCATTGATTTGGTTTGTAGAGAAGTTGTTTAAGAAGATGGGTGTACATTCCTTACATAACTCCCTGGCACTTTGTCTTGTTGATATATCAGTGGCTTATAGCTTCCTGCAGCCAAGAAACAACTGGGTTCACCTGAAAAGGGGACTGGAAATGAAAGGGGGATGGAGGGTGAGAAGAGATGAAGCCAAGACAAAGTTCTCTGATCAAAAGGCTCAATGCTTTAATGATCAACTCAATTTAAAGGGTAAAGTTCAAACCAAACCCCTTCTGGTTTAAACCAGAGAAGAGTGGGATAATTCAATAATCCGTTCTTGGTCAAGGCCAGAGATATCTCCAGGCAAGCCCAGGGGTAGTTCTTCTTCTAAGTTCTGTGCAGCCAAGGTGGGTAACTCTTCCTAGATCCTATCACTTGGTCTGTGGAGGTAAAAAAAAGTCTCTCAAACCTGCTCAAGGCTTGGGGGAAGGGCACAATGGCTGAAACATAAATGGGTGTACCTTGAAACCTGCTAATCTGTAACTTAGGGCTGTGAACATAACCACACAAACACATTTGTGTCTAAGATTCTTTTTGAGCTGCAAAGCACACTTGCTATGATCCTGTTATGAGGAATTATTTACATTGAAACTACATTTGAAACAAAAACATAGTGGAATATGTTTTGTAAAATCATGAAGCCTACCACACCGAGTTTCCCAGTGACCATATGAAGTTCAATCACTCTACTGTCCAGATATCTTCCGTTCATGCAAGTACATCATATTGACTGAGATTTAAATATATTGTAAAGAAGCCTGAAATAGCAAAGCATGCGGGTTAGAGAGGTGGCTCAGTTGTTAAAAGCATGGATTGCCCTTTCAGAGGACCCTGGTTAGATTCCAAATACCCACATCACAGCTCACAACCATCTGTAACTCCAGTTTTCGGGAATTTGATATCCTCTTTTGGCTGCTGTGAGCTTCAGACATCCATGGTAGAATATATGCAAGTAAGGAACTCATATACATAAAAATAAATAATATTCTTAAAATACAACAAAATCATGTTTGTTGAAGAAGAATCTTGAGGAAGATGGTGCTCAATATTCTATTGCTATGAAAATAATTCGAAGGAACTGGTTTAGTAAAGATTTAATGTGAGCCAAAAAATAGTGATTCCTGTAAATGTACTCAGTGTAGATCCATCTAGCAGAAACAACAAGTATGGCCTAAATTGTAATATCTGGGGTGGTTTCCATCTACAAATTAAATTAAAACAGCAGAAATTTCCTCTATGCATCAAATATGTCCATGCTTCTCTTAGAAAACACACGGGCTATTTATCTACTGTTTTCTCACAAAGATGATATTGATCACAGGGTAAGGTATCACCTGGAACTCTTTGCCATTTATTTGCTTTCAGGTTTTCCAGCCAAGCTTACAGAGGAGACAGTTGATAATAACATAAGTTGTGGAGAGGCAATTATAAAGTCTAAACATAGCTTAATTGGTAGTCAGTACTTGAATCATGAAGGATGTGGTGTCAGGAAATGTCATGGACACTATGAATAATGCTCTTTATGAGCAGTGTACCCTGGTTTGTATCCTGCAGTTGAACATACTCTTTTGGCTGTAGTGCAGGATAGCTCCAAACCCATTGTCTTTGCTTGTGCTTTCTGCTCTCAAAGGTTATGAGTAAATGTGTGTCCCACCACACCCAGCTAAAATTATATTTTTGTTTTGTTTTGTTTTTTTGAGACAGGGTTTCTCTGTATAGCCCTAGCTGTCCTGGAACTCACTCTGTAGACCAGGCTGGCCTCGAACTCAGAAATCTACCTGCTTCTGCCTCCCAAGTGTTGGGATTAAAGGCGTGTGCCACCACTGCCCGGTTTTATATTTTTATTTACACAAATGAATGAACGTCATAACAATATCTTAATAGATCAATTATAAATTTATTAGGTTTTATATCTATAGATGATTTGAACTTATATTTTAATTTCTCTTCACTACTGAGACATTTAGCTGGTAATCAAACGTGTATCCATACATCCATAACTTCTTGATACTTATCACTGCTGAAAGTGGTATTTTTAGTGGAAAAATCAAACCTCTATTTGTGAGCTCAATTTCAATACTTTTTGATAAACTGTATTCTTCTTCACAAAACAATAGCATTGGAACATGTATCGATTTACTTCCAAGGGGAGAAAACTTCTCAGAAAGTCTATGCATACATGATTAATATTAAAATTAACTTTTAAAATATTATAAATGACTAGCATAATTTAGACACCTCAGGCAGCCAATATTTATTAGAAAGGAAAGCATTTGCTCTGCTGGCTAGTTCATACCATTGTGCCTTGGGATAGCATGTAGAAACCATCTGATATCATTGAGGAGATCTACATAATGACAACAGTGCAGTATCAAATCCATCTGTGTAAGTTAAAGGTAACACACACAGGTATTTCACTCACAGTGGACTTTATATAATCTTTGCTCATCCTCAAGTATATAAATATAAAATTAAAGCCTGAATAAAACAAAAATATATTTAAATATTCCAAGGGCATATAACTATTCTTTAATGGACATCCATGTAGAGTGGCATAAGGGGGTTTGTGGGCATAGTACAATTTCTACACATAAATATCAATATTAGAGAGTGTCTTCCTGTTCCCTCTCTTCATGTATAATCACTCTGTTTTTGCAGATTAGTGTAGTGTGACAAAATTCATTTTGAGGAATAAATTTACCATATTCATTCACTGTTTGAATGGAAGACAGATGACAGATAAAACAACTGAGAATCTGGGAACTCAGAATTGGTTGTGAAGGAGATGGTAGAAACCCAGAGATACTTTCTATTTTTCTTTGTTTTTGAGACTTTCATACTTTAATACAATGAAACATGGTTATATGTCAATCCACCTCCCATTCACATTCTTCTTGTAGACATCTCAACAGGACTTTCCCAACTTTTTGACTTTCATTTTGTTTAAATAACTCACAAAGTTAAATTCACGTTGATGCTATGCCCATGGGTATTAAACAATCCACTAGAGTATGAAAATTCTATCAGTGGCTATATCTTCAAAAATTACAACAGTGATTTTGCCTCCCCCAGCAATTGGCATCCAACAACTTCTCAGCAAGGAGTGCAGCCTGTGATAATTTATCCCACCTATGCTGGTCTGTTAGCTTGTTTGATCTCTTGTAGGTTTTGTGCAGGTAAACACAGCTGCTGTGAATTTATGTGTGGTAGCAACATGAGGTCTGAGAGATAATATTTCTCAGTACTTTTCCACATCCCCTATCTCTTATATCCTTTCTTCATCTTCCATGATTAGTTGGGCTTTGGTAGTGATGTCTTTCTTAGGACTGAACACTCAGTCTCTTAGTGTCAACACTTTGAGGACTTAGGAATCTCCATATTTACTGCTTACTAAGCCAAAGGAAATTTCGATGACTGTAGTTGAAGGCAGCTCAGATCTACCTCCATAAACATGTAGAAGACACATTGACAGCATTATAAATTAGCAAAGCAATATTAGCAGATTCTATCAGAGGTTAGCCATGAGCTTTTGGCCAGGGTTCAGGATGAGGCATGGAATTCAGTCCTGCAGAACAGGTCTCACATCTAATCAGAAAGTGGTTGGCTTCCTCATAAGAATCATGATACTACTCAACAAATGGGCATATCTTGTTCAAGTTTGGAGAGAGCAGGGGTCAGTTTTGGTTAAGATCCTTGGTGTCCTTTCTCCTTCAGCAGCCTGCATAGGAAGTGAAGAAATTTCCTAGGTGGTTTGAAATGAATTTCTCTGATTTGTGGAAGTGATAATGCATTGTCTTTGGTATTTATTCTCAGTGAGAAATCTGATCACTCTGAAGAACAAAGGCTTACCAAAGAATGTGAATTACTACTAATTGGGGCAACTTGAGAAGTCACAGTTCAAATACGTATGAATACTATTTTGCATTTTTTAAAAAATAATTTTAGTAAAAAGTAGTAGATGCAAATGCTGGTGCAAAGATTTTCATGCTTGAAACTTGATGTCATGCTCATCTGGTTTCTATTTTTTCTTTTCACCCACGTTCAGTTCAACCTGATGTCAGGTAGATATTTTGACCAGAGTTTTTATTTGACTGGTTATAATATAATGCCCTGCCATGGCTCACAATTGCATATCTCTTTGTAGTGGTAGTACATGAACCTTCCAATTATCTTCTATGTGTCCTCACTCCAACTTCCAAATTTCTGAACATTCTTCTTTGCTTGGGATGTTTATTCTCCAGGGAATACTGTTTCTTCACATATCTGCCTAAGAATCCTTTAAAAAAATCAATTCATCCTTTAGGCTAGGCATCATGGTACATGCTTTTAATCCTATAACATGAGAGGCAGAGAAAGTTGAATCTCTGGAAGTTCAAGGTTACTTTGTTCTACATAGAGTGTTCCAGGACAACCAGGACTACATTAAGAGATCTTGTATATACAAACATTAAAAATTTAACTTATTCATCTACAATTTTATGTATTATGACTAACTTCTGTTTAGGTATCATACCCACTGGAGTATGAGTAACACATAAGTGACAAAATTACTGAAGGGTGTTATTTTGTCTTCCCTAGAAGCCCTTAAATGCCAACAGCTTTCTTTGACCAGGAACCATGAGAAGATCCCCTTCCTCATCTTTGTCTAATTCAAAGGATCAGATATGTGTAGGCCCTATGCAAGCAACTGGAGTTCCTCTGAGTTCATGAATGTCATGGCCATTCTATGCTCCTAAGACAGGGTTTCATGGTCCCCCTTTCTCCTTCTACTCTTTAATTATTTCCAGATCCTCTTCTATAATGTTCCTTTAATAAAGTGATGTTGTTGTCCTATTTAAGGATTAGCTCTCAACATTTGTGATCAATTATGAGTCTCTTCATTACCTGTCATTTGCTCTGAAGAGAAGCTTCTTTGATCAACACTGAGGACAACACTAGTGTACAGTGAAGCATAAATATTTATGAGTCAGTTTGACAACATGGCCATTTAGCAAAATAAGAATAATAGGTTCACCCCCATTTGCTATTTATCCACTCATGGACCTTTCCCTATGTCCACAGTACTGAACATAATCTTCCTATAGAGCCGGACTCAGCTCTCTTCAGAAAGATGGTTTTATCCATAACAGCTGTGCCACTACTGACCTAGCACCCAACTCTTGCCAGTCAAGACTGTATCACTTTTCCAATAGACTCTACCTCTAATTTGGTTGTTTAATTTATTTCATAACAGTGTCCTGCTATATAGCCATATGTAGCCTGGATCTTATTATCTTTTTGCTTTAGTTTCCCAAAGGCTGGGATTACAAGAAGGTGACACCATGCCTGGGTAAGTTCTATCTCTTAACATCACTACACTGGATTCATAGCAACATGAACTTTAGGAGAGTTGCACATTTGAACCGTCACAGAAATTGAGGATTTTCTTTCCCTTACCACTTATGAGTTAGGAAAACATTTTTGTTACTTAGTGTACTATGACTTTTTCTTTTCACGAAATTGCCTACAATATAGTTGACAGTAGCAGAAGTGTTACTGATTCTCTGCTCTTGTCTCTTGAAGGAAAGAATTTAGTTTAGAAACAGACAATATTAGTTAGACAAGTTTAGTTAGCCAAATAAAACAAAGAATATACTCCAGGGAGAGCTAGAGTTGTCTGCCCAAATCAGAGGCAGTGATGGAAAGGAGTGAGCTCTGTGTTGTGGATTTTAAAGTAGTTTTAATGAAGATTAATGAGGAGGGTAGAGTAACTGATTTTTTTTCCCAAGTCATAATGGGCCAGATCTCCCTTTTAGGGTAATGATATTACATAAGTGTGTCCTGCTACATATTTTTTCCCATGCTTTTTCTAGAAAAGTTCATCAAGGAGGATCAAAGCACAATATAAAATGGTAAAAATAAATATAGGACTTTTTGAGGAAACTAAAACTTTATTAGCTCATGTTTGTGGGAATATGCACCAGTACCTTTACGACATAGTGGGAAGAGCTCATATTTAGACTTAAAGATGTTTATTCATAAAGGGTCATTCTAACTATGAAGAGAGACAGTCATCAAGGCACAGTCATAGCTTTCATGCTTTTTTTCTAACTCCTCCTTAAGACTGCTCAATACCTTCTGATATATCTCATAGCTTTTTGTCATTTATGAGAGTTGGGACTTTATGAAAGTTGCGGTCAGGACAATAGTTTGTTTGGCTATACAATGAATACAGGGCATAGTTAGTCTATAAGACCTTTGTCTTTCAGCACCAGTGTGCATATGTGTATTTTGTTTAAAAGAAATTTATGTAAGGTCAATGTGAAAAAGGATGAGAGAAGTGAGAAGGCGCTATTAAGAGCATATTGCTGCAGACCTTTCTTAGTATGGTTTTTCATTTCCTTTCAGTACTTACGCTATCTTAGTCTTGGGTCATCTGTTATAATTTTTGTTGACAGTAGACATCAAGGTTATGTATTGAAAAATTCTGATGAAGAGATGACTATCGCCCAAGATCTGGGACAATGAATAGCTTTTGTTTAAAATGTTCCCCTTGGTAGGTGGCAAGAGGACAATGTATAAAAGAATTTCTTCTGCAAGTAATAGATAAGATTGAAAACTCCAACAGACACATTGTTATTTGGAAATCAAGAAACACCACTATTTTATACACCAGATCCATCAGTCACAGTTATAATTCATCAAAGGTTTGGATATATAATTGCTTTGTACAATAATTGAAAACGTGCTTTTCACATTCACCCTGGTAATTTGTTGATAAATATGAATTTTACATGAAGAATCAATATAAGCTTATCAAGAGAAATCGATAACCCTGTGAAGTTATTGTTGTACTACTCTGGCATTTCCAGGATTGCTTTACATTCAATGAGTGTATGTGTGTATTGACTGCCTATTCAGAAAAAATTCTCTAGAAGCAAAAATGCATGCTATACAATCTGTAATGCTATTACTCAAGGATGTCCTGCTATATAAGTGAAAGGCTCTAAATCAGATATGAGCATCTATTTTATTGAAATCTTATCTGCCAGCTAACTTGAGAGTCTATAGACAGGATATGACTAGCAAGCTATAACTGGATTCACTCTAACAAGGCCTATCTATCCCAACTTATATCACTATTTATTAAAACACTTACGCTTAGAGTCAGAGATGGAGTTTTAGACCCTAAAAGAGGGCATTGGCAACAACAAGGTAGACATTCTTGTAGATAGAATCTTAGAAGAAATATGTTGTCACATTTCAAATGAAGTAACTGTTGTATGGAGTTATAAAATATTGAGCCAAAGTATATATTAATATTGTGAATAAGATGAGAGAATTAGTTTTTTTCTTCAATGAAATGCCTGGGATATAATTTTAATTTTGTAGCAGGAATGGATCACTTCTTGGGAGTTGCACATATCCTAAGGATTGCCAGTGAGGTGGATAGTATTTTTTGTCTACTTGACACAAACTAGAGTCTCCTAAGGAAGAGAACCACAACAGAGAAATATGCCTCCATAGGATTTATATGTGGAGCAAATCTATGAGCATTTTCTTGCTTGTTGTGAAAGGGTACAGCCCTTGTTGATTGTTATCACCCTTGGACATATGGTCTTAACACCTGCTGTGTTTCTACCTCAAGGTGATTGACTGTATTACAACTTAGATATTTGTTATAAAATGAGGCTGATAACTGAGTCAGTCAGCTACACAGTCGCTGTGCAACTGGGTTTATAGGGTAAAGCTAAATGAGGTGCTTCAAATAAGATGGCATGTATGTTCCAGCAACAATATTACCTAGGATGATATTATTTTAATGATTCACAGTTTATTAGCATTCAGAGAGAGCTGGTATTAAGCAATTCTGAAATATTTAATTCATACAATTTAAAACCCATTCTTTTATACAATCGAAAGCTCTTACACCTGAGTTTTATGTTCACTTTCTTACTACAACAAGAAGAGCAGTTGTGCAGGTATGGAGGTATGGTTTCACTTACGCCCCACATCTGATTCTTCTTCTCTGTGACTTTTCTTACTACTAATTTAATAGAGGCATTTTCTTGATTTTTAGTTCTTCCTTTTAAGATTGATTTTTGGAGAGAAAGTTCAGGACATACAACTGTTATGCAATTTCTTCAGTAAAGCATAAACACAAAATTAAACACAAACAAAAACCTTAGATTGTGCTATGAAAGCATACCTCCTAGTACTCTAACTTACTTATAGGAATACATGCTGATCTTGGATTAAGTATCTCAATTAACGGTAAACACACAGAAGATATTTTACTGTGATAGAATAAAGGCACTAAGGCAGTGAAGAGAACATAGCTGCTTTCCCTCAGGAATTGGGCAGAACCCATCTTACCATTTTACACATTGATACTAATCATGGTGTTTCTTTCCAGCATCATTAATGTTAATGTGACTGCATAAAGGCCGAACATAAATGTGCTTAGAGGAAGAATAAGGATTTTCGAAAAAGAGTCAGATATCTCAAGGGGAAAGAATTTGAACTTGTGTCTTTAATATATTAAGTCATTTCTTTCAGGTTTTGAAAATGATTGAACCCAGAACCTTGTTCATGCTAGGCAGTCCCTCTGCCTCTGTGCTACCACCTCATTTGCAGATGCCTTTTCAGTTTCACACATTTTCCCAACAATGATGGATCCTTTGGGGTCCACGATTCTATCTAGAAACATTTTTTTTTTTTTACAGGTTGTCATTATCTCTTGCAGAAAACTTTCTTAGTCTTCTTGACAATATCATGTATTGAGTAGCTTTGACAATATCATTCTTAGCTCAAATCTAAATGGTGTTTCCTTCTCACTATACCCAGGAAATGTCTTGGTAGAAACAACATTGAAAGGATGCTGTGCTCTTCTCAGCTCATCACCTAGAGATACACATATTGTATCATCTTACTGCTGGCCTTTGGTCTTTTGGTTAAGTTGGTGAGTACCCGAATATTTGTAATTTCGCTGTGTAATGAGTGTTTATGAGGAGAAATTCTGATAGTCTTGACTCATGTAACACCTCCAGTCCACTGTAGCTTCCATTGATGATGCTGTCTAGAATTAGCCACTCATCTCTAAGGTGAAGTGGGTGACTTTCACTTTCTACCATTAAGTTTTATGCATTAGTTGAGCTTCAGCTACTGCTTTATTTATTTTTATTTATTTATTTTATTTATTGTTTATTTATTTTAATGTGAACTTAGCTTGATTATCCATGACTTCATTTTTATATAAATTGTAAATCAGCTTCTTTAAGATAACTTATACAATTTTGCATTTCCTATGACCAGGAAGCAGCCCCAGTCTTACCTTGGCTTTTGCCTCATTTCAGCCTTTCCACAGTCATTTTTTGGAAAAAGCTCTATTTCCTGTGAATACAGGATGTTTATTCAGAACCAAAATTTGGGCCCACAAATTAATTGCTGTTTCACTGGCATTGACATTTCATAAAACAGATCTAGAAAATATATGTGTATATACCTACATAAATTTATATCTGTATGAATATTTTTATTAATGACTTTATACTGATGTGTCTTATTTAAACTCCTCAGTAGATACTTTATCTCCATCCAATGTTGTAAACTCCTTCTCTGATGAGAAATCTATTTATTATGATCTGTCTCTGGAGAGGTGGGCTTTCATAAACTTTACTCTTTCATACTCTTTACTCAGTTAACGTTCTCTCTCTCTCTCTCTCTCTCTCTCTCTTTCTCTTTGTGTGTGTGTGTGTGTGTGTGTGTGTGTGTGTGTGTGTGTGTGTGTGTGTGTGTGTGTGTGTATAATAAAGACCCAATATGATGGCAAATATTGCAGTCACTTGGTAGGATTTAAAATCACCTTGAAGACAAGCCTCTGGGTGTGTCTATGAGAGTGTTTTTAAACTGGGTTAATTGAGGAGAGTAGGCCCCTCCTAAATGTTGTTGGAACTATTGCATACATGGACTGTTGTTTGTACTGGACTAAATCATCTCCTTCTGTTTGCTGTATTTAGATACAATGTAGCCAACTACCTCATAGCCCTGTCCATTGTACTTTCCCCTCCTCAATGGACTCTACCTTTGAAGTGTGAGTTAAAATAAACTTCCCTTCCTTAAGTTGCTTTTGTAGTGACAAGACAAGTAAATCATATGCTTAACACTGACAGGCTTTGTGCTGGCCAGCTCTATGCATTCAAATTCATCCAACTGCTCTGACTTCTAGCTGTACAATAAATGCCTTTGTTTATGTTTACTCCCTCATTGGCCCGTTTTGAGTGACATGCTGTGATAAGAATACATTTCACACTCACCTGATTTCTATAGGTATTTACATATTCTCTTCAAAATCATTACTTACTTGTTTTAATCCATCTCATTTAAAATGATGTGGTGGTTTGAATATGCTGGCCCATAGGGAGTGGTGTAGGGCAGTGGGCTGTGAGAAGCAGCTGGGTGTTTGGTTGAGCATGAGTTTCGAACCCCGGAACCTTTATCGGACAGGAGTTCAGATCTGCTCCCAGGTCCTGGTTCTTTTCACTTAGCTTCAGTCCTCCAACAACCCCTCCCACAGAGAGGTTTATGACCATCAGTCACAAGGAATGGTCCCTCAGGCTCTTCCACATGCAGATGAGGTATCGCCAAGCTCTCAGGTCAAGCCAATAGACATTATCTGCTGTCAGACCCTAACCCACCCAAAACTGTATATAAGGGCTCTATTTAGGGGAAGTAAAGAATCACTTTACTGTAAAGCACTCAAGAATCATCCTGGTGTCCAAGAGTTTTTGTCACAAGAGCTGTAACACTTGGGGAGAGCTTTGCTCTCCCGGAACCTGCCTGGAACACCAAGCTGCCTCCTTGCCAGCTTGCCTGCTCCTTATTGGCTCAGCTCTGACCTGGACCAGCTCAGCATGGAGAGACAGGTGCAGCACCTTGGAGAGACCAGTCAGTGACAGCGACGGTGAGCAGGCAGAGGCAGCAGCGGGGGCAGGCAATCTCCCCTCCTGCTCGCACTGTGTCTTTTGGCCTCAACCTCCCGCATCAGGCTGTCTGGAGACCTACAGACAGTGGAGACGCAAGCTGGAGGCAGTGGTGGAGACAGTAGTGAGCCCTTCCTGCTCTCACCCTGTCCCCAGTCCGGAGATCGTTGTGGGACACCCTCCAGAACAAGGGACCAACAGAGTGGTACTGTTAGGAGGTGTGGCCTTGTTCACTGTAGGGATGTGTTTTGGAGGTCTCTTCCTATGCTCAGCCTTTACTCATTTCAGAAAAGAGATTCCTAGTAGATGCCTAGGGATGCCAATCTCTCTTGCTTGCCTTTAAATCAAGATGGAAAACTCTCAGCTCCTTCTCCATCATCATGTCTTTCTGCATGCTGCCATGCTTCCTGGTATGATAATTGACTATACGTAAGCCAGCCCCAATTAATATTTGTTTTTTTAAGAGTTGCCTTGGTCATGGTATCTGTTCATAGCAATGAAATCCTTACTAAGACAAATGATACCTTCTTATTCTTGCAGTCTTTTTAAATATTAAAAGCAGGCACATCACATTTCTACTTCTCATGTGTTCCCATCCTTACTTGTCCTTAGGTTATTGAGCCTTTAGAAAAAACCCATGCTGGAACAGGTACTACTTGCCCAAATCTTGCTGGAGGCTTTCTTGTGAATGGTTTTAGAATTAGAGGAGTCTGCTTTCGTTCATCCATATAATCTCAGGACAAATTTTATAGTTAACATTAATTATTATATTTAGTAGATCTGTTTCTGTACTTTTATTTTATTATTGGTTTCACCTTTCGTCCAGTACGTTCTCTGTACTAGTGCAATGGTATCTGCTGTCTGGTATCTGGTAGCCAAGTCCATTCAGAAGATGCCAGTTTTTTCCTGCTTATTTCACATCAAGTACAGGGTTTTCCTAACTCCTCTAATCAGTAATGCACGACCTCTGTGCTCTCCAGCTTATGGACCATTCTGAAACTCATTCCCATTGTCTCAAGCACAGCTGTACAGCTCTAAGCACAGTTTGCAGCATTCCACTAAATCAAATGCATTAATGCTAGATCTTTGTATCTTTGGCTTTGAATCTATTTTGTAGAATACAAGCACAACTCATGTAAATGACACATTTCTGGTATGATTTTATTTCTAATTATTTTTCATACTGTGCATATATAATGAACCATTTTTCTCTGATGTCTCACACATTGTGTCTGACATCTGTTTGATTATTTGATGGAAGATCAGTCTTACAGTTACGTAACCGTATAACCCAAGCAATTCAGTGTTCTTTAATGTAACAACCTTTTACAGTACAATGAGAGACACTAGAGGTCCAGAAATATTCATCTAAAAATGTTTTATTGATTCTTTATGAATTTAACATCATGTACCCCAATCCCACTCATCACCCCATTCCTTTGTATCTGCTTCTGCTTTTGTAAACCCCCGCCCCCAAGAAACTAAAATAAGATAGAATAAAAAACATCTTGTCATGGAAGCTATTGTGTGTCCCAGTGTGCTACACAGTATACTGTTTTGTTCACACAGCTTCACTTGCAAATCTTCACTGCAATGAGTCTTTGGTTTGGTTTGGGGCCTCTGGCTTCGGCCACACGATCAATACTGGATCCTTGCCAGGACTTCTCTCTGATACCCTGTTGTTCTGTGTCGTGGAGATCCTGAGACTTTGGATTTGCATCACCTGCCCTTTCATGTGCTTCAGCAGAACATAGATGGAATAAGATGCTGGGGTGGACCAACTCCAAGCCCTGGATCAGGTCCTGGGAGGTAGCTGAGTTGGTCAGCCTATCACCTGTCATGAGCTCACATCATCAGGGAGAGTTCTCCAGCACTGCTCCAGCTAGGTCACCCAATGCTGCAGCCAGCAAGGGGAAGGATTGTTCTGGGGGTCTCTTGTTCCTTGTTGAGTTGAATTTTGGGTCCTGTGTCTGCCCCCACTCCTGCCCCAAGGAGCTAGGGCTGCAGCTCAGAGAGGCCGAGGTGCAGGAATTTGACTGTGTTCACTCCACGCTGACTTTGAGAAGACACTGGGCTATGTGAAGCCTTGGGACTGTGCTCATGGGTGGAGAACACAGTCTATGGTCCCGCGGGTAGCCAGAGTTCTTGGGTTGGGGATCCCTGGGCCAAAAGGCGGTGGAACTGGTTAGTTTTCAGGCCGTTGGGCTCTCAGGCACCACTGGGAGGCCGCAGAAGGGCCAACTCAAGTGGTGTCATGTGGGTTGGTGGCCCGCAGCCCAAGAGGAGAGGGGGAAAGATGAGCTCTGGCTGCATCTGCAGGGATGAGAGTCTTGGTCATGGTGACTTGCTTGGCTGGGTCATGGCTGACTTGGCTTGCTTGCTTGGGTTGCTGGGCCTTAGAAGTTGGAAATGTAGAGAGGTCATAAGCTGGAGATTAGGTGGCTAGGTAGGTGAAAACCTTCTCCACTGTTTCACAAGGTGGGTCTCAATGAAGAGAAACAGGCTATGGTCTTAAGATATTTACTGTCATGTGGAAAATGAATGAAACTATATCCCCATTTCTCAGGGTGGGCCTGAGGTCAAATACCTTTTGCAAGGAGGAGGGTCTGTTTAATGTTTAATTGGCTATGCCCTCTGGCCTTTAGGTACCTCATTAATATGAAGATCTGTTTTGAAGCTTTGTGACCTGTAGTCATGCCCTCTACCTGTGGAGGGGCTAGTGGGCATTGTCCTACCTGATTGAAGGACCCCACTCTATGGTGGTCTTTGGTCTCATGTCAGGAGCCTGTGTCAAGAGCCTGGCGACTGGGAGAGTGGAGAAATGTATGCCATCCCTTGCAGGGAAACCTGCGGGGTCTCTAACCTGCGGGGTCTCCAGGGATTTCCAGCCAGTGCTTGACTAGAAACCATGCTCTCCTTTCACGGACCTATACAGAATCACAGTTTACCTATGGGTAAACCTACCTCTTTACCCATACTCCAGTTGCCAGGGTTAGCTCTACTGTGTTGCCCAGACAAAGTACAAGGCTTGCTATCTTGAGTGATGCATCTGGTGAGGGTCGGGGACGGAATTCCTATTCTCATGACCTGGGGCCCAAATCTCTTGTCTGTTGCAGGTGGAGAGAGGGGCATCTCTCTCTCTCTCATGTCACCACAGTAGTTGAGAGGCAGGGCCAGCTCTCCCACATCAGTCTTCAGCTCTGCTCACACTCTCCCCTGCCATCACAGTCAACTCCATTGTGATGCCAAGGTGAGACATCTCAGTGCAGTGCCTCAGTCAGCAGTCCATACTAGGGACATCTGCATGGCGTTTGTTGGTAACACATGCCTGGGACATCAACATAGACCCTGGCTACATAGGACCATGGATTCAGACATGGCTCTGGCAGCACCACGGGTCCAGATGTCCCCATGGGGTCAGTTGGCAATAGAGGTCACTCAGATCAGCATGACTCCTGTGGCAGCATGGCCCTCAGACATCCACATCATCTCTTGTGATTGCCCAGACCACAGCCATCTGCTTGGCCTATCATGGTAACTCAGGCCACAGGCATCAATACAAACCCAAGCTGCAGCAGCACCACAGACATGGCCTTTGTCTGCAGCCAGGGCCAGGACATCACCATGAACTTGGATTGTTGTGCAGGTTCCACCTATCCACCTTTTCTTTACCGTCATGGAGTCTCCAGCTCTACTCTTTTCCACATGGTATGAAGGACTTAGTGACATGTTCTCTTCCACCTCTCCATCATATAATCCATCTTTCTCATCTCTCTATCCCATATTCGCCCTTTGTAGTGGTTCCTGCAGAAGCTGTTGAGCATCTTTCTTTGCCTCCCTGGCCTGTGTGGCTGAGCTGGGCACCTGGGTGTCTTTCTTCAGAGCTTCCCCAGCAAACAGGCCCAGAAATACTTTTTATGAGTTTTTTCTTTTTGCTATATTTAATGTATTTATTTGCCTTACATTTTAAGCCTCCATAAGACTTGAACTAATACTGCTATGATTTTCCAAAGGATGTCATAATCAAGAAAAAGTAGTTACTGATTTTTCTAGAGGTTTTCAGTTTCCAAAACTCCAGATAATTTTTATCCATCTGTCAAAGTAAAATCTCCCACATGGAGCTGCATTGATGTTTTCCAGACTGTTGTTCGGGGGCTAGGCTCACTCCGAAATTCAGAAGCTCTTAATTTTAGGGGAGGATAAAACTTTGCTGTGATGTTTAGGGTGGCTTTGAACTCATGATCTTCTTTCAATATTTTGAGTGCTGTGATCCTAAGTTTGTGGCACCAAACCTGGCTGAGACATTCTGTTTAAATGTAAATACTTGAAAAGGCATGCTTCGCTTACTAATTACTTAAACAAATTACTATGTGACAATTAACTGACTTGACATTGGACAGTGTGGAAATAGCCCACATAAATATAAAAACTAAAAATAGTCTGTAGACTTATACTCTGAAATTCAGGCTAATTGATGATAAGATAGTTTCTTGTGGGTTTTTTATGCCAGCCAAGTGTGAAGCATTACAGTTTAACAGTCCTGATGTTTGTCTTTAAGACTCCCACACCCCCATTAATAAATATGCGTTCCATTAGACTGGCTCACATATAGAGAGTTAATATTTGGTCATTTAATTATATCAACTTAAAAGCTTGTTTATACTCAAATTCTTAACTTTAATTAATTAAAAACACTGACAATCGGAACTTGGCAGCCATAAAGACTTGCTCCTGTAAATTGGCAATTTGATAAGAAATTGTTAGAGAGTGGAGAAAAGGCTCAGCAGTTCAGAGAACTTGCTGATATTCTAGAGGAATGGGTTCAATTCCCAGCATCTGCATGCTGGCTCAGAGCCGTTCGTAATTCCAGTTCCAGGAGATACAATGTCTTCTTCTAACTTCTGAAAATATCAGGCACATATGTGATACCCAGACATACTTTCAGGCAAAAAAAAAAAAAAAAAAAATCCATATACATTTACAAGATTACTAAGAAAGCCCTTGTGTGCACAGTAGCACATACCTGTAACCCCAGCACTTGGGAGGCTACAACCAGAGGATCTTTAGCTTGAGGCCAGTTTTGTAAATAGAGTGAGACCTTACGTCAGAACAACTGAAAATTTGACCTGAGACAAATATGCTTTCTTGGCTTTCGTAATTTTGTCCCCATTTGGTTAAACTCTGCCTTTGTGAATATTATTCTTGTTTTAAGCACACAGAAAATTGCTTCTTAGCTTTAAATGCTTGTTTAGTGAAAAGGCAAAGAAGTTTTTCCTGTCAGTACAGGTTTTAAT
>JANHMN010000011.1:44839839-44856676 GCA_030674055.1 Rhabdomys pumilio
CAATCTTTATGGCACAATATCTGAGCAGTTATTAATCTATTTAATCCTCTGAGCTAATCTGGCTACCTCCCTGCCAAAACCTACAAGTTTCTTGCATTTTAGTACTGATTTTACACTCTTTTCTCAGTATGTGTTTTCATGGTGTGTGTCTCTGACTCTCTCCTTCTGGTGAATGCCTTACTCTGCTCCCCTCTTCCCTCTGTTCTAGCTGGGGTTATAAATTCAGCCCTATTCTTTCCCCTGCTCAGTCATTGGCTCATAGCTTTTATTGACTAATCAGAGAACAAATGGGGAGAGACATTTACACAACATTGAGACAGGAGATTCTTAGAATAAACATTACAATGCTTGTCACTTGGGATTGCAACCCATTATGGGGATAGAGAAATCAGCATTTGAAAAACACAAGGGTAATTTTTATACAGTGTATAATAGCATTAAGCCTACATCTGACAATGTCTCAACATGATGTGTGTCTGTTTTCAGAGTTTAGGACCAATTGTGTTGCTTTTGCCCTGGCTTTGATTAGGTCCCATTGTTTTTTGGTTTCTCGATTGTTAGGGTGAGTTTGATCTCACACTGTAGCTTACACTGGGCATAAAAGTGTGATCCCCACCCTCCACCTCTTCCATAGTACAGAGATTAAGAGACACTGCTCCTCTTTCCTTACCAGGCTTTCATTAAACCTTTTTTTTTTCTTGTTTGGTTGATGTTGCTGAAGTTGTCAACATAGAAAAACAAAACGGTAGTCATGTTAGTTCCCATGACCCCATTATTTTGTTATAAAGTGGGGATATCCTTGCTATAAATTTCATGGTCAACAACAACAACAACAACAACAACAATATATCGAAAACCATTATAAAAATAGAAGCCTCCAGTTTTTTTTTTTTCACAAATACTGTCACAAAGAGTAAGTTCAGATTATATACGTCAGTCCCCAGGGTTCAGAATAGGCAATTAAAAAAAAATAGAAATACTTTCTTTTTGTCAAAAATAGTGTAACACAATCCTGTATTTTGAGGGGCAACAGAGTTGTTCATTTAGGCCCTTCAGAAGCAAAGCAGAACATACTTCCTTCCTGGTGTGACAGCTTAGATCGGCCAGTAATGATATTTCCTCTTCTACATAAACCAAGCAGTATAAAGTGGCGTATTTTAAAATTTATTTATTGGAACATATGAACAAAAACTAGTAAGTGACCCAGAATGTGGTCTGGGTTTCTATGACGCACTTGTAATAAATATTTGTCAGATTAAAATGACCTTGCAGGCAATGAGAAGGCTTCAGCTAGCGCTGATGTCTACCGACCTTTTATCTTCCCCCCCTTTCCAATCAGGCAGATAGCCTGGGCTCAGTTGGGAGAAGCTATTATCCTTACAGGCTCTGTTTGAAAAATATATTATCTGTAAAAGCAAAACACACCATCGGAAAGACACTGAGTGTTTATCCAGCACTTATTAAACTATTTTATACTGTAGTGAAAAGTGAAACCACGCATGTCTCATTTTCCCTCAATAACAGACAGCAAGGCAGCACACATTTTTTAGGGCTTAAAAAATGCGAACAAAAGAGCTTGGGAGATACTACCATCTTTAAAAATTCATATGTGTATTCTCAGCGGAAAATTCCACATTTGAGTCTGATGTTGAAACTGTCATTTTTAGTTATCTCTGAAAAATACAAAATTTGCATATTGTATCTGATAGACTCAAGCCTTAAATGAGAATTTTAAAAAAACCTCCAATATATATTGAAAGAGAAATACTCATAAAACTCAAAATTTTATTTCACTTTAAGGTTTTCATAGATAATTAACTGAGGTAGAAATGACAGATGACATCTAATAACAATTTACTTGAGTCTTAGTCCATAAGACAAATTATGCTAAAGTCTTTTACCATTTCCTGCATAAATTGACATGGGTCAACATTTTTTATTTTTTTTTAGGAGATAGTATAGAAACATTGTATAAATAATATTTTTAGTGAACTTCAATTCAAATTGTTTTTGTAAGTTTGAATCTACTTCCATCTTAGTAAAACCTTTGAGGAGTGAAGTGAGCCTATATTTTGGGAACATTGTTCGAGTACAAGGGTTAAGAAACAGTTTAAAAGTGGAAACCCTTGGAGAAAGCTTCAATTAATTACACAGCACAGAGTTAAAATATAAAATTAGTATAACCTGGAAAGTTTTTATAAATCTCATAGTTAGGGGGAACTTGTTTAAAGTATATGTATATGGCTTCAGACTGCAGCACATGAGGAAAACATAGATATCCTCATGGATTTCAGTAGTAACATGGGACACTGGACATCAACACAGTCCCCAGCTGCAGTAGGACTTCAGACCCAGACATGATCCTTGGATCCGGATAGCACCATGGCCTCAGGTGGCAGCACAGGTCACTATATCGACTGGCTTACATCAACATGACTTCAGGCTATAGCACAGATCATGGATGCTCACATTGCCTTAGGTGGTATCAGGGATCTGGATAAATCAAGGGCCAGTCCTCTGGCCTCATCAAGACCTACAAATAGCCTTTAGGAGTAGCATGGATCAGTGACATTGGAACAGCACCAGGTGACTGCATGGGCCATTCACTTCAACATGGCCCTTGTCTGCAGCATGACACTTGGGCACCAACCACAAAAACCTATGTGGCTTTGGGTGCTAACACAGGCCACAGACATTAATATGACTCCCCTGGCCACATCAGGACCACCAACCCACTCATGGCCTTCAGTGCTTCAGTGGTAGCACAGACTATAGACCTCAAGATCCCTCAGGTGGCCACACAGGTCACTCATACAAACATGGCCCCCTGAGGTAGCAAAGCCAGAATACATTACCAAGGCAACAGTCAGTGGCACAGATTACATATGATCACATGGATCTCTGGTTTCATTGCAGCCTGAGGAAGCACCCGAGACCACAGATAGTAACATGGCCTTTGGTGACATCCTTTGAGGAGGTCAAGTCCAGAAAGTGAATGCTTCCTCATCTGGTACCTCCATCATCATCCAGAACCAGGGCGATCTTATGGCTGGGCAACATGTTGGGGACCTTCAAGCTGTTGCTCGCCACCTCAATAACTCTATGGAGCAATGACAACATGTCAACTTCAGCCTTCTTTCACACCTGTCACTGACTTTGTGTCTCTAGTTTCAGCTTCATGGCACATGAATTACTCCATTTTTCTATCTTTCTTACCTCTCTATCACACTTTTGGTCATCATAGTAGTGTCAGTCAAAGTTGTCTTCTGCCACCAAGTCATGGGGCAGGGTGGCCTGGCTGTCCTAAAGTGTAATATATATATATATATATATATATATATATATATATATATATATATATATATATACACACACACACACACATATATATCATATGTATACTTAAGATAGGCTTTTTTTCTCCAGCTCTTGGTCTGACAACCTTACTTTTCCAAGTGCTCGTGCTGTAGACTTCTTTCCTGGATTTTTGGTATAGAAGATTAATCTCTGCCTCCTTTTTGTCATCCTACTTATCAGTGATTTATATGTGTTCCCCCTTAAGTTTATGTGTCTACATTCCACCTGTGACTTGAATGGCAGAGAGTAAATAAATCCTTTGGACTTCCTGAAGTCTGGATTTGGTAACTGTAGAGGGGAATATCATTAAGGTTAGAATGGCAGGAGATGACTCTATTTTTTGTTGTTATTTAAAAAAAAAAGTTTGTTTCGGTCCACAGTATGGAGAGTTTCAGACCATTATTCACTGGACCCCTTGCTTTTAGGGTTCAAGTGCTGGAAAGCAGTGGCAAGAATGTAAGGTAGAACAAAGCTCTCCCCATCATGGTTGAAAGCAGAAGAACAAAATACTCTATCCCAAGCATGGTTTCTTAAACCTTCTCCCTCCTCCCAATAGACGCAAGATGGGGATGAAGTCTTTCACCCTTGAACCTTTGAGGAGCCCTCTAGATTCAAATTATGATACTCCACTTGTACATGTGTCTGCAGCCTAACAGAAATGACTGCTGTAACACTTCTGTTTGACTCAGTCATGGGGTCTGGCCTCCGGGATGGCCTGGAACAAGCACGTTTTGCCTAATGAACTTCTCTATCAGGATCTCAAGCAAATTAGTTGATTTTCCATGGTAGTTCTTTTGCCTAAGAGAATCAAACTTTCTTAGTTCTTACAGCATTGAAATGATACTGAGCATCAGTCTGCCAGAGAGAGAATGAGCAGGCTTCTGCCCTTGTGCAGGAAACATTGCTGGACAGAAAGAGAATTATTTAAACCATTAGATTTTTCTACATTGGTTCTTCTTTGCCTTGTGGGAAGGAAGCGGATGTAAGAGCATCTGGAACGCTTTCAGAAAGTGAAGTTTTACTTATCTACCTCTGGGTAGATAGTTTAAATTCGAAAACTTTTAACTGTAGGGGGAATACATTTGTTTTTCACTTTATAGAGCAATGTAGGAGAGAGGGCAGGCAAAGACCTGTTACAAATAATATCCCTCAGTGACTGAGTCATCCACATGCTGAAATGCTCTAACTGGAGAATGCAACAGTACCTGAGAGACTTCTTTATGGTGTAGTGGATATTAAACTTAAGCCCTTTTGTTCATTTTGTAGTGTGAATTAGAGAACATTTTTCCTTTGTTCCATCTGGGTCTGGTGTGGTAGATCATCGACACGGCTTTACTATGAGGCAAGAACGTATTTTAAATGCAGTGAGATGACTAGAGGATTTCTGTGGGACCTGTAATTGTGACATGAGAGGAAGTCCTTCTTTACTTTGCAACTCTTTGCTCTTGCTCTTACTGCATGTCTGAAGCTTTTACTTTTGTGCTGATTAGTGCATTTGTCTGGTTTTCCTGTGACCACCATTATTTGGTTGGATGTAGTAATCTGTGGTATTTTTGTAAGTGAATTAAAGGCTCAGGTACAGAGATTTGGATGATGAGAACGACATGCCTCAGAGAAGAGACAAACAAAACTGAAGGAGCCGAAGAGAAGAAAGTATCAGGAAAAGGATACCTTTGATGAACCAACCTGACCAACATTACCCAGTTTCCAAGGCAGATGGTTACTTGTTGAGGTCCACATCCTGTGTGTTGGCTCCTTTGCTCAGGCAAAGGGTTTATTGGCTGTTCTTGGGGAAAACTTAAAATATATACACACATGCACATATATGTAGAGTGAGAGTTGTATTATGTATACAAATTGTGTATCACAAATAATATATACAATTTTAGTACAATATACTTTTAAAGGCTTAAATCAGAGTATTTTTATTTTGATGATTGCATTTAATATACCATTAGTGGATGATAATAGTGTGACAATAAACTATCCAGTTGAATTTGTTTTAAGCCTATGGTTTATTATTGAATTATTAATTCATCTTTTCTTTTTTTCTGCCAAACTTTTATAATTAGTACTCAAGATAATGTTAACTGTGCTTTTGAATATGAGCTATTAAGAAAGAACATAGCAAAAACTTGACAGGTAAAGTGAGGGTGAGCTCAGAAGTTAAATGTTTGCTACTCTTGCAGAGAATCTGAGTTCATTCTCCAGCACTACATCAGGGTTACATCTATCTGTATCTCTAGTTCCACTGGTCTCTGTAGGCATCCACACACATGTGGCACATATTAGCCTCATGAAGACACACACATATACACATAAAATAAATAAATAGATAAGTAAATAAATATTCACAAGCTACCCACTTGAAACCACTTCGCCATCTTTCAATTCAATAAAACACTCACACATTCCATCCTGACTTATCTATCACTCAAGCACTGTTAATGTGATTAAACAGGCAAGAGTAGGATTGGCATTTAGGACTGAAAAACTGTAGATTGTTACTAAAGTGTTTGTTTGTTTGAGTAGAATAATACCACAACACACAAAGCCTCTTATTATTTGAACAGATTCCTATCTCCATCAGGAAAGCACCCCTGTTCTTTTCTAGTTTTCTTTTGCTGTTCAAGGATTTCAGTTAGTGAGGAGATATAGAAAATATACGTACAAAAATGAAATCACTAAATTCTCAGGTAAATGGATGGAATGAGAAAAGAGAATCATCCTGAGTGAAGTAACCCAGACCCAGAAAGACAATTATGGCAGATATTCACTTATATATGAATATTAAGTGTTAAGTCAATGAAAACGAAGTGGTAATCTATAGAACCACAGAGGCTAGGTATAGAGAAAGGTAGTTATGGATGGACTTGTGGGTCTGGAATAGGAGGATCAAGGTGAGAGAGGAAGGGGAGTATGAGGAAGAACATGGGAAGAGATAACTAAGACTAAGGGTCCTTTGAGAGATAGTATTGAAACCTAATACAGTAGAAGCTTCCTAAAGGATATACATATATGAAGACAATCAAAATGAAATCTCCAAATAATAGGGGAGAAATAACCCCAACCAGCCTCCTCTTGTTACCAAATGAATCTTCCAATACTTCGATAGGATTACAACTAATTAAGATGTTGAACAACCTAAGCTGATGCCAAGGCTACCGGTTGCTCTCTACACACTGATGGCAAGGCTGCATTGCTGAAGACAGCACCTACACGACTCATTGAACATGGAGAAGTGGAGCTTGCGCCTACATGGAGCCTTCACCCCTACATTCTAGTGTGTTTGGTACAGAAAGGTACTCTGCATGTTACCAAAGGAGAAATGTAAACATCAAGTCAGCCACAAATCCTTTGGTCTACAATGGTCTCCTGCTTGCAGATATGCTAGGAAAATGGTGGCACAAAGCTTGTGAGAATAACAACCAATATCTGATTTAATTTAAGGCTCACTCCATGAGATGGAACCCATACTTGACACTGCTTGGGTAATAGGCTAGAACCTGAGATCCCAGCATGCACAGGGCCTGCACAAGTTTGCAGCATATGGGGTCCTGGAGCTTAAAGGAGAAGTGGACATATGCCCCTGGAAGCTATCTCTAACTGATAACAACTTGCAAATGAAAATTTAGTTTCCTTCCAGGGAGTTTCAATGAGGAAACAAACTATTCTTAAAGGTAGGATGCATGGCCAGCAGGAGATAGTCAACAGAAGATGTAAGTAGCAGCATCTCTGGAGATTCCTTGTCTCACAATGTGTCAAAGCCTTTCATTAAAAAATTATCTTATTACTTTTTATGGGATTCCTGAGTGTGCAAATGAGTTGGTCCCTGTTTCTTGTGTCTTCAGTTTTTTTGTTTTGTCCTATTCTGATTTTTCAGGTTTTGCTTTACTTTATTATATTTTATTATCATCTCTCAGGAGCTTGACTTTTTTCTAGTGAGAGAAGGGAAGGAGGTGAATCTGGATGAGAGGGTAGATATGGAGAACTGGGAAGAATGGAAGAAGGGGAAACCATAATCAGGATAAATTGTGTGAGAAAAAAAGCTTATTTTCAATAAAAAGAAAAAAGAAAATGAAAACAATAGAAAGAATATTCAGGTAATTTTCTATGCTGGGCCAGCAACAGCTTTTAGAAATTATTAATTAGGAACTTGGTTCTAGAAAGTGCATTTTATAGATCTCTTTCAAGACAGGTCTTGGATTCTAGAAATGGCCTGCTCATGTATTATTGTTTTCCTTGTGAGTTAACTATCAGGGGTATGAATTTTATACCCTTTATTATTGACACAGCCTGCAGATTAACTTTCTGTATATGTTATGATGGGCTTCACGGTATTTTCCCATTCATGTGACAATAGCAATAACCATTTTAAAGTCAGAGAAGAACACTCAAGAATAATGTCTTCAGCATGAATGTGTTGAGTCACTATCATCCTCATAGGGGATTTCTATACTTCTCTACTAGAGAGGGAAGAAAAAACAGAAGATGCGAATAATTCTCTCCGACAAGCAAAGAGGTAAAGGATATGTAACATGCAATAATGTTTTCAATTTCCTCCCAGGAAGTCAAGGAAAAATGTAAAAAGCAGCATCTGGCAAAAAGTAAAAGGTCACATGAGACCTCTCACTTGGACACCGTGGGCGACTTTTGTTTTCAAGTTCCATAATTGTATCTTTTATTGTAAGCATTAGCACAGGGAGGATAGGCCATTTGTCTTGGTTTCGCTATGTATGAAACTATTATTTTCTGTGTCTCGTGTTTCTTTAACCATAAATATGATTTTGACTTTTGCATGAACTTGTTATTTTACAGTAAAACGATCACACTGTAAGTAATACAACAAAAGTAAATTTATCATTTATTATATAATATACTTATGAATGGTGATATTTATTGATACAATAATGATTATTATATACATATTATTAATTTTAATTATATACATATTATTAATTTTACTTGGCTTTATCAATTTATTTTAAAATGTCATTATGGCAATATTCTAACTTTTAGTATTTTTTTTAAGAGCACTTATTCAGAATATATTTATTCAGAAAAAAAGAAAGAAAGAAAAATAAGAAACAGAAAAAAAAAAAACCCAAAGCAATACACAATGTTCATGTCACTTGCAGTATCGGTCAGCTTTCAATTTGGCTCTCCTGTCCAGAATCGTCTTGTGTAAAAATCCATCTTTCCGAGCCTTTTTAAGATTTTTGCTATCTTCTTTGCTTATTTTGAGTTTGTGGTCTTCGAAGCTCTGAAATTTCTTTACATAGTTGATCTCACACTGCTTCACACTTCCCTTGTCTTCTTCTGGGATGTCATCCTTTTTTTTTTTTTTTTTTGGTTTCTTTTTGTGCACTGGATCTGATCGTTATCATTTCTTCTTCTCCTGCTGTTTTATTCTTTGCTTCTATATCGCCTGCTTCATTACATCTAATAAAGCAGCTATTTGAGGCCAGTAAAGCCATCTTCCCACCTTGAAACACTGGCTCCCATTGTTCTCTGAGCCCAATTTCATCCGAACGTCCAACAACGAGACCATTTGAATTTATACCAAGATACTTTCCATAGCCAGACTTCAGGGCAAGTCTGGAATCAGACAATTTGACAGCAGTAAACTGCTCTGGAGGACTGGGGCCTTCATCAACTTCTCTGTGTGGAGCTCCTAATGTAAACAGTCCAATGTCCAGAGCATGGACGTAGGCTCCCTTATCCATTTCAATGGCAATAGTTCCTGAAATCTCCCCAAAGTTGGATACAGTCCACCAGATTCCCACTATATCAAGTTGGGTCTCCTCATCTTCTTCTCGTTTTTCTCTTCTTATCTTTGCTCTTTTTCTTTTTACTCTTGGCTTTAGTGCCCTTGAGCACGAGTTTGGTGGACTTTACATAGGAATATTCGGCCATGGTTCGGCATGCTGAAGTGGCAGCCGCTGGAAGAGCTCCTGCAGGCCTGGGAGGAGGAACTGGCTCTAACAGCTAGAGCAGAGGGAATCCCTTACGGAATCCTCCGCCTTCTTCCACTCTGGGCTCTAACTTTTAGTATTTTATTAGTAAGAATCTTATACATTACTTGTAAATGGTCTTTCATAATCAATGACTAGATTATTTTGTGGCTTGTCAAATTTGCTGAAATAAAAATGAAAAATGTATGCTTGGAATCAAATATGAAGATTCATAAATTACTAAACCATGTATAAATTTATTTTAAGATATTTATTTTAAGATTTACAGATTGGTACTAACAATAAGAGCATCCTAGGATATTATATATCTGGTCCTGTAAAGAAGAACATCTCCTTGGTTTTCTCCTTGTTAATTGCTTATAATTCATTATAAGTTTACTAGGTTATATTTGTAGACAAATTTAGAGACAAAAAGGACATAGAAGATTCTTATTTATAAAAGCATGTGGCATTGCAGTTTGAAGAAAGTAATTACTTATCCAAAGGCAGTCTCTTGACTGCTGTCCTTTCAATAACTACTTGGTACCACTAGGGGTCAGTTTACATGAACAAATGTACGTGCACATCGTTTATGTGTCTAATTTTAGGGCAATATTATTTCATTGTTTGCACCGCTTTCCCCCTGAAGAGGACAGGAGAAACCCACTCAACACTTGCACTGAAACATACAGCATTCCCAGCCTTCCGCAGTTTGAATGTTCAATGACACCCTTGACAGGACATTTTTCTAAGAAGTCTGTGTATCACTGAAGTGTTCTTTCCTCATAGCCACCTTGTTTGTTCTCTCTCTGAGGGGACCTCAGAGTCTCCATCGAAAACAAGAAAATAACCAGCAACAACGAAACAGTGAATTAAGCTATTCCCCACATTCTAAGCATGTCAAGAGGATGACAATTACTCATGGGGTGTTTGGATTTGGGGTATGCCTGACAGACATGAAGGTTTTAGGAGGGTGCTATTGTAAGTAGGATGACTTGCCTCTGAGGATAGTTCCTATTATTTTATGCCATGCCTCCCTGCTTCTTGGGAGACATTAAAGACTGTCTTCTCTACTGCATGCTCACTCCTTAGAGGGCACTGCATCTTATCTGCTCCGTTTTCCAGTACTTAGAACATTTTGTTTACAGATGGCACCAATTATATTTTCTTGATTTAGCTAAATTTAACCCAGTGAGTGCTGATAAACTAGAATGATCTATATTATAACTACTTTTAATGGTGGGGTGAAATTACATGCTCATGGAAATACAATGTCTAAAGGCCAATGACCTCTCCTTACTCATTTAGTATAAAAGAAAGATGCTGTATGTGACATACAAGGAAATATACTACTTTAGAACTTTTATTAACTCTACGATTATTTCAATGCTTGCTAATTGTTTAGCAAAACTCAGAGAAAGAAAGAAAGGATAGACTTAGAAACCATGCATAGTTTCCCAATTAAATATTTTTGAATCCATTGTTCTCCATGTTAAACTTAACGCCATATTTTTCAGAATGAACTTAACAAATGAATGCTTATTTCTATGTTCATGTATATGCACCACTGTGTTTTACAGATGTACTCTTTAGTAGAATTATCACTGAAGGTTGTTGAAAAGGTGTTGGATTTAATTATTATAGTAAATTATGTGATATATGTGAATTGATATATATATATATATATATATATATATGTATATATATATATACATACATACACACATAAATGATATACAATTAGTATATACTTGCTATGCACTGTAGTATGCTGAGATCAAAGGTGAGGTTCACTTTTTGAACACTTGGAGGCACTGTGTAGCTGTCACAGCCACATCAGCTCCCACAGGATCCACACAGCTTTCTGGACTACTGAAGAAATAATATGCTTATCTCTTTCTCCCATTAACTGGCACTGATCCATTTGCCATGGGCAGTTATTAAGTGACCAAGGTGACATGGTGCTATGTTAAATTAGGAAAAACAGTGAAAATATGTTGCCTATTGATCTAGCCACACACCTATTTGCCCAAGCATTTTAGATATTCTTTACGATTTATTAATTTCAACAATCTGAGAAATTAGTCCCCAAAACTTAGGTCACCTGTTAGAAATTCTACCCTTTCACCTTATAATATTTATTGCACTGGTTGGCATATAATGCATCCTTCTTACATATTTGTTGAATGTGTGTGTCGTTTTAGTTTTTCTCTTGTCCCTTGGTTTGTTGTTATTTCATCTTCACTGAACTATTTTCTTATCATTGTCCCTACCCTGAATCATTCTCTGCCCACTGTTCTATAATGTTGGAACAATAATGAAGTGGTTGTCATTAATTAATTTTATTTCCTCGTTATTTGGTCTAACAGTGTAAAGGTCTTATTTACATCATACCCAAATGAGTGAGGACAGTTATCAATTACAGCACCAACAGTCTCCCTTGAGGGCATAGACTATAATCTGATCATTGTCCATGAAAGGCATGTGATGTTTAAACAGATCCAATCCTGGGAAAACCATCTAGTTTGTAAGAGGCAAATCTGAAGTCTCACAGTTTTTCACTAATAAAAAGAAGAGTGCAGTTCCTGTAGTCTTTCTTTCTCCACTAATAAAGGACACTTAAGTAGATGCTAGAGTAGGTGTTATGTGTCGAGTACAAAGATTTGAAATAAGTAAAGCTGTGTGGCGAGGAAAACTTGAAACATATTAGCAGATTAAATACCTGAAGATGCTGACAGTGGTAGAAACTTGACATCTATTAACACGATGGATCCTTATGGCAGCAGTGACATGTCAACATGTCACAAATGGACAAGGAAAGTCATGTGATTGGTTCACTGAGCTCATAAGCATCAGCAAAGTGAATTTGTATTTGACTTTGGAATGTCAAGATTCCCCCTTCCCACAGCATCATGAAACTGGAAAATCACACCCTCATAGAAGCACAAGGAGGGAGGATGGGATAAGGGGTTCCTGAATGGTGGGGGAAATGGGATAAGAGGATAAAATTTGAAATGCAAATATTATAACCAATTAAAAAAGGAAAAAAAAAGCTGTTAGAACCAACATCTTTAAAACAATGTCAGCCCTCTAGGAAAAAAATTTTTTTTTCTTGATACTAAAATTTGTTCTGAGAATTGTATATTGCAGAATACACAGCGTCGGTGTATCTACTCATCAAGCAAACTGAGCAGACCTGCTCAAACCTCCAATGTCCTGGAATTCCATCTAGATGCAGTGAAGACACAGCATCAGAGGTTTATTAATTTGCTCTTCCCCCCACCCCTCTTCTAATATCTCAACACCCATAATCAGCTTGAAGAAGTTAAGGAAGAGTCAGTGCCCCTATTCCCCGGGCTTGGGGACTAAGGTGGTTAATATTGGGCTGTCTTTCTAGGGAAAAGTAGTGGTCTTGTTGCAACAGAGAGGATTAGTTAGAATTTATTGCATAGCCATAACCTATTGGTAGAAATCTATATAATTAATATCAAGATGAAGTTATAATTTCTTAAATGGTTCAAAATTTACTTTGATTTCAAATTTAAGGTTTTCATTGGTATGAGCTTCTTATTGATATAAAAGTGAGATGAATATTGACACTCTCATGGGCATTGTGCCTATATAACACAATTAGGAATGCAAGGCTTAGACCCAGTCCTTCTTTAACTTTTTAAACTTAGTTGGGATGGTTAGCCTGTGAGTTAAAGAACTATAGCAAATTCATGGCTTTGAGCTTATTGTTAGGATGTTTTCTATATTTTATTTAGAAATAGCTGAGAGGAGTTAACAGACAACACTCCAGGTTACCTTACATGGATAGTTGGATTTCAAAACGTCAGAAGTCTATAGAATTGACGTTACAAATATTTCTATATTAATGTTTATTTTGATTAGAGACCTGTCTGCTCCTGACAGCTTCCTGTCTTGGATTCTAAGAAGAAATTGAGCATCCTTGGAGTTACTCCAGTTGTGCAGAGACAGCCACTAGGCAAGAATTGCCTCTTTCCATCTACAGACAAATTACTGTCCAGAAAAGGACACACTTGCAGAATAGTCGACCGATTATATCTGCCTAGATAGAGTAATCAGCCCTTAATAATTCTGCATCACTAAGATCTGTCAGATGATTCTGGGACAGAAGGCTGAAGATTTGATGCTCCAACGTTCGGTAGTATAGGGGCTGTCCAGGTGTTCAGTGGTCTCTATAAATTGGCTAAGTTTTAGAAGCTATGATTAGTGCTTCCCATAATTTCAGTTAACCCAGTCATTCTGGATTTCTGACGGGGTTGAAGACCTATAGCCTCATAGCCAATCCTGGCTATTTACTTTGAGAGAAAAGATCTGAGTGGATGTTTTTCAACTGATATTCATTCTAAAGCCAAGAAAAAAGCCAGGTTCAAAACTAAGTGTTTTAGTTAGGAGAGATGACAGAGATTCTGGTTAGTCAACAAAATGATGGACTGGGTATTAGGACTATCTTGTACCTCACTGGTACAAATAGGAATAATTATGCTCTAATTGTATTTTGAGAGAAAAGTTTTATTTTAACAGTAAGGGCGATAGGTAGGAGGAGCTAAGGGGGAAGGAGCACCGAGAGGAAAAGATGGAGTAAAGAGAGGAGAAGATGGAGAGGAGAAGCTAGGTGATGAGAGAGAGAAAGAGAGAGAAAGAGAGGGGGGCGCATGGAGGCAGATGTTTACATGTCTCCACCAGTCAAAAATAGTTTATATACCTAGGCTGGGCATTGGGTTACACTTCTGATTGGGCATTACAATACTTATAAAGCCTTTGATTAACATAAAAAAAAGATTCCCCCTTCCCATTCTAATTGGGGAAGTAGAGATGTGCTGTAGGTAGAACTGTATTGTTTGCGTGCCTTTCCCTTTTTCCAATCTTCTTTTCTCCACATCTGTGTTTAGCGATCGATGCAAATTCAGGGAGTGACTCTTTCTTCTCCTTCTGGGGAATGGAAAGCAGAGGGGAAGACTATTCAAGTGTGTCTTGGCAACAACAAGAAAATTTTACACCAAAGAGGAGAAGCTGCACAAAGGAAAATAGGAAAACTATTAAGCAGGTAGTTGACTTCTTTAAAAAAAAAAGTGTTTGTATTTCTATTACTCAACTCAGGTATAGGAAATGACTCTGTATTGAGTTGAGTGTCAGTGGTTACTCTGCATTCTGAGTCTCTGCTAGGACAGCATTTGCAGTTACTGTATCCAGTAATTCTTCCTGACCATGCTAATATTTTGACACCAGTCTACATTCTGCCAGAGGCTCTCAATCTTATTGCAAAGGCTTATTATTTCATCCAAAGACTCTCTCCTTTCTCTAATGGCAACTGCTGGCTCAATCGAAGCCTCAGGGTGATTGAATTTCCATACTTGATTAGTAGGAGGGGAGCAGAGAGCTCCAAGGCTTATTCTGACTTCTATTTAAAAAAAGAAAAAAAGAAAAAAAAAAAAGTCCTCCAGAATAAATTTCTGCCAGGAGAGTAGCCCTAAATGCTGAATTTGTGTGATAAATTAGAGGCCCGTGAGCATGAATTAATGCCTTTAAATTAATTAAAACAAATTCACATATTTACATATTCTAGTCATTTCCTAAGCAGAAATGTGTTCCAGGTAGTTTCTTCTGTTCCTGCTCTCGTCGCTCTTTACCACATTTCTTTTCTCTACACCCCTGTTTAGGGACCACTGCTAATTCAGGGAGTGACTCCTTATTCCCATAACTGAGAATCAACCCGTATTCCCATAACCACATAAAGACTTCTGTTACTGTTAACGCCAATAGATTTTTAGTCCCATTAAGGGAAATGGATCTCCTCCACCCCCATCCCTGCCACAACTGTTGTAGAGTGAAAAGCTGGACCTTCGCAGGTAATAAAGACCAGGTAAAATGACTCAATGAAGGTAACAGTTGATTTATGATAAGAATTAATTTGCCCCAAAGAGTTTCCATCCTAACTTTTTCTTTTATGGAAGCAATACTGGAAGAAAATGTGATGCTTGATTTAAGACTTTGGGTTTTATTATAGAGGGCTGCCTTGAATATCCTCAATACTTACTTTGCAGTTAAGCACAATGTTAAGATGACAAAAGGAAATCAGCTACAATCTTTAAATCAACAATGGGCAAAGGTTAATATCCTGCACTCAAATATGTCATTCTATGACTAGTCGGAGGCTGTCATTCCCTTCCACCCCTCAGGCTTGTAGTATAATTGGGAAAAAAGTTCAATAGTTATATAACCTAATGCTTCAGAGATATTCACATAGATTTTGAAATAATCTTACTTTGGATAAAAAAGACTATAAATAAATAATCATAAGTTGGTTCACAAGTAAGTTTATGAAATTTTTTAAAATTATTTTTTACCTATGTATACAAAGATCAACGTTTCCTATTAGAATTGGTAGCAGTTTGTTACTCACCTTTTCAATCTTATGAGCAACCTTTACATGGATAAAATGTAAACTGGTTTTTAAGCCTACTTGTTTCATAAATCAGAATTTATTAAACTTGGATAAATATGCAACTTCCTTCTATTTAGAACAAATAAAAAAGGCACTTATAGTCTTTTATAGTGGTTTGAATGAGAACTAATGCATTTGAATGCATGGTCTGTAGTTAGTGGAACTGTTTGTGGAAACTAGGAGGTATGGCCTTGTTAGAGGAGGTATGTCACTGAGGGTGGGATTAAAGGTTCAAAAAGCCCACACTGTTTCACATTCTCCTCTTTTTCCCTCTCCCTTTCCCTCTCCCCCTCCCCTTCCCTCTCCTCCTCCCCCCTCCCCCTCTCCCCCTCTGCCTCCCTCCCCTTCCCCCTTTCCCTCTCATTCTCCCCCTCCCTTTCCCCTCCCCCTCCCCTCACCCTCCCCCTACCCCTTTCCCCCTCCCCACTCTCTGACTCATACTTGTGGGTCTTACCTATTATTCCTGCCTGTTTGTTTCCATGCTCCCTGTAATGATAGCCATGGACTATACTATCCTCTGGAAACATAAGCCACAATGAAATGTTTTCTCTAATAAGCTGCCTTAGTCATGGTGTATTGTCATGGCAGTAGAAAGGTGACTTTCAATGACATTAGGAACACACATTTGGTGAGAATGACCAATGGAAACAAAAGGATAGAGCAGCTCTGCAGGCTTGTAAAACAATGAAATTAAAGTCAAAGAGTTTGGTTACTCAGACGGCTGCTGGCTATCACAAGTGTAAATGCTTAGCACATTTGCAGAATTGAATTTCCAATAGTCTACAGCTGAAGCCCTACAAACATCCCCAATGCAAACCATAGAGGCGTACAGAATGAAGCAGAGCATGGAAAGTCAAAAGGACCACTGTGAAAAATCTGGTCACTACAGGGCTATACTTCCTTCAGAAAAAGTTTTGGTAGTAGTATGTAAGAGATTTTAATTTCTATTTTTTTCAGAATTACTTGTTTCAATATGGAGACTGATTTATACTTTTGTTGTTCTTTATCATCACCATCACCATCACCATCACCATCACCATCACCATCACCATCA
>JANHMN010000011.1:44885051-44922728 GCA_030674055.1 Rhabdomys pumilio
TTTGCTGGGTATAGTAGCCTGGGCTGGCATTTGTGTTCTCTTAGGGTGTGTATGACATCTGTCCAGCATCTTCTAACTTTATAGTATCTGGTGAGAAGTCTAGTGTAATTTTGATAGGTCTGCCTTTAGATGTTACTTGGCCCTTTTCCCTTACTGTATTTAATATCCTTTCTTTGTTTTGTGCACTTGGTGTTTTGATTATTATGTGACGAGAGGTATTTTTTTTCTGGTCTAGTCTATTTGGCGTTCTATAGGCTTCTTGTATGTTTATGGGCATCTCATTCTTTAGATTAGGGTAGTTTTCTTCTATAATTTTGTTGAAGATATTTATTGGCCCTTTGAGTTGGGAATCTTCACTCTCATCTCTACCTATTATCCTTAGGTTTGGTCTTATCGTTGTGTCCTGGATTTCCTGGATATTTTGTGTTAAGAACCTTTTGCATTTTCTTTGACAGTTGTGTCAATATTTTCTATGGTATCTTCTGCACCTGAGATTCTCTCTTCTATCTCTTGTATTCTATTGGTGATGCTTGTGTGTATGGCTCCTGATTTCTTTCCTAGGTTTTCTATCTCCAGGGTAGTCTCCCTTTGTGATTTTTTTATTGTTTCTACTTCCATTTCTATGTCCTGGATGGTTTTGTTCAATTCCTTCACCTGTTTAGTTGTGTTCTCTTGTCTTTAAGAAATTTTTGTGTTTCTTCTTTAAGGGCTGCTCCCTGTCTACCTGTGTTCTTCTCAAATTCTTTGAGAGTATTATTTATATTTTTCTTAAAGTCCTCTATCATCATCATTAGAAGTGATTTTAAATCTGAATCTTGCTTTGCTTGTGAAATGGGGATTTCAGGACTTTCTTGTGTGGGAGAACTAGGTTCTAATGATGCCAAGTACCCTGGGTTGCTGAAGCTTATATTCTTGAGCTTGTCTTTTGCCATCTGTATCTCCTTAGTGTTACCTGCCCTGACTCTGACTGGAGTCTGGTTTTCCTATTATTTTGGTTGTATCAGAAATGTGTGGAGTGGATGTTACTACTGGGGTGAGGGGTAGGGCCCAAGATCTGCTCGGTGCTCTGGCCCCAACCAGAAGGAACTAGCGCTCCAGGGCAGGAATGACTTCCTGGGTCCTAGTGGGTTCCAGTTAGTCCCTGTTTGGGGCCAGTGTTGTTTTACCCCTACCTAAGATATTGCCCAGGTCAGAGCTCCTATGAGGCCTGCCTCCAGGATCTTCTCAGTGTTAGGGGCCAGACTGGAAGGAGGAAGGAGTTTTCAAGGTGATTGTAAATCATTGATTGGAGTTTAAAATACTGTGAATGTTTTATTTTCATGGGGAGGCATTCCATTTACTTGTTGGGTAGGTTCTTATTGGGAAAGAGGAAGTTGAATTTACAAGTTTGCCAAGGACTATATGACCTTTTTAAGGTAAGAGAGTGTGGGGTTCATTCCCCAGATAAGGTCAGAGAAGGGGAAGCCCTGATGGAAAAGAAAGTCCTCCATCTTTCACTGAGCTCAGAGGATCTATCTGGACATGATATACTGTAACCTTAACCTTAAGTAGAAGGGTTTCCCAAAACACTATTAACCACCAAACCATCTTAACAGTTCTCTAGCTTGGAGTCTTAACATGTGGTGTCTTAAATATGTGACTTGTAGTTTTCCAAATTGACCACAGGCAACAAGAAAGTCAAGGGAAACAGAATTAGAAACATTAAGGTACATCAAGGGGTGTAAGAGAATGCAAGAGAACTATGAGAAAGCAAAACAGTTTTATTCACTGAACACAGTCTCCATGCTCAGTTTTAAATTCTCTATCATCATTACTGGGGTCATTATCTTTAGCATCTCAGTAGGAAATGTTGGTCTCAGCTTTGCTGAACCACGCATACCAGAGAATCGGCTCTAGACTTTTAAATGGTATCTCTGTATAGACATGGCCTGATGAGTCCATAGCATGGCCATAAGAACTGAATGACAAGTGTGTTTCTCCCAGTTAGAGAGTGGTCACTTGTTACAGTAAAGCTGAGACAGTACTGGTGCTGAGTCTATTGCTTCCTTGGACATGACATTTCTGCCTGGCATGCAGGGTTTGTTGGACTGCCTGATATCCTTAACTATTTGGGTATAGTGTGACCAGTCTCAAAATCAGAATAGCAGTCTAGAGAGTTTAAATGCCTAGGTTAGGTAATCACTCTCCTAGGTCAGGTATTTGATTTCTACAATAGCACAGAGAGAATAAGCCTACTTTTTTTTTTTAAGTGTCTCAGAAGCAGGAGGGGTGGCCTAGTGATTAAAAAAGAGTGTCTCTCATAGTTGCATCTAAGAGGTTCTATCCAGAGGCACACAGGGGACTCTACTGGGTGGGGGTGGGGGATGCTGTCCTTTGCCACATTCTCTAATTCACAAAATCATCAGCCATAGGTACTCATAGTTCATAGGACACATTAACATTTAATGAGACTGCACTGCCTGGTTGGAATATGTTCCATAGATATCTAGACAGCTTCCACTACAGCCTGGTGATAGTCTAAGCACCACTCAGAGGATACTGACTTACAGCCTAAGTGATACAAAGAATTAAGTAGCATAGTGATAAGGAGCTCAATTTCCAGCCTCAACTGGGCTGCTAAATGTTCAAAGGAGCTATTTTCTCTAAGATCTAATACCTAATGATACACTCTTTCCTCTCCTCCATCTCACTTTCTGGAGGCATTTATGATACTATGACTCACTTAAATAGCCCTAAGAAAGTACTTGGTGTATAGCCAGTCATTTGCAGGTTTCTCTCAGGGATTTTCAGCCACTCCTGATGATACTGAATTTAAGACTACAACTGGGGCTTGTGATTTGCCAGTCAATAGAACATCATCTACGTAGTAATATGAGTTGGACACTGGAGAGCAGAGGCAAGTGTAAAATCTTATAACTCACCTAGTGTTAGAAACTTTCAGGGGAATTTGTCCAATTGATATTTTTTTTAAATTCATGATCCCTTATTGATTAGGTGATTATGGCATTTATGGGTACAGTGAGGTACAAATGCAGAAGTCAATTATCATCCTGTGATGTAGCACACTAAATGAAATCCAATGCATTGTTCTAAGTGGCTTCACTTATACTATTACCCTAGAACTCACCCCTCCTAATCCCCCGTTTCAACAGCAGCACCTTCTTTGCCTATAGGTTTGCTTAGGGTAGAGTGATGGGCAGCAGTACATTCATACGCACTTGAGTCTCTCCTGTCTTTGAAGCTCTGCAGTTTATTGGAGCAGATCTATGTTATTTTGAGGTTCTTCTCACAGGGCTGACTTGAGGGTAAAGATGAAGTGTGAGGTGGGTGGCTCTGTACTAGTAGGCATGACATACGTATGACATACTCAATTTCGTTTCAAGTAGAGCTGAAACTGATTTTAGTGTACCGCTTGTTTTAACTGACAAAACAAAACAAAACAAAACAAAACAAAACAAAACAAAACTCCACAACCCTTTCAATGTTTTGACTTATGCAACTACTATCACATGACTGAGTCCATCTATCTCAGCTTTGGAGACTTTCTGACTTGCTGATATAACCTTGTCACTGAGGTTGCCAGTGCTTAGTTCTTCCATGTTATAAAAACATTTTTACTCTGTAAAATGTTTTATCTGCCTTCAGGAGAGATACTACTTCTTTTTCTGTAAATGTACATGAGTAGGTGAAAACATAGTGAACATTTTGCAGGAAATGCTAGCCTGTTGCTTCTAGGGCATCTTTTTTTTTTCATGCCTCTCTAAAGTCCCTTGGTATTACTGAGCATAGAGCAAATGAATCATCTATAGAAGACTGCAAAGAAATCCCCACAAGTTTTGCTTAGAAGAAAACATTACCTTTTATACAATGAAAAGAAGCACGTTGTCTTCTACTCTGAGAGAGAGAGAGATGATTCTGAGGGGGTTCTCTGTGCAAACATACTTGAAAAATTAGGTAGGCATATTAGGCCAATGTGTGCTTTTGTAAGATGCACAGAGATGCTAAAGATTCACAGAAAACAGTCTTTAAAGGGGCATTCCTTAAAATTAATGACAATTTCCTTTTGGTTCTTACTGTGTTATTACTCTGTTAGTTTTTTCTAAAAAGCAAAACAAAACAAAAAGACAAAACAAAACAACAACAACAACAACAACAACAACAACAACAACAACAAAACCAAAATAAAACAAAACAAGAAACCAAGATAAAAACAAAACAAAACACACACAAAAAAAAAACCTCATAAATTATAATGGAGCCTCAATTTGAAAAGAATATAAAGAAAGGTGGAGACATAAGTGTTTGTATAGTTTGGATATGATTTGAGTGTTCTTTTAAAGATACATAGGTTAAAAAATGAAAATCCTCATAATAAAGAATTAAGAGATTGAGAACTTTATCAGGTTTTGAGTGTTAGAAATGGAACTTTGGTAGTTATTAGAAGGAGAGAACGTCAGTAACAGGGGGCCTCCAGGATCAGCAGCAGGCATCCTCCAGGACTGAATACTGATAACTATATATGAGGAGAAAGAGTAACCAGAAGCAGACATGCCCATTTCCTGTCTTTTGTCAAAGGATGCCTGGGTTGCTGTGGCCTCTACCAGTAAGATCTGAGTAGACACAGCCCTTCAGCTTTACCTGTCAAGAGGCAGGAGTCAAAACAATTTTTTTTTCTTCTAACTTGCTCAGGCTGTGGCATGAAATCAACACCACCATGACAGCTATAAAGTGAGAGCTCACCTGCAACTCAGGCTGCAAGGAATTGGAATTTTCTCATCAATTAACAGTGTAAATTCTGTCAATGTGTGCTGTACATATTTGGTGATCATCAAGGGATACCATTATGGGGTTTTGATATACAAAATCTGGGGAGCTTGAGTCTAAGGATATACAGAACTATTTTATTGGAACACAGATCTCTGGTATTTCAGAAATGAGGAGAGTCCTGGGGAGAAAAGCAGGAAGCAGACCAAGATACTGGGTGGGTACTTTTTTCTTGAAAAAAAAATGTTTTCTGAGAGCAATGCAATTAGAAAAAGAAATTAATTCTATGGATGGAAAAGTATACAGACAAATACTTAAAGAGTATTTCTAGAAATACTTGGTAGCTCATGTAAAATGAGGCACGGAAGAGAGAGAGATATGGGAGATGTGGATGGGTGTTAGGAGAAGCTGCTCTTTGTGACTGTTACTGTAAAGCCTTATCCTCAGTTTTTAGTATGAAGAAAATAAACACTGCAGATTTGTGGATAAAATATACTGTGATCCAAATTCATATGATGAGAAGGTGTTAATTATCAGTAGTGTAAGTCAGCCTTGTTTAGAGAGACAGTTAAAAGACACTTGTGGAATGCACTGGAGGTTGTGGTTAAAGTTAGAGGAAGGATTACAGTGTGTTAGAGACTTTGGAGGTCACCTTTTGGAAATAGAAAATTCGGTGTACAGTAGGAGGAAGGAAAAAAATTGCAAGGGCAACCTTATTTTGACACTTGTTCACTGGAAAATAGCCAAGCAATTTCATTTTGACAATGATGTCACTTTGAGGGTGGTAAAAATGTATTCGCCATTGCATCTAAGAACAAACTCATTAATTACTGCATAGTGTAGGATTGGCTTGGGGAGATTTATGACATTCCATCTCCCATTGTACTGTTCATTGTTGTACAGATTATATAGATCAATTGAATTATCCCAAGCTGTTCCCTGTATCCTGTTCTATACATTTGTGTGATAATCTGTAAAATGAAACTAGTCCTCAAAACATCTTTTCCTGCCTATAATTAGTGAGGCTTCAGCTTTATTATTTGATTCGATTGAAAACAATATAATGCCATTTGCTGTAATTTCTAATATTTTTAAAACCTGGACTCCATATTGAAAGTTTCACCAAAACCACTGTTTTTTTTTTGTTTGTTTGTTTTTTTTTGTTTTTTTTTTTTTGTGTGTGTGTGTGTGTGTGTGTGTGTGTGTGTGTGTGTGTGATAAAATTTAAAATTAAACATTTTTCTTTTGAATGACTAGAACTTGGATGATTTTAAAATGAAAGGTCTTTTTTTAAACCCTCAGAGCTTATTAGAATTGCTGTTACAGGTTAAGCAAGGTACATCATAAGAAAACTTTATTTGTAGCGTAATCAGGGACTTCCCGCAGAGACAGAAATACAAAGGATCCTTGCAAATAATTAAACATCCTAATTCTGGAGACTCGATGATTAATGTGTTGGAAGGCAAGGCACCTCCAGAGTCTTGGAATGTGGCAGTGTGATAATGCCACAGCTGATCTTTCATTGTTCTAGCTGAAGATTAATTATCTCCCTTCCTCCTATAATATCCGTTTAGTGCTTTATAAATTGGATCCAGCTATTAGCACTATTCATTTATTTCCTGTGAAGTTGGTCTAAGCTTTATCTACTTGAGGATTAGATTTAATATTACTTCTCATTTCCTTCCTAGCTAAACACTTCATGTTCTTCAAGTGGCTTTATTTTCCTGGCAACCCATCTCTACCTAAAGAGAACCAACATAATGCAAACACTGATACACTAATTATTACAAGTGATCTTTTCTTTTCTTTCTTAACTGCTTTGTAATAAATACGTCTATAGTATTTTGATGGTTGAGAGCAAGCTATTATATAACGGGAGAAGGTTTTGAGCAAACCTTCTGTGATTAGCGCTAGCTCGTTCACTTTTTCTTTGGTAACATGTGGATGAAGAGAGGATATAAGCTGGAATTCTCCAGTCACTCATCCTCTGGAGGTGGGCAGGCACAGGGCACTCAACTGGACTAAGCATGCATTTTATAAGTTACATTTAAAAAATTCTGCTTTCGTACTGAGAAGTCATAGAATTAGGTTGGAATACAGAGTCATGGGACAGCTCCTCAACCAAGTGTTTGTTATATTTCTGAGACAGTTTTCCTAAGTGCAATAGAAGCCACAGAGAGAGTGAAACCGTGGGAGTAGGATATTATTCTCATGTTGATAAAAGAGAGTGATTGTCCCACAATTATATGCAGATGTTTGTAACTAACTGTCACTAGACTAGTTCTGGATGCAGGTGAACTACTCAAAGCCCAGGTGAGAAAGTGATCAGAACACTGGATTTTCTAGTACTATAATTTACAGCCTCAATTCAAACATATTTTCCCCAACTTCTGCATAGCAGAACCATTTTCTGAGATTAAAACATGATCAACAAATAAATAACAGAAAAGGTCATAAAACATAATAAAACAACAGAATTAACTAGAGGAGATAAAGTCTAATTTAGGTTCTAATCTCTTTTGAATTCACTATGCTTCCCAAGGCACATGATTTGTGTGATAGTTTGTTTTTAAATAAGAGTCTCTGGGAGTCAAATTCAGAGAGATTTAAATATTGGCTTTAATATTATTAGTTGTATAATTTGAACAAATAATTTAAACTCTTTAATTAAGTCAATCTCTTTATTAATATGTAAACACACACACACAAACACACACACAGACACACACACACACACACACACACACACACGAACTCGTAGAGATTGTGCCAATAAACACAGGGCCTGCACAGGTTTGGGCAAGATGACATACCAGCACTAAATGAGGAATGAGGACATAGACACAAACCCCTCTCCTTAACCCAGAATCTATCTTCAATTGATTATTGTTTGCAAATGAAAAATTAGCTTTCTTTAATGGAGTCTTGCTGGGTATACAAACTACTCTTGAGAACAGGTCCTATGCCCAGCAGGAGATGGGAAACACAAAACTAAAATTTTTCTAATTAAATTCTTTTATTTAATTACATTTCAAATGTTGCACATCTTCCTGGTTCCCCCTCCCAGAGTTCATCCCATTCTCCCTCCCTTTTGCCTCAGAGAGGGTGATTTCCCTCCTTACCCTCCCACCTCTGCCCCTAGCATACCTTCACTCAGAGGCATCAAGTCTCCATAGGATTAGGGGTATCCTCTCCCACTGAGAACAGACAAGGCAGTCCTCTGCTGCATATATGCTGGGGACCACGGACCAGTTCATGCTCTTTGGTTAGTGGCTTAGTGTCTGGGAGCTCTGAGGGGTCCAGGTTAGTTGATACTGCTGTACTACAAAACAATTCAATGGCATTTTTGGATACACACACACACACACACACACACACACACACACAAACATCCCTACAAGCCTCTTGCTTATATTGTAGCTTCCTGTGTTGTGTGCTCAGAATATTTCTGTCATGTTTGAAACGTGTGTTTCTCGACATCTCTATGTTTTTCTTGTGCTCAGTGTTTGGTTCTTTTGTTTTCTGGTTTGTTTCTTTTCATTTTAACTTATTTTATTAGAGAAAGATAGGGTATGGATTTGTGTGGATGGAAAAGGACCTGGGAAGTAGGAGAAAAGGAAACTATATTAAGAATTTACTATATAAAAATAAATATATTTTCAATTAAAAATGCTCTATAAGTTAGTGGCTTCCCCCCTCAGTAGTGCAAGCCACAAATCTTGCTTTCTTCAAGCTATAAATATCCTCAATCATTTGTTGACTTTCGTGTTACCCTTAAGATCTTAAATAGCAAGGCTTCCACCTTTAGAAATAGGTAGGCCCATTGTTCTGAAGATTATTGCTGCTCCATTAAAACTTCTTGTCTAACTGAGGTTTTTTTTTTTTTATTTCCCTGTTCTGTTTTTTTTTTATTTCTAGAGAAGTGTATAATTATTTTACACTCTTATGAGTTTCTATTCTCTTTGTATACATTCTTATATTTGGCAGCAAGAAATATTGAAATGTTCTTATAGAACAGAATTGCTGTCTATTTTTATGATGTTGTTTTCTAGTGTGGTTAATATTTAATTTAATGGATGAAATGCATTTTGTGTGAAACGCTTCAAGGCAGAGTTGACAAAATGACCCAAGTTTGTAGACTATTATTTTAGAAATTCACTTTTGGTTACTCTCCTTTAGAAATGGGAATGTCTCTATGTTTCTGATTGGAAAGGTCTCATATCGACATTTTTAATTTCAGATGATAGATATACAGAGAGATAGAAAGCACAGTCAGAACTTCTACTTCTGTACTTTTTCATTTTGCAGAGAGTTCTATTAAGTTTTAGAGGCAAAATGTGAAGTTGACTTTGTTATGTCAATATATTTTATTTGTATTATTGTGTTTATCTTCTAGAGCACTTAAAGAAAAAAGATTTTTTTCTGTTAACCTTTAAAATATAATGAATTTAGATAGATCAGGGATGTATTATCTGAATGCTGGACAACCAGTTTTTATATAAAGTAGATTTTTTCATTAAGTAGCCAAGAAGACAGTATGGCAATGAAGAAATAGTCTTTTGAATTTTGCTATAATTTGGGGCATTTTTTTAGGCATAATTTGAACATGCTAGAAGCTTGGAAGAATTATTGTTTGAATATGGAAGGTCTCCCATTGGTTTATATTTTGAATGCTTCTTTTTCTGCATGTGGTGGTACGTTGGTGAGGTTCTGGAAATTTGGAAGTTATGGTTGGCCATCTTTCTTTTCTCTTTCTCATTCGCCCTGAGGACAATAGCTTCTACTCCCCTCTTCTGATGCCATGGCCTGTGCTCCTCTGCTCTTCCTGACCCGTCATCATCAGTGGAGATTTTTGAAGCAGAATTTTTCCTTTTAAAAGTTGCTTCTTTTATAAGCAACTTTTTATAAGTCAAGTTTTCTGTTATAGTGATGTAAGAGTAATATTAGATGACACTGAAATCTTTAATAGCTTCATTGCATCTATATGCTCTCTATATAAATCTATGTATCTATGTATCTATCATCTATCACTATCTGTCTATCTATTGTCTATTTATCCATCATCATCATCTATCATGTATCTATCTACCATCTATCATCTGTCTATTATCTATCTATCTATCTATCTATCTATCTATCTATCTATCTATCATCTAATCTCAGCCTCTTACTGGAGAATTATTAATAACTTTTCAAAAGTTTCCAAGTTAGTTGGGTGTCTAAGAGTTTATATTACTATGAAGAGATACCATGATACCAACAACTGTTTTTTTTTTTAAAATTGGATATTTTATTTACATTTCAGATGCCATCCCCTTTCCCCATTTCCCCACCCTAAAAATCCCCTATCCCGTGCCCCCTTTTCAACTCTTACAAAGGAAGACATTTAATTGGCAATGGCTTATAGTTCAGACATTTAGTCCACTATTGTCATGGTGGAAAGCATGGTGATTCACAGGCAGACGGTGATAGGCATGTAGCTTAGCGTTCTACATCAGGAACTGCAGGCAGCAGGAAGAGAGAGTGACATTAGGCCTGGATTGAGCATTAGAAAATTCAAAGCCCACCCCAGATATTATACTTCCTCCAGAAAGGTTATACCTACTCTAAGCAGGCCTCTCCTCCTAACAGTGTAATTTCTTATAGGTCTATAGGGACGATTTTATTCAAACTACCACACTGAGTATGTCGACACATACCTCTCTTTGGGAGCTTAAAGCATGAGAATCATGAACTCAAGCCTGGTTTGTACTAAAACATCCCCCCTCCTCCAACAGGAAAGAACCACAAAACACTAGAACAGCAATAAACAAAGAATCAAACAAAACAGGTTTTGGTGGTATGGTAAGTTACTGCATTTTTTTCCCCTTTGTATAGAATTTTATTTTTATTTGTAGTGCATGAAATATATTCAATTCAAATTGAGATAGTCATAGGTACCTTATGAATACAGTCATGAAATTAGTGAGATCCCTAGTTAATAAATTCAACATCAGATTAATTTCTTTCTTTAATTAAAGTATTCTACTTCAAATGAGAATTTTTCTTGATAGAAATACATCACAGATGAGATGTTTTTCATAAATAAGCATTGAAGTACCTGGAGTACAAATAAAGATTTTCAAATATAAATGTGTATCAGTGAAAATAAAGGAGCATCATGCTAGTTTCTACATTTAGAGATAATTGTCATAAAATATTTCTTTATTCACAGAGACATATTAGCAAGCTCATGAAATAAAGAGGCAAAGAATTCTATCATATCAGTTATGTAACCAAACTACATAGAATAAATAGAATGGTTTTTTTTGAAGATGGAAATAATTTGATAAAAGAGTTAAAAAATTCTTGTCTTTGTACTATAATAAATCAGTTCAAATTTTACGCATCAGATTAATGATAATGTAATTAAGTGTCGGTGTGAGAAAATTTCAGATAATGCTGAAATTCTAATTTTAACTTAAGGAACAGAAGTACATGGCTGCGGAGTAGAAGAACATTTCCTTAATTAATGCATAGTATAGAATTAAATTGTCTGTCTAGATTCTAATTTTTTTTAAACTGCATAAACATTAACCTCCAAATGATTAGTTTTATGAACTTTTTGTCTCACAAATTTATACAGAAAATCTAATAACTAATTCAGTACCAGTAAAATGGGATAGAATAAATGAACCTTAATGGCTACAAATGTATGTTTTCCCCAAGGAAGAGTCATTTCGTCTTTGTCAGATAGAGTACATCTCAAGCAGCTATGGCATTGAAATGGAGATAGAAGTCACAAGACATGGAGAATAAAATGCCTGGGAAAGAAAAGTATAAATTCTGCCACAACATTATCAGCCTCCTCTTCCTATGAACTGCAGAAACAAAGGAGGATCATATCATTTTGTTGTTGATAAAGGACAGCAGAACTATAAAACCCTGGTTCAGGTTCTCATTCTATATAACTCTACAAAAGCATTTCTCATCACTGGAATAATTCAGTCTGTAGAAGCATGACCACAACTATTAGGCACTTTTTTTCTCAGCTAAATTATTTCCCAGGTTGTTTAAACAGAAAACAAAACAAAGAAAAAAATTAAAACAAAACCAGGTCTGGGCCTGAGCACTGCGCAGATCTTGGATGGCAGCTCTGCCCCCAATCTCTAGGAATCCAGAGGAAGCAGGGCTCCCAGGTGTTCTAACCCTGGCATTATCTTAGGTAAGCAGACAGCAATGCCTGCCCCAAACAGGGAGTAACTGGAACCCACTAGGACCCAGGAAGTTACTCCTGGCCTGTGCAGATTTGGGGCCTCAGCTCTTACCACAGTAGCAACATCCACCCCACACAGTTCTGATAAAACCAAAATAATAGGAAAGACAGGCTCCAGTCAGAGACAGGGCAGGTAGCACTAAGGAGATCCAGATGGCAAAAGGCAAGCACAAGAATATAAGCATCAGAAACTCAGGGTACTTGGCATCATTAGAACCTTGTTCTCCTGCACAAGAAAGTCCTGAGTTCCCCATAGTACTAGGAAAGCAAGATTCATATCTAAAATCACTTCTAATGATGATGATAGAGGACTTTAAGAAGGACATAAATAACACTCTCAAAGAATTTGAGGAGAATACAGGTAGACAGGTAGAAGCCCTTAAAGAGGAAACACAAAAATCACTTAAAGAATTACAAGAGAACACAACCAAACAGGTGAAGGAATTGAACAAAATCATCCAGGACATAAAAATGGAAGTAGAAACAATAAAGAAATTACAAAGGGAGACTACCCTGGAGATAGAAAACCTAGGAAAGAAATCAGGAGTCATAGATGCAAGCATCACCAACAGAATACAAGAAATAGAAGAGAGAATCTCAGGTGCAGAAGATACCATAGAAAATATTGACATAACTGTCAAAGAAAACGCAAAATGCAAAAAGTTCTCAACACAAAATATCCAGGAAATCCAGGACACAATGAGGAGACCAAACCTAAGGATTATAGGTATAGATGAGAGTCAAGATTCCCAACTTAAAGGGCCAATAAATATCTTCAACAAAATTATAGAAGAAAACTACACTAATCTAAAGTATGAGATGCCCAAAAACATACAAGAAGCCTATAGAACGCCAAATAGACTAGACCAGAAAAGAAATACCTCTCGTCACATAATAATCAAAACACCAAGTGCACAAAACAAAGAAAGGATATTAAATGCAGTAAGGGAAAAGGGCCAAGTAACATCTAAAGGCAGATCTATCAGAATTACACTAGACTTCTCACAAGATACTATAAAAGCTAGAAGATGCTGGACAGATGTCATACAGACCCTAAGAGAACACAAATGCCAGCCCAGGCTACTATACCCAGCAAAACTCTCAATTACCATAGATGGAGAAACCAAGATATTCCATGACAAAACCAAATTTACACAATATCTTTCCACAAACCCAGCATTACAAAGGATAATAGCAGGAAAGCTCCAATACAAGGAGGGAAATTATACCCTAGAAAGAGCAAGAAAGTAATCCTCTTCCAACAAATCCAAAAGAAGATAGCCACACAAAGATAATTTCACCTCTAATAACAAAAATAACAGGAAGCAACAATCACTGTTCCTTAATATCTCTTAACATCAATGGACTCAATTCCCCAATTAAAAGACATAAGCTAATTGACTGAATATGTAAACAGGACCCAGCATTCTGCTGCATACAGGAAACCCACCTCAGTGACAAAGACAGACTCTACCTTAGAGTAAAAGGCTGGAAAACAATTTTTCAAGCAAATGGCCCTAAGAAACAAGCTGGAGTTGCCGTTCTAAAATCTCCAGCCTGAGAATACAAAGGGATGGAATCATGGCTGCACCCGTATAGGTAGTTGAGGGTGGCCTTGCCAGGCGTCAGTGGAAGTGGACAGTCTTCATACCTGAAAGTTCTGATTCCCTGGTGTTAGGGAATTTCAAGAGCAGGGAGGTGGGAATGAGAGGATGGTGGGAGTACAACCTCATAGTAATTGGAGGGGGGGGATGGTGTAAGGGGTTAGGCATTAGTGGAAGTAGAGGGCTTTGGTGCCTGAAAGTTTGGATTCCCTAGTGTTGGGGAATTTGAGAGCAGGGAGATGGGAATGGGAGGACCGTGGGAGCACACCCTCATAGAAACTCCCAGAATTATATGGATTAGACATGACAGAGGCAAGCCGCCAGAAGACTAGATTCCAGAATTCAAACAAAAAATTATCTTGATGCTAAAATTTGTTTTGAGAATTGTATATTGCAGAATACACAGCCTCGGTGTATCTACTCATCAAGTGAGCTGAGCAGACCTGCTCAAACCTCTGATGTCCTGGAATTCTAGCTGGATGCAGTGAAGACACAGACATCAGAGGCTTATCAGTTTACTCTTCTCCCTGCCCCTCTTCTAATATCTCAACACTCATAATCAGCTTGAAGAAGTTAATGAAGAGTCAGCGCCCCTATTCCTTGGGCCTGGGGACTGAGGTGGTTAATATTGGGCTGTCTTTCTAGGGAAAAGTAGTGGTTATGTTGGAACAGGGAGGATTAGCTAGGATTTACTGCATAGCCATAACCTATTCATAGAAATATGTATAATTGTTATTAAGATGAAGTTATAATTTCTTAAATGGTACAAAATTTACTTTGATTTCTAATTTAAGGTTTTCATTGGCATGAGCTTCTTATTGATATAAAATGAGATTAATACTGTTACTCTCATAGCCATTGTGCTTATATAACACATTTAGGAATACAAGGCTTAGACTTAGTCCTTCTTTAACTTTTTAAACTGATTTGAGATGGTTAGCCTGTGAGTTAAGAGCCTATAGTAAATTCATGGCTCTGAGTTTTTTGTTAGGTTGTTTTCTATATTTTATTTAACTGAGAGGAGTTAACAAACAATGGTCGAGATTGCTTTACATGGATAGTTCATTTTCAAAACGTCAGAAGTCCACAAAATTGATGTTACAAACATTTTTATATTAATGTTCATTTTGATTAGAGACCTGTCTGCTCCTGACAGCTTCCTGTCTTGGATTCTAAGAATAAATTGAGCATTCTTGGAGTTACTCCAGTTGTGGTGAGACAGCCACTAGGCAAGAATTGCTTCTTTTCATCTACATACAAATCACTGTCCAGAAAAGGACACAGTTGCAGAATAGTTGACTGTTTATATCTGCTAAGACAGAGTCATCAGCCCTTAATAATTCTGCATCACTTGGTCTGTCAGATGATCCTGGGCCAGAACGCTGAAGATCGAATGCTCCAACGTTTTGTAGTATAGGGACTGTCCAGGTGCTCAGTGGTCTCTATAATTTGGCTAAGTTTTAGAAGCTATGCTTAGTGCTTCCCATAATTTCAGTTAACTCAGTCATTCTGGATTTCTGAAGGGGTTGAAGACTTATAGTCTTATAGCCAATCCTGGCTATTTATTTGAGAGAAAAGGTTTGACAGGATGGTTTTCAGCTGACATTCATTCTAAAGTCAAGAAAAAAAGTCAGGTTCAGTATTAAGTCTTTTAGTTAGGAGGGACGACAGAGGTTCTGTTTAGTCAACAAAATGATGGACTCAGTATTAAGTCTATCTTGTACCTTACTGATACAAATTGGTATAGTTATGCTCTAATTGTATTCTAAGAGAAAAGTTTTATTTTAACAGGAACGGTGATATGTAGGAGGAGCTAAGGTGGGAGGAGTAAGGAGAGGAAGATAAGGAGGAAGGAGAGGAAGAGCTAGGTGACAATGGGGGGAGGACATGGATGTGGATGTTTGCGTGTCCCTGCCGGTCAAAGATAGTTGATATATATAGGTTGGGTATTGGGTTACACTTCTGATTGATATTGAGCATTACCAAATTTATAAAGCCTTTGATTAACATTTAAAAAAATAGTATAAAAGTGAAAAGGAAAAGTGGGGGTGGTATAGGGGTTTTCTAGGGAGGGGAAATGGGGAAATGGGATGGCATCTGAAATGTAAATAAAATATCCAATAAAGATTTTTACATAAAAGAAAAACAAAGTTCTTTGAAACTATTCAATGACAAAGCAGATGAAAGAGAAATTCTTTCATAGTGATAGGTATTTCCCCATTAGGATCATTAGTTGATAGAATTCTTCCCTTAGTTGTTATAAATCACCCCTTCCTTGGGTATTTTTTCACTGTGTCCATGCTAAAAGTGATTCTCCTGCAGACTTGTGAAGGCCAAACATTTAGCTCAATAAGCTTATAAATTTACATTTGGTAGGGCATTCTCTTCCTCTAATAGAGCTTCAAATCCCGATAAGTGAAATGACATTTATATCTGCTCTTCTTGAGAGACAAATATATCTGTCTATTGAATTGTAATTTGCCGAAATTAGAAACTGCAAGCTTAATTTTTCAAGTCCTTTGTTTTTAATTACTCAACGACACTAGGAATCTTTTCTTTCAGTTTTATTTGATTGTAATAAATTCTGTCTGAGAAGTGATTTTTGTCAAGCTGAGAAAGTAGGGGTAAATAGCATTGGTAATTAGAAAATTGGGTTCTAATCCTAGCTTTGTGACTAGCTGATTTTTTAGTACTCTTCAATACGTTTAACTTCCTTGGCTTAATTGTGGTCATTAGGAGAATAAAGGGGTTAGATAAAAAGACCTCTTTTGCCTTCACCTTCTGAGTTTGAACCTGCTGTGATCGTTTCCAGCACAGAGATTACCTGTACCGCGTGATGTAGCAGATTCTAAACTGAGCTCTTATGTTCATGATAGTGTATTTTGCACTCAATTTCTTACAATTTTGCACTAGTGAGACTCATACAGAATCTGTATTCTTTGTATTTATGTCTTAAATGCACAAATTGTATTTGTAAATATGTCTGACAAAAATATATTTATACCTAGGATCCTTCAAGAATTCTATTTATGGGTTGAAATCAATCAATAGATAAAATACAAAAAGGATTATAGTTGACTGAAGGAAGCAGAACTGAAAGAGAGACCACAAACATAGGAACAAAATAATATACAAGAATCAACCATAATAAAGAAACTCAATATATTAATATGTATAAACTCAGTGGAGAAAAGAAAATGCAGCGAGATTGTGGGAGAGAATCTTATTAAATGTGATAAATAGAAAGGCATTTATGAAGAGTTTAGAACACAAACTTGTTGGAAGTGTTGGAGCTGACTAAATTGGTTTTGGAGCACAGAACCTTACTAACAGAAGTAAAGTTAGGTCCTGGTGTGGAAGTGGCTTTGGTTTTATTCAAAGACTACACCCAGTGTTGGTGGGTCAGTATGAGTAAAAGAAGGTAGACAAAATGTGAAAACATGAATGATTTATCCCATTAGAGACCTGCAAGTTAAGCCTTCCTTGGTTTATATCCTTTGGTAGCAATACTCAATACTGACTGTGGTCTGGGCTGTGACTTTTAACAGTGGAACAGAAATAAACTTGATCCAAACAGTGGCTATTAAAAGCTTTTTTGATTTCCCAGGGTGCTCTACCACCACCATAGGACAATCCAAGGCTAGGTGAAAGGGGAATGAAATGCTGCATTGAATAGAGATGATATCGAGGTCAAGCCATAGACCACTGATAGGCTACCCACAGAGTAGATACAGACGATAGTCTAATGATAGGTTGGAGGTTTTTCTTCCTCTTCCTTTTTAGAGTTAAGATACAAGGCCCTTTGTATCTGACTTAAGCAGGCCACCACTGAGCTACATCTTCCTGTCCCAGGTTTGTTTTTTAATAAGAACTGATGTGGGATAGGAGAGATTGGTAACAAGTCACATGACATCTTCTTAGGCACTGGAAACATTTTAATTTTTATTCTGGGTAAATTAAGAGTGTTGTGATTGTCCTGTTATAGAAACAGAGACAAACAGGTTTTCTACAATCTGAGAACCTACTCAATAACCATAAATTCACAAAGTAAGTTGATTTTCTTTCTTTCCATTTATTCTTCTGTCATACAGTACAGCCTGACCTCCACTCCTCTCAATCTTGCCCTTCACCTCTCCTCTACCCTAGATCCTCCTCTGTTTTACTTCAGAAAAGAGCAGGCCTCCCAGAGATATAAACCATCTAAGGCTCTGGGCTATCCAGCCTCTATATTCTTGGTCATCCAGGCAATGTTTAGCATGGGATCCCTCTCTTGGCATGAGCTTCAAGTTAGACCAGATATTAGTTGTACACTCCTCAAAGCTCTGAGTCACCATTGCTCCAGCACATCCTTCAGGAAAGACAGGTTGTGAGTTGAAGGTTTTGTGTCTGAATGGGTGTCCCATTCCTACCCCTGGACATCTTGCCTGGTTACAGAAGATGGCCCATTGAGGCTCTACATCTTCCATAACTAGGAGTCCTTTATTTTAATGGCAGCAATTCAGGAATGTAATCCTACTCGATAATCTGGCAGCAACAAACGATGGTTCTTTTATTGCAATCTTAAAATACTAATAATGAATCTCAGATCAGTATCACACAGAATACAATAAGTGAATCTATTGTACTGTGTCCTGCCTCTCCACTGGAGTGCCGCCAACATGCTACCAGGAGAAAGGCAGGGTAGAGCCCGAAATGGGGTTCTATAGCTGATGTCTTCCTACGCTGGACCAGAAGAGGTTCAGGGTCTCCTCTCTGAGTACCCAGGCACACAGGGTTTGAGGGCATAAGAGGTTTCCATGGCCTATGCTTTCCCTCCTGGCATCTGTGCACCAGGTAGAGAAGGGAGGCAGAGCACTACCTGAGAGGAATTTGGTATGACAGGGAGTGAGGGCAGAGAGTAACCAAGGGGCTGGAAGTGAGAAAGCCTTCCTCAGGAGTCTTAGGTGTGGCTCTTTAGCCACACCTAAGGGAAGAAAACCTTCCCCTCCGTGATCTTTAATGAAGCAGCTCTCTGAAACAATCCTTGCTTCACTTCCCAATGGTTTATTTGATGGTGGATGTAAATGTATATGCTTTATTTGGGGTAAGCCAGGGATTAAATACCCCCTGCAGGAAGGAGTTTCCAGGAAGAGAAGCTCATTGGCTGAAGGTTCAGGGCTATCTAGATACCTCGTTAGCATGGAGAAGAATTCCTGGTGCTATGTTTCATGACTCAGTTTTACTCTCAATGGAGTGTCCTGCTTTCAAGTTCAAGAGCAGTTATATAGACAGGTAGGGAGTGGCTGCACTCCTATTGGTCTCAGATCTCTGAGATTCCTGGAGTCTGAGCTCATTCAACATTGCCAGTTCTTATGTCTGTCTGCCAACATGATCCCACATGGATCTATCTCTATAATTTACAGAATGAGTGAAACGCAAAGAGACTGTTGCAGAGTTTAAGAGATTTCAGAAATTGGACTGAGAGAACTGAAAGCAGAGTCTGCACTGCTGACAAAATGAATCGTGAACCAGCTTCTGTGTAGATGCTGCTGCGGAGTTCAGGTCCTGAGAGGGTCAGGATGCTGAACAAAGATGCCGTCCAGCTTCAAAGACGGGAGCACAGAAAAGACTCATAGCTTGAACAGAGGATTTAGATTTAGATGGGCAAGCAAGTGGATGTGGTTGGACAGACAGGCTGCAACAACAGTGAGGGATGTAGGAGAGCTGGAGCTCAAGGGACAGAGTTCTCTGCCTGCTGGTCCCTAGAGCACATATTAGGTATCACGTCAGTGTTTAGGTAACACATCAGTGTTTTCGTCTATTACATTAATGGTCCAGGTAAAGGGATTATATACTTTCCTTGGTCTGGACTATTTTCCCTGTTGTAATTGCTCACATATATGTCTACAATCTTAATTAACCTCTATGCATTTATAGGCTGGCTCTCTTTTACTTCTAAAATTAAGTCATTTATCAGTCTTTGCTGCATGGGTGGTGCCAGATAGATAGTGTTGTTGGTTTCCACCCTGGAGTGCAATCATTCTCTACCTTCAGGAGAGAGTCAAAAGCCTCTTGCAAAATGAAGCACATGAGGCTAAGCCTGAAAACACACTGGTTCACATAATATGGAATAACTTAGAACTGAGAGAACCTGTTAGAACTATTACACAATTTTTCATTTGAAAGTGTTCATAGCTGTTGTATAAATGGCTACATTTTAATTTCCCCCTGCCTCATCCTTATTCTTAACTATGGAGTACAAAGGAGGGATTGGCACTTTATTTGACACGTGCACTCAATCATAGCCTTTGTTCATCTAATTTAGGCTCAGGCAGACTTTGCTTGGGGATATAAACATTCACTCTAGCCTTTCATCTTTCTTTGAGAGAATTATTTACATAACCCTTTTTTCAAGCATGACTTCTTTATGTCAATCAGTTTGGACAGTCTTATGTACATTTCATATTTAAGAGAGTTAGCAACTTTCCATGGAAGTTATAAGTCTAATTCATATTATGAAGAAACATTGAGTACAGTAGAACATAAGACACCTTAATATTGTTTTATAATTTATAATCCTTGGAATTAAAGCAGCTTGGTGAGATGGCTTTTAATACTCCAGAATTTGTTACATTTTGATGACTCTAAGAACCAAACCTCCCATGACACTTAGTAAAATACCTCCCACAAAGTGATGTTCACATCTAGAGCATTCAGTCTATGGTTCTCTTTTCTACTCCAAAGGTTTATTGAAAACAGCAACTCTGCCTGAAAGGAATAATAATTTATGTTGTTTCAAATGTGAACAACCATAGCTAGGTAACAGATTCAATTGACCCTGAACCTATGTTCTTTTGCAGAAGAAAGTACATGAATTTTAGTACACTAAGAATGAAGCCATCCATTAATGTTGTCAATTCAGTAGAAGCATTAGGCAGGTGGACTGCAGAAACGTGGAGAAGCCTTTCCAAAGGTTTCCAATGTATTTTATAGCATTCATTTTAGGGTTAGTAGAGGCTAGGGGTAGATTAAGCATAATGATGCATTTTGAGACGTTACTTAATAGCCATGAGAATGTTAGGTTATTTATAAAGGTTAAACTGAATAGCTATTTATGTAAAAGTGGTAAGAGAGCCCAAGACAATTTGGTTTTTCTCTGCAACTCTCCACCTTTCCATGGTCAACCACCATGTCCTACTTGTCAACTCAAATATTCTTGAGAATCTGGTTCTCTATTTTGTTTTATTGTTTTATTGTATTTTATTTTTGAGACAGAATCTTGATATGTAGCCCAGGTTGTTGACTTTAAACATGGGATCTTCTTTTGCTCAGACTACTGTTATTATAGGCATACATCACAAAGACTAGCTGGAGGAACCTTATATAAAAGTCCTTTTTTTTTGAGAACTTTAAATTCACACAAGCTTACAGAGATAGATTACACACACACACACACACACACACACACACACACACACACACACATTTTCTGTTTTGGCACTGTCAAGTGTTGTAGAACAAAGAAGCTACATATTAGGGCATTTTAGAAAAAGACCTTAATCAAGTAGAAATTCATCTTTTCTGACATAGAAGATTGGAACGGGATGGACATAGTGGCCTCCTGACTGCTAGGACCCCACCCTTTGTACTTCTCTGTGCCACCAACTTTTGTCAGTGTTCTCTTTTTGGACTTCAGAAAGTAGTTCCAAAATTCTTTTCATTTCTTCCTCATCACCCCACATCATTCTTAACTTTCACCCATGATGTGAAGAACAAAAAGAAAGATAATATTATGAGTGCAACGAGAGGCAAATGTGTGTTGTTGACCATGTATTTTGACACACAAAAGCATTTTTTTTACTTAGATCAGCAAATATAAGGACTCTGAGCATTCTGAATTATGCTAGAAAAAGTTGGAAAAGACAATGATGAGCTCAAGGGTTTGAATGTCCAACTAAAATATTGTGTATTTCTGACTTGATAGGCTCTTTGCTCTGAAAAAAAAAAAATTCGTTATTTTCCATGCGTTACAAATCTGAGATGGCTGGAAAGTAAATCCAGAGTCTTTCTCTATTGGCAACTGAATTAAAATCCAAACTTATTTCCCAACCTTGCAGTATATCTGCTGGTAAAATGAAGGCATTGGCTGGGAAGGAATGAGATACTGAAAACATAAATGTGCTCATTTCAGAAAATCCGGATGAGAAAAAGGGCACTGGATTCCTTAATTCTGGTCTTTTTTGCCAGCGGGGGAATTGCTCCATCAGAGGAGATCAAGAAGGATTTGCCAGAGCAAACTCTAATAGCCTTTTTTGAAACAGGTGACTTTTACAACCCTGCTGATTTAACTCCAAACAAGCCGACAATCACTTTGGCTCCTAAGCTGTAAATAGGTCCCAGTCTTAAATAGTGGGGTTTATACACAGAATGAGTAGCTGCTCCCTCTCAAAATTCACAAGGAAGCTGTCTTAGCTACTTTTCTACTACCCTGACAAAATACCATGACCAAGGCAACTCATAAAAGAAGGCATTATATTTGGGGATCACAGTTTTAGTGTATAGTAGAATTTATTACCATCATAACGGGGGGCCATGATGCCAGGCATACAAGTATTATCTGTAACAATAACAGAGTGCTTTCACTGGCTGAGGTAGAGAGGCAAAGGCAGAGGCAGAGATACAGACAGGCAGAGAAGCAGGATCAGGGGCAGGGAGGGGGGAGGGGCAGAGGCAGAGGCAGAGGCAGAGGCAGAGGCAATTGGGAATGCATAGGTTTTTGACAGCTCAAAGTCAACCCCTAGTGACACACTTTGTCCAACAAGTCCAAACCTCTTAGTACTTTCTAAACAGTTCCACTAACTGGGGACAAAGTGATCAAACACCCATGGGAGGTGGGAGGCATTTTAACTCAAATCACCGCAGAAGCTAATCAATATGTGTTGTATAGTGTTTAGGAAGAAACTGGGTTAGGTGATTAGACCCTTTATTAGTTAGATTAGGACTTATTTAAAAAAAAAATATAGTATTTCCTTTTCCATTCTACCATGTAAAAAAGCAGTGAAAATGTGCTACTTTTAAACCCGGGAAGCAATTCTTAAACAGACATCTAATCTACAGGTGCAGTCATCTTGTACTTTCATCTTCAGAAACTTGAGAAGTAAATTTCACTTGTTTATAAAAGTCATTGACTATTTTGTTTTACACACAAACTGATAGGCATAAACAGAATCTTGACATAACATGGTTACTCCATAAACACACTGTTAAATTTTACACACACACACACACACACACACACACACACACACACACACACACACACACACGTATATGTTCGTGTTCCTACAGATGAAAATCTGGAGAATATATTTGGCAGTGGATGTTTGGGGTGTGTGGTGGTGATGGAAGCAAAATGAAGTTGGATAATACGATATCAGTCCATAAAGTACTGACTTTGGATTTTGCATAAAAGCTGAGAGGGCTGAAACAGTTTATAATAATTTTTTTTTTGTTAGATGAAACAGACAAAAACGTGGTCTTTATAAAAATAAGTTCAAATGGAGAAACTGTCTTCAAATACTATGGAGGAAGGGATAGAAAAACTTACTTCTATGATATATATGATATGATATGGCACATACAAGATAGCACCATTAGTAATCAGATAGTACTAATTAAGTGCTTGTAAAAAAGAAACTTCATGAGGTAACAAGATATCACAAAGATAGACTACAATTAAAATTGAATTTATTATGTTCTTAGTTATTCCTCTGGTGAAACACTATGCCCAAGTCCTTACATATCCCGAATCTCAACTTAGGCAAACCAAAGCAGGAGCTCTAGCCAAGAGGGAACCTGGAAGCAGTAGCTGATGTGCAGACTATGGAGGAGTGCTTAGTATTTACTGGCATATTCCTCATACCCTGATCAGTCTGTTTTTTTTTTTTTTTTTTTTTTTTTTTCACCTTGTATGACCGGCCCAGGAAAAGCACCATCTACAATGGGCTGGACCCTCCCACATAAATCACTAATTAAGAAAAATGCTCTGCAGGCTGATCTTCTGGGGAGAATTTCTCAGTTTAGGCTTCCTTTTCCCAGGTGACTCCAGCTTGTGACAAGTTGACAGAAAACTAGTCACCGCATTATGTAAGATCTGCTTGTTCAACCTGGGAGAGTTAGTAGGACAGATATATTTCTATTTTTGTTAAGAATGCATTTTTGAGGTAAGTCTAGGAATTATAGAGTAGGTACATGTGGTTTGGAAATCTAAAAGAGGTTGACAGTAGGTTTCAGGCCAATGCATAAGATGAATAAACAACAACTGATTATATATATATACATGTATATATATAATGGTGTTCAGGTTCATTATGGTTAGAAAGGAGTTGCAGCCACTGTAGTGGCTTCTACCATGTGAAATAGTAAATCAAACAGTAGTAGTAGAAGAAAAAATATTAATCCCACCAAGACCTGAGGTATGTAAAAGTAGTAATGTTTTTATTGCACCTGTCTTTAATTTGCCTACTTGGCCAGGAATGAAGAGATGGGTTGTGGAAATATTTTAGTATAGACTTAACAAGCAGTGAATCATATTACTACCATTTTTTTAACCAGATATAGTTTGTAATGGGAGAAAATTAAAAGAAAAACCTTAATATAATACGCAGCTATTGATTTAGAAAAATTTTATTTTCCCCATCTTTGCTGGTAAGTATCAGGATAAGCCATTTGTTTTAATTTGGCAACACCAATAATATATCTTAATTAAACCACCTCAGAGACACAAGCTATCCTACACTAAATCATAATTTAGTTCCTAGGAGCTTTGGTTTGTTTGTCTCTGAATGACATCACACTGGTCAATTAATTTATTCTTAGACCTAGTGAACAAGAAGAAGCAATTACTCTAGACTTCTTAGTAATAGGTTTGCATTGCAGGAGGGAAAACATAAACCCAACCAAAAATTCACAGCCTTCTCTATCAAGAAAACTTCTAGAACCCAGTGGCATAGAACTTATATAGGTATCTTTTGTAAGTTTCTGGACAAGTTGTTTCATTAGCTCATTCTTAACAGCAGGAAAGAGGCACAGTATCATAAATTTGGATTTCTGAGAAGTCACATTTATGTTTTAAAATAAAGTTTTATTTTACTTTATGTGTATAGGTGTTTTGCCTGCATTCCTATCTATCACCTGCATGCCTGGTGCCCAGCAGAGGTCAGAAAAGGGTATTGGATATTCTGGAGCTGTAGTTATAGACAGTTGTGAATCACGTTTTGGGTGATAGAAATCAAATCCAGGTTGAAGAGCTGCAAGTGCTTTTAATCACTGAGCCATCAAGAACACATATTCTTAATTTGAGTATGGTACTCCCTCCCACTTAATAAGCCACCCAAAAGCTTCCAGTCTTGAGTATGTCACTAATTAGAAAATATTCAAATGCAGGTATGTGGGGACATGTAGGGTGTCTTGGTTTTTGGTGTGGCATAGGTCTTGAACCCCGACCCCAATGTACCAGTGCTTTAATGATAGTTAACATGCTTTAATGATAGCTAATATGCCATTTTACCAATACAGTCTAACAAGATGATGTTTGAAGTGCTAATGGTAGGAGGACCTTCCACTGGATCACTGTGTAGACCTTTCCATTGTCTGGGAAAATTGTTCTTATGAGAAGCTGTACTGCATTTGTTGCTAGTCTTATTAGAGACTAATTATTCAACCATGGACCATTGAGTTACCATGTATGGTACACTACCTATCTAACTCACCGAGAAGCACTCCATTATCCAAAGAAAATAATGTTTATGCGACTCAGTTTGATAGGGTTCCCCAAAGCACAAGTCACATGAAGCAATGGTCTTAATGAATACTTTTTGCCCTCATGCTTTCTATACCAGGCCTTAGATTGTCCAACCTGCACCTAAGGCCTCAGGAATAGTACTGCAGAGTCAAGTGACACATGAAGTCAATACTGGAATCAAGAGGTAGATTGAGGGTACCATCACCATCACCTCATATGCACTTGCAAAGCATCATGCTTCCTGTTTCAATGACATTGTTCCCTCTTGGTGTATACATTTAGTTCCAATGTAAATATTGCCTTTACCAGGGGATGCGGCAATGACTACACTGGTGAGATATAAAAGGTGGCACTTTGCCAATTTGGGCATTTTATGCATCAGAATAAGCAGACATTTACTCTACCAATTGGGTGAAAAAAATCAGGCTGTTCCTATCTGTAGAAGTAAGAGAAAGTAGTACGTTTGGAATAGAGGAGATACATCAGGTCATCTTTAGTACAACCATCCAAAATGATTAAAGTCAGCAGAAAACTGCAACTCAACTGAAATTGGAAAAGTCATGGTCCAAAGCCTTCTGGGAGGCAAGTTTGGGTCACTCTCTCAGGTATGAAATTCAAACCAGCTGAGAGCAAAGGAAATACAAAACAGAGTAGAAAAATGAAGTTATAGAAATGTTAGCTATGGACATTAACTAGTTATGAAAATGAGAGTTGTAATTTTTGTATTTTGGGGATATTTTTGGTGTGTTTCTTGAGTGTTTATGTTGAACCTATCTTGTTATTTTCTCTTTTGTTAACAAGTTGCCCTATAAAAATACTAAGTATTTAAGTTATAGTAAATCAAAAAGAAAGACTGACTTTATTTAGAAATTATCTACAGCTTAAGGAGATGGGTACCATTCATTGCCAGTTTGACAAAGGTTAGACCATGATGGCTAACTGCATCTATTAACTTGGCTATAATTAGGTGACCAGTTCTTCAGACAAGCATGGTTTTATATATTTTTATGAAGGTATTTGAAGGTGTAGTTAATACTCCAATCTGTAGATTCAGTAATGTAGACTGCTTCCCATAATAACTGAATGGACTTCAGTTATTCAATTGAAAGCCATCGAGGGAAAAAGATTAAGGTTGTCTGAAAATTAGCCAATTTTACCTCTGGACTGCTATAGGCTTCTAGATGGCAATATTAGCTTTTACTGGGGGTCTCAATGTTGCTTTCATACCTTTAAGATTTCACATTTGCTAGGCCTAATAGTCTCATAAATGTATTCCTTTAGCTCAATCTTCATTCACTTGGAGAATATTAATACAGCTGGCAATGTTGGCCAAAATAGAAAATTCAAGATTTTATATAAATATTTCACCAAGTTTTGGCTCTTTGTCTTGCTACTGTAGCTTTTGTATTTTACCTTATGCATTTTTCAAATAAAATAAAATTAAATTAAAATAAAGGTAGTGCCACCTTAAAAATAAAGAACTGAAGACTTCAGTAACTAACCAAATTTCTAATGATAATATAAGTATTAATCACTAAATTCAGAGTTAACATCTGTGTTCCGAGTGTTCAGACATCACAATAGCTTTCCCCAGGTTCTGCTGACTTAAACTCATCATTTCTGACATGGGCAAGTGTGTTGTTTATGATCAGATGCCATAATCACACCTATACAAAGAATTACTTAAAATTGATTAAAATATGTATAATACACATTAGGGAAAATACCTCCTTATATATTTAATGTATGATGTTAATTGACTTTTATTAAAATTTAGCTACTTTGACATTATATTTGTGGATCTTTATGAAGAAAACTTAATTTTACGGTAGAAATCATGGTTTAAAACACTTTCATTTTTTTAAAATGGACTTCTTAATGCTTGGGATTGCTGGGCCTATGGCTCAGACTTAGCATCACTCTGAGCTATTTTCCAATATATATATATATATATATATATATATATTTTTTTTTTTAAATAATTAGAATCAATTGAGAAATCTTTGAAAACAAAACCTAGAGAAGGTTAAACTGTAGTTTTATTGGCTGATTGATTTGATTATGTATTGTCTGGGCATCGTGGGTTTAGGATGAGTCAGGTGGGGATAATCACTGATGATTTTGTTCCAAGTATGGATTTATGGTCTGCTGTGGTCTGAGGATGCCTTTAGGTTTTTTTTCTACACTCCGGTATTAATAGAATGCACTTAGGGAGGGCTTTTATCTGTAACTTCCTCAAAGACCCTTTGGAAAATGATTGATTGGCATTTGGCAGACATCTTTATTGTGCCAAAGTTTTATGGTCTTTTAGCTTTGTCATTGGGGGAAAAAATTTAAACTATGCATTTGTGTACTGGTCCCAAAGGTAATAATGAAAAGGTTAAATACAACCGGCTTTCTGAAATCAGTCACAGCCATAAATATGCTATTGACCATATGTTGGAAGACCCTCTAAGGTTTCAGAGGATGAAGAGTGAACTCAATACTTTCATTAAATGCAGAATTTCTTCAGCTCAAGACCAGAAAGAAGCTAAAAAATGACAGGTTCAGATGTAGTAACCATCAGTATAATGGAGATGTGCCCACTACAATCCAGTTAGAAAACTGTCATGTAAATGGCATGATATCACTATCAAAATCGCCTTCCTGTACACAGCGGGATGCTGCTGCAAACATTTTTATCGTTACTATAGGTCATCCTGCTGTTTAAAACACGTTCTGGTTGGTAATGTGACCACCAGGTGTCCTTCCATATGTCTAAATTTCAGCGATATTTGGACATGTTTTCTACAAACCATGAAATGTATCAACAGCATTGGATATGGTTCACTTCTTTCCCATCCCTCATTATCATCCCACATTTTACTCCGAGGGCCTTGCATCTGATTGGCTTAGGTCCTAACTTTCTAGCTGTTGATTGTCACTAGCCAAAGCTGCTTTTCTTTCTCATTTACCTGACTGTCCTAAAATAATTCAGTCTTAGTGACTGAGAACCAGCTTTAAGGTCCTGTCAGATCAGTGCACGAGACCACAAAATATTTTGTAAGGATTCTTGATATTTTCCACTGGCATATCTAAGTACCTAAAATAGTGCTTATCCATTTGAACCAATTTTTGAATAAATGACTGGATATGAATGGACCAGAAGCTTATAGACGTTGGCCAAAATCTCACTTTTGAGTAGTACAAACCAAACAGACATTGGGGACAATTTCTTGCAAGAAAATATTGGTCTTTCTAATCACTGTACTAAATACATTTCAGAGTCTAAAAAAGTTTTGATTTTAATGTTCGCCCTCTCTAAAACTCTGGTAGACTCTGTGTGTGTGTGTGTGTGTGTGTGTGTGTGTGTGTGTGTGTGAGAGAGAGAGAGAGAGAGAGAGAGAGAGAGAGAGAGAGAGAGAGAATGTGTACACAAGTTTACGTGTATGTGTGCTGGGTACATATGTACATGAAAGAGATCAGCATAAGGTATTTCCTTTGATAACTATCTCCATTATTTTTATTGAGTCATGGTGTCTTACTGAGCCTGAAACTCAGCAATCAGCCAAACAATACTGACTGGTTAGAAGGAACCCATATGACCCAATCTTTACCTCCCCAGTGTCAGGATCACAGACAAGTATTGCTACACCTTGGTTTTTACACGAATACTTTGGATCTGAACTCAGGTCCTCATACTTTCAGGGCAGGAAGTTTGCCAAATGAGCCTTCTCATTACGCCTTCCATAGACATTCAATTGCCATTGTAGTTATACTAAGAAGTACTCGTATGCACATTCCCCCTCCATATAAATTTTTAATAAGAAATGGGCCCTTATCCTTGTTTGTGATGGTCGCTTCCAGTCTAATCTTTTACCTATGTAACTCCAACATGCTTCCCAATATTTATTATTTTTGCTACAATTCACATTTTTATACAAAAGTGTTTAAAATGCTAGATTACTTATCATAGAGAACAAAACGACAAGCTTTTGAATAAAAGAGAAGACGAGACGGTGGACGGCATAGGGACATGAAAGGCAACATAGAAGTTGGCCTGCTATGCTCGGGGGCTGACTGGATCTCTGCATCCTCAAGGAGAGCTTCAAAGATCCCAGCTTCAAAGCACCTGACTCTTAACACTGAGCACTCTGTCTGGCATCATCTGACAGGGTTTTGAAAGGATCACGTTCTGTCTGAGTTGTGATAAGACTTCATAAAGATTTATGTGTTTCCAGCGGCTTATGACTTGTACACTTCCTTCATCTTTGCCTTCATTGGTTGTTATGTCTCAGCTGTTGTTGTTTGCATTCAGAGGATCATATGCTATATATTTTCCTGCTAGAGACTGTTTGGATTACTTTCAGGTCTATGAAGTACATTATGATCCTGAAAAGTTCCTAGCAGGAAGAGACACAGACAGCAGAAAGAGGAGGTCTTTGCAGGTATGCACTGTAAGTTCATTGCCAATAAGCATCGAGCAAGCGCAGTTCCATGCTAAGAATTTCTGGGTGGCTGGATTTTATTCTATTCAACCATAATGTTCTTAACTGACTGAAGGGGAGATAGGAATGAAAACAAGGAAGGGAATGGGCCAGATATGCAGGACTACATCTGCTGGGAACAGAAGGGAAAAAAGTAAACAGGTGAAGATTGATTTTGTTTTTTAGACAAGAATCTGACTGCTATAACTGTTGGCATTAGTTCTCTGGGATTTTTTTATTAATGTGTATCTCAAGAGTGACATTTTCCCCAGATATCTTTGTGTGAATCTAAGGTAAATTGCTTAATTGTATATCTCTAATAATGAAATATTTATATATGTATATATGCATAATATATGTACGCATGTATGTGCATATGTCTGTAAATAAATGACTCCTGTAAAACTCGCTTTTGATAGAAGTAAGTTTAGATTGTTCTTTTTAAACCAATAAAGCTCCGTCTGAAATGTGGGAGCTGGAATTCGGTAAGGTTACTTATTTTGAGAGGCTATCTTGGGTGAAGGTTTCATTGTGGAAGGCAGTGAATGCACCACCGCTGTGCTTTCGGGGCCAGGACTGCCTATACTCATAGACTTAGTTATGTAAGTAAGATATTTCAGGCAATTTTCTCCCCACATACACATCAAATTAAAATCCTTGGGGGGAAATGTTGTCTTATAGAGTAGTAGTCTTGGCCCTTGTGTGAAACTTTATTGCTTCCAAGCAAAATTAATATAAAATTTGTTTTCAGTGAGAATAATCTTTCTGTATTTTCCAGTGTGCATCTCTTCAGTCAACTGTAAAAGTGACTGTGTAAAGTACTTTGGAAATCACTGTTCAAAACTCTTTGCTCCTTTGATGAAATCTCTAGGTCTGAAGTTGAAGGCAAGTGTGAATTACCGTACACACATTAGAGCAGCACATGTATCTCTGAACACACAAGAAGAAAGTTAAATTTCAGTTTTCTTTTTAAGCTTCATATTTCTGTTGTGCTACCAGGCAATGATATCACAGTTACCGAATGCTTCCACTGTAGGAGAACTGAGACCACAGCATGCTGTCTAAAGTGATTTATGATCTTCCAATGCTTATGTAATGTCAGGTTTCAGTTTGGGATCACACTATTATAACGTGTCAAACAAGTTTAAAAATACGCTAACAGTTGACTACACCTGTTTCCACTTTGCAAATCCTTTCAAGTTCGTGGCACTTTGATCGGAAAGGAAATATTTAACTCATGTCTTTCTTTTTCAATATAAAAATTGAAGTTTTTGTCTTATTGTGATTTTCTGTGTGATATATTAACATTTTTCAGGGTCATAAATGGTTAAAATTGGCGATTTTTTATTAGATCATTTGTAAAGGGAGTTTTTAGAGTTCTGTTTGGATTATTTCCAAGAAAGTAAGCAAACCCAAATGTGGTAAAACTAAGTTCTATTACCCTTATGAATCTAATGAATCAAATATTTTAACACTTAATTAAAATATTTTGGGTATACAGCTTTAAATTTAACATATAGCCACACATATATTCCAGCCCCATTATTGATTTGAGACAATATAATTCTGTAGCTCAGGATTTTCTGGAACTCATTAAGTAGCCCAGGCTAACCTTGAACCCAAAGCAGTCTTGGCTCAGCCTCCCAAGTACTGGGGTTATAGTTGTGAGTCACTACATAAGATTTCACTCTTTGTTTGCATTTTTTTGTGAGAATGATAAAAGCATGACACAGGCAAAATATTATTTTTATTCAGCACTTTAATTGAATTGGCCCAATTACTTTGCTGTTTTAAGCAGCATCACACCCTGTTATCCTGAGACTTTCACATGGCCTAATTTTTATTACTTTTCACCTCATTAATTCGTTAATTTTCACCTGACTCTTTCTCTGTTTATTTATTTATAATATGGTGAAATTGTTCCTTGTTATTTTCATTGTCCTTTGTATATGAATTGGAGAAACTTTAGATTTCATCAAAAAGGATTCAGGGAACCAAAATTAAGCTCTAAAACTAATGAAAATATTAATGTTTCTAGGAAAATGCTGTTATAGTAATTGTTTAAAATGCGGCCTCTGGTGAAGCCAATTATCTATTCTGAGGAGCCTCTGCCTAGCTTAACCATGTGGCCACGTGTGCACTATGGCTAGAAACGGCCAGCCAGAGACTCCAGCCCTGCCACCCACAAGACACCAACGTGGGAGATGACTCTGCCAATCTTGCATGCTGTCTCCGCAAGGCTGGGCAGTGCCCACACCCCATCCCGCCAACCACATGGGCTCAGTACAGATGAGACTCTAAAGCTTAGATTATCCAAAGGCTTTATATATTTGGTAATGATCAATAACAAGATGCCCGTACAATCAGAAGTGTGACCCAATACCCAACCTAGATATACCAACTACCTTTGACTGGTGGAGACATGTGAACATCTGCCTCCAAGTTCGCCTTTCTCCTTCTCCTCGTCCTCTCTTAGCTCCTCTTCCTTCTACTCTTCCTCTCTTACTCCTCCTCTTCCTCTCTTTACTCCTCCCACCTTAGCTCCTCCTACAAAGGCTATGATTCCTTTAGCAGATTAAAATAGTTTCGGTCTAAAGGACTGCCTCAGTAGGTAAATTGTTAGATGTACAATCAGAAGGACTTGAGTTTTGACATCCAGAACATTATACATGTACATATACACACACACACACACACACACACACACACACACACACACACACACATATGGCAGGAATGACAGTGGATATTTGTATTACCACCACTTAGAGGCTGAGGCAGGTGGATCCCAAGGTCATGTTGTTCAGTCAGTTCAGCTGAAACAGCTCAAGGTTCAGTGAGAAACCCTGCCACAAAAATAAAATGGAGAGCAATAAAGGAAGACAACCAGACATTGGTCTCTGGCTTTCTTCCCATCCCAGCTGAGCACCTCTTTAACATGTACACACACAATTTCATACATGTAACTGACAAAATTAGCAAGATTGAATTCCAATTATTCTGGTTTTGCACCCAACCACTGGACTAAGTACAGGGACCCCAATGGAGGAGTTAGGGGAAGGATTGAAGGAGCTGAAGGGTATTGCAATCCCACAGGAAAAACAACAATATCTACGAACCAGACCCCTCCCCAGAGCTCCCAGGGACTAAGCCATCAACCAAAGAGTACACAATGAGGGACTCATGGCTCCAGCTGCATATGTAGCAGAGGGTAGCCTTATCTGGCATCAACGGGAGGAGAGGCTCTTGGTCCTGTGAAGGCTAAATGCCCCAGTGTAGGGGAACATCAGAATGGTGAGGTGGGAGTGAGTGGGTGGGTGGGTGGGTGGGTGGGTGGGTGGGGGAGCACCCTTATAGAAGCAGGCAGAGAGGAGATGGGAGAGGAGATTTGCAGAGAAGAAACTGGGAAAGGGGATAACATTTGAATGGCAAATAAATAAAATATCCAATAAAATATTAATCAATGAATATTATCTTTTGTAATCCACTATGAAATTTCAATATGTGATTTAATAATGTCCAATAAATTATAAAAAGCTATTAAAATAATTCTGATATATACATTCAAAACTCCATCACAGAAGCCAATGATAAGTGTACAATTAATATATTAAAAGTAATTATTAAAATGTTCTAGACAGTTTTCTAAAATATTAAAATAGTGTGTTACTTAGGTGACTTTACAAAATAAAGATAGTTGACTCTAGTAAGGTCATTAAAAGAAGAAAAGGAAAACATGCTTGAGAATTCTCACTAAAATGAATACCGTGTTAAGGCAGGCATCAGTACCTGCAGATGGAACAGGCAGACACTCATTAGGGAAGACTTCTGTGCAGATTTTGTGAGCTGTGTTTATTGTTAAAGAGAATTTTGGCTCTGGATAAAATCTGTATGAACAAGCTGTGGTTGTTCTTCCTAAAGACAGGTAGTGAACCATGTGGGGAAGTGTGAACAAATACAATTTGGAATTTATGTAAAATGAGGCAGCCTTTCAAACTGTAGTATTTTTCTATCAAGAGTTATCTTTGTGATTCAATAAGTGAGTTTAGTGCACGAATCACAAACAATAAAATCAAAGGGGGAAAACCTTTCCCATCCTGACAATGATAGTTTTCTCTCTGAACAGTGGTTAGCAAAAGATAATGCTGATGTCTACACTGTGCTAATTTTGAGGGTTGAATGTCACTTTACAGAGATATCAAACACATTGCCAGGCATGTGACAGGCTTTGAAAATGGTAACCTAAAGAGGGGATGATATGCAAAACTCTCAAGATGCTCAAAGTATATTACTGCATTATTATGTTGCTTTTGCATAGCCTAATTTTCTTAAGCTCATCAGTGCTTTGATCATCCAGTTCTCTTTAAGTCAATACCCTGTTGGAGTAGCTCCATACAACACGACTTTGTGTAATATTTATTTAAAACAGCTGGTACTGGTTCTACCTCTTTTTCTTTCTAGAAATTTTGGACTTGAGGTTCAATGGGTAACCTAAGCTCTAAAAATAAGGTAGTAATATATATCCAAAAATAATTACTTATCTAGTACCAAATAGCCATTTCTGAAAACATGCACACAAGTAACACAGGGACTGAGCAGGTTTTATTTATGTAGGAAGATATATGTGTGTGTGTGTGTGTGTGTGTGTGTGCATATATGTGCATACAGACACATGTGTAAAAGCAGCTAGTGAAAAAAGAGGTCATGAGTTTGAAAGAAAATGAGAAGTGTGTGCGAGCCTTTGTAGGGAGGAAAGGGAACGGGAAATGATGTAAGTATAATTTCAAACAATAAAAAATGAGGTGGAGCAAGAAAGAAGATACCAGCAGTTGACCTCTGGCCTCTACATCTGTGAACTCTAGGGGGCATCCCACCAACACCAACAGTATTTTTTGTTTTTTCCCTTGTCAGATATCATGTGTTTTTTTAATTCATATGAGTATATTTCCATTTACTTGAGGTTCTTCCAGAAATGCAAAATATTTAACAATGGATGTGGGAATAATGAGAAATCTTGCTGTGAAGGGTGAAGCTACTGAAGACATACTCATGAACGCATGGTTTCAATAAAGAGGTGATACACATTCGGAGTGAGAAATCACTCTGCACACTCACACTTAGAGATTAAAAAGCAAAAGATTTTTAGTAGTCTTGCCCTGCTGTGGCTAATGCGCAAACAAGAGTTGGTTTCAAATAGAAGACTTTACTAACTACATATACCTCGGGCTTATGTATTTCACATATGCTGTCAACCTTAGATCTCTTTTAGGTCCTGGCCCCAGGTAACACTGTAAGCAAGTCTGGCTGCTTGGGGATATGTGCTATTTACATAGTAAAGATAATGCTAGAATTATTTCTTAAATATACCAGTGTCATTTATACCAGTTTCTTTTCAAATAGTTGTTAGCTAGGGTGATCACGTTTGTCTGGCATAATTATGTTTTTCTCAAGAAAAAAAACTGTGATCTTTATGGCAGGCCAGGGTTTAACATTGGCTGTATGCTTCTCTGTCCTTGTTGGACTTTCTATTAGAGGTATGATCTTTAGGCACAGACACAAGAGTTGGCCAATCTCAGTGAACAAGCATTTACATCCAAGCACCATAAATTTAGCTCATCTCTTATAAGCCTCATTAGCATGCTACATACATTTGTAGTATTGTAGATGCAGAATTAATTAAATTCTACTTTGTGAGACTTAATATATCCTAAGCAGATCTATTAGTAAATCTTTTATATAATCAGTTCATTACTTTGAGTTTCTTCTATGTCAAAGACATGGTGCTGATCTCTCACTATGCTAGTCTATGCTACTCTACATAGGACCATTTAAGACGATCTTCATTATTTATAAGAAAATATTTGCTTGTTATTGTTTTTAGTTCCTAAGTATTTCTTTAACATAAATCTCAGAGAACCTGTTTTTTGAGTAATGACAATGATTACTAATTCCCAGTCTTATAACATTTATCAGGGACTAAATACAAGATTAGCATTAATTTAAGCACCTACTATGTGCAGAATAATAAGTTTTTGAAGTGTAACTCTAAATAATTCTGCTAATTTAATAATAGAATTTTCACCATAAACTTTAGAACCATAGGATTCTCTCTCTCTTTCTCTGTCTCTTTCTGTCTCTCTCTGTCTCTCTGTCTTTCTCTGTGTGTGTCTCTCTCTCTTTCTCTCTCTCTCTCTCTCCACCCTAAACAAATCATTTGGACTATGTTTTTCAAATAAATGAAAGCTTAGAATCAGAAACACATGGCTTTGGATGTATGAGAGGCAGTATAGAATAGATACTTTTTGAGGACAAAATGTTGAAATTTTTGAAATATTTTAATGCTTGATGATAATTACTTAAAATCTGGTACATATGGTAAGCATCATACCTACTCAAATACTTTTTCCATTTTACCCTTGCCCTTTGTAAGTCTCAAAATGTGTGTGGCTAAGGTGAGAATTACCTAAGCGTCTGGACCTCACTCTTTCTTTAGAGGGAATGAATGGTGTGAACTGGGAGCCCTTCTGGAGGCTTGTGTGCTTATGAATCATGCTGGGCTTTCTCCAGGACTCAGCCACAGTATGATTGAAGGGTGATGATATTTACAAATTACAGTTTCTTTCTCTGTGAAGTCTCAGGCCTGAGGCTTAAGCATCTTCTGGAAGACAGTTCAACAGCTGCTGCCTTGCTGATGAGCCATAGAATCAGACAAGCAGATACAAAGAAAGGAAAGACAGAGGCAGATGGCCAGGAGGATCAGTGAACATCCTCTTGCCCTCCATGGCAGGAGCTCCTAGGCTCAGTGGCAAATTCTTTTGTTTCTTTTTCTTGTTGTTTTGTTTTTGATTTTTTGTTTTGTTTTGTCTTTGTTTTTAACTTTCTTTCTGAGCCAATGATTTTCACAACACATTCACGTCCAAATTAGTGTTCTCTATTGAGCTCTACTCTCACTTTAGCCAAAAGCTGATTGAGTTATTAAAACTGATACAGCATCTTCCAGAAGTTCTACCTGCTATTTTGAAGTTGGAATCTACAGCAAGCAGTAAAATGGCTTCCTTGTTTTTTTTTCACCATGATGCTCTTGAAGTCCAATCTAGGCAAATTGTTTTTATGCTGCTTTGACAAATCAGCTGTGTGATGCTAAAAGAAACAATACAAAGTGGAAAGTGTAAAAAGAGCCCATCTCTGGATATCATGGATATATTTCTGAGTTTGCTAGTGGTTAATATTGGAGAGTCTCTTTTGTTCCTATTTATGGGAGCTGTTAGTTCTCAATTGATTGTACGCTCTTCTATTTAAATATATATTCATGTTTCCAAGTAATTTAATGAAAAAAATGAGAAAACCAATAAAACTGAAAAAAAGATGGTGTTAATGTTTTTACTTTGTGGTATACTTAAAAATCCCATATAAATTTTGTCATATGCTACATGTTTTATTATATTATGTTATATTCAAAAGATATCAGGAGGTATAAAATATATGGATATTGGGTTTAATAAGGATAAGTACTTACACAGAGTGAAAATTAATGGAGACAAAATTTATATAATTCTATTTAAACAGGCACATCAGTTGTAAATTTAATTTTCTCTGGGTACAGAACTTTGTTATATATTATTTATAATATCCTAAAATAATAAGATCATTGAGAAGCATTACTTATCTATTCTCAAAAAATAACCATGAACTATAACAAACCAACCCATCTTTCTTTCTTTACACCCCTCCCTTCTTCCCTCCCCCTTCTCTCTCACTTGTAGTGTGTGTGTGTGTGTGTGTGTGTGTGTGTGTGTGTGTGTGTGT
>JANHMN010000011.1:44936908-44969242 GCA_030674055.1 Rhabdomys pumilio
TGTGTGTGTGTGTGTGTGTGTGTGTGTGTGTGTGTGTGTGTGTGTGTATGCATGTGTGTGTGTGCATGCACATGCATGAAAATACCATGCAGCACATGAAGAGATCAGAGAACAGCTTTCTTTTACTATATGGTGCCTGTGGATGGAACTCAGGTCATCAGTATTAGTGGTAGGAGGAGTTTTTTTTTTTTCTCATTCTGCCTTCTTGCCAACTGCTTTCCCATGTCTGTGATTCTGTTCAGTATAAGATTTTTAGATGCCTGTCTAGAAGATTCCAGCTAGCATTCTTTTGCTCCTTCACATCCTCAAGTTTGACAAGCAAAATGTTCTCCAGATATTTTCAAATGTACTCCAGGGGACAAGTTATTTCTTTCTTGGAACATTTGGACTGCTGTGTTAAAAATAGAACATATATTATGAGACAAACTGTTTTGAAGGAATTAGTTCTAGAAAGTCATTTGGCTATTAATAGTCTTAAGAAAGCTGTCCTATGTGGAGAGAAACAAAAGACTGTATACAATGAAGGGCTAACTGTACACAAACCTGAAGTCACTGAATTTCTCAGTATAATCTGGCATAGTTACCATGGTTTAGATGGAATTTGACCTCACCACAATTGTTGGACGTTGTTTGCCATTATGGTGGTATTGGTAAGTAGAGACTAGGTTGTTTTGAACAATCAGTACCTTTCCCCAGGGGCAAGACCCTATTTCCATGGGAGAGGATTACCTCCTATACCAATGAGATTGGATTGGATCAGTGAGTGGTGTTATGAAGGGAGATTGTTTCTGTGTTTTGTGTCTTATACTCATGCTAGATTTTCATTTCTACCATGTGACCCTTTACCAAGCAGATGCTTGCAGCATCATGACCAGATGACAAAACAAAATTCATTTTTTAAATAATCTACCTGGCTGCAAGTATTCTTGAGTACAGAAATGAACTATGAATGACAAATACAGAGTTTATGTGGGTGAATAAGTTAAAGATGTTCTGGAGAGATTGTACTGGGTAGCCTGTCGGGGTTTAAAATAACCATAGGTTTTTCCTGGAGAAAAATGAGATGAAAGCAGGTAGACTGGTGATAGATCTGAAGATGCTTTTGAATGTGAAGACAGAGAAAGAATCTAGAACACATGCAGTTGTAAAAATGTAGCTCTGAAAGACAAGCTAGGCAGCAAGGGAGATGCCTTTCAAAGAAGTATGTGCATGGCCCTGTGGGCCCCTGAACCTGCTGTAGTCAAACTTCCTCCATTCAGTCATTCAAAATTCTACAGGGAAAAATTCTACTCATTTTAAATCACTGAGTTTGTCACTTGTTATAGCGGTATAAGAAATCTATTGCAGACTTCTCCCTCGTATCATATGTGTGTCTGTGTATATTTGTATGATGTATGAAAGATAAAATTTTGAAAAGAGAAGGAAGCTTTTCTGTAATATCCTTAAAGCTTGAATCATCTATATGTCTATCTATCTATCTATCTATCTATCTATCTATCTATCTATCTATCTATCACCTCATATCTAATCCAGCAGAGATTAACTTCATATATATATATATATATATATATATATATATATATATATATATATAATTTTTTATATGAGCATTTAATTGAGAAACTATTTATAACTTTGAAAAGAGCCAAAGGAGTAAAAACAATCCTGTTATTTTGGTTATTTATGTCCAATGACAGAATCTCCAGATCAAGAAACTACTATATGGATCTTGCCAGTGTAACCTCCATGAATCTTCTTGCGTCATTCAGTCAAAGCTTAACAACTTGTTAATCTTCTTAAAGATACCAAGCAACTGACTTTCTTGGGTTTCGTTTGAGGGTTCTCTTTTCAGTTGTTGTTATAGGCTATGTTCAACTAATCTTATACACTCCATCCTTAATGTATATTGTGCTAGTTTAAATCTCAGATGCAGCAGGATCTTATAGAATTTGATGTGAAGACACTGCTGTAGATGCAAGGGGCTCTCCTTTGCGGTCTGTGATGGTTAGTGTTGTACACTAGACAGAATTAGAGTCACCATGGAGATGAGCTCAGGCCATACCTGAGGGGGAATTATCTTGATTACATTAATTGAAGTGATAAGACTTGCCCAATGTGAGTGGCACCACTCCCCATCTGGAATCCTGGACCATATATATGGAGAAAGAAAACCGCGTACTTGCATAGTATTTACTGCTCTCCATATGACTGTTGATGTGATGTGAGCAGCTGGTTCAAGCCCCAGCTGCCTGGACTTCCTTACCATGATAGAACTTGTACAGGAGTCAGAACAAACCCTTAATGATTCAGTTGCTTTCCTCAGAGTGTCTCATAAGCAAGAGGAAAATAAACAATAGGAGAATGAGACACACTGAGAGGCTTGAGAGGAAGGATATTTCTCAGAAGGAGAACTGCACTTCTGACAGGCAACTGCCACCATTAGTTATTACCTTCAAGAGGAAAGTAGGAGAAGATATGTTTCTCTCATTTCTCTTTCCTTCTGTCATGGCATCTCACATTGATGCTTCCTGTTGTCTGAGAACTCCTGGACAGCAGAGAAAGCAGGAAAAGAAAATTGACAGCTGATCTCTGTCTAGCACAACTAAGATTGTGTCCCTCCCCAAAAGTGTGCCTTAGGAAATAAAACCTAGGTAGAAGACCAAAACGAATTTCAAAGCTAAGAACCAAAAATTATCAAGATCAGTAGAAATAGCAGAAAAGGAATATCTGAAAATCTTTTGCCTATAAGAGAAATAACATCAGTAACAGTCATCAATTGATTCTGTCAATATTTTTACAAGTTAAAGAATTAAGTAAGTCCAGGAATAATTTCAGAAACATTTTTTTAAATGGTTAAGGTTCAGAGATGTCCTTGACATTTCAGCAGGTATATATTCAACTCATGTTCATGTCTACAATAGCCTTAGGAATGGAGTTCAGCAGGATAGCTTGGTGGACAGAGATGTTTTTAATCAAGGCTTAAGATCCCAGTTCAATCCTCAAAACCCTTCTGATCAGACAACTGATGAAAAGATCAGTTGTCTTCTGATCTTCACATTCACGTTGAGGGACAAGTGTGTTCTCTAACACACAATAAATATAATATAATAAATATAATATAAATATTTGTAAAAAATATTTTTAAAAAGAAACCACTAAGTTGATCATCATGAAAACCAATGATTCTGGAAGGTACAGCAGAAATTTGAAATGCTCTTTCTACATCCCCAGAGAATACTCACTGTGGAATCAACATGGTACCTACCATGAAACCTGCATCTACAGTGACTTTCTTTATTTAATCTGTCCAGAGCTCACTGTGAATAACTTTCTCCTTGGGGCATATGTGTAAGTATCACTGATCATTTGTGATAGGGTTTTGCTGAGGTGGTGAGAACAATTGAGACAAATAAGGTTTACAATAAACAACTTGAAAAGGAATGCTGGGGAGTGAATGGGCACAGGGTGTTGTGAAAAAATCCATATGCTCTTAAACATCTAAAAGGATACACATATGTGTAAGCCAGTGCATATGCTCATGTGGATCTAAGGGACTGATTCCCCATCTTTCACTGAGCTTGGAGTTCTATGCAAACAGAAGGTAAAGACCTGAATTAGAATTTTATTTGTCAGGCAGATTGTTAAAATGTATAAAATACACTCACATAGCTCTTTGACAAAATTGTAAGGCAGTGAGGCCTTTCAGTGCTCACATAGAGGAAAAAGCACATGACCTCCAAAATTATGCCTGCAAAGTCAACTACCAAACAGCAGCGGTAGCAAGAAACAGCTCGGCAGCACCTTGAGATACAAGGTGGGAACTGATTCACTGTATTTTGTTATTGAAGGTTGCTAGGTTCCAAGGAAACATACACTGCACAGCATGCAAGACAAAATAATACCCATACCTAAAGTGGGTATGGATACCCACAAAATAGTACCCATACCTAAAGTGGGTGGGATAAAAAGTAATAGAAATTATCCATGAAAACCAGATTGTGTAGGGACAAGAAGACGTTGTAAGATATTTTTTCTTAATTCAATTTGTTCTTATACAATTTTACACATGCACACAATGTATACTGACTATTCTCAAACACACACTCTCTTGGCACACCTTGTGTCTAAAGAGCTAAAAGGAAATATGGGAATGATATCTCACTCTACAGAGAATATTAGTAGCAAGGAAAAGGTTAACAACAAAACAAAACAAAACCAAATAGAAGTTGGAGATTTGAACCCCACAACAACTGAAATAAAATTTCACTGGCAGCTATAATGGTAGATTGAGGTTTGGCAGAATCAGAAAACTTCATGGTAGATTATAGGAGATCATCTCATTTGAAGACCACAGACGAAAAAATGTGACAAGAATGAATGGAGGCTCTGACCCCCATGGCAGCAGCTGGTGCTGGCTGAGTTCCGCCCCTCTGCTGTTCTCTCCAGCTGTAGGCTGTAACACAGGGCTGTTCTCTTAGTTTTTAGTTTGTCCTTTGCCCTTGGAATCATGGGTTGTGAGAATTCCACTGCTTCTAATTCTTGGTTATTGAGATAACCCCACGATTCTCCCAAACCCTTTCCACATCTTTAGAACATATTGCATTTGTAAATATTCTGCTTCAAATGGTCTCTATTGGGTAGCAATTGCACACATTTATTATAACACACAGATGGAGACTCTTACTGTGCTATTTCTCACCAAGAGAAATGAATGAGTTGTATTTATAGCATCTTTCCAATACTTTATAAATATAGCATTGAAAGACAAAAGACAGTCTCCCTCTCTCTCTCTCTCTCTCTCTCTCTTTCTCTCTCTCCTTACACACACACACACACACACACACACACACACATAGATACAGACACAGACACACACACACACACACACACACACACACACACACACACACACAGTATAATGGTCATTTAAGTTTTATAGTAGACATCCCCTCTTTCAAAGACACATGGCTGTTCACTGATGTGCTTCAACCAGCAGTCATTAAGAAAGGAAGACTGAGAATAATAACAAGGATTAAAAAAAATTATATACATGACCTCAAACAGACTAATGGAGTCTCTTAAGAACTGTGGGTTTGGCTAATTGAGCTTATACACAATGTCCCAAAAAAGGCAAATATACAAAAATAACAGTTTTTTTTAATTAGCTGGTCAGTTTTGGGGGGAGGTGTTGAACTTTTAATGTCATGATTACAGAATTATGATTTCTGAAAATGGAACTGACTGGAATATCTTATGTTTTTTTATAATGGCAGAGTAATTATTATTCTGTTTATGACTCTGGACATTCAACACTAAAATGAATATTTCTAACCAGAGGAAGTTACTGCTGTGATACTTAGGAAAGAATGAGAGGATGGGTCATATGTGGAGGTAGAGGAAGGGCTCATGATCATTTAGGGTGTGGTACCTCCGGGATGAAGATACAAGTGGACCTCTACATCAAGAGATGCTCAAAGAGGAAGCAGGATGACTTTTGCCTGTAAACTGACTATGAGTTTTTAGAAAGCTATAGCCTATCATTTCTAATGCTACACTTAAATGTATTTTTATACAGTATCAGGTCATGCCAAATTTTCCATGACTTAAAATAACAAATACTTTCGTATACTTCAAACTTTTTTTAAACAGTGAGATTAAAGATTATACACTGATGATTGATAGGAAAGATAAAACCGAAATGTGATTGCATGATAAAGAAAGGCCCTGAGGGGGTGGTAAGGAAAGAAAAAAAAATGCCAACCATCAACCTATTTAGAAAGGAGAGATGAATATTTATTTTGATTAAGATTCATGTGCTTAGCAAACTAACCCCAAATAATTTAGGTGTGGGAGAGTGTGGGCTGTACAAGATTTATTTGATTTGCTATGTGTGGGAAGAGGATTTGGCAGGGAGATTCTGAAGATAGAGTGCAGAAAAGTTTTTAAAGAAATTGTTTTGCTTATGACATTGATTTAATTTATAAAAATAGACATGATTTAACGGCAGATGTCTCTTCATTTGGAGGATTACCTTTCCTCATTCCAACTGTACCTAAAAGGCAGATGTGCATTCTTATGAGTTGGTTTAGCTAAGCAAACATCTCAAGAAAATGATAATAGACAAGTGGTGTATGTCTTTGGCTGTCTTTGAAAGGCTCTGTTCAGAAAAACAAAAAGGACCCAGTGAATTATGATACTTCTGGTCCTAAGATTCAGAGCGTCTATACCAGGTTGCAAGATCTACTTGGCTGGAAATATGTGATGAGCAGAAATGCTAGTTATCTTGTTCTAGAAAAGGGAAAAATGGTAGTTTACAGAGGAAGTAAAGACCAAAAACAAAGAAAAGAAAAATTTTTTTAATTGTAGGAAACATGACTCGTAGTATGATCTTGCTAGATAGTTATATATTTGGCAGTCAAAGCTTTCTAAGGCTTTGCAGACTCTGATAGTCACAGCATTTGGTAAAACCACATCTGTTTCCTGCTTCTCCAAGCCTGGGAATCAGAACAAGGAGGATTTCTAGAGTTTTGTTTTCCCAGGAAGTTTTTGCTCACTTGGAAGGGAGCATGCCTCCGATTGACTTTTAAGTTTCTGTGTAAAGCAGCAAAGCAGGTGGGAAATATGCTGTTACTCTGCCAGTCCTCACATCACTGAAGCTCCGTTTGTCTCTTAGCTGCAGAAGGCTTTCTGAAGTGAGCTGAACATTCCTGAGGCCTCTGTGTCATTTTGGAGTGCTTGCCTTTCCCAGAAGTTCCGACTTGTGTTTGGGAGTTACTAGAGTTCTGTAAGTCAGGCACCTCGAGGAGGCTGACAGACAGGTGGCTTGTTTACGGTAGGGACTGTGTGGAAAGTTACGTGCAACACGGAGCTGCAAAGTCCAGCGGCTGACTGGCTTCTCTAACTCCTTCGTATATGAACACTTGTGGGAGACAGGAAGAACACGAACCCAATATAGTGTAGATTTCATCAGGAATATCAGACAGGAAGATGCTCCCCAACCCCATGCTAAATATGGACTTCCCAGCAACCCAAGAACAGACACTGAGTTACTATTAGGCTGTGGATGTTATCAAGAACAAAACCACAGAAACTGCTTGAGTAAGGATAAAGCCATCAGGCTAAAATAACACATTCTCTGCATTCTTTCATTTCCTACACTTGAATAAAACAGATATGGGTGCGTTCTGTGATAGAACATTTTGGAAACTGGGTTTCTGTATAGTTAGCTGCATATACACATAAGATAAAAGTAAAATAATATGACCATCATTGACATTTATAGCACGACTCTTAAATATCAGGTGCTCTTTTAACTACTTTACAAATACATTTTTCTTCTCACTGTGGCTCTTTTTCATTTCACCAAGTTTGAATCAGTTCAAGGTTATATTAGTGTTCAGCTGCAGAACATGATTTAAAATTCTGATTGTCCTGATCTTACACGTCAAACTCAGATCACTCTCATTTTCTTAATTGTTAGAGTCATTTACCTCCCTGAAACATATATTTTATTACAATTTGGACAGGGTCATTTAAATATTTCTCCTAAGGTTGATTTTTTTAAATGATTTTCATAATTTGATTCTAGAAAATTTATTTAGCGTGTTAATACTTGCAGATGTAATTTAGTGCTTACTTTAACACAAGAATACACAAACAGACCGAAACTCTCAGCAACACTGCAGATAATAGAAAATTAATGCAATTCAAGTCAACAGGTGGATAGAAAATAACCCATTTCAACAGTAACTATGTACAAGTCCGAGTTTTCTTTCTGACACTGACTTTAGAAACTTTGTTTATAAATAATCTTTTTGTTAAACCCTAAACAACTCTTATATTTTTGAAGAACAAGCACTCTTCATTAAATAATGACCCCTGAAATCAGAAGGAGACCTTCAAAATGAGTTGGCAACAGAAATAAATATTAAGAATTTATTAAAAATATCAGGTCTGTTCATGACATACTTTTAGAATATAGATGAAGACATTATAAAGCTCAGATTATGAGGATTAAGCCCAAATAACATGTCACCAGTAACATAGTATAGGACCCTGAAAGATTATGTATACTCTCTGATAACAGAATAAGCACCCCCCCCTTTTTTTAAAAATAAAGTTTAATTTTACGTATTTTGCCGTCAGGAAATTCATAAAATTATAAATGTTTTGTCTCAGCAAAAGAATATGTTTTCCTCAAATTGTATTTCCTCATGCATTTGTTAAGTTCATTTGTCCTTACAGAGGTCAATGGAATATTTACCTTTCTCCACTGTGCAATAGGTTATAAACATTTCTGATTTGTTTGAGTGAATAGAAATTGAATAAAATAAAATGCTATATTGCTATGACCCGAATGGTTTGGTGGAGCTCTGATTAGGGGCAGCATAGGGTTGATAAGAAGACAGACATAGACATGTGCACTGAAATCCTGGGTTTAGGTCTGGGTGTGCCGACTTTGATGAAGTGGGACCTGTTGCCATCAATGACACAGAACCCACAGTGTTTATTATGTACAGCACAGGGGAAAGACTGGCTATTCTCTGTAGTAGATCTCTTTAGGGGAGCCATCTCAGGCTATAAATATCCAGGAGGAGGAGAAAGCTACAGTTGTTAGTGTTTTTACCCACTGTTCAATGGCCCATAATCACTTGGAATTCTCACCCTGTAGGAAAGTTTGGCCATCTCCCTGAGTTTTGTCCCTATGGTTGATGGCTTTACCAATTTCCCATGGGACTAAGGTCTTGGAGTCCATGGAATGGCCATGCTTATGTGAACAAAACATCTACTCAGTGCGTTACACACTCAAGGCTATCACCATCACCATCACCATCATCAAACTATTAACTGAGAAGTCAGAAAGCATTGCAGAAATTGAACATACGAAACCTCAAATTTCTAATCAGGAAATGTAAACAAACAATTTCAAAGCAAAGACATACAGCTGGCAAGTAACTATTTTTTAAATGTTCAACCTCCTTAGTCATCAGGGAAATTTAAATTAAAACCACTTTGATATTCCCGTTCACATCAGTCAGAATGGCTACAATCCAAAAAAAAAAATAAAAATAAAAAAAATACTACTTGTGACAGCATGTACTGACGAGAATGTAGGGAATTCTATTTACTGTCATGGAAGTGTAAACTAGTGCAAACAAGATGGAAATTATGAGTGCTTCTCAAGTAGAAATAGAATTATTATTATTTGACCTAGGTATGCCATTCTTGGGATACACACACACACACACACACACACACACACACACACACCTTATATATTAAGAATTCTATATGCTATGAAGTGATCCTTTCATGTGCTCATTCACAATAACAAAGAAATAGAATCAGTTTACATGACCCTTAGCTGATGAATGGATAATGAGGACATAATAGACATACAACATGGAATTATGTTCAGCTATAAAGAAAAATAGAATCTGTAGGAAAATGGATGGAGCTGGGGGATATTATATGAAGTGAGGTATTTCATAGACACACACTGCATGCTTTATGTCATGTATGATACACAGCTTCCAATTTGTGTCTATGTGTATGTTCAGTGAGTGAGGGTGCAGGCCAGGAAACTAGAAAGAGACTGGTAAAAGAAGAAAAGAAAAAGACTTTCAGGGAGAGGCATGGGATAGGTAATAACACACAAAAATACAAAAATGATACAAAAATGAAGTGGGGAATACTGAGAGCATGAGTTTACAAGTGGGGACTGGGATAGAAAGACGCAGAATGAGATCAGGGGAGGATCAACTCAAAATAAAAGTGCCTACAAAGAAGCCCATGACTTTGTATGCTCATTCAAAAAATCCCCCTTTCCTCAATAGAAAACGTACTATGGGAGCATCACTAAAGTTATAGAAACTTTTAGTCACAATTAAAGTGCTAGATTGGAACAGCTTCTTTCCCTCACCTACTCTCCCCATCAAGTGACAGTTTGTAAGAACTCTTGTCTCCACTCTGTTCTTTGCTCAGAAATGGATGACAATGATATTAAAGGATAATGAAAAGGGGCTCCCAATTTCTGCTACTACTACTACCACTACTTAAAATTAATTAATTAATTAATTAAATTAATTACTTTTACATCCCAATCACAGCTTCCCCTCCCCCCTCTCCTCCCTGCCCTCCCTCTCCCTTCTCTCCACCTCCCCATCCTCCCATTCCTCCTTTCTCCTCAGAAAAGGGAGGCCTCCCATGATTCAACCAGCATTGGGCATGTCGTGTTGCTGTAGGATCAGGAGCGTCTTCTACTGTGGCTAGCCAAGACAGTCCAGTTAGAGGAAAGAGATCCAAAGGCAGGCACCAGAGCCAGACAAGCTCCTGTGGTTAAGAGTGTCACACGATAATCTACATGCACAACTGTTACGTCTGTGTAGAGGGCCTAGTCTGTCCTATGAATGCTGTTTGGTGGTTCGGTCTCTGTGAGCCCCTATGGGCCCAGGTTAGTTGATTCCATAGGTTTTCTTGTGGTGTCCTTTACCTCTCTGGCTCCTTTAATCCTTCCTCCCCCTCTTTCACAGGATTCCGAAAGCTCTGCCTAATGTTTGGCTCTGGGTCTCTGCATCTGTTTCCGTCAGCAACTGGGTGAAGCCTTTCAGATGACAGTGATGCTAGGCTCTTGTCTGCAAGTATAGCAGATATCATTAAGTGTGTCAGGGTGGGCTCTCTCTCATGGCATGAGTCTCAAGATGGGCCAGTCATTGGTTAGCCTTTTCTTCAGTTTCTGCTTCACCTTTACCCCTGCACTTGTAGACAGGACAAATTGTAAGTCTAAGATTTTGTGGCTGGTTTTGTGTCCCAGTCCCTCCACTGGAAGTGTTTTCTGGTTAATGGAGATGACCATTTCCTGTTCTATATCCTCCATTGCTAGGAGTCTTATCTAGAGTCATTCTCATAATTTCCTGGTAGTTTCCATTGTCCTAGGTTTCTAGCTCATCTCAGAGACCCCTCCTCCTCATTCCAGTTCTTTGTCCCGCCACCCTCCCCTGAATAGATCCCCTTAATGGTTGTCATTCTGGGACACCGTGGGTATCTTTCTTCAATTCAATTTGCTATGTGTCAACTAGAGGGTATTTCTTCACGGTGTCTCCTTTTTTGACACCTCCTATGTACCATTTCTCAGATGTCTGACCTATGTGTCTAGTAGAAACTCAGACTAGTTTTTGGGAAAAGAGATGTAAATTAGAGGAAAATGGGGAAAGGAGAGGAAAAAGAGGAGGTAAAGAAAAAAGGGAAGAAAGCAAAAGGCTTTAGAAATTTTGACACATGAAGGGCTTTTACTTCCCGTCATAGGTAGATGGCTCTGACATCTACTGGCACATTAGGAGCAGACAGTAACCCTACGATAGAGTTGCGCTATGGGAATCAGTATTGAGGAGATGGAGGCAGAGTTCTCAGAAGAGACTGATTGACACTCCTAGATTAGAAGGAACTCTCTGGGGCGAGGCTGGAAAAAGGATCATCCTAACATTTTGTGTAGTATGTACTGTCGATACAACTCATTACATTCAGGCTTGCAGCATCGGCACAAGGGGATCCAGTATATTACTTCATTGCTTGGCATATGGGCAGTACTGATCACGCCATGCCACATTGTTCTTTGTTTTCTTCATTTCTTTCCAGAAATGGAGGCCAGAGACTGTCTTCTGGTTTTACTAGTCAATCTCTACTTTTTAAATGCCTGCTCCCTTTCCTCTCTCAGACCTGTTCACTGACCCTGCACCCATCCATCTGTGCTTTGCATAGACGGTTTGTCTCACGCCTGCTTTCCAACTTGTAATCAGCTTGCCTTGTGACTCTCCCCCATCACATCTTGACTAAGTTCCTGTCTTCTGTATACTTGATGGTGGAGCGCTGGTGAGATTTTAATTCAGGAAACATGGCTTGCAATCTGTGGAGCAACCAGAACAGCTGCTGCTGCTGCTGTTCAGTTTTTCTTGGCAGATGGACATAGAAGGAATTACGAATGGGGAAATTTGCTCAGCCTTGGCTGCTGTGTCCTACAGCAACATTGCATTTGCCAGCTCAGTCTCTTCTATACAACCCAAACACGAGAGCTTAAGACTTTAATACACTCGCTCTCTGCAAGTACACAGTACTAGAGCTCACTCAAGGTTCTTTATGCAATAGCCCTTTTACTGGCCACTGACTACACTGAAAGACAGGTTTATTTAGATTTTGGTAGCTTGACTTATACATTAAACAAATGCTACTCTATTCCTACAATAAAATTAGATGGAGTAATATGCAGCTACATGTTAATTTATTAAAAATCAATTTGAATGAGCTGCGCAGTAGGTAGCATAAAACGTGTTCACTGTAAACTTACAAATTAATGAGTTTTGAACCACTAACACCATCTTGAGAGCAGAATATTTTTATCACTTCTAAAAGTTGAGTCATTCTTTTGTGGTTATTCTACTTCAACCCTGGCCTCTGGCACCCACGATGTCTTTTATTACTGGGGTGTGGCTTTTTCAACACTTAAGAGAATTATACAGTGTATGAGAAATCTTTACTCTGGCATCCTTTCGCTTGATGATTTTGAATTCATCTGTGTGCTTGTGGGAAATCAGTCTGTTCCTTTTAAACTATGTAATTTAATCATTTGCCAGTAGTTGGATATGCGGGGATGTGGTATAATTTGAAAAGATTGTCACATTGATTTTCAAGTTACTGGCCTCTGGACACTCTGAGCACTTGCTACATGTGTCGCTGCTCTCATCCTTGATGGTACTTTTCTGTTACTTTAGGTTTGTAACTACTTACGTGGCTTGTGCTTCTCTTGTGTATGTCTGGGTTGACAAACAACACAGAAGTCCTCTTTTATGTATTTATTTACAAACTATATCTAGTACTTGGTAAGCTTTACTTTCTTTTTCTGTATTATTTTCTTTCCCGAGAAAGGTCTTACAGAGCCCAAGTTAGCTTCAAAATCATTAACTAACTAAGGCTTGAGTTTCTCACCCACCTTTCTCCACCCCTAAGTGCTGGGGTTACAGGCCTGTGACACCAGGCTCAACTATGTGGTAAATTTTCCATTCAAATATTTTATCCATATCAATCTTCTTTTAAGTTGTTGGAACACATTATATTCCCTGAGTAAAAATTATTAGATATATATTATGTAAATAGTTTTTTTGTATTTTATGGCTTACCTCTTTATTTTCCTTTACTCTTTTTAATGATATTTCTGGGGCTTACAAAATATTTTATAATTCAATGAAATAAGCTTCAGCACAAATTACTAAAAATCAAATTCATATGACAGGAGAAGTTATTACATTTTCATTTACTTAATAGGGTTTTTTAAAGAGAAATACGAACTTTGTGATGTTTTGCAAAATTCTACTTTATTGCTAGAGAGTTAGGTATCTTCCCCGACTCACTATTATTTTGCTATTTTCTAAAAGCACTAAACATTCACTCCGTTTTCTGCCCAGTCTACATTTAGTTATTATTTTACATGCTGATATGATATATAATGTATGCTTTCTCCTGAGAATTTTCCAGAAGTGTTTATTAAAAACACATGTTTTTAGTTATCAGATAAGAATGCCAGTTCTTTACATGTAAATGTACAGAGGGACTTTGTCTAAATGGTTTCTTGATACGGTTACTAAAGGACATAATAAGACTGTATGGTTTATGTGACTACATGTGGGTTGTGCACTTGCATTTGGAAAGGTCATTACCACACACATCCTTTAGCTCTTTTTTGATTATCTCTGTCTGAAGTTGATACTTTAAGACTTTTGGAAATTAATTAATTAATTAATTAATTAATTTTGCATCTATTGTACTCCTTTAAATTTGGCTTGCCACCATTTAAAGCGGATAAGCTCTAAGCATACCACAGAGCTCAGGTAACCCATTCTTGAGCCCTGTAGAATGAGGATAAGACACATAACTATACATGCAGATTTAGTTCTCTTCCTTTAATACTAACTTGTGTGACAGACCTGGAAGAGTTCATTTGAGTTCTTCTGTTGTAAAGATGTAATATACACTAAATCTATTTTAATTCTCCCTTATGCAGCCTCACAGCAAGATTTCACACATGCAAATGAGTTTGTTAAGGGGAAAAAAAGCTTGTAAAAAATCTGTTAGTTTAATTTAAGCCTTATTGGGATGAGAGGACCAATTTTGCTTCTTAATGCCAAATTAATCAAATAACTACCCCAACCTTATGCTAAATTCATTTCTGAATCAGGATATGGAATTTAAATATTTTTCAGACTGTATCCTGAACAGTGCTATGGCCATAGTAAGTGCTTGGTCTTATCACTGTAGTGGTTTGTGGAAGGAGAGGGAGGCCCACAGATATATTTTAATGTCGTCTTATAAAGAGAGGTTACATGAGTTTGGGGAGTATCCAATACAAATTAATAAATATGGACACTAGTTATTCATAGCCACAGATGTAAACAATTTTCAAAACTACAAACAAAAATTATGTACTTGAAGGCATATGGATATTGAATTTATACCCAATAACATGATTATGCTTAATTCTGTGCACTAAAAATTTAGACATTCGGTAACAACGATGTGTGTGTATAAGGAACGTCACCCTCTTGGTGAGTCTCCTTTTGTTTCTTTTTTTTCTTGTGTAATCAAATGTTGCTGCAAAGCCCAGAAATATTTTTTCCTCATTTTATGTTATGTGAACTTCTTTGTAACTGCCAAACTCATTTCTGGTGGTTAGATGAAATGGTCTCATTAACTTTACACACCCTCCCAATTTGGGTACATAAATAAGAAGGGACAACAGCTGGTCATGGTATCCTATTTTATTTATTTATTTTTTTTGGACAGTCATCATTCATTAAACTTCTGAGACCTTGATTTTAATTTTGCAGCCCACATAATTTGAGGGTTTTTCTTTCTTTATTACCTATGCAGGGATAGCTTGCTATTACTTGTATATTAAGATTTGATGGTAGATGCCCTTTTGTAATGACTTAATTAGTCAAAATCATCTCACATCACAGGAAGAGAAGTATATTCTCTTTTCACTGTGAGATGATAATCATATTTTGAAAGCATAGATAGGATGAAGATTTTAACTCACGGGGAACCATCCTCTGATGTATTGGTAATTGGCTTTGTATTAGTTACTGCTTTGTTCTTTTCTCTGCTTTTAAGAACTTGAACAATGCCTCTCACAATATTCTTTTTTTTCTGGTCTAGACATGGCTTATATGAGACTGGAATGATAATACTATTAATACAGCATCATTTCTCTTCCCTTTAAATACAGACTTTATTTTTGATGAGGGAAAACTGCTAATTACAAACCTTGTTCTGAGTATATCCATACACACTAAGTTAATATAATTTCAGATCTCTCTCTCTCTCTCTCTGTGTGTGTGTGTGTGTGTGTGTGTGTGTGTGTGTGTGTGTGTGTGTATGTGTGGGACATGGTCAGATCATAACTAACCATCTCTAACCAGTAATAACCTTGAAAATGTTCAGATTACATTCATCAATGAAAATATTTAGACTAATTATAATTTTTTAAAAATCCAAATCTTTGGATGCCTAGAAGAAACTCACTTCACCAGTAATAACACACAGCCTGAAGGAAAAGATGTGGAAAAGGAGACAGCACAAAAACAGAACACAGCAGCAATAGAAATATTTACAAAATGTAAAATAAACACCATGTAAGAACCTATGAAGTTACACAACTCATTGAACATGGAGACGTGCCCGTCCACATAGAACCTTTACCTCCATCCTTCACGTTCATGTTTTAGTGGCACTGGCATGGGGCAGTACCTTGTAGGCTACAAAAAGAACAACTGAGACACCAATCCAGCCACAAAACCATGGAAAACAGTCTGTCCTGCCTGCAAAGATGCTAGTGCAATGGTGGCACAAAGCTTGTGGAAATAACCAACAAATGTCTGATTTTACTTAAGGCCCTTTGCATCAGATGGAACCTATATGTGACACTGCTTGAGTGTCTGTGAATCAGAAACTAGATAGCCAAGAGACCTAGGGTAAAACTAAGTACTACTGGTCTAGAGAAAAACAAATAAGCAAACAAAAAATGTCTTCTCCTAATGATATTCTGCTATCCTCATAGGTTGTGCCTTTATTCAGCAGTCATCAAAGAGCCTTCCTACTATGTATATGGGAACAAATACAGAAACCTATAGCCAGACATTATGCAGAGAGAGAGAGAGAGAGAGAGAGAGAGAGAGAGAGAGAGAGAGAGAGAGATCTTAGAACAAAACTCTGAGATGTCTCCATCAAATTTCTTCCTTCAGAGGTCAGGAAATCCCTTGGGAAAGGAGAAAGAGTGTGGGAGACAGAGAGGAAGGAGGACAGTGGGAGAACGAGCCCTTTAGATAAACTGAGCAAGCCCTTTGGATAAAATGGTCATATGAACTTTCAAAGACTGAAGCAACAAACCCAAGTCCTACATGGATATAAAGCAGATCCAGTGGGTCCTTTTGGTTTAGAACTCTGAGCCAAGATGACCACCTATAAAGATCTATGGAGACCAATAAATTATTAGGCTAATTTGGAAACTAAAATCTTACAAAGTAAGAGTGTCACCATGTAGTAATAAAAAATCAATTCAATGAGCATAAGTAGTAATTGCAAGTGTATATACATCAACTTCTAGAACATATAGTTGTATGATGGGAATAAGATCAGGTCCAAATGCAAAGATAGATTCTGACATAAATTAAGGTAGGAAATTTCAACTATTCCAGTCTTATCATTGGAAAAGAATCAACTCAAAATCTCAACAGAGAAACCTCAGAGTTAAACTACACTGCAGACCAATAGATCTAAAAAACTGATATATACAGACCATCTCTTTCAAATGTGAAAATTATACATTGTTCTCACACCACTTACAGCATTCCCTATGATCATGTGTTGTGCCACAAAACGAATCCTGACAAATTAAGATAGTGATGGTGACTTCTTTAAGCTCACTGGCTACAAAATCATGAAGCTACAGATGAGCAAAAGTATTAAAAATTGTTTAAGTACCCTGGAATTCAAGGACATTCCCTTGAAAGGCATTAAAAGGAATTTACTGTCAACATTTTTTGAAACAAGTGATGCTTTGGGCTGAAACGGGAAATCGAACAAGAAGGTTTATTGTAATAGGAGCCTACACAGAACACAAGAAAACACAAAACCAAACAAACTCACTAGCAGGAAAGAAATATAGAAGTTCATGGGTTACAGATAAGGTGCAGTTGGTTAAGCACTTGTTGTACCTGCGTGAGTACCCAAGTTCAAACTCTAGCGCCCATATAAAAATGTTTATCATGGTAGTGAATTCTGTAACACCCACACCCCCGACACACAAATGTACACACACGAGCATAAACCCAAACATGCAATGATACAGAAGAATCAAAGAAAAATAAAACAAAACAAAATCATAAAGGTTACAAACATTTGACGTTTGAAGAAACTAAGCACTGGTTTTTAATCATATCAAAATCTACAAGTTTCTGTTTAATCTACTGAAGAAGAGAAGAAGTCTCAATAAGGAAAAGCAGACATCAAAATAACATTGCAGGTGGCACTACAGAAACACAAAAGACCACTAGAGCCTGTCACGAACAATGGTGTAACAACGGAAACACATCCAAGACCTAGACACTTTTTCATATGAAAGAAAGCGTAACAGTAATAGATAACAAAACTGAATGACAGAAAATTTCTCAGTCTAAAACAGTTGAAGACCAGATAATTTTTTGAATATCAAATTGAATAGGAATTTTCTTTCTTTTTCTTTTTGCATTTTCAGAATTATTTTCTTTTCTTACTGTTTTATTGGATATTTTCTTTACATTTCAAATGTTATCCCCTTTCCTGGTTTCCCTTCAACCCTGAAACTCTTTATCACATCCTTCTCCCCCTACATCGATGAGGGTGTTCTCCCACCCACCCACCCATTCCTGACTCCCCGCCCTGGCATTTCCCTACACTGGGGCATCAAGCCTTCACAGGAACAATAGGAGAACTCTTCTCCTATTGATGCCTGACAAGGACATCCCCTGCTACATATGCATCTGGAGCCATGGGTTCCTCCACTCCTTGGTTGGTGGTTTAGTCCCTGGTAACTGTATGGGGTCAAGTTTGTTGACATTGTTGTCCGTCCTATGGGGTTGCAAACCCCTTCAGCTCCTTCAGTCCTTTCTCTAATTCCTCCATTGACTATGCTGTGCCCAGTCCAACTGTTGGCTGTGAGCATCCTCCTCTGTATTTGTCAGGCTCTGACAGAGCCTCTCAGGACACAGCTATATCGGACTCCTGTCAGCATGTACTTCTTGGCATCCACAGTAATGTCTGTTTGGTGGCTGTATATGTGATGGATTTCCAGGTGACAGTCTCTGGATGGCTTTTCCTCCAGTCTCTGCTCCACACTTTGTTTTCTCCCATGAGCATTTTGTTCCCCCTTCTAAGAAATACTGAAGAATCCTTGTCTTAAAATTTTTCTTTTTTAATGTTTTATACTTTTAATTTCAGAACAAAATAAAACAGACAAACAAACAAACAAAAATCCACAATACACAACACCCAACCCTGCTATTCTGTGGGAAGAGATCTTTCTGCCTTAAAGCATAAGGACAGGATAGATGAGAATCTTGTAAACATGAGCAGAGAGCCTGGTGGGTCAGGGCCAGTCAAGGCTGCAGGAGGAGCTACAGGAATACTATACAGAGGGCATGGGCTTCCCAGGAGCCTTTAATCCACTTCTTCCATGTGAGAGGCATCTTCATCACCCTCCAGTAGGGGGGATCTTTTCAGGAACAGCAGCACTGGTCTCTTCCACAGTGACCTCACCTTCATCAATGCCCAGGCCTAGTTTAATCATGCAGTAGATGCGATTGGAGTGGATTTGGATATCTTCAAGTGAGAAACCAGTGGAGAGCAGAGCACTTTCAAACAGCAGCCTCACTAGGTCCTTGACAGCTTTGTTGTTTCTGTCTGACTCGGCCTTCTGCCTCAGGGTTTCCACAATGTGGTGGTGAGGGTTGATCTCTGGGTGTTCCTTGGTCATCAGTAGCCCATTGTAGAATTGTCTCATAGTGCCTGGGCCTTCATGATCCATCCCATGTTGGCTGTCCAGTCATAGGTGCTTGTCACAATGCAGCAAGGTGAAGGCACAAATTTATTGCATGGGGGTGACTCAAGAGCTTTCTTAAATTTTTTTATGCAAGGGCAGTATCACCCAGACATCAATACCAGATAGCTGTAGAGTAAAAAGAAAATTGTCAGTATTCTCAATGAAAGTAGATGAAATAAAAAACCTCAACATACTAGAAAGCTGTGCTGAGCAACTTGCTGGAAAAACTATGCAAATGATCAAGAGGAACTGAAGCACACACACACTTGAACACACACACACACATTTGAACACACACACACACACACAAATGTGTACATGTACTGTATCAGATCATTGCACAGGACGAAAATCTTGTGACTGTGTCAACAGACGTGGAGAAAGCATTTGATAAAGTTCAAGACTTGTTTATGATAAAACCACTCAACAAATTAAGTCTAGATAGAACACACTTCAACATAGTCATGCCATAGATGACAAATCCATGACAACAGCCACCATAAATGGGTAAAGCAGACTTTTTTCTCAGTCCTAATATTGTCAGTCCTTCAGTGATAAAACAGAAGGAAATAATACATCTAATCAGGAGGGAAGAGCAACATTGCTCCTGCATGTAGGTGTCCTTATTTTAAACATTTAAAAATACATTTAAATATACCATTCTAAATCTGTTTTAAATAATATATAAATTTAGTAAGGTTCTAGGATACTATATGGCATTTTTACAACTCAAGTGAATTCATTGAGAAGTTACTTAAGGACACAGTATCACTCATAAAACTTATCTGAAATAAATTTAACCAACGAAGCCAATGATAATTTCTGCAATGCTAAAAGAATAAAATTTCAGAATTCTTGCTGGACTAGGTTGGTGGCCCAGGACTTCAGTCTTTGGAGAAGTAGGCTGACCTGTGTGATTTAGAGAACACCCTAGACTACATAGTGAGGTCCAGAGCAGATAGGGTTGTGTAGAGTGGTCCTATCTCCAAAATAAAAATAAAACAAACAAAAATATTCTAAATATACAAACACTAAACAGCAAGAGCTTCTGTACACACGAAGCCAACATGAATGGTGATAAATCCACAATGAGACATAAATAATTGCAGTTATGTATTTCAAAAATCTTTCTGATATAATCAATGGACAAATTTTGACAGACAGGTTGTCACATACATAAAACTCAGAAACAAGTTGATTGATGGTCAGTAACTAAAATCCAATACAGTTTTATGGAATCTTAAATTTTGATCGACATATATTTGTGAGCAAGTGATTATTGATAGTGTGAATCTTAATTTCTTAACTTGGTCCTCAAATTATGATTACTTTGGTAGATTGAGGCATCAGACTGAAACATGCCCATGCTCATTTATGACTTTCCACTTACCACTGCCTATGTAACACACTCTCATTTATTTACTATATGGCATTCTTAGCTTGATCAACATATGAGAGCAAGTATGAGCCAAGGCACTGTGAGAACTTTTTAATGATGTGCACAAGCATGGATGATAAAGATGATGGGAGGGGTGACTATGTTTATTGCTGTTTCATTTGTTCACCAGAAAATCATAGAATTTCATAAGTAAAAGAGATAAATTAGAAAAAAAATCAAAGATTTAGGAATAAGAACAATAGAATTTGCTTCGGTGTGCTTTTTTCTTCAAAGTTCTTCGAATATACTAACATTTCAAGTGCCCTTGGGGATGGAACTTAAGCACACTGTAAATATATTGATCTCAAGGTTAAAACACCTCTATTTTTCCTAATTTTTTTTTGTTTACTCCTAAATTCTGTTGGGACACTTTTGTATTCCTAGTTGCTTAATTAAATGCTTGAATATCTGCATTTTGCACACATGCATGCACACACACACACACACACACACACACACACACACACACACCTCCCACTGTTTAATAGCAAGAAAGATAAGTTTAAAATAATTGCATTTAGAAACTTAAGGGTCTGTTTCACTGTTTACTTATTGGAAGAACCCGGTATTATGCAGACTGTAGGACAATGAACCAGTTCTCGTGGCCAGACTCTAGGGATAGGGATATGCTTGCAGAATGTAACACTTGAATCCTTTCAACTTCTAAATCTTTGTGCACTATATTCATCTTTCTTCTGATTTTTGATTTTTATTAATAGAAGGAGCTGACATTTTAAAAATGGTATTAAACAGAGGTTACAAATTCTATAGTATCATTAAAATAAGATTTAAAGTTACAAAACTCAGTTCAATATTTATATACTTTCCAATCAGATAGATCTGATAGTCATCGCCATCTGTGGACACAATTGTCATATGTGCTACTAAAAAAAAAGAACACTCACAGTCTTTTTGAACAAGAATAATCCTCAGGTAAAACTCCATGAATCCTCACAGATAGGTATATTTCTGGGACGGCTGTCATGGCCAAACATGAGCTTAATCTGCAATGAGTGATTTGAACTGACACATACTTTCAATATCTGATCTTTTCCAAATATCTCAAAGTAATAGATGCCTTTACTTCTTATTCCATCATTCCCAAGTCACACGCAACTTGCTCTGAAATGGGAGCTGAGAAATGCAGGAGCTCAATCATTTCTGTATTGAGCATGTTTTCTATAGGAGGTGATTTTGGAGAATTAGCTATTATACTCCATGCCAGTTATAGCACAGAAACATCACCTTCCATTATCAAATGGCAGAGCACTATGCATTCTATCCTATAATGAAAAAAAATGCTAGGGTAGTTTTCATGTCTCTTTGCAATATGCATAAAGTTTTGTTTAACCGTTTGAAATTAGAAACTGTTGTCTGTCATTTCAGAGTAGCGTCTTCTCATTTCTCATTGTTTAAACCATTATTTAAATTTTTACTACATGGATTTCAAATGCTGAAAAGATTTGATGCAAAGAAAAGAGGGAGATGATGTTGGAGAGGTGACTCAGTCATCAAGACTGAGTTTTCTTCTTGCAGCATACTTGAATTCAGTTTTTATTATTCACATTGAGTGACCCAAAACTGCCAACTGCCTCTCTCTCTCTCTCTCTCTCTCTCTCTCTCTCTCCATATATATATATATATATATATATATATATATCCATATATGATATATATCATATGTACATATGTTTATATATGATTTAAATAATAAAATTAAAAATAATAAAAATGAATCCAGAATGTGTGAGGAAAACTAGAAAAATCAATTCAGTCATTATAGAACTGTAGTCTTTTCATGTATAAAGTTTTATATATTGCTAGAATTATTGTCAGCATAAAAGAGACAAATCATAATTGTTTGTGCTGTATACTACTCAAAATAAATTGCAATAGTTGATCTTCATTGGCAATTTGATGAGATTTAGATTTTCCGTAAACACGTAGTTCTAGATACTAAACTATTTTTTAGGAGGATATTTTAATTCTGTACAGAAGACCCATGCTGAATATGGTTGGCATTTGCCCATGGGCTGTGTGGTCCTGGGCAGAATAATAATAAAAAATTGACTTTCTTTGCTTTCTGTCAATGGATGCAAAATGGCCAGTTACTTCAAGTTCTGGCCACTACAGATGGAAGCACTTTCATTCCTGTACTTCCGAACTGATAGACTTTTTCATTACCATGAGAAACACAGTGAACTCTTCATATTCAAACTGTGTGGGTCAGGTATTTTATCATAGTGACAAGAAAAGTAACTAATGCATAGGGTAAATCGAATCTTGCCAAAAGATCAGGATTAGTATAAGAACAGAAGAAAGAAAAATATATAAATAATGATAACATAACTGTATTATTTATAATGTTGTTACAAACATTACCTAAGTATTATTCATAGCAATATACAGTGAATATGTCTTAAAATCTATGTGTATTTGAGTTACTTAACAACTTCTTAATTTGTTCTTCTTAAAATGTTTGTGGGTGTTTTGATTGAATAAAATATCTGAATCTTTCACTATATTGAAGTCCCAGTAACATGTATATAATAGTCCTTAAGGGGGGGCAGTAGAGAATGTTAGATCCCTGGGACTGGAGTTACAGATGATTCTGAGCCACTGTGTGAGGGCTGGAAATCAGACTCATTCTCTGGAAGAGCAGGCAGTGCTTTTGACCACTAAGCCATTATTTATATACTTTTCTTTTTTTGTGTTCTTATACTAATCCTGAATTTATACCAATATTAGATTTAACATATCCATCAATTACTTTCCTTGTTGCTATGACAAAATACCTAACCAATGCAACTTGAAGATGAAGAGTCCTCTATCCACTACCTCCTTTTTTATTGTAATTTTTGACATCAGAAAGCAGTGCTCCTTATACTGATTAAAAAAAAAAAACCAGACAATAAATGTTCTCATCATGAATCTGAATATAAAGAACAACAGTTGGAAACTTGAAAGCACACCTCATAATACAAAGAAAAATATATGTAAAACATTAAGCATCATATACACATACTTGCTTTTACTTATACATATATCCCCTTAAATATCAACTGTTCAGCTCATATAATGTTACATGTATGTGTGTGGTCAGAGATGATTGCTGTGCACTGTATGGTTGGTATGCTTTTCCCTTGGCAAGGCTACCGCTATTACTTCCAGCTTTTCTCAGTTCTTTGCTTAGCGTTAAGACCTTTGGGCTTTTCTTCTTCTTCTTTTTCTGCTCAGTTTGCCATGTCCATTGGTGTCATCCTTGTTTAGTTCACATTTGGACAGCTGTGTTGGTGAGACTTTATGAATGTAGTTTCTAATGTTACTAAAAGACACAATTTCACAGCAAACTTCCTGATAGTCTGTGTGATGGCTTGTATGTGCTTGGCCCAAGGAGTGGCACTGTTGAGAGGTTTGGCCTTGTTGGAGTAGGTGTGGCCTTGTGGGTGTGGGCTTTAATACCCTTATCCTAGCTGACTGGGAGCTAGTATTCTGCTAGCAGCCTTCAGATGAAGATGTAGAACTCTCAGCTCCTCTTGTACCTTGTCTGCCTGGATGCTGCCATGTTCTCACCTTGATGATACTGGACTGAACCTCTGAACTTGTAAACCAGACTCAATTAAATGTTGTCCTTTATAAGACTTGCATAGTGACTGTTTACAGAAGTAAAACTCTAACTAAGAAGTTGGTACTAGGGACTGGGGTATTGCTGTGATAGGTCTGGCCGTGCTTTTGTTTAGAAGAATATAGATTTGGGGACTTTGGATTTGGAAAGCAGTGGAAGGCTTTAAACAGGGATTAATGGTCTATCTTAGTAAGAATATGGAAGACTTTGTTATTGAGAGTGATTTGGGTTGTATGAACCTGGTCCAGGCTTCAGCAAAGAATTTTAATATGTGGCCTAGAGACTGTTTGTGTGGTATTTCGGTGAAGAATGTGGCTTTATTTTACCCTTGTCTGAAGAGTCTGATTAGACTAAAGTGAAGAGACTCAGATTAATTTCATTGACAAAGGAAGTCTCAGAAACATCGACCGTAGGCTTTGTTCTCTGGTTAAGTCTCATGAAGAGCATTTTAAACAAGCACAGCAAACTGAGAAAGGAAAAATATAAAATATATGGTTCGAGTATTAAAGAGGTACCAGGAAGTGATAAGAAGCTGAATCCTGTGTTCAAGGAGATAAAAAGTTAAGAGAGTAGGACTTTGGGATCTGACTTTACCCAGCTAAATTTAGATTCAGGCACGGTGGTACATACCTTTAATCCCAGGACACAAAGACAAGCAGATCTCTGAATTCAAGACCAGCCAAGATCACATTCAAGGTTAAAAAAAATTAAATCTAAGCTTGGTGGACTTCACCTCTAATCACAGTGTTTAGGAGACAGGCATGCAGATCTCTGAGTTCAAAGTCAGATTACAGGGCAAGTTCAGCCAAGCTTAGGCAGTAAAGGAGCTGGAAAACAGAAAACTGGTGATAATGTAACAGATCAAGGGGGCCATGTTTCAGCCCCAGCAAGCAGAACTCAGCAAGCAGCTTTTTGCCACATGCAGTGCCTCTGGCTTTAGGGTCAAGAATAGAAAGAATTACTGGGACAATTGATGCTAGTTAATTGGAGCTAAGAATTTAGTGGTGATTAAGAAGAGACCAGCATCACTGAGGTGAAATCTTCTGGGAAGTGTTTTCTGAGAGCACAAAGAAGCTGTGTTCCAGAGATAGTCAAGGTACCTCCTGCAGATTTACTTGGTAATGTATAAGAGTCACCCAGGTGGTACTGGTTTTGAAGGAATGAAGGGGTCATGAGGAACAGCTGAGGCTGGCACTGTGAGAGGCCATGAAAGGTCACTGGTGAAGCTACAGGCTTAGTTGCAGTTGAAGGTGTTATGTAAAGGAGTTGAAGCCTGACACCATGAAGAGATCCTATGAGAAGCTATTGGTGAAGCCTAGTTGCAGCAGATGACCCCAGTATATCGGAGATGCCAGTACTACGGGATGATCACCAAGAACAACAGCAGCAGTGGATCAACCTGAGTTTAGGGTGCTACAGAGGGCAGAGCTGAAGAAATGACAACAATCCTTTGGAGAACCCCAGCAGATCATGTGTGGATCCCAGACATTGAAACAAGAAACTGTAACATTGAGTTGCCTTGGAGACCTTAAAGATTTTTTTGAGATTCCAGAGCCATAGGAATGGTGCTAACAGAAAGTGGAACCAGCCCAGGAAAAGAAGTCGCAGTCAACAAAGATGAAAAAAGAGTTGAAGATCTGTAAACTGCTTTGAAATCAGACATGGAGATGCAAAGTTTGGAGTTGTCCTAGCTGGTTTCCTATCTTGATTTGGGAATTACAACTAAGGGATTGAATGGATCTCAGAAGACACTTGGAACTTTGGACTTCAAACATTGTTGATACTGCTATAGAATATGGGGGCTTTGGAAGTCGGACTAAATGGACTTTTTAAATTATGCTATGGCTATATATGGCCCCCATAGACTCATGTATTTGAATAATCCTATGGAGGCCAGGGAGTGGAATGTGATAGTTTGTATATGCTTGGCCCAGGGAATGGCACTGTTGAAAGGTATAGCCTTGTTGGAGTAGGTGTGGCCTTGTGGGTGTGGGCTTTAATACCCTTATCCTAGCTGGCTGGGAGCTAGTATTACGCTAGCAGCCTTCAGATGAAGATGTAGATCTCTCAGCTTCTCCTGTACCATGCCTGTCTGGATATTGCCATGTTCTCACCTTGATGATACTGGACTTGTTCTCACCTGGATGATACTGGACTAAACCTCTGAACTTGTAAGCCAGCCCCAATTAAATGTTGCCCTTTATAAGACTTGTCTTAGTCATGATATCTGTTTACAGCAATAAAATCCTAACTAAAACACTCTGGTCTCACAATCTTTCCATACCTCTTCTACAATGTTTCTCCAAACCTTAGGTGTGGGAGTATTTTGTAGATGCAGGCACTAAAACTGGGTTCCTTGACTCTGCATTTTGAATGGTTTTGGTTTTCTATAGGATCTGTTACAAAGGGAAGGTTACTTGATGGGGAGTAAAGACTACATTTGTCTATGGCTATAAGGTCAAATGTTTATAGATTGTTGTTAGATATTATGCTGATTTAGTAAATTAGAGGCTGAAGGTTCTGCCCCCAAAACCATGACTTACTATCATTGAATAGTTAGCAAGGTTTCTCTTTCAAGGCATGCTTTCCCTCCTGGTGGGCAGGTTTTAAGTCCAATTAGAGAATTCTGGCTTATTGCTAAGGTGTTTGTGCCTTTACTGCACCTTTAGGGTTATTGTGCCACACTGGTCATTAATATGGTTCATAGGCATCATGGCTGGGTAGGATTGCTTTATGCTTCCCTCTTTTGTAACTTTGCATGAATGTTAGTTCTCTTGGAGCAAATATTCAGACCATTTCATGTTAAGCAAGCACTTTCTGAAGTGCATGGGGTCTTTCTCAATAGGGATTTACAGTCACCCCTGCAGTTGGTTACCAAGGACAACAGAAATAGGCTGTTTGTTTTGGGAGTCTCTTGGACAGCCCTGGCCAAAATCTCAAAAGAGGGCTCTCATGTTCTGTGTTGGAATTTCTGTTAGGTAACCTTTGGCTCTTTCTGGAAAGCAATCAGCCCCAGTGAGAAAAGAAATATGAGTTCTTATGTGATTTGTGTTTGCTGTAGTTAAATTACATTATTATACAAGAAAATCATCTTCCTTAAAATGCTTGTGGATTCTATGGCTTAGTATACTATGAGTTTGTCTCTGATAAGAGGAGCATGTGTGAGCTGAAGAGATACATCAGAGGTTGAGAGCACATGTTACTCTTACAAGAGGACCTAGGTTCAATGTCTAACCTCACATTGTGACTCACGCCCATACTTAACTCAGGATTCAGGAAATCTAACATGTCCCTCTGGCCTCTGTATCACTGAATGAACATAGTAAACATACATAAATGCAGGTAGAACATCCATGCACATAAAATAAAAATAAGCAAATATTTTAAAAGTGGAATTCATGTAAAATGAAGAAATGGATGTGCTAGTGAGGGCTAGAGAAAGCAGGTAGAGAAGTAGCCATCTTTCTTCTTCAATATTCTTTATATAGGCTGTCCACAAATGTGTGTTCCAGGTGAAAATGTATCTTGCTACCTCAATAGATCTGGATTAAAAGTGGGTCTTTCTACTTCAAATAATTAGATTAAAAAAAATTCCTCACAGGTGTGTCCAGTCATTTGAATTTTAGCTAATTACAAAAGAAGTTAACAACCAAAATTAGCCATTACAAGAGAGAACAGGCTGAGGCAGGTTATACAAAGGAGAATGGAAAAAATGAAAAGGGGGCAAAGGTCAATGTATAATTGACAAATAACATCAAGGTTGTTTGGTAAGATCTCAAGGAATTATTTTATCATTACTTAGAATTACTTTTAATACATTATAAGTGCATGTACACACCGGCAAATCCTACATTCAGCAAAGTATGGACCAGCCATGAGAAAGCTCCATTCAAGTTGTTGAATGGGATAGTCTAAATGACTCCCCAAACAAAGTATATTATTGCTGTTGCTCTCCATGCCTCTCAAGGGCTGAAGGTAAGTCCTATTGAGGAATACAGCACACTCTTAGAATACAGGAATAGGATGAGTTTAGCTGGATACAACATGAAAGTCCTCCTTCTGCAGTCTAGCTTCCATTGTGCCAGAAAGTAAGATGGTGAGGGAGAGAAGAAATCAACAGTTCCACCCAGCTGTGACATCTGTGAACCAAAGCATTGGCCAGCATGGCAAAATCTCCCTAAGGGTACAATAGTGGCATTCAATAAACAGCTAATCAACAGCTGTTGCACCTCACGACTAACGTTGTAGTCTACCATGCCTGAATACCTTTCCTAAGCTTGACCCCAAATGGAGGAATTCCCTTTCTTCTTCTCTGCCTGATTTGCAGAGACTGATGTCAATCTTCTCCCTGAGGAATGTCACATAATCCTTAGAGCAATTAATTTCCTAGAATGCTTCTCCATGCAAATGAGGTATCCCCAGACCCTTAAACTTCAGGCAATGAAACTTCACCCTAAGAAGAACCTTTTTCTATTCTTCAAAGTTCCTATATATAGGCCTTGATCCATCCTGATGAGTACAAAGCTGTTGTGTTGACTATCATCTAAGACAGCTGTTGTCTAAAGGAACTGTAACACTGACCCCCAGCACTGAGTGAAAGATGGAATCCTGCTGACCCACCTGTTCTGGATTTTGCTTCATCCTTTCTTGCCTGGTGTGCAAGGGAAGATGAGGACCTTGGAACTTGACTCAGCTCCATTCTTCCTCACTTGGCATGCAGTAGTCCCTGGACATCCAAAGGGAAGAAGTGAAAAACAGAACCATAAACAGGTCTCTGGGCATAAGGCCCACTCAACAGGAAGAAAATTGTGTCTGGTCCTAGAAACCTAGACAACTATTCAGGTTATAGATCTTACAAGAAAGCCTACTACTGCCACTTTACATGACCAGCAGAAATCCTAAAATTCTAAAGCCTAGCCTTATATCCACAAGTAACTGTGACTCTCAGACCTAATCGAAGAAGATTCTCTTGGTAGCAAATGAAAACTATCACAGAAAATCACAAATTGATCTAATTCAGAGATGAAGAAATAATGGGGAATCCCAGCTCCAGTTGATGCATCTTCCACTAACTCCTGCATCCAAGGCTCAGAGGACATTACTGAAGAGGGATTGGAAATACCATAAGAACCAGAGTAACTGGAGGACAGCTGTGAGACTATGCCTCCAAGGAAAGGCTGCGCAAATAAGACCGGACCAATGACAGTATCAAGAGACATGCTAACATAGAAGCAAGAATATCTTATAGAATCTCACCCTTAGACGAAGAATTACAGAATGACTATTGAGAGAGGGAGAATTAGCTTTGCTCAGGGATGTACCCATGAATTGTATATTAAAGGTAACTGGCCAGTCAGCTCTAATTAGATACAAATAATGAACAAAACCAGATTTATCAGATTATATTACACACACACACACACACACACACACACACACACACATACATGCACCTGCACATACACATATAGTAGTAAGGAAAAGGCAGACATCAATTGAGAGAAATATGGGGAAGCACAGAAGGATTTGGAGTGAGGAAAAGAAAGAGAAGAATTATATAGTTTAAATAACATACTTAAAATTTAAAACTTTAGAGATAGCTGCTGTCAATAGATGTCTTTCACAGTAGGAGATTACCAAGGGAACAAATGACATTTCCCATGGAAATTGTGAAAAGAAAAGTCTAGGAATTCTGAATGTCCCTCAGTATGTGGGCCATCACCTGATTTATACAATTTAGATACTTGTGAAAATGAACTCAGAAGATTTGTGGATTAAGGGAAAGACAAACTAAATGTATTTTCTTCTAGAAATCCTACTTTAAATTGATTTTCCAGTTGGAACTTCTACCTAAAGTAATTGCCGAGAGCTTAATGTATCTTCCTTTTGGAAGGTTGGCAAGAAAGGTCTATATATAGTGTAACTAGGAAGGATAAAATTGTATATTTATGAGAGAGGTCTTGAAACCTGTTAGCCATCTATACTGTCATGTATAATTAAAGTAATAATTAAAACAGCTTGTCTCTACTCGTTAGAAAGATTCATCTAACATGTGTGTAGCTCATATTAGCAACGAACACTTTCGCTTCTGACAGTTCTCCACAGATTAGACATAACCTGCAGACTTGAGCTGTATATCAGTGCTTCAGTATGCTATGAAAATTAGTTTTCAGTGTTGCAATGGTGAGGCATGAAAAGAGGAATATAGAATTTGGGCTTTTCTTCAACAACAGAGGATACGAATTCACTGAGGTAAAAGCTATGCATGAATGTGCTCTGCTTAACCCTCAAGTATTTGAATTATAGTTTAGGAAGAAGACAACTCTGTGTTTAGTCTAGATCTTTAAAACTAGTGTATTATTTTAATTGATATATAAGCGTGTGTGTGTGTGTGTGTGTGTGTGTGTGTGTGTGTATTGCATTTTAAGATGTATACATATGTTGATAGGATCAGTGAAATGTCTATAACTTGGCTACTGTTAATCACATTGTGATGAATATAGACGGATACCCATATCTTTTGGGTGTGTTGTTTTTTAAGTGCTCTATATGTATTGCATAATAAAATACCTGAAATATATTGCAATTATACATTTTGGATTTTTATGGAATTCTCATGCTATGTTTTAAAAAGGTGAATAATAAAATACTGTTGATGAGGATGCAGGGAAAGGGGAGCCTCTCATACTCAAGGTTTGTATGGATGCAATATTTTGTTGATGCAAGTTTGTCTCTTTTCTTTGACTTCTCTGGGCCATTAGGCTTTGGACAATAGTTGGAGTGGTTAAGAATGATACATAGATTTGACAAAAATTATCGTTTTAGTGAATTGAAAAGATTTTAAGTTTCTGAAGTACATGTGAAGGAAAATACAGAGGAAACAGGATTCCTGCGGTAAAGAAGACATTATGAAATGTTCTCTATGTTGAAGAATATTTGAGGGATTTAAATCAGAGATGAGGAACACTCACTTTTAAATTACTTCTTGGCTGCAGTAGTAATTTAATACTCTCTGTTTCTTTTCCCATATCTTGTATAAACATCATATTGCCACACCTTCAGAACATGCATTGGAAAAGAAGTCTATACAAGAAAAACAAACCAAAGGGGACAAGCTGAGAATGTAGTAGACAGAGAGACTGAAGAGAATGAAGAATTGCTCTGCTCAAATCTCCTTCAGGAGAAAAATGAGGTCCCTGCGTTCTTTGAAGTAAAGCACCCAAGTCCTATACTTTGAATAAAATATGACCATCCAAAACTGGAGGAAAATTTATATTTAAGAGTTTGACAAAGGAGTTGGCAAGTTATTCTATCACAATCCTAACAGATTGGGGGCTCCCTAGTTTTAGGAAGTTGGTCTCTAAATCCAATGATGAGTGGTTTCTCAGAAATTATGTCTTTCCACTGAGATGGTAAATGCCATCAATTAGACTTCTGAGTTGTTGAACACTAAGAAAAAATACTTTCCTAATGGAAAGTTTGGCCTCAAAATAGACATTAAACAAAAAAAATCATGTTAATTGAAGTTTATTTTATAAAATTGCTTTTAATTATCCTTTCCTTAGAAGTGATGCCTTGATAAATTTAGTTCATCTGGCATTTAATCTGTATTTTAGGAGTCCTGGCCAGTGGTATAACAAGAAAGAAAGTGTTTTTTCCTTGCCTCTTTCTCCCACCCAAAAAGTGCAAGCAGTCAAGAGAAGTTAAGTTTGTAAATAAATGTGTGAGAAACACACAAATGCCACATCACTGTTATACCTGATATGTGCTACTGAGAATATTATGGTAATGTGAGAATTTTGGTACTATTTTCTTTTCTTTTCTTTTTTTATTTCACTTTATTATTTTTCTGGGGTCAGATTCAAAACCTTATGCTTGTTGACCAAGCACTGGACAATTCACCTTTCCTATAGGTTAATATTATTTTAAAGATATTTCAACTGTTGATTTGTTTCCTTTTCAATATTTCAATCACTTAATATATTTACACATTACATAATAAATATGGTATATTTGACTATCTCCTTGTTTGAGGTAGCTGTGAATTCTTTCTAAGCTGGAAGAAATCTCTGGCTTGAATGTGGCCTAGTTCATGTCTGTAATATATATATATATATATATATATATATATATATATATATATATATA
>JANHMN010000011.1:44969252-44980694 GCA_030674055.1 Rhabdomys pumilio
ATATATATATATATATATATATATATATATATATATATATATATATATATATATATATGATGGGTTAATATGTGTACAGTAGCTTGATGAAATGCAGAATGTAGTCTTAATTTCCTTTCCAAGCTTGCTCAGAGGAGGCTGAGTTCTTCTAAAAGGAGATTAACCATGACAGACTCTACTTTCATGTTAGAATACATCTCTGCCCAGTTTATGTGGTACTTGCTAGTCTTACTTTCAGAATCCCACCAAGCAGCTGTTTTCCCACACTTTTGAACAGTGCTAAATATAAAACAAAGAAATATACACAGCTGGAAAGTTTTCTGACTCAAGAAATTGAATTGATCTGTTTCTAAGACCTCCAAATTCCCTTTGTGTTCCCTTCCTACATAGACTTGAATTTCTCTTCCTGTACTTGATATATAGTTCCTATCTCCAGCCTTGTTACCATAATGTAAATAATACAAAAATATGGGTTTCAAATCAAATGTAGTTGTTTTCTTTAAGATACTGAAACAAAACTTTATTTATAAAGACTTTATATGTGTTAAATAGACCCCAAATCAACCCATCTGCCTTGTGTTTAGTGAGAGCTTGTAAGGTGCAGTTGGGGATAAGATTCATTCATCTTTGGGTTCTCTCAGCTTTACCAAGCTGGATATTACACATTAATGTGTCTGTGTTCTACTCTCAACTCAACACCAGGGAAAGTCCCTTTTCCCCATATTGAATCTTGCTGCAGCTGGTCTAAAAAAGATTAAATAAAATTGTAAATATATCTCCAGAAATCATTTCTGTTGAAAGAAAAGCCTGGTATAGAAGCAATCTAAAATAAATTTAGCTTGTGAATGTTTTTTTATTCTCCAGAGTACATCAAATTTAGAGTGGGCTCATATTGTGGCTAAACACAGAACAAAATCTGAATAAACAGATGACTTGCGTTTGTTACAGCAATAGATGCCAGCAGTTCTGAAAGACCTACGAACCCTGCACTATTGAGAACTGGATGTACAGTCCCAGGAAGGAGCTCCTTCATTTACTCATTTGGAAGATCCAGGTGATATGCACAAAGCCAAGACAAATCAGTGAACACTATTGCCACCTGTTCTCTGGGGATGTACACTTCTTTATCCCTGCAAAAATGTTCCTGCCATTGTCTGCATTTGCAGACCAGAAGGCCTTAAGTATTGATGTTCAATGAACATTATTTTAGCCATCTCCTGAAAAAGGAATTTAGAATGTGAACAGTGTACACAGCACGGTACACAGGGAACCACTTGAGCTAAAAGGAAGTCACATGAACACAGTGTATTTTCCTCACGTCTTCTTCCAAAGGGGCAATTTTCTAGTCTCCATAGAAAGCAAAAAATGACAATTCGTTTTCTTAGACCCTTGGCTATCTATGTTGTCACGTATAATTAAAGTAGAAACGTCTGTGTTGTGAATCTAACATTCTTGAGCACTCATTGGGATTTGCTCAAAATTGGAGGCATTTCAGAACTTTGCCTTCATTATAACCCATAACTTTATGCTTTATGCATGCATTTAGCCATTAAATATTGCAGGTATTTCTGCTTTCATTTAGATTTGAATGCCTCAGTTCCACAATGAGCAATGGGCAGTTAAGAGCTAGCATTATCTTCTGAGGGCTCAGATTTGACAACTGAGATTTTATTTAAAATACATATACGTGCTATGTCATGTAATGGCTTCTCATTCCTTCCTTTCTTCCCCACTGTCACATTCATACAGCATACAAACATGTATATGCAGGATGATATTGATATGTCTTGCCATTCTTCACTACTCATCATTGAGCTTTGCTGGTACTGATCTTCCCTGATGATGCTTGGTGATAGGAACATTCTAGTCTAGTGTCTGTTGGGCTATATCAATACCTTTTGAAAATATTACATGTTCTTTTAAGCATACGATCTAGTAAAGTATCACATGTTCTTTTTTCTAGGCTGCTTCCAGAAAGCCATCACATATTTGTTTTTAGAAAAACATCTTTTCATGTGTCTGCTTTGGTAAAAATATCTTATTTATTTTGTTTTTGTTTTTTTATTGGATATTATATTTCCATTTCAGATTTTATCTCCTTACCCCATTCTCCTCTCCACCCAGGAACCTAGTATCCCATTCCCCTTCCTCCTGCTTTTATGAGGATATGCCCCTAGCAACCCCCCACTCCCACCTCCCCACCCTCAAATTCCCCCTCACTCTGTGTTCAGCTTTCATGGGACAAAGGATCTCCTCTCCAACCTATGCCCTACAAGGACATCCTCCCCTACATATACAGATGGAGTCATGGGTTCCTCCCTATGTGCTCCCAGGCTGGTTTAGAACCTGGGGAGCTCTGGTTGGTTGGTATTGTTGCTCTCCTCATGGGGCCACAAACCCTTTCAGCTCCTTCAGTCTTCTCTCTAATTTCTCCATTGGGAACCCACCCCTTGATCAGATCAGTGGTTAGCTGTGAGCATCTGCCTCTGAATATGTCAGACTCTGGCAGACCTCTAAGGAGACAGCTATATCAGGCTCCTGTCAGCATGGACTTCCTGACATCCACATCAGCCTCTACCTTTGGTGACTGCACATGGGATGGATACCCAGGTGGAATGGCCCCTCCTTCAGTTTCTGTCCCACACTTTGTCTCCATATTTGCTCCCTTGAGTATTTTGTTACTTCTTCTAATTAGGACCAAGGCATCCACACTTGGTCTTCCTTCTTCATGAGCTTCATGTGGTCTGTGAGTTTGAATCTTGGCTATTTTCAAGCTTTTGGGCTTATAGCCACTTATCAGTGAGTAAATACCATATGTGTTCTTTTATGATTGGGTTAACTCATTCAAGATATTTTCTAGTTCCATCCATTTACTTAGGAATTTCTCGAATTCATTATTTTTAATAGCTGAGTAATACTCCATTGTGTAAATGTACCACATTTTTGTATCCATTCCTCTGTTGAAGGACATTTGGGTTCTTTCCAGCTTCTGGCTATTATAAATAAGGCTGCTATGAACATAGTGGAGCATATGTCCTTTTATATGTAGGAGCATCTTCTGGGTATATGCCCCGGAGTGGTATAGCTGGGTCCTCAGGTAATTCTATGTCCAATAAAAATATAAGACAGTTTTTTAGAAAAACATCATATGACATAACTGAGTCTCTAAAGAAACCAGAAATTTTTACTTCATACATTTCTCCCTATGTTGCAATGAATTTTTCCTTATTGAAGATAGCTGGAGCAGTAAGACAAGAGAAAGAAATAAAAGGGATATAATAGGAAAAGAAATCAGAATACTCATCTGTAAATGATTGATAACATAAAACAGACACAAAATTTTTAGCTAGAAGCAATTAGAACTAATAAGTACTTTCAGTAAAGTGACAAGATATGAAATTAGCATATAGAATTTTTATTCACAATACTCTAAAAAATAACTTAGAGTAAACATGACCAAGAAGATGAAAGACTTATATTTTGAAACTTTAAAGAACACACATGGTATGCACTCACTGATAAGTGGATATTAGCCCAAAATCTTGGAATACCCAAAATACAATTCACAGATCACATGATCCTCAAGAAAAAGGAAGACCAAAGTTTGGATGCTTCAGTTCTTCTTAGAAAGGGGCACAAAATACTCATTGGAGGAAATATGGAGACAAAGTGTGGAGCAGAGATTGAGATAAAGGCCATGCAGAGACTTCCCCACCTGGAGATCCATCCCACATATAATCACCAAACCCAGACACTATGGTGGATGCCAAGAAGTGCATGATGACAGGAGCCTGATATAGCTGTCTCTTGAGAGCCTCTGACAGATCCTGAGAAATACAGAGGTGGATGCTCGCAGACAACCATTGGACTGAGCACAGGGTACTTAATAGAGGAGTGAGAGAAAGGACTGAAGGAGCTGAAAGGGTTTGTAACTCCACAGGAAGAACAATATCCACCAACTATATCCCCCAGAGCCTGACCATCCATTCAGAAGTAATTTACAGATCTAATGTAATCCTGATCACAATCCCTATGCCTTTTTTACATAAATATTTTTTTCTAAAAATTTAATATTCACATAGAAGCCTTTAATGTTGGAGGTATTGCCATGTCTAGCCTGAAGCTATGCTATAGAGATAAAATAATAAAAGTGGTATGGTACTGGTACAAAGGGAGAGATGCAGATAAATAGAACAGGAAGCACAGAGATAAATCCACACAATTACAACCACCTGGATTTTGCAAAGATGTCAAAACCTCACATTGGAGAACAAACATCTTCAAAAACTGGTATTAGAAAAGCCAGATATTTATTTCTAAAAGAATTCAACTATATACTTTCTTTCACCCTGAATGAAAATTAACTTCAAGTGAAGCAAAAACCTGAATATAAAGCCTGAAATTCTGAAATTGCAGGAAGAAAAGGAACTGATAACACAAGATAGAAGCATAGGCGAAGACTTTCTACAATGGGTTCTAGTGACTCAGGAAATGAGACAAAAGTCTGATAAATTGGACCTCATAAAAGAAAATGAGCAACTTTTCTAGAGAGAATAAAATGGCCAATCAAGCCTATGGAATGATAGAAAGTTTCAGCTACATATCAGACACAGGATCTAGGATGCACAAAGAATTTAAAAGATTATTTAAACAAGCAACCCAATAAAAAGTGGTTTATGGAACTGAACAGAGAGTTCTCAAAAGAAGGATGAATTGTCTCATGAACACTTTTTTAAAAAGAGCTCCATGTCTGTAGCCAATATGGAAGTACAAATTAAAAGTACTTTGAGATTCACACTCACCCTTTTGAAAATGGCTATAATCAAGAACTCAGATCTCAACAAATGATGACAAGGACCTGTGCAAACATGAACTCTTATTCACTCTTGGAAAAGAGGTTAACAGGTACAGCCTGTATGCAAACCCGTGTAGAGGCTTCTCCAATAGCTGCACATAGAACTACCATCTGATCCAGGTGTTGGATTTTTAGGTACATATTCACAGGAACTCTTGTATCCTACTATACAGATGCATCTTTGTTAATTGTCAATAGGTTCACAATGGGTAGGAAAGGGATTCAGCCTAGAGTCTATCAGACAATAAAAATGGTGTGTAACTATACAACAAAATTTTATCCAGCTTTAAAGAAAAATGAAATTATCAAACTTTGATAATTTTGAAATTATCAAAATAGATGAATGGGAAAAATTGTTGCTGAGTGATATAATTTAGGCTGAGCAAATGTTGCATGTTCTGTCTTGTATGTGGATGGTAGTGTTTGACCTGTAGTACCTGTGGATGCTAGGAAACTAGAAAGAGCGTCACTGGGGGAAATGTTCTAAGAGAAGAGATGCTATGCTCTAGGTGATGTGTATGTCAACTTTGAGGGTAGAAATATTTAACAGAGATGGGAATGAGGAGATAGAAGAGGGAAGGTTAACTGTAATAAAGGATGTACTAAATAGACGTATGAAATTCTACTTTTTTGTAGGCTAATTAAGTATAAGTTAAAGTAAAGGAGTTAAAGAAGGATATGCAAGATAACAGCTCAAGACAATGCATGGTTAAGCCAAATTCCCATTGCTAGATTTGAGAAAATAACTTTTGACTTTCTAGTTAGGAAGATTCCAGAAGTCTCCCAGAAGAATAGAGCTCTTCATTGTTTACTAGAACTGAATAATAAAATCCCATTGTGGAAGATATAACACCTCTTTGTTACAGAATATAGGGAAAACAGACTGGTCCTGAGTTGGAGGTTTCTTTTCTGCTGGCTATGTTTTAATTTGACAACAAGTGCTGTGTACACTGTTGAAGAAAAAAAAATGCTAACTACCTTACCCAGGTGTAAACTATCTGAACTCTAACACCAAGTTCCAGGCAGGATGTGCCACAGCAGCAATTGACACAAAAGTGTTGGAGAATAATCAATAACTCTATGATCGGGTTTGAAGCCTTTTCTATGGGAGAGAATCCATGTCAGGTACTGTAAATTGGATGCAAAAAAAAAAACAAAAAAAAACAAAAAAAAAACCATGGCTGGGAAGATCATGACTCTAGGGCAGAACATACTGTCAAATAGACAGGAGTCAAACTACCTTCTAAATGTTGATGTTTTATTCCCAAATATAAATGCTACCATTGCAGAAAAGATTCTGTTTGCCAAGAATAGCAGTGACTGTAGACACTCATGGCTGCTCAAATTGCTAAAGGTAAGGAACAAATCAGTGCTCAGGCTTTCTGCAGGGCATTTATATGACACCTGTAAGGAAAGATTATGGAAGAGGAGTGAAAAGAATGTAAGAATGGGAGATAGGCAAAAGAGCTGTGAGATGCTCTTTTCTGGCCATGATGCTGCCATAGCCACCATGTGCTTGCAGGAGTTGGAGTTGCCTGTACTGTGCCTTCGCGGATTGTATCTCTTATCAGTAAATCATAAACAGAAGAGCAGCGCATGGGACCCTTCTTATTGCTGGTCTATTGACTACTGATGATATTCCCTAGAATCTATTGGTAATTTCATTACACACAGTACCACGGCTGGTTCTTTTTAAAATCAGTACGTCACAAAACTGAGAAGTCATGAGTGTGAGAAGGTGACGTGTAGTGACGAGATGGGGGTTGATGAAGTTGAGTGGGATACAGAAAGGATGAATGATCGGCATCTACTTTATACATGTGAAATTGTCAAATAGAGCATTTAATGAAAACGAACTCTTGCTGCTATTTTAAAGTTGCCTCACGCTTTATCTTCCAATCGAAAGCAGGGTGAGTTTTCTATGGTGGCTGGACGCTTATGTTAAAACCATTAAAATGAACATATTGAGAACAGACATTTCTTTGAGTAAGAGGAAATGAACTAGATTGTGATTGGGTTTGAAGTTTATATCATTTCCAGGGATAAGAGGACTCTGATGAGTAGAAATTGATTGGACTGTAAGTTTTCTTGTCAATTCCTCACATGCGTGAGTTATGAAGTCTCATTCTGACAGTAGAAAATGAATTCACTCTGCTGTCTTGATTGCTTTCCCACAATGCTGCCCCCATGGCTCCCATCCAGTGATTGTTGTGGCAGGAGCAAGAGTGTGGTTGGCTGGATGGTGGGTTGCCCATACCCCATGAGGGCAAGCAACCTGAGTAGAGGAAGGCTAATCAAGAAGAGAATATTTCTCATTTCTTCAGTAGTCAAAGGCACAATTTCAGGTGGGGGGGGCTTTATCCATAAAGATATGATAGCTTTAACTTGCTATACCCAATATTAAGGAAGCAAGGGTAAGCATTTTTATGATCATTTCCTTGCAAGTTAGAATTTAGGATATAGTTATTTCTCCCTCGTGGAGGCCATTGGGAACACCTATAAGAAGTTTTTGGCCCCAAGCCCAGTATACAATATAGGGCAGAAATATTTTCCAGAACTGGGGCCATTTGGTGGTCACTAAAGCAACACTTGAAAATTATCTTGATGTGTAGTTGAAAATACCAGAGCAGGTAGGACTTATTTGCCCTGAATAATGGGCCATTATTCACACACTCAGACATGCTGTAAAGGGACTGGGCTCAGCAGGAACGAGGAATGTCTCTGAAGAAAAAGAGCAGATTGGTTTGAGTAATGAATTTTATACTCACTGATTTGGGGAGTTTGATCATTTTGATATATCTGGCATCAGTTTTGAGTATCTTATATATACAAAATAATTAATTTTTGGGGACTCACTGTCCTGAAAAATTTTTTTTTATACAATTAGTGTCCTTTTTACTCTCCAACTGAATAAAGTGAAGAGTCTTGATTTGTTTCTTTGTGATAGGAAATTGATTATTGATACAAGAAAATGTTGAAAGCAGACCATTAATTCAGGTGTGTGTGTGTGTGTGTGTGTGTGTGTGTTTATACAGGTCTCTTTAATGAGGGAAATGAGAGAACATCTTCTTTCAGGCATCGAGAATCTTAATATAACAGAATCAATTAGGAGCATATAATTTATGAGATATCTCATGTCAACCTCACTGTACATTTTTGTATTTTTTGTATTCTTTACACATTATAGTTTCTTTTAGATTAAAATTAATTATTTACTTACCAGAAGGAAGTGCTAAAGTTTATTGTTTCATTGACTTGCTTGCTGTTGTTATTCAACTACTTATATGTACATGTATGTTTGTGTTTCTGAGGGACTAGGAGTGAGCTAGATTTCCTGAAAGGCAGACAGGCAGGGAGAGGGGACATAATAAAGATGGTGAACTTCCAAGGTGACAGGCTTCTTTCTCTCTCCCTTGACCTCAGACAAAATCCTGTTAAGATAATTTTTTTCCTACCAATTGGTCTCCTTTTGTGGACTGATCTCACAAGTCTAAGGCCAGACCAGGATATGTTACTTCATACTTGTGGACATATCAGATTCCTTTTCATTGTTAAAACTGACCATCTATAAATTAGAGGATAGGACCCCCTGAAGGGCTCCCTAAAACCATTCTAAAATCAGACCTCAGCTTTCTAACTCTCTATGATACTTTGCTGAAAGTCTTTCTCTTTGTGACTTTGTGTGTGTGACTTGCTGTGTGTGTGTGTGTGTGTGACTTGCTGTGTGTGTGTGACTTGCTGTGCGTGTGTGTGTGTGTGTGTGTGTGTGTATTACCCCCCAAATAAAAGGCTTTCTTTACCATCTGTTTCTAACTGCTGCTGTTTGAGATTTCCTTTGCTGTTACTGTTTGGAGTTTGAGATTTTTCATGTCTTTAAATTCATTAACATGTACAGAAAATGAACCCAATCAAGACCCCTAAACGATAACATTTCTATCTATGCAAATATTTATATGCTGCTATAATTTCTGTTTTTTTTCTCAATGTATACAAATTGCTATGGATAAACTGAGACTTTTAAGAAAAATTGCACAGGTTTACTTTTAAAGGCAGTACAAGGTATTAGGTTGTCTTAAGAGCAGATAAGCCATCCGACACATGCGAACGGGTGTAGTGTTGCTAAAGTTGGGAAGAGCTGTGCTCTAGGCATTTGTACAGAAGTAACCTGGAGTGACATGAGATAGAATTGCATTGCCAGCGGTGCAAAACACCTTTGTATTTTGTGTGAACTGAGCATGGAATGTCAGGGGAGGAGAGGACTCACAACTAACTGCTTTGACATTGTTCTGAACTCCTTTAGAGTTTATGGCTGATATTTACTGAGATACAGCAAGCAAGAAACAAATAACTTAGTGGTTAGAAAAAAAAAAGATCTTCATCCTTGATATACCAAATTTATGTGAAGCTTCTAAGTATGTGCTGGTTATATAAGTCAGGACTTAAGTATAGAGCTGAGGAGCTTGGATTCAAATTTGCTTGTCATTTACATCTTACTTAAAGTGGTTGCGGTTGTGGTCATGTAATAGGGAAATAAAGCAAAGTGATGTATAATCCATCTGAGTACTGTACGTAAGGAAAGATGATAAATGGAAGGATGAGCAGTTGGCTATTCTAATAATTAATGTTTAATATTTTGGTTGGAGAAAAAGTTTCATCAAAACAAGCTGAGAGTGGATAGATAATGTGGCACAAACATACAGGGACACTGAAAGTTCCTGAATACCAGTGTAAAGAAAGTTTGAGAAGTAGGTGTCAACTGTGAGTATTGACAGAAGGGAAGGAGAGGAAGACGGAGAGGGGGAGGGGAAGAGGAAGGGGAGGGGAGGGGGGGAAGAGAGGGGGAGGGGGAGTAGAGGGGGAGGGGGAGAGGGAGAGATACAGAGAGAGAGAGAGAGAGAGAGAGAGAGAGAGAGAGAGAGAGAGAGATGCTTTAAAGCCAGCCATAAGGACATAAAATATCCTAAACTAATCTTGTAATATGGCAATTGCTGTTAACCAAGATAACAGTGCTGGCTTGGTGGAAATTCAGCCTGGTTAGAAGTCCTGCTTAGCTTTGAAAGCCAGTAGGCAGATTAACATATACAAGGTGCTCAGGAATCTTAGCAGACAAAATAAGCTGGTAAGGAAAAGAACTCTGTGGTCCAAAGGTCTTTGCCTTAAGTGTCCAGCAGCTTGCTTGTCCTTCAAGGGTTGGGATTGTGCAGTGACAGAAGCTGGCAGGAGACAAAACACCGAATATGGCATCAACAGGTATGGGGATGATGCAGAAACCTCATTTTATTTCCCTTTTCTCAATTAATTAAAAGGTGAGATTATCAGCTCCAGGAGAAAACAGTGTTGGGGTTTTGAGAAAAGAAGTGTGAAGTAGTCTGATTAGGAAAAGAGAACTCATTCATCATCAGAATGGAGGAGGAATGCGAGGCATGGAATCAGAAGTTGCAGTCAGTCTTCAAGGCAATGGAAATTCTAGGTTCTTCCAGACCACACTTTTGGTTTTTTAAAAAAATTCCTAATGTTGTTATCCAAGTGAATGAAGTTAGAAAAATGACTTCAGGCAAAATATGAGAAAATAATGTCGAGAGCAGTAGAGGTATGTATATGTACTGGCTGGTTTTGTGTGTCAACTTGACACAAGCTGCAGTTGTCACAGAGAAAGGAGCCTCCCTTGAGGAAATGCCTCCATGAGATCCAGCTGTAAGGCATTTTCTCAATTAGTGATCAAGGGGGGAGGGCCCATTTTGGGTAGTGCCATCCCTGGACAGGTAGTCTTGAGTTCTATAAGAAAGCAAACTGAGCAAAGCAGAGGAAGCAAGCCAGGAAGTAACATCCCACAGTGCCCTTTGCATCAGCTCCTGCCTCCAAGTTCCCTTTGTGAGGTTCCAAGAACCCTGTGTGAGTTCCTGTCTTGACTTCCTTTGGTGATGAACAGCAGTGTGGAAGAGTAAGCTGAATAATCTCTTTCCTCCCCAATTTGCTACTTGGTCATTATGTTTTGTGCAGGAATATAAACCCTGACTAAGAAAGTAAATTTACTGAGATAAGTATATTTACTTTCTAAGAAAATATATTTCCAAGTGAATATATTTATCTAGAAAGTGAATATATTTCTGTAACAATTCTTTTAAATACATAAAGAGTAAACCTAACAATAAAGCAATTTTTTTCTTTTCCAGCTAATTTAAGAAAGCAAGCAATTTTTTTTTTTTTGGCAGAAAGCCATAAAACATGTTTCATACAATCTATGAGCGATGATACTTACCCAGCGAGTAGGAGATTCAGGTAGGTTCAAGAGTGGTGTGTCACTCTGGTGAAGACAGGAAAGTGCAGACCACATTCTCTGTGGACATGAGAAAATCTATGGCAGGAACATCTCATCAGTTTTCAGACTCCTCCCGTGAGGATCTTCTCAGGAAATGTGGATTGACTGGGATGTGGTTTGAGGGCGAGCCAGAGTCTCAGCAAATAGTCCTAGTTAGCAGATTCACAATGGTCTTGGAATGTGTTTCTCACCAATGCCCAGAATCTTCATTCTTCAGCCTGCTCTCTCTCTCTCTCTCTCTCTCTCTCTCTCTCTCTCTCTCTCTCTC
>JANHMN010000011.1:44980704-45008450 GCA_030674055.1 Rhabdomys pumilio
CTCTCTCTCTCTCTCTCTCTCTCTCTCTCTCTCTCTCTCTCTCTCTCTCTCTCTCTCTGCATGTGTGTGTGTGTGTGGTTTGTGTGTGTGTGCACGTGAGCGTGCACATGTAAATGCTAAGATGTGTATGCCAGTAGAGACTGGGCAAGGCACCAAATGTTTTCCTATATCATATCATATCATTATTTACCTTATTATTTTCTTATATTTTGCCTGAAGTTTGTAGTTTCAGCTGGGATGTCTGGCCAGTCTATTTCCTACCCTCAAGATTACAACATCTTCCTAGCTATGTCCTGTGCAGAGCTGTTAGCTCACCCGTGGACATGGGTCCTGTTGGGCGGAGTTTTGGACCCTGCGTGTCTGCCGTGTGGGAATTTGACTGAGTTCCCTCTAAGTGGCACCAGGGAGGATGAGGCCGGGCTCCACCTGGGCGCAGGGAGATCTCAGTCTGCAGTCCCTCAGGGTCAGAGATCTTGGATGGGGACCCCAGACAAGAAGGCTTGTGGGGATGACTGGTCTCAGACTCCTGGGCTCCCAGGTGCCATTGGGAGCTGCGGGAGCTTCGGAAGAGTTGAGACTGGGGATATGCGGGCTGGACCAGTCTGGTCACAGTTGAGAGGGGCTAGAGGGAGAGCTCAGGTGGTGCCCTGCGGGGTGAGAAACTCTTGGTTACCGGCACTCGCTTGGCTGGATCAAGGCTGGCTTGCTTGAGTTGGCAGGGCTCCACAGTGGGAACATAGAGAAGTCCTCAGCGGCAGATAAGGCAGCTGCAGTGGCTCATTAGTCAAAGGCCTTCTCCACGGTTTCCCATATGGGGGGAGAGGGGGAACAAAGACACAAGGAAGTTCATGGTTTTAAAGGGTTTATTGTCATGGTGGAAAGTGTATGAATCTGGCTGTACCACCCATCTCTCTCAGGGCAGACCTGAGTTAAACAGGGAGGAATGAGGGAGGAGGGTCTGGGAAGGAATACTTAATTGGCCACGCCCTCCGACCTTCAGGCATCTCATTAATATGGAAATGTCTCGAGGCTCTGAGGCCTGTAGTCACACCCTCTACCTGTGGAGAGGTTGGTAGGGGTGTTGCCCTATGTGATTGAAAGGTGCTGATCAATGGAGGTCTTAGACCGCATGTCAGGCGCCTGGAGTCTGGGATTGTGGTGAAATGTATGAAGTCACTTGGCAGGGTCTCTGGCCATCTTTAGCCAGTGCTCTACCAGAAACTAAGCTATTCTTCACGGTCTCACAGTCCTGTATGGGTGCTGAGGCTGTGAACTTTTGTCTTTATGCTTGCACAAATACCCTTACTTACTGAGCCTCCTCTACAGCCCCAACCCAGACTCTTGATTGTCTTCATGCTTCTACTCCTATGTCACAGGATACAATGGCATTAGAAATCCTAGACAAATGCAAACTTACTATCTCATTGCTGTTCTAGACAAATAAGAAAAATGATTTTTTTCTTCATTGTTCCACATAGTTAAGAAAAATAACCAGCATTTGTTCTACTCTTTCTGTTAAAGATCACTTTCAAATATTTGTCTTCTGATTCTTAAATTGAGTCCATTAAAAATAAGCACTCTGTATAGGGATGCAAAGCCATAATAAAATCTATTTTGTACAATAATATACATTGGTTAAGAAATAAGAGAAAGTCTAGGAAGACAGCTCAACTGTAAAGTGCTTTAAAAACCTAGGCCATTGGCATATGCTTGTGATATGAGCTCCGGGAAGGCAGATATAGGCAAATTCCTTGCTAGCCAGTCATCTTACCTTACTTTCTAGCTTCAGGTTCCAGAAATAATGATTGTGTCTCAAAGAAACAAGATGAATGATTCCCAAGGGCCATGATCTGAGGTTTATCTCTGGTTTCTACATGTATACACACACATGTATGCATGGAAACAAGTATGTACCTGCACCCACACAAACTTGTACATATACAAACAAAAATAATAAAAACTGATAGTACTTTTATTGATGAAGTTGAGAAAGATTTGAAGATTCATTTGCACTAACATGTATGAGAAAGAGGCAGAAAAAGAATGAGGAAGCTGTTTTTCATATTTTCAAATTGCCTTCTGATCATGAAATAACACTAAGTCAGTACATTAAAAACTAAACCAACTGTGACACATTTGCTGGATGGGAGATTCTGTATTCTGTAGCCAAGTTTTATGCTTAGTTGTTACATCTTTCCTGCTTAAAATCTGAATGTGTGTGTGTGTGTGTGTGTGTGTGTGTGTGTGTGTGTGTAAACAAAAATGTGTCATTGAGGAAATTTCTAATAATAAATGATATAAATGAAACCATCTTTGGAAGAGACTCTGCCCAAATCTTGCCTCCTGAACGTGTGACAACTGAGTCACAGAAAAATTAAGACTTGTTCAAGGTCATTTGTCTTGTTAATGGGATTGTAACTAAGAATATGTCTCTTGACAGCTACCTCAGTATGTTTTTTATGCTGTCTGTAAAACTTGACCACAAAGCCACCAAATCTGAGAACTGCAAAGGACCTGGGAGACTGAGTTCCAAAGTTCTCATGTCACAAAAGAGGAAATTCAGATCTAGAAAGTTCAATTGTTTCGGAAATGTTATATAGTGAGTGTTAGTAGGAAATCAGAGTGAGACCATGTCTGCTGAAGGTTTTGACTGTGGACCATAAATGACAGTATGACCATGATAGATTTGAAGGCAGACATGCCCAGCCCCATTTACTGATGTATTAGAGAATCGAATGAAGTACAGTCTTGGAGTGCAGAGATTGCTCAGTGGTGAGAGTTGAGTCAGTGTGTGTGTGTGTGTGTGTGTGTGTGTGTGTGTGTGTATTTAGGGATGATAACTTGGTATGCCCATGTGAGGACAAAATTGGTTCTTAGAACCAATGATAATGATCTATAGGTATGTCAGACTGCTTTCAATAAGCATCGCAAAGATTGAGGATCCCTAGAGCAAACTGGGTAGGGAGACTCACTCCTCAGATCAGTGAAGTGTGGTTGGATTCAGAGAATCTGCCTAAATAGATAAAGTGGAAGAATTATTGAAGGAAATTTCTGATATCAATATTAGGTATCCACTTACACTTGTCCATATACATGCAAATATACCTAAGAACACATGAAATTTTACAAAAAGGGAAGTCGTGAATTCTTTGCCTGATGAGGATCAAGAAGCAGTCATTCCATCTGAGACAGTGAAGAAAAGAAGAAATTGGTAAGAAGACTTCTCTGTAGTAAATTCTTGCACTGATTTGAACTTCCAGGTTATGGGGGATGTTTGACAGTCACTTTGAGAAGCATGAAGTCTTGAAGCCCATGAGAGCATTCTTTACACCCTACACCCATATTTTGGTGATAGAGTTGAGGTCTGCACTGGAATTGCTTGACCTCCACACAGTTCACACAGATGAGCATTTTTTTTTAATTAACAACCACATATTAGCCATATAAAAGAAAGAGCCTTATCCTTAGCACCACCTCAAGGATCAAGACACAGTATGGTGCCTCCCATGGAGGAAGAATGAGAGATTTACCACTCAGAACAGAGCTCTGTTCTCTATGCCAGACAAGGGCTTATTAAAAATCTTCTTCTGCACTAAAGAAACACAGGAAAAACAATTGGGCTCTCAATGTCTCTCAGTATGGCACAGAAGAAACTAACATTTTTAAAAATTGTATTTATTCTATTCTTCTGAGAATTGCACACAAGAGTATTGTATTACTATCATTTTCATCCCATACTCCCCTCTAATGCCTCTCTGTGTCCCCTCACTCACTCTATTTCAACATCATGACCTCTTTTTAAAAAATCATTATATATATATCCAGCTGAGTGTGTGTGTGTGTGTGTGTGTGTGTGTGTGTGTGTGTATTTAGGGATGATAACTTGGTATTGGATACCCCCTTAGGGAGGGACTTTGACCCTGAAAAATTTTTCCTTTCTTTCTTAGCAGCCGTCAATTTTCCACAGCTCTTCACTGATAAGGCCTTGTTGCTGATATTCCTCTATCTACTTTGGGATGTCAGTTATTGCCATTTGCTGCTCTTGCGCAATGACTATACTGTTAAGATTTCAAGGGTACCATTCACTGGAATATATAGAAAATATCTTGTAGCAGAACATCCTGGCTCTCTAATTGTCCATTCTTTCTTCCCCATGTCTACATTGTTCCCTATAATAATGTATAGTAGTTTGTTTGTAGATACATGTATGACCTGGGGCTGGGCACTCCATGGTTAGCTGTTTTCTTCATATGGACTAGTTGTGGATTTAAGTGATGGTCTCTGTCAAGAGCAGATAAATTGTAATAACATTCACTCAAAAAAAAAATCCTTTCTTTTATATATAGAGAAAAGGAAGACTCTGGACAGATCAGTTGGAAAATATGACAACTGCAAGAGAACAGCCTCAAGCAAGTCTCATCTGGCAAAAATATTAATAGTCAAGTTTATTATTGTTCAATGAGCATTCAACATGGTAAAAACAGGCTATGTTTGTTTTATCAGTATGTTAAAATATAGTGTTTTCTATGATTTATCCAGACCAGTCATTATTTGAACTGTCAGAATGTTTAGCAACAGTTGAGAACACACAACTCTAGGGAGACAGAACTAAAGTTATTCACAGTTTCCAGAAGAAAGACCCATCATGTTTGAATGTGTTTTCCAAAAGCTCATGTATGTGAACCTGATCCTAAAATTTAGATAACAGCTACATTTGAAGATGGAGATCTTGGTAACCTGTTGATAAACTGATGATATTTGGGCTACCCAAAATGGCTTTGGATGAGGAAGTGTGAGTTCTCTTTCTCTGTGCGACTCTCCCTTCTGTACTAGTATTTAAGATGAAGATTTTCACCAATCAATAGTGCAAAAACTCTGCACTTCTCATCCTATGGATAGCATAGAGCTAAATAAATTTTCATTGTTTTTTTTGTTTGTTTGTTTTGTTTTTGTTTTTACTTTTTCTGATCTGCTTACTGGTATTTTTGTATAGTAGCAGAACACAGAATAATATGATGTGTTTATGATAAGAGTTCTTTATACAGTTTCATCTTGGTTCTAGGACCCCTTGCATGCACTCAAGTGTTCAAATAAAATATCTGAGAATGGACAGAACCAATGCTATAGTTTGTAGCTTTATTTTCTATTAAGCCTGAATAAAATAACTTGAAAACTATTACATGAGAATAATTACATGAGTAAACAACTTATGTAATATTGAAAAGCATTAGTGTTTCTCTCTCTCTCTCTCTCTCTCTCTCTCTCTCTCTCTCTCTCTCTCTGTGTGTGTGTGTGTGTGTGTGTGTGTGTGTATTTGTATGTGCAGGTGCATGTATGGTATGTATGTATGTGGAATCCAGGTATCCTAATCTATTCTCCTGAGCCAAGGCCTCTCACTGAACCTGGAGCTTGCTTTTTTTAGGCAAGTGGGCCACCAGTAAGTTCAAACAGTCCTATTGTCTGGTTACCTAGCCGTTTTCAGTGCTGAGGTTACAGGCATGATTGGCCATGTCAGGCTTCTGTGAATGCTGGAGATTTAAACGTTGTGCCGCGTTCTTGCCCAACAAATGCTTTTGCCCACTGAGTCATCTACCCAACCCCACTGAAGGTTTTCCTTCATTATTTCTTTTAAAATAACCTCATTGAATAGGTCTGCATTGATGTTTTCTGAGCAAATGAATGAATGAAATAACGCATGGCAGAGACTTAGCATTAGAAAGCAGGAATAAGTGCAGACACTCATGACAGCTGGGAAGAAAGTCAACCTTGAAGGTAGCTAGCAAAGAAACCCATGAACAACTGGCTGTGTGTCAAACTGACCACTGGGCCCATCCTGACTCTGTGGCATCGGGAGTGAGATGTAAATGCGGGTCAGCAGAGTCATTTTACTTTGATCAATCTGTATCTACAATGCATGTCCATGCTTGCAGTCAGGAAAAGAATGCTTTGAGCTAGCCGGCCTGTTTCTAAGGCCATGAAGCTTGCAATAAATCTTGTTCTTTTCACCTCCAAAGGATAAAGAGGGACAGCAGGAGCCCTGGCTTTTCTCTGCCACAAGTGGCTCTAACATATGCTCAGAATCATCATCCCTGACTTGTGTTCGCATAACTGGACTGCAGCACCAGCAGGGCTTCCTCCAGGGTCCGTGTAAAGTTACAGCACTTTTTTTGAACAGGGAGGCATAGATGTCTAAAAGAAGTGACTTCCGGAACAAGTCAAGTATTGCCAGACAGTTCTGTTTCACACTAGGGGTGTGGAAGATGTGGTTATAACTGTGGGCTTTTATTCTTTGGCTAATGTCAGCATGCTAATAACACAGGCAACGTTACTGTCACATTCCAAGAAACACATGTTGATATATCAATGATAGAATTCAACAAAAGATATGTCAAAATATCATTGAGAAGGGAAACAATGATATTGTTGGATTTGTTTTGAAGGGACCTACCCTTTTTGTTACATCAACCAATAATCGTCCTATTCTATGAGCATTTAAGAATGAAAAAACAAAAGTGGGGGTGTCTAAGCTAGCCCAGTAATTAGTGCCTTCAGAGTTTGATGGCATTCTCTAAAATGCTTTAATTATATTTTGAAAATCATATATATATATATGTATATATATATATATGTATATATGTGTATATATATGTATATATGCATATATATACACATATATATGTATATACATGCATATATACATATATATACATGTATGTATACATATATCCTTTAATTATTTAGTCACTCCAAGTATATGACTAGATTATTTAATAGTGCATTGATATATGTTTCTGTTTTTCACATTACATGCCACTTCAGATTTTTCTGTAACAAACTATATAATTCTGTTGAGCATAAGAGTCATTTTTGCTGTCTCCAACAGGCCTGCATCTTATGTATACATTTGAGTAAATGTCAACTCTGGAAAGTTAAAGAGCCTGTTTGAGAGACTGAAACTACTCATCTGTCCCACAGAAGTGTGATCACTCTTCCAAAAGTTATCATATGCAATCATATGTTGACTGACTTAGTAAGTAGCAACAATTAACAGTGTTAATCGCTATTCTTGACTATATCATTTATAAAGTTTATAAATTATTTTTCTATTCAATCTTCCAAATGTGCATGTTGTCTGAAAAACTCTCTCTAGGGCCTACAACGTGAGAGAGTAAAGAAGATTGTAGAGATTGCTATGCCACCATGGTAACTCATCATAACCTTATGGAATCTCTGCCTCAAAGCCATATTATTTTCATGAAAACACCAAGAAAGGAGAAACCGGGAAAGGATTCCTGTTGCATCACTTTTCATTACTATCATGGTGCCTCTCTAGAGCAAGCATCTGAGGAAGAAACTGTAGGTTAGTACTTGTGTTTTATAAAAAGTTGTGTTTCATACAGCTTTTAGTTTGCTCTATATACCATAAATCCAGTTGTGGTATGTGTTTCGGGGTACAGCTATGGTTCTGCATTTTCCATTTCCTCCCTCTCAGGGTGTTCAGAAGAGGTGGGGTTGTGAAGGGGCCAGGTGTGGCTGGGAGTGAGTGAGGAAGGCATCTGATGACTTTCAGTGAAACAGCCCTTTTAATCAATCTTAGCTTGTGTATATACCTTATTCAGGATGGGCATAGGCTTTATTCAGGGCAGAAAGTGGGAAGGAGTTTTCAGGGTGAATCTTTGGCTGGAGTTTAAAGTACTGTGAATGACTCATTTTTATGGAGAAGCATTCTAGGAATTCCAGGTACTTGATGTATGGCTTCTTATCAGGCAAAGAGGAAGTTGAACTTGTAGGTCTGCCTTTCCCAGGTAGAGTGTGTGGGGCCCAGGATCCCCAGACAAGATCAGAGAGGTAGAATAAGGGAGTCTTTTATTTTGCACTGGGATCAAAGGATCTATCTGGTCATGGTATACTGTGACCTTAATTAGCAGGGTTTCCCCACATCTAGCAGTGGTTTAAATACAATTATCTGAAGTTCAATTGGATTTATTTGAACCTCTGATATTCATCAGAGAAGACCCAGATAGTTTCCTACCTGTGACCATCACATTCAGGTTTCATTCATTACACAGTCTTCTGAGAAGTTACCAAGGACTCAGGACTGCCTGAGTAATTTGACTAGAACTTCTCAAGACCCATTAGCCTCAATGAAAATTCACCCTAAGCTTTGGAAAACCAATAAGAGCCAATAGAATATGTTTGCAGGTGATCAAAAAGCAATTAAGGAAACCTGTGGGGGTCCTGGTAGGGTCTGGTCTGCATAGGTAGGAGAGGAGATCCTAGGTCCCGTGAAGGCTAGACACTGAGTGGGAGGGAATTCGAGGGTAGGTAGGTGGGAGGGTAGGTGGGGGCACATCCTCATAGAAGCAGGAGGAGGAGGGGGGATGGGATAAAGGCTTCCTGGGTGGGGGAATGGGGTAAGGGGATAAAATCTGAAATGTAAATATAATATCCAATAAACAAAACAAAACAACAACAACAACAAAAAAGAAGAAACTTTCCATCCAGTGCCTATTTTCTTAAGCCATAAATATATGAATTAAAATTCTTTAAGTCCAGGCTGTGGTCTGAGAACAGATTTCTCTCCAGGCTTCATTATATGAATCAAATATCCAAGAGAGTAAACAACTTTTCCAGGCTAGTCTACAAGCTCTCCCAAGTGCATAAATATATTGTAATAATCAATATCTGTTTTAAGGAAGTTGCCTCCAGGTCTCCCCATGGAGACACTGCTTACCTCACTTTTCACCCCTCCCCTTTCCACATGTTATCCCCAGCACGTCTTCTGCTTCCTGCTTCTGGTTCTCGCACATCTTTTTTGCCATGTCTGTACTATATGCCTCTCACATGTGTTTTTGGCTAATGACATTTCCAAAGTTTACACTCAAATCAATCACATTCTCTTCTGTGAAGACATTACACACTGCACTTCTCCTATAAATAAAACATTACCTGTCATCTTTACTTGGGTGTTTGGGAGGAGGCATGGACAAATTGTATTTTGTTGCTTTTATACATATCAGAATTAGCTGTTTGTTACCTGACCATTTCCTGAAAGGCAGAACTCATTGCTCATCTAGTGATTACATACAGATTAATGACTTTATTAGTGATTTTTATCAGTGATTTATTGACTTTTCAATAAATTCCTTAAAAGATAGGCAAATGAATATTATTTTTATATATTCTTCAATTTTAATTTTTAGAATCAATTAGAAAATAGTTCTAAACAAACTTCTTCCTGTTCAGTTGATGTTGCTGGCAACTGTTTCATTATGGTTTGTTAGTTAGCATGCCCATGGGTGATTTTCATCTGAGGACCAAGTGTGTTTGTTATAACATCCAAGGAAATGATTGTTTCCTTCTCATTCAGAAGTTTGTCTTCAAGCTAGTAACAAAGAACCATTCATTTTGTTTACCTGTACATTATGTGGTAATTTTACTAATCCTTGAAGTATCCAAAGAAGATTATGCAGACATGGAATTCCAGCCAACAGAATATCTTTATTAGTCCACCAGTGAATACACTGGGTGTTTGAGATCCCAGTACAGACATGATCTTTTCTTAAGGTGAACTTGTAAGCACACAAAACACATCCTAGGTTATCATAGCTCACTTAACATAACCAGTTTGACAGAGTGGAACTATAGAAGCAAAAAAAATAAAAACAAAAACAAAATCAAAAACAAAAACAACAAAAACCAAGCTTAGTACATTTCAAGAATTTTCCAAAACTATAGATTTCTGATAGACTAGGTCTTTGGTCTTGTTTTAGCAGGTGTTGCTGCTTGCATGCTGGGTTTTGAGGCCTGAATGATACTTCCATTATGGCATCAGTTGTGCTAAGTTCTGGGGGCCTATTAAGGTCTAGGAGTCTATAACACTAATGCAGTGAATTCTATATTAGACTAATTGTGAATAGCATGTATGCAATGTGTGTAATTATGTATGCACATAAAACTAATGAGTTGGCGTAAATAAGATTTTTTCCTGCATAATCAACAGTGGAAAATAATTTATTTTTAAAGCACACTAACTCAGGAAGCAATATGCCATATGGCTTATATCAGAAAGTGACTATTTCACTGTGACCAGATTTGAAATTTCTTCCAGATTATTTTTTTTAATATAATAAGCAGAATGCAAGAACAATGATATATACTTCTATAATCTTCCAGAAGTTGTGAATAGGAATAGGAAAAATATAATCAATATTGTAAATGCTTTAGGAAAATATTAGAAACACATATATGAGAGTCATATGTAGTCATGACGACTAAATAATATATTTGATTTGAAAATGTAATGACAGATTGACACGATGAAATGAATATTTCATGACTCTGATCAATGATATGAAGGTTTATTCATTCATTCATTCTTGCAAATTCTGAAGTATCTTGGAGACTAGAGGATATAATTTGAATAGTTTATCAGGGAAATCTGGCTCAATTAATTCATTTACTTCATGAGAAAAAGAGACAACTACATATACTTAATTATCTACATTATCTCTTAGGAGTGATCTGATTTCCTGAGCACTTTAATCACCCACCATATTTGTATTCATACAGAGGTGATGAACATGGCCTGTGGACCAGAAGGACAACATTAAAAGAAGGCAGAAAACCAACTGGTAATTCATTAACCCCAGAAACAGGATGATCATCAGGGATATTTACCATCTCATGTCGCTAAATTCAGAGCATCAGCTGCTGCCTTCAAAGTTTCTCAAGTTGCTCAGATTACACGGAAACAGACTGATCCCTCACTCTCTCACCAAACCTGTCCCCATCTTCTCAGATGACAATGTCATATCTGGATTTAATAGATCACATTAACAAAAACAAAACAAAAAGATAACTATGTTATTTTTGCCATATACATAACAACTTATACATAAATCTGTATTTTATTTTAAGTAAACTATTATATATACTGTGTCATTTTTAGAAAGAGTGTTTTTTGCCACCATAACTCAGAAGCTCTTTAATGATCGTTTTTTAATATATCCAAAGGGCACTACGACATTTTGACATATGCCATCTTTCCTACAGAAAATGAAGGATATATCTCTCTTACCTAGCTGCGTTTCTTGCCAATGGCTTTCTGTACAGACTGTAGCTTCTTTATGTGTGGGAAGTTAGGTATTTCATTTAGGCATCCTTTCTCTGTGGATGATCTTTTAATAAGAAGATGGCTTACTTTAGACTAGTTAATAGTTCATTTGAGTTTGTGCATAATACATGATACAGGTTACCAGAGAAGTGTGTTTAGCTCATTGCAATCTAATACTTGCAAATCAACTAGCACAGACTATTATACATACATCAACATGTATTGTGCATTTGCTGTACAGACTGTGACTTACATGATGAAAACACATTACTTGTTACTTACTGTTTGACTAAGATCTACGTAACCTCTAGAAATATGGCAACAATACCAAGTTATGTAAAATACAGTATTTTCTTTAAAGAAAAGAGCAAACCTGGATTCATTCTTCATCTACATTCCTCCCGACTAGCTAACTAGTTTCTGTACTTCTGTCAAAGCCAGAATGCTAGACCAACAAACAAAGACCTCAGACTTTATTGGTTTTAATTTCTTCATTCAGTGAAAGGAGTTTGGACTTACAGATCTTTGAAGTTTCTTGTGACTCTAACTTTCTGTGACAATTTTCCCTAAGTCCAGATGTTTAATATATTGAATATCCCTAAAGTAGAGTGCCAGATAAATAGTTCATAGCTCACATGATCCACAGCCAAATTACACGGAAGAAACCTTTTTGTGAAAAAGTGCAATAATTCTGTAATCTTCTAGTCCCTTTTGAGAAATGTTTGATCTTTAGTTTTATTTATTTTGAAACAAGGGTAGTCGAAAAATCTACAAAAAACAGTAAATAAAAGCGAAGTTTTAAGATAGTGCTCTTTACCTTACCTTGAAGAGGTCATTGTAGACTTTTCTTTAAAAATGTCACAGTTTTGCAATCTTTATTATATTTTGAGATAGAGGCTTGCTATTTAGCCTTGCATGAACTTGAACTTAGGCTCTTTCAGCCTCAGCCTCCTGAGTGCTACTAATACAAATGTGAACCCCATGCATATCTGGCTAGTTGTTGATAGCCGTTTGCCTTGTCTTCTGTTTTTTAGTTCTGAAACTCTTCAGGTAGTTTACTTTAGTTTTTATTGGAAAATGAACATCTGACATTTCTGTTTAGATAATTCAGTGTTTTCAAGAGATAGTGAGTCTGATCTTGTTTACCAGTGTTATTATAAAACATGTATGATTCATTCTGCATAGCTTCTTTTCTTTTGGATAAAAAATATAAAGCTAGTCCTGAGCTATCTCTACGAGAATAAAGATAATGAATGGATAACTAGAGTGTTTTATCTTTCTTAAATCAAAAAAACATAGACTCAAAATCTCTTCTGCTTATCTGACAGGTGTGTAGTGGCTTTTGGAATTTCTGGAGAGAGATGATGATTATTTCTGTACCTTTACAAACATCTAGATCTACAGCTGGATCTGGTGAGATTATCCCTGGATACGTTGTGAACTGCCATTAAACTGCCATTATCGTCATAGCATTAGAGAATGTACAGGGATGGTCATCTTTTCATATAAGAGAGGCTGTTTGTGTTGGCATCTCAGAGCAAGTGATGAGACATGTGTACCTTCATTGACAAGAGACCTTTTTTTTTTTTAAAGGAAAGTATTCTTAAAGTCTGGCAGGTGCTCAAATTCTTTGTTTACTTTTAAAATCGAAGAAATCGAGGGTAGGATAGATAGTTTCTAAGGAATAGTTGCGATTTTACAGCTGTGGTCTGAAGAAGTCACGAGAGAGGACATTACATGTCCAGAGTCAAAAAATGTTTGCAGTACGCTGTGAGGACAAACCACAATGTTATTAAACTGCAGCTGCTCTTCTCTTTTCCAAAGAGACTCAATAGAAATGGGATTTGTTCCCACAATAGACTTCAACCTGTCCATCCATTCACCTGAAAGGTGCTCACTGTTCCTGAAAAAAGTCAGGCAACAGCATCCTGTACCTCTGGGCAGTCAGTTCTTCAGCAAAGTTCCATGTCCCATGTGAGTAAAGAGAACTCAAATATTTCCAGACCTGACACAGTAGCACGGGAACAAGGGGCTGTGGTTTTGCTTGGCTCAGCATAAGGAGCCTGTCTCCTGAGGAGAGTGTCTCCACTTTCCTTCTGAGAAACCAAGCCATGTTGCTCTAACTGATATCATGACAAAGCTCTGGCAAATGACATGGGGACTCAGTGTAGTTTTGTGTCAATTATGTTATAAATTATGCAGCTGTTGAGTGTTGTTTTTCTTCCCGGAAGAAAGTAAAAATTACCCGGGGAGAGCAAATGGGAAGAAACAGCCCAGTGTAATGATGCCTTTCCCTCATGTCCTCTGAAACTCATTTGTTGCAAAGAACACTTGAATCCAAAGGAACATGATTTTTTTTTCTCAGAAGTCACAACTCTAAAAACAGTTTCAGGCCTTCTTTCTCACTTTTCTCTTCTTTTGTTAGATGTGTCATTTTAGATTTCCTAAAGATCTTCCTAAGATCATGGAGATATGTCAACAATATAAAACAATTTTTTAAACTAATAGTTAATAAAGAAAGAAGATAGGCTGACTCCTTGCTGAGTCTCAGTCTTCAAACTGATCACTGCTTACAGAAGTTGATTAATGTAGATGTTCAAGATGTGATACAAGCCAATAGTCAGCACATTACACCTTTGAGATATTCGTAGATATTCTTTCTCTGATGCTTTCTTTTACAAATACTAATTTTACAAACCTATACAAAAATAACATTCTTCCCTGAGAGATCTATTAATATAGTGAGTGATATAGATTTTCATTAATATTACATTATGATTGTTAATATCAAGATAAAGTCAGTGTTTCAAAATGTATACTGAGGTCTCCCAGTGTTTATCATAGTGAGGGATCACTAACTGACATATCTCTAAAACATTCGAATATGTCTTCTTTGGTCACGTTTATGTCCATTCAGTACCTTTATTGAAAGTCTGTTTCATGCCCTATCATACTTTGGCTAAGAAGAAGGACTAGATTTGTCACTCTGTACTCAACCATTACGCATGTTCTAGAGATGTACTTTCCAGATATTCTTATTCTTGGTAGTGTCAACTCTTCATTGATATTATTCTAAGTCTTCCTCTAAAACCATACTAACTTTTTCCTTAAAACCAAATTTAATATCAACTGTACTAAATGCTCAGCCACACCATCCCAACAAATTCTGTAGAAAGCAAGTTAAAAGACAGTATAAAGTATTGCACTATTATAAGTGACCATATTCAATTTCTGCTTTGACTCTCTTGTTAAATATAGGATACCTCAAGAACTTCATGAGCAAAGACTTGGAGGATTTATTATGATTATTGAAGCTTTTTCAGAAACTCTGACAAATATTTCTTTTGAGCACTTTAGAACCATAAGAAAAGGAAGCATTTTATTTACCAAGAAGATTCATTAAGTGTACTTATTTATAAAAGATATTTTATATTAAAAATGAATATAATTTTAAGTATTTTTCATTTACAAACACATAAATTGTCCTGTACATATTCTTCGTTAGCATTGGTCTTACCAGTTTCAAACCATTATTCTTTTCAGGTAGTAAATATCTTTCTTGTACTCATGAACACTTTTCTATAACAAAGTTGGCGAAGTAAATATTTGCTTAAACTCTTCTAACTCTGTTCACCTTCCCAATACAGCACAGATGATCATTTCACGAGTTCATAAGACTTTCATGAAGTTGAAGTGAGAAAACATATGTTAAGCATCTAGTGAAGTGCTCAGACCACGATTCCTATTTAATACATATCAGCTTTCTCCCCCGATTTTTTTCTCTCCTTTCCTTTTTTCTCTGAGGCATGTGCTGTCTATTAATATTTCTGTCCTCCATATTGCTAGAATAAACGATGTCTACGAAAATGCTAATACCTAAAGTTTCTGATCTTTAGATTAGACTCACTTAACCGTTTTCCTAAGCACTTAGTAATACAATGACATTTTGCTTTCTAACAAGTCCTTTTCCTTTATTCAGAAGTGTCTGAGGAAAACCCCTTAAGGAAGCCAACTTTTCATAAATTTACAAATTCAATGCTTCATTCTTCTGCTGCCATTTTCCAACCTGTCAGACACATCTGTTTTGCTTTTGCTTCAGTGGGCTCTCTGCAGGAGCCTCCTTTCTGACATGATTATCCAGCAATCTCATTTTTAGCTCCTTGCATTGGCAGCTCCCTCCTGAACTGCTTTAAGATATTTTACAGATTCCTCCTCTGTTAGTGACTCTTCAGAGACTACTTGTGGGGGGATGAATTAAATCATCGACTCAAGTGTCATCCTAACCTCTATGTTCAGTCTTTTTTCCTAAGTGAATAAATTATGTTCTGTGGCTCCTATCTAAAGGGAGGTGCAATTGTGCACCTCCTTCCCGGGAAGACTCCCAGCCAAACTAAATTTTAGACATTTAGCAATAGTACTACTACTGGTCTCAAATGCTTTACGACTCTAGGATGTCTTGTAGCGAAGATCAGATTAGGCCGGTTCAGAGTCCCTTTGGGCCAAATACTAAAGTGTTGTGTTCTTTCTCCATTGAGATATTTTCCTCCAAGAAATAAGGATTTCTGGGTCCCACCTGCAAGCTACACTTTCCCCAACAATCCATTATCCTACATGACATATGACATCTCCCTTCTCAGAACAGTTTCATTGCACACACCCCCACCCGCCCAGGAATGCCATCCAGAGTGGCAATCATTCACTTTGATGAACTTACTGAATTATAAATTTCCTACAGTTGAAGCTTTCTATTTTTCATCCTCTCCTCACGTGAAAAATAATACTTCCTTATGTATGGACTTCTTTTACTTTTAGGCATTTTGGTCCACCACTTGGCTTCTGCTGTAGCTGAGATTCTCATCATGATATAATTGGAAATAACTACTTTCTGATTTCTTTCCTGAATCTATTTCTTTCTAATGTTTTCTCCACCTTGTTAACAACATTTCTTTTGAGTACAATAGAAGATTATATTGATTGTCTTTTAAAGTTTCCTGAGAAACCTCCTATTAGCTTATGTTTTTTTTTTTTAAACACATGCTTTTTGAGATTCTTTAAAATGGAGAGTCTGCTTCTTGACGTGTAAAGTTTCTCAATTTAGCTGCTCTTGCCTACACTTCTAAACCTATAACAATAATTGACCCAAGAATCAAAATCCCATTGCTAGTTTATGTAATTTTACACTTATATATTTCTATCTGAAACATATTTAAAAACTTCAATATCACCTTAAAGATTAGTTAAAATTACCAACCATTAACACTCAATCAACACTGTACCATCAATTTATCATCTTATTGAGCCTCTGCATCTTTATTTATAACAGCCACGTGTTCCACAGTAGCTTGCATTTGCATTTATTTCCTCCACACTAGAATAGAGGCTTTGTGAAGGTGTTCAAGAAATACATATTCTTTGAGAGTGCATGGCAGCATACAACAGCTGATATGAGGCCCCCAACACATATACAGCAGAGGATGCCATGTCTGATTCAATCAGAGATGATGCACCTAACCCTCAAGAGACTGGAGATCCCAGGAAGTTTAGAGCTCAGGTGAGATGGGGAGGTAGGGACAGCCTCGTGGAGACAGGGGGTAGATTGAAGTTATAGATGTAGAACAGCCGGAGGGTGTATGGGGGGGTGAATTGGAATAAAATCTGGACTGCTAAATAAATAAATAAATAAATAAATAAATAATAAAAGAGTGCATATATCCATCTTGAATATACAACTCAGATTCTATCACAGTAAAAATAAAAAAAATTGATGAATTAGTGGTTTAAAGGTTGAGTGAGTGTAGTGGTTTGGATAGAAATGGCCCCCATAGACTCATGTGTTGAATGCTTGGTCCATAGGCAGTAGTGCTCTTTGGAGATGTGATCTCGTTGGCCTTACTGGAGAAAGTGTGTCATTGTGGGGGCAGGTTTTGAAGCCTTTTATTCTCAATGTGTGCCCAGTATAGCACCCAGTCCCCTTCTGGTGCCTTCTGATTAATATGTAGAACTCTCAGTTTCTTTTCCAGTGCCATGTCTGTCCACACTCTGCCATGTTTTCTGCCATGACCATAATGGACGAGGCCTTTAAACCTGTAAACCAGTCTCAACTAAATATTTTCCTTGATAAGAATTGCTATGGTCATGGTGTCCTTTCAAAGCAATGAAACACAAAGTAAGACATTGAGTGAACCAGCAGCCAATAAGTGATGTGATGCGTTAGTACATGAAGTTATACAATTATTTTAGTAACTTATAGACAGAAAAATGAGTCAAAGGAAAGAAAGTAAAGAATCAATAATGTAATGGAAGTAGAAGAGGGAAACCTTGAGAGAGGTGGCTGAGTGGAAAGTTTGGAAAAATTAAAATAGAAGGGCTTTACAGTTTTGCCTAGAAATTGTTAACCAAATCTTATTTTGGACAATATGGGATGTTATGTCCACTTGTGTTGCCTCAGGGAAGAAGTACTTCATAGATTCAGGCAGCAGCTCTCCAGACCATCTCTGCTGTTATTACGTATATAAAACAAAATACATTAAAGATTCGAGTTTATTTACTACCTCTATTGGATTTGAATTGACCAGTTTTTGGATTATTCTATACTACACGGGTAGAAAATGCCTACAAAAAAACAGAAAAACAAAAACAAACAAACAAACAAACATGAAGCAAAAAACAGTAGATAGACTGCTCTGTAAAAATGGGGAAAGAGCCAGGTGGTGGTTGTGCATGCTTTTAATCCCAGCACTCAGGAGGCAGAGGCAGGGGAATCTCTGTGAGTTCAAGGCCTTCTTGGTTTACAAACATGTCCAGGACAGCCAAGGCTACATGGACAAACCCTGTCTTGAAAAAACCGAAAGGAAAAAAATAAAATAGGAGGTGGTGAGAATGAGTTAAAAAAAAATTGATCCACTTTGGTGGATTGTCCCACGGAGGTGAACATAAGTTTTCATTGCTGATGCTACTACTTAAGAGCCCAGGCTCAGGGGTGCTTGAAGAAAATGAGGACCAAACATTGTTAGAGTCAGAGGAACAGGACATTTGCAGTTTGTGTTTCCTAAAATTGTTAAAAATACATTCATCAGTATTACCAACGTAGCTAGCTAAATATGACCCAAAAAAGGCAATATCAATGAATATGCTAACATGGATGAAGAAGGGAAGGGGTGGGAGGGTGTAATAGGCCTTAATCTTGGACAAAAAACTACAGGCAACTAAGGGAAGCTAAGAGAGACAGGGGGAAATCTTCTCCAGTAGAGAGCACACCAATTGGTTATCCAATGCCAAACTGTCAGCCCTTAAAACAATATATGAGTAACATTAGATAGACTGAGAAGGTTATACTTAGGAATACACATTCATAAGCACACATACACACTCATGAGTGTATGTACATTAGTTAAAACCAAGAACATATCCCATAACCCTGGGTGTTCAGAATCTTCTAGAATCTAGTTAGAATACTTTGGGCAGCTTATTTCATCCCTTCAGTTTCATCAGTAAAATTAAGATGTGGTACCAACTTACTTGAGTAAAGTAGTTGTACACACAAAAATAATATGTAAACTTTATTATATTTTATTTAATATTAATTGTTAATAATTTTGACCACTCTAAGTCTTTCTTTTGGGAAAGTGAAAGCAACATATTATATATAGGTTTAATGATTTTTTTTTAAATCCACATCATCCTTGATTTAGATTTAAATTTTTTGTTTATCAACACAATAAGCCACTCTCTTGAAACCTAGAGGCTGCTTCAGTCATCCCTCTAGCTTAGGAATTAGTTTAATTTCTTTTTGGTTTCATGCTTCCCATGGGCAGTTTTGACTGTCATATGCACTTAGAGTAGACATGTTGTACAGTGAAATTGTGCAAAACGTTCGTGACAACCCTCATCTGAGACATAAACACTGCTTGTTTCCTGCTCGTGTTTTCAATAAAACCATATTATTTTAAGCAAAACTACTTAGAATATGACTAAATGCATACTCCGTGAAACAACATACAATAGAAGCAGTTCCTTCTGGTGCATGAGACAGAAGAACATATATGTAAGGGGTTTTTATTTCCTTAATTGACTCTCTTAGATGGAGACAATTAAGTTCTCATCGAACTAAAATCCACTGATTTTTATATCTGTCTCAAGCTGTTTTTACTACCAGATCTTCTTATCCCTTCTACACGTTTTTCTACTTAAGATGTTCAAGATGCATCCTTTCTTTCTAATTTTCTTTCTCAATTCTTCTCAAATTGTACTCTTTTCTTTTCCTCTCCACTGAGGAATAGAAATCACAAAACAGGAAGTTGTGGGACGTCATGTTCAGGTCATAAGAAATGATTGTCTTTGAAGTAATTAATAGCAGAGTTTTGATTATACAGTTCTACCTATAGTTCCCAATAGCCTTGAAAAGATTCATCATATATTTGGACAGTTTTATATATATACACAGAGGGATAAAATTCTGAATGGATCACTAGGAAAGGCACATTCTCTTGTGTTTAATTTGTAAAGTTTGTTTATTTTTCTTGAATTTATGACCAATATAGCTATTGCTTAAAGGTCAAAATCTGCAGGTGTATGGTTTGGTAAATCATGCATATTAACTGAAAAACTTTAATTTCAACCACACAGGAACTGTGTCTTAAGTTTTTTTTTTTTTTTTTAATTTTAGTGTTCTAAAAACTCTTAATGGAATTAATCAAAGCTGGAGAAAAAAGTGGGATTTAATTAAGTTCCGCATATCTGTTAACTCAGGAGAAATAGGCAGTTCACATAAATCATTTTGCAGAGATGAAAATGAATGGAATGGAATCTAAGTGGAAGAAAGATTTAAAAAAAAACACTCATTGTTGTTCTCTGCATTTACATAAGACAGAGTTTGTGTAGGTCAAAATTCAGTGAAAAAATAGAGTGTGTTGTAAACAGATCAGCATGCATTCCTATTATTCATCGTAGTTCTCTATCCTCGTTAGATTTCTGATGAATTTGGTGCCTGATACATCACAATAACCTGTTATGTTTGACTTCTGGATGTCTGTTAAATATGACAGTCTAGTAGACCTATGGCAAAGCTTTAGCAAATCCCTAGTGTGTCTTCAGAGACTATGCTAAACTGAACCGTTCATCTTAGCTCTATCTTTTTAAAAGTGTTTGCTTTTATCCCCTCTTCACTATTATGACTTTATTTTTATTGACTTAATAGCCATGTATGGTCATGTACAATGTGACAATCTCTTGAGAAGACAATGATGCTTCTCTTTATTTGTGCTTTGAAATTCTGTAATTTGCTATACATTTCATCTAGTGACAGAGTATACAATTAACAGCCACTTGTATGAATGAACTGGAATTATATAATATCACTAATACACTTTAAACAGATGTCAAGATGTTATGATGAACACTTTTAATTGGAAACAACAACAAAAAAATCATCTTTGGATAAATGATGCATACTATCCAGTTAGAATTCAGAGTCCAGCCAGGGGAATGGTGTGCAGCTAATATGAATTAAACTCAGAGAGTTCCCACATCCTTTGTGCATGCTTGCAAGTCCCCACCCCCTTCACGCCACAGCTGCTGCTTGTTTCCACCACTGAGTTTTAAATAATTCAGTGAAAATTTCTGAGAAATAGAGAATGTTTTGCATAATTTTGAAGCCTGATTACTATTTGCACCAAATGTTGCTGATCAGCAAGATTGCCTCAGTGGGAGTAGAGAAGATTCCCTATGAACTGAAATTCAAAACAAATTCATTAGCTGGAAAGCTTGAAAGGAGTATCATCCCACCATCATTTGATACCTATTCTTGAAGCATTATGAAGGGAAACCCAAACACAATGTGAAAGAGGCTGGCTTTTTTTTTCCCGAACTGTTAAAAAGGAATAATTTTTGTTTGTTGCATTAGAATAAAGTTTTTATTATTTTTCAATGGTTTTATATATTTATTCTGAGTACTTTTTCTCTCTTCTACTACACGAATTATTTTTTATAAAGATTCCATTCTATTGCCCCAAATAGAAAGCATCCCATTTGATTGTAGTTCCATAAATGTTTATTTTTAGTTAAAAATGAATTCACTATTTAAAGAATGTGAAAAGTAACTGGAGAAGAACCATGAAGCACTTAGTTTTGGACAAACATACTTCACTATAAAAATGGCTGTCTTGTGAAGCATAGTGACTAAGAGACTAGCTTACACCTAGAAATAAAAAGGAAAAGAAACTGGATTGATGAAATAATAAAGTATGATAAAGGAAACAAAATATTTGTAAGAACCTTTCAGAAATAATTAGAATTGGAGAATCATTGGAGATAATGTATTAGGCACAGGGGTCACAAAGTTGAACTGGATTTGGGGAGAACGAGAATGAAAATTCCAGATCCTATTAGTTCTAGTCAGAGCATAATCAAGCATGGTAAGTTAATGTCCAGGACTAAAGGACCCTGAACAGTGCCTGAGAGCTTCAGATAAACCTCATAACAAGAAAACAAATGTGGCACAAAAGGTTATTATTACACTATTCAGAATGTCCTACGAAAGTAGTCCAGAGTTCCAAAGATCTTGTCAAGTCCTGACACTCTTGAGGCATTATACTTTATTTAAGTGTGTATATGTGTGTTGAGGGTTAGTGATACTGTATGTTCACAGTTGTGAGTGCTCACCTGTGTATGAACACATGGAGGCCCAAGGTCAGCAGTGGATGCGTTTTTCTTTTGTTTTCTACTTTATTTTTTGAGATGCAATTTCTCGGTGAGGGTGGAGTTAGCTCTTTCTTATAAGAGTGGCTGACTAGTTAGCCCAGGGATCTGCTTCTCTCTCTGTCCTATGATAGAGATATGAACTACTTTGTCTGATCTTTATACAAGTTCTTGAACACAAAACCTTTACCTGCTAAGCCATCTTACTGACTCTTAAGCAAAACATTTACAAACATTTATGTTCTCATTTGAATGTCCTTTGTGTCACCTCTTATTGTTTGAGCCTACTCACTATTGTTCCTGAATAGAAATGTTCCATTTATATCTACATAAACGCTTTTTCACCAAAGATAATGTTTTGGTCAAGTGTATCATTTTTGAATGATGCATATAATCTCTTCTACTATATGAATGTGATATTCTGTGTGAACATACCCTGAAGATAGAGTACAAGACTCATAAAGTGCTCATTGTGAAACAAGGAAGAAAGGCTGTTGTTTTTTTCAATGGTTTTCTTGATCTATGAATAAAGTAGGAATTCAAAAAGTTTTATTGAACATGAAAATAGAGGAATGTAAAAGTATTAAACAATATCATAACATCATTTTCAACAATAATATGACACTGCCTTTTACATGAAAGCAGGGACACATTTGAGTCCTTTGGGTATGGCAGTGCCACTTAGCTATTTAACTTTTGCATGACTGATTCACAAATTGGCAATTGACAAAATTTTAATTCCGATTCTAATATGGAGGCGTGTCAGTGAAATAAATCAGAGAATGGCTCAAAGTTCCTCTGAATGAGAGACTTTATGCTTCTTATTTCTCTTACTTTTATTGTTAAAGAAAATATGATGTCTGAATTTTGAAGTTGACCCCCTAACACTCCCTTCCTTTTTGTAACAAGAATACACCCTGTAACTGAAGCTGGCCTTCTTCCAGCTTCTCATGCTCTTCCTTTCACATCTCAAGAACTGGGATTATAGGCACATACCATTATACCTGGCAATTGTTATATGTAGCATTTCTGAATAAGAATTTTCTTGTTCACCAGTGTCACTAAATCCAGAAATCATAGAGGTTGGTAACACTGCTTATAATTTTTTCTTCATGTGACAGACTTAAACTTTTACCTTACCTGGACCAGCTTTCTGCTCCTCTAGAAAAAATTTGGTGTGGTGAGTGAATGGGGGTGGGTCTGCCCCTTGAGACTTATGAAAGGTTTTGTGCCATTCAGTGTTTAGTAAATGAATGTAACTACGAGCATTTAGACCATTTGAGGGCTTCAAAGGCACATGAACAATAAGGAACAGTTACTCTGTCTTAGGCTCTATAGACATTTACAGGTTCCTTCAAGTACCAGAATTTATATAGTTTCTTATTTCTTTCAGTCAGAAATTACATGTATACCTGAATTACAAATAAGAGTTGGCAAATACATGGACATATCACTCAGTGAAGACTTTTTCTTTAGTACTCTGTAATATGAGCTATCTTTATGAAAAGATATTTATTTCTAAATATTGTTTCAAATCATATCTGAAAGAGATTCTAGCCACAAGAAACCTGAGCTAATGAATTCAGAGTCAATAGTCTGGAAATAAAATCTAGCAGTGATAATAAGACTATTTACCTCTAAGTCCAGCAGATAAATATACTATACATGTTGCCCATATACAAATGAGCACATTAATGATGTATTAGTTAGTTTCTAGTCTGATGAAAAGAACATGGAGTAGACCATAAACAACTCAAGGAAAAAGAGAGATATAGTTTCTAATTCTGGGTCTGCATTCAACTCTTTAAAAGTAAGTATAGAATTACTTGAGATTCAATACTTTTATTTATAAGATATGGAGGGGAAAGAACACCTGCCTCAAATTGGTATATGAAATGAGATGAAACGTGAATGATTTTGAAAATGCATACGCAATCAAGAGTGACACTTATTTAAAGAAATGCTAAGGAATCAACCATTCTCAAAACTAAATTTCTAATTTCTTCATTATACCCCTTTGTGTCTCTTAATCATCAAGTTCTTACAAGTAGAGTCACACTTCTAATACAATTTAGGTGTGTTTTCAGAGACACCTCAAAGCTTTGAAAGTCTGTAGTTTTTCTAGTTACTGGTTTAGATGTTTTTCTAATTAGGAGTGAATCTTGAGAGGATTCTAGCCACCCTGTGTAGAAAGTTGTTTTCAATAACTAGAAAGATTCCCTAACAGAATCAAGAATGTTCGCAATGAATTACATAGCAAATCCCAAACTATTAAAATGAAGTATAACAATGCAGTCTTATTTTATTATCAAGGAAAGTCAATATTGTGAAATCATGATATTTCAATCAGCAAAAGAAGCAAAACTTCTTTCTATAAAATCTCATTAGTGCTTCTGAAATAGTCAATAGAAGAAAGGCTCTTCTGCCTGGATATTTGTACAACTTCCTGATCCTGATGGTGCAATTAAGAAACTCACCTCTTTAATTCACATCAAGTGATCGATAGACTTTCAAATGTAAAGCAGATAATCAACTGTAGCAGAGTCTTCATTTATTAAAACAACAATGTCGAAATAAACCAATATTAGCAGGGATGGCAGAAGAGCTTGGTTGATCAGTCTTCTTTGCAAAGATCATTCTTAGTGTTTTCTTGATGTTGGGCTTCTCTGTCACAACTAGCCACAAAGTACAGATTCAAGAGCATTTTCTAAGTGAGAAAAACGCCAAAATGAACGTGCTTTTCTAGGACTTTACTTGATACATGAACTGAAGTGTTCAAGTGTCATTACCTTATTCAATTTATGTGAAGCTCTCAGTAGATAGTATTATTGACATGTGATAATTAGAAATAGAACTCAAAGTACACTTGAAAAAGTAAATTTGTGTTTGCCAAAACCCAGGAATCTAAGTTTTCTGTTAAATTTATCTCCAAAGTTATTTTTTCTTATTGTTTCAGTTTTTATCAATATACTTAGAAGCACAAGGAAGTCTATGTTTACTTTAAAATTCCAGAGATGAATCTGTGTGTGTGTGTGTGTGTGTGTGTGAGAGAGAGAGAGAGAGAGAGAGAGAGAGAGAGAGAGAGAGAGAGGGAGAGAGAGAGAGAGAGAGAGAGAGAGAGAGAGAGAGAGAGTTTGATTATAACTTCCAACTCTAATTTCTCTTTTCATCAGAGGCCACCTAAGGAGTTTGAAATACATGACAAGAAATCTTTTAAATTAACAGTGGAATCTACTGAATTAAATTATAATAATGCAATTCATTTACTAGAGAAATTAATCAGGTAAGTTGTTTTATGATCTACACAAATTGTACCATGGAAAAACTCTTAAAATTCCTTTATTTTATTAAGACACGTACTTCTGGGAACACAGAAGAGATACATTGTCTTTCTCAGATGGGAGACCTTTGAACCCTATTTCCCACTGCATTGACTAGATTGCTGTCATTAGTCATGAAGAAAAAACAATAGGTTGAGTAAAATGACATGTTTGTTGCCAAGGTCAATATTCCTACATTTTCCTTTTAGAAAAGGATTATCTAACTTTACTTCTTTCATTTTCTGTTTCTTTTAATTCAAGATTGTGAAACTTTGGGAACATTCATTTCACTTAAAATTTTTACCAATCTATCTACAAAATGCTCAAATACTTGGGTATGTGTCTTCCTAGATATAACGCAAATTAAAATTCAACTCCTGCATATTATAGGCACATATGATTCTGTGAAAAGCAGCCATTAAGTATGTGCTTACATTCTATAAAAACTGTGCAATAATATTTGTTTTATTTGTTGATATTGAAGCAAGCAAGTATTTGTCTTTGACAAATACTAAAAGGCTAAAATTCAAAGTGGTATATTTTAAATGTGTATGGATGAGTTTAAGTAATATGATTTGATAATAAGTATAAATAAAATGAAATGAAATAGATTTCACTATTAGTTAATTTTGTGTTCATGAAATATATGAATCCAGTTTTATTTTAAAAATCAGATTAATTTTTTTTATAATAAATGGATACAAATTGAAGAAATGCAATGCTGAAGACAATGGAAATATGTTAATTTCTGTGTGGGCATTTGATAGCGTTAGATTAATTAGAACTGTGTGTATCTGACAAAAAATTTACAATGGAAAACCTGCCATTGAAGAAAAGGACAGATCAAGAAACTGAGTAATGTCAGGAACTGTGGGGAGTAATTCTTAATTAAATATAAAAAACAAACATTTACAATGTATCTATGGCTTTGTCTACTAAAATAGGTTTTATTAACTCAGAAACAATGCTCAAGATAATGGACTAGGGAAAATCACTGAGGTAGGCATAATGCCTGTGGGAGTCAGGCATTTGCCAGGCCCTAAGAAAAGTTACTTGGGCTGTTGTAAAGTACAAGTTCATAAGTATAAACTTCATAAGAATGAAGTTTATGAAAAAGATTAAAAAAGGATGAAGTTTATGGACTTAGAAACAGTGGTCACTATTTAAGGGGAAAGGATCTGGGATAAATAAATTTAATATTTTGGGGGATGCAAGTAGACACTGGCTCTACAGATAGCAGAGGCTCACAAGGTTGTAAACTATATCCTTTTCCAGAATTCCTGGGAGAAAGATGGGTAAACATCTCTTTTCCTCGAAGATATAAGCCTGCGCGTTTAAAATTTTCAGGCTTATTTGTGTGCACAGGAACCGCTTGCCCTCTATATTTAATTAATTCAGTTTCCCCAACAGACACAAGTTAGCAAACAAAACTAAAATTTAGTCTGGTAGCAACAAACCCATATCCTGCTCATACTGATGATTCTGTTGTCATTTTCAAAATACACGCCACAGAGTTTTTCTTATTATTGAACGATAGAAATAATATCAGTTTTGTTATTATTATTAAATTTCATTAACATTAGTAGAACTGTAAGAAAAACAAAACCTAACATATAACATTGATGTTTAATCTTGTTTGGAAATTTGATTGGATCTGTAAACAACGAAGAGACCAGCTTGAGAATAGGTCTCAGAGGGTACTTCCCCATAAGATTTCACTGGGGTGGGATGGTTGTCCTTGGAGTGGATAGGGCTGTCCAGCAAGAGACAGGTTATAAAGCTGCCCAGGGGTAAAGCACTGCTTCTTCTGCTTGGGCAGATTTGACACTTTTTGGAGGGGGCATCTCTACTGTTACTTCTATATCTGTGGTTGCTGCCTGCTCTTCTCTGAGGTTGTTACCCAGTTTCTTTCATCTTCCTAAGTGGTTAGAAGACTGATAGTTCTGCAGGAATCCTCCTACTGAGACATCCAGACTAGTAAACAAAGTATCTGTTGACACCTTGGCATCTAGTGCATGAAGACAGCCATTGTTTCATTTCCTTTTCCATATTGTGTAAGTCAAAGCAGCAAATATTCTTTCAGTATACATTTACTCTATTCTCCTGTTCTTATAGAGGCCCATGCCTAACATAATAATACCTACTAGGTGAAAAGATATCTGACAAATATTTTATTACATATAAAATACACAGTAGACTTTTCATTTTTTTCTAAAAAAAACTTGAAGTATTTACAAGTCTGAGTTTATGTGTACTTTCAAATAATTTCTTAAAGACAAAGAAACCTTTAAGTTTTCAAATAAACAATTCTTTTATCTTTGCTGTAGCAAGAAAAATGAATATACCTATTTCTATCTATCTATCTAGCCATCCATCTCTGTCTCTGTCTCTGTCTCTGTCTCTGTCTCTGTCTCTGTCTCTGTCTCTCTCTCTCTCTCTCTCACTGTGTAACTATGTATCTAGCTACATCTCTATGCATATATCTATTTTTGTATCTGTCTATATCTGCCTGTATGTCTATGTATTTATGTATCTATGTATCTATGCATCTATCTGTCTGTCTGTCTATCTATCTATCTATCTATCTATCTATCTATCTATCTATCTATCTATCT
>JANHMN010000011.1:45008460-45022373 GCA_030674055.1 Rhabdomys pumilio
TCTATCTATCTATCTATCTATCTATCTATCTATCTATCTATCTATCTGTAGGAGCATGTAGGGTGTCTTGGTTTTTGTTGTGGCATGGGCCTTGAACCAATAAGGCAACAGCAGGTGTTCGGTCACTCCCCCAGAACCCAGGGTCCTTCCTGACAAGCCACACGGTCTAAGATCTCCATTAATCTGCACCGTTCAGTCATGTAAGGACAATGCAGCCCCTCCCAAACAGGTGTCACCAGCACAGGTAGAGGGCATGACTACAGGCTTCAGCCTTAAGAGGTTTCCATATTAATGAGTTATCTAAAAGCCAGAGGGCATAGCTAGTTAAGTGACCCTCCTCCCCCTTTCCCTTTCTATTTAAGTCAGCTCCCCCCTGGCTTAAGGAGGGGGGATGCACATCCAGACAATCTACCATCCGTCATGCCAATAAAGCTATTTTGGAAACCCATGGACTTTCTCAAGTTATTGGGGGCCTGTAGTCTTGCAGTCATCTTGGAGGGCTTCCCTGCACTACACCCAACGGCTCCTGCTATCTATCTATCTATCTATCTATCTATCTATCTATCTATCTATCATCTATCTATCATTTATTTAATTTTGCTTTGCCACAAATGAAGTCATAGAAAAAGGTTAAACATGCTCACAAATCAAAATAGAGTCTTATTTAAGTTTTAATGTAGAATGTGAAGGAGTTACGTGGGACCAGCAGACAATGTGTGTTTTGCTTATAAACTGTGGTTCAAGGCACTACTAATCAGCCCATCTTTATGATCGTTCAGACTGCACTTCCATTGGCTGTGTTGTAATACCAAAAATGATTAGTGCAGGTTTATCAATTTGATTTTTACTAGTATTATGGCCTTTATTTTGTACTATATTTTTAAGTGTTTCTCTGAAAGACTGTGACTCATCAGTTTGTTGCCTAGGAAGACATTGTTCATTCTGATCCAACTAAAGCACAGTTTAATTAAGAAGCAGTCTGCCATTCATTTTGTATTACAGACTACAATTTTGATGTCGGTCTCTCAATGCTAAACTTTGTCAGATTCAATTTCTCAGTTCTAATTTTCTATCAGAGAAAATGTGATACTAGGCATGGGTCCAACTTTCCTTTTCTATTAGCATTTATATTGACAGAGTTAATGATTTTATTATCATCTTTGTTTTGTTGCTAAACAGTAGTCATCACACCCCTCCTCATGGATGGCTACATGTATAATGTGAATGTTTTGTCCCTGGGGAAATCTGAACCACTCTATTTAGTTTATTTTAGGGTGGTCAAGTTAAATGATGGCAAAAAAACTGAGAAGACCTTTAGTAAAAGAATACTATTCCCAAGGAAGAAACAGAAAGAATATCTTTTTTTTTTTTAAGGTAGCCATCTCCATGAATATAAGTTGCACACTGCGGTAGAGCCTCAAGGCAGACTTGCAGTCTCGCTGATACAAACTCAACTGTTTGAGAAGGCATGACCTCAATACACTGATACCATTCAAGCAGAGCTCTGATGGGACCATCATTCTCCTCTGAATTCTAATCAAAATTAATAAGATCAAGCAGTAGAGTATTGTATTTATTTCTTACTCTTTGGACTCTGAAGCCCAACCTCATCATCTCCCTAATTAACAATTAGTTTGTGTAATAATTTGTTTCTCAAATATTTAGGTTGCAGTAAGTATAAATCCCCATTAGTCACAAATAACTTATTTGTTAAACACAAATGAAGTAGTATATACTTTTATGGGAACAAGATGTGACACTCCTGTATGAGGTACTTTATAGAACAACTTGTTCCCCATTTACACGGTAATTCCTAAACATATAGAATGCCAGTGTTCCCCATGTCTACAGGAGTCAGAAGCTATAAACTTTTAGAATGAATAGAGGCAGGATATTTTACATAAAGCTTTATGTACTGTTACCATACTGATAGTGTATTAACGTATTTTCCACCATTTATAGTAAAGTAACACTAAAAAGAATTAGCTATTTATTTTCTTGTTCAATTAGTAGAATAATCATATTCCTGCCACAGTTAAAGTGAAATGGGACTATATTCATGCAATGTAATTAAATATATTTAGTGTCCAAATACTGTCTATATGCAAATTTCTTATCAACATTTTTTTTTAAATTATATTCATCCTCTGAGACACATATGATGATTTCAGTGTGGTGAACCAAATCATTGCTACAGAGATTTTTAAATTAATTTCTAGAGGCAATGAAAGCCAGAGTCCTTCTGCTAACAAGAAGATTCTAGTTGAGTGGATTGTAATTTTTGTGCTGGAACAGAAAGAGAGGGAGACACAAAAAGGTTACAAATGAATAAATATTTATAAAGCTGACTCTACCAGTCAAAGGAAAACCAGCCAGTCAAATATTACACATAGAATGAGCTATGCCCAATTCCAGTGAGCCAATTGCTGAGTAGTCTCTGCATACAGAAATAATGTGAGTCACTGGACTTTATCTGGCAGTGAAAAGAGTAAGATGCTAATGAATGGTTACCTTTAAATGGTTTAATTATTTTGAAATACAACAATACAGTTTGAAAGCTTGGTATTTCCCACAGACCTGTGCTGTAGTCTTTTGACTCCTTTGTGGCTTACTTCCTGAAGTACATAGTGGTAACCATGACAGCAGAATAGTGAGGGAGAGGTCAACCTGAAGTCACAGTGTGAACTGAAATGTCTCAAAAGATGTTGGTGCTAATATTCTTAATGAATCAAGTATATTTTTATTCCCACTTTCATACTATTTAAAATTCTCATATGATTCATTAGTATACATAAAACCATACCTCGCCTGGCACAGGTGAGATTTCCAGAGATGGTTAAAATGCTGCATTACTTCAGTTTTGGTCTTAAGTGAAAGAAATATATTTTTGGAAATATATTAGCCAGTTTAGAATTTTATTTCTGAAAGACTACATTTGAATGGTTATATTTTTAAGTATAAGAGATAGTAGCAAATTGTATCTTCATTTAAGAAATGTTATGTTAAGAGACAAAACAAATAGAAAAAAATGTCAAATTCCTTTTAATTGTGTCATAGGGTTTGGTTCTCTAAAATAGATCCTTTTTTTTATCACTGGCCATGGAAGATCATTTTTAAGACAGACAGTATTATGGTCAAATAGGTACCCAAATAGTACTGTTGTTGCCACAATGAGGAACAATAATCCTAGATGCTTGCTTCAGGGGAAGTCACATGGACTGACATAGTCAGACTTCTTTACAAATACACAAGCTTCATCTATGGAAATCAAAGAAAGCCTCCTTAGGTTGACTTGTCCTAGTCTCTACTTCTGTTATGAAAAGTGAGAGGAGAGTCCTTCACTATACTAAGCAAAGTATTTCATCTTATTTCTGCTCTTTGTCTTGAAACTTTCCTTCTCAATTGACAGCTAACTGTCCCTTTCTAAATGATAAGTGACAAGTTGGAGCTGTTTTATGGTTTCCAAACAGCATATCTGTTCTATCAATTCCACTGAAGGTCTCTGCAGTGATGAACTTGTTTCAGGTCTTGTTTCAGGCCAGTTGCTTTACTTGATCTAGCAAATCTACTTTCTGTCTTCCGTATCAGCAATTGTTTTCTGATTACAAATTATTACATGATATCATCTCCGTCCTGGATTGTTTCCACCAAATTAAGGATAAAAAATGTCTTGATAGTTATTACGTATTATACCAAATTCTCTCTCTTTTTTTTCTAATCAGACAAAAGTTAAGTGTGGTAGTTAGAATGAAAGTAGCCCCATAGAACAATGGAGAGTGGTAATATTAGGAGGTGTGGTCTTGCTGGAATAAGTGTGTCATGGGAGCAGGCTTTGAGGTCTCAGATGCTTAAGCCATGCCCAGTGTGGTCTTTTTCTGCCTCCTGTAGATACAGATGAAGAACTCTGAATTCCTTTTCCAGCACCATGTCTGCCTGCACTCGACTGTACTTCCAGCCATAACAATAATGGAATTATTAATGTAAGCCAGCCCCACTAAATGTTTTCTGTATAAGATGTGCCTGGTCATGGTCTCTTCACAGCAATACACGCCCTAACTGAGACATGAAGTTTTAGGAATATCACCTCAATTAATTCATTACTTAATTCATTGAAGTCTTAAAACCTTTCACATGAATTGTCTTCTTTCTTTATTCTTTCTGTCTTTGTTCTCCCTTCTCATTCCTTTCTTCTTTCATTATTTTTCCATATTCTCTTTCTCCTTTTCTCTCTGCCCATTATTCTTGCATACATCTCTTGATTATCCTATTCCTTTCATACGATCACAAAATATGACAAATGGGTGCCTCATAAAGTCACACTCTTTTCATATTTCTGGCTGCTGGGAAGTGCAGTATCAAGACACTCTCTGTTTACTGTTGTCTTATCCACTGGTGGAATCTTCTCTGCATCCTTATGAGGTAGAAATTTAAGCATTTTCTTGGAGTCTCTATTAAAAGGTCATTAACTCTCTTAGATTGTTGTGACCTAATCACCTCTCAGTGACTCCACCTTTAAGATCATCAAATTCCCGATTAAGTTTTAACATACATATTTTGAAGGCATACAGAGAGTTAATCCACAGAATTCATGTATTACAGACCAACTCCTCTAATGCTGAATTCACCATGAGGATTGCCACAATTCCAGATTCTCAAAATGAGAAACATTTGAATTTTCCTGGATAGTTATTAAATTGACTTATCACAACATGCATGTATCTTTGTTTAGACATATGCTTGCATATGGCTCAAATAAATGATTGGAAGGGCTGGTCTCAGAGTGTTAACATGTTCATCCTTTAAAGGAAACACCAGTTATTCTCCCAAAGTTGTTAATGTCCTTTTGCATTCTAATCTGAAATTATTGAGTGTTCCAAGTTCTACTTACCTTTGCAAAGATTAATGCTCACGCTTTAGATATAGATATAATATAGATATTCTAAATAGGTCCAAATAGTATTCCATTGTCATTTTTCTGCACATTTCTTTAATGGATAATGGTTTTGAGTCATTTCTTCAAATAAATATTTGTAACCACATGTCATACATGATATGTATGCGTGATGTTTTTCACTTATTTTTAAGTTGGAGTATGTATTGTCTTTGCTTTGGATTGTGAGAGTTTATTTGTTTAACACAATTAAGTTCCTTATTGTATGCTACTGGCAATATTTTATCAAAGTCAAGTCTAAATTTCTCATTTTAAAAGTGTCTTTTAATTTTGAAGATATTCTATAATTCAGGTGTTTAATAAATTATATTATTTATAGCATTTGCTTTATACAAGCATTATAAGCATTTGCACATATTTTGTGGCTTTAGATTTTATATTTAAGTTCATTCTCTGTTTGAATTAAGTTTGATGATGTAATATCTGGATCAAAATGTCCTATCTGCTCATAGAGTTTTTAATATGGCCTTAATTGTTTGGCTAAATTTAAAATCAGTAACATCTACGTCTGGAGATATCTTTAGGTGGTGTCTAAGTAAAAATTAAAGATCACTATACGGATATTTCATGTTTCTTATTAAGCGAAATGTGGGAGCTTGTGACCCCTAAGGAATCTGTTCTTTCTAGCTAAGTTTTCAAATTTATTGACATAAAGTTCTTTGTAATAGCTACTTGAACTTGAAGCATCTGTAGAATCCACAGTTATATCAGATCTTTCTGCTAGCTTTAATACCTTTTATTTTCTGTAAGTTTGACAGCATTTTCACTAGTTTTCTCTCTGTAAAATTCTGATCCAACTGTTTATTTACTCCCTTGGATTTTTAGTTAGTTTTAACTTTAACTTTTCATAGTTTTCTTACTTCATCTTTCTTTCACTTCAGTGTGAAGCTTTATTTTTCACTTCCTGCTTTACTTTCTGAGGTGGAAGCTGAGGTCACTGAACTGAGAACTTTTTTTTTTTTTTCTAATTAGTCATCTATGGCTATAAATTTTCTCCTCGGTTCTGCTTCAGTTGTGGCCAACACATTTTAAGACGTTATGTTTTCATTTTCATTCCATTTAAAGTGATTTCTCATTTCCCTTTTGGCTCCCTTTTCAACCCACAGTTTATTTATAGTGTGTTATTTAATTTCAAACTATTTGGGGATTTTTCTATTAATTGATTTGTAACTTAATTCCTCAGCAGTCACAGAAACTATTCTATATGACCGAAGACTTTTTAATTTGGTGAGACTTGCCTTATGACCTTTATGCATATACCCTTTCCTAGTATGTGATCTAGGCACATGTAATCCTATGTGACCGGCCATTGCTATATGGTGTTCTCCAACAGTGACACTGAGGTCAACTTGGTTGTTGGTTGAGAATGTTGTTCCAGGTTCCTCTTTCCTTAAGGAATTTCCCTCTAATTGTTCTTTAAATGTTGGGAGCAAAGTGTTAAGTATGCACTGGGTTTGTGATTACAGTTATTTCTCTTTGGGATTCTGTCACTGTTTCAGTGCTCTGGTTTCCATCTGTGATGGTTCTGTGCTCCTGAGGAACCTAGCCTCTGTCACTCAGTCATCTTCTTTGCCCTCCACAATGTTGGTCTTTGAATGCCATTAGAAATTTTAATAGAGATATTTTTTTATTATTAATGTTTTATTAATGTTCACATAATGAACAGATTTGTGGTTGCCCAAAATATATTTTCATAAATATCAGATATGTGCTATGTGTTTATTACAACTATGTGCTCAGAAAAATAAGAGGTTTTGTCAAAAAACTCAAACACTTAATTTATATTTTCATTTATCTCATCTCTGACATCAAGAATTTAAATTATTGTCTTGTTCTATGTCTATTTGTTGCAGGTGTTTTGTGTTCTCTATTCCATCTTCTCTCTTGTCTTTCATGAAAAAAAATCATAAGTTTTGTGCTTCATCTCCTTTATTGGTTTATCTGGATAAACATTTTCTTGTGTTATTTCAATAGCTTCTTCGGGCATCATATTTATTTTTAATTTAACAATCTTCTTTTGAGAAATAGCCTGCTTTTCACGTTACTCACAATGTAAGTTTGCACTTTTACAGACAGGATGTCTGCTGTTTGACCCTCTTTATGTTGTCTTATTGAATGTAATGTATCAATTTCACCATTGCCATTGATTTCAAGAGGATAATGTTTGTTCATTGGTGACATTTTCCTCATGTTTGATACATTTAGTTATGTGTGTGTGCATGTGTGTGCATATTTGTGTGTTTGTGTGTGTGTATGTATGTATGTATGTATGCATGTATGTATTCTCGAATTATTTTAGATAATTTTTCTGTTAGTGTTTGCTCTCTGAGGCATCAGATGCACATTAAACAACATTCTCTGATGCTACCTGTGTTTTCTCATTGTTTTCTAATTGTGCATAGTCTTGTCACGTTTCTTCAGTTCCTTGTTGAAATACATAGCTTCATCTTCTCTATCAATCTGCAATTACCTCCATATTGCTACATAGAACACTTCTATCAGACTTTTATTAATTCTCCTTTTTTCTTTCTTTTATTATTTTATCTTGATTTATTTAATTTATCTTATTTTTTGAGATGCCATCTTACAATATAGCCTAGATTAACCTGGATTTCACTATTAAACCAAATCTAGCCTTGAACTCATGGATTTCTTCTTGAATCAACTTAACGCATGCTTTCTTTTTATTTTTACCTGTTGTTATCTTTAATTAAAAAATTAGCTTCCATCAAATTCTGGAAAGTAGCTCTACTGGCTGGTTTCATGTGTCAACTTGAGACTACCTAGAGTCATCAGAGAGGAGAGCCTCAATTGAGTAAATGCCTCCATAGAAATCCAGCTGTAGGACATTTTCTCAATTAGTGATCAATGGGGAACACCAAGCCCATAGTTAATGGTGCCATCTCTGGGTTTTTAGTCCTTGGTTCTTTACTGAACATAGCATGTATGGGGGGGGGGCAAATAAATCTCCCTTGGAATGAGAAATAAAATAAATTTTATGAGTGTACTATGTTCAGGGGGGTTGGAAACAGGAGGACAGGATGGAGGGAGAGAGTATGGGGCAAGAGGACTGGAATAGGTGTGCTCTTAGGCACGTTGTGGAAACCTAGCGCATTAGTAAGTTTCTGAAATTCATGAATATGACCCTAGCAAGGACTCCTAGTAATGGAGGATATAGAACCTGAACCTGGATCTTCTGTAACCAGACAAGGCTATCAGTGGTAGGCCTAGGACACCAGCCCAGCCACAAAGCCTCCACAACACAGCCTGTACTGCCTGCAAGATATACTGGGCCAATGATGACTCAGAGTTTACGGGAGTGGCCAACTAATGCCTTTTTTAACTTGAGGCCATATCCATGAGAGCTGAGTCCATGACGATATTGCCTAGATGACCAGGATCTGAAACCTGAATGGCTTAGAGACACAGGGTGGAACCAAACACAACTGACAAAACATGGTCAAAGAAATGACTCCTAATGATATTCAATTATACTCATAGATCAGTGCCTCGTCCTGTCATCTTCAGAGAGTCTTTTAGCAGCTGATAGGAGCATGTACAGAGACCTACAATCAAACACTATGCAGAGCTCCAGAAACCCCGCAGAAGTAGTGGAGGAAGGATTGTAGAAGCTAGAGGAGTCGAGAATACAAGAACGCAGCCCAGAGAATCAACTAAGTCGGGCTCATAGGGGCACAGAGAGATGGAAGCAGCAGCCATAGAGTCTATACTAGGTCCTCTGCATACAAGCTGTCGCTGTTTAGCTTGGAGTGTTTGTGGGAATCCTAACAGGGGGAGCAGGGCTGTCTCTGATTTTTTCCTGCAAGCTTTTCCCTCCTATTGGATTGCCTTGTCTAGACTTAATATGAGGAATTGTTCCTAGTCTTATTGCATCTTTTTATACCACATTCAATTGATACTTCTGGGAGGTCTGTTCTTTTCTGAAGTGAGCAGAGAATAAGATCTGGGTAAGAGGGGAGGTTGGTGGGTAACTGGGAGGAGTGAAGGGAGGAAAGGCTGCATTTGAGAAGCATTGTTTGAGAGAAATAATAAAAGAATAAAGAAAAAAGAAACTATCATATATCATATAGAGATATACATAGACACAGACATAGAGGACACAGCGAGAGATATAGAGTACCTCGTGTCTTTTTACCAACATTTACAACCGTTATCTTGAGCATTGTTTCTGAGTTAATAAAACCTATTTTAATAGACAAAGCCATAGATCCATTGTATGGAGGCTAGAAGCTTCCAGACCTAGGCCTAGGATTCATTAGAACAGAGATAGAAACACTGTAGTCTGGGCTAAGCCCGAGCCATGTATTCATAAATCTTGACTGTGGCTCCCATCTCATCCCTTTATCTGAGGAAATAAAAATGACATTCACATTTAAACAATTCTAAAGAAATAAAATGTGTATAATAAAATATGGAAATATAATTCATAGTTTACAAATATCTGCTGAAATATTTCAATGATGTTAAAGAAACACTCTTAAAATTTTGAAATGAACCACAGAAATTGCGATTTTAATATACTTGAAAGGAATGTGAAGAGGCTTGAAAGGAGATTTACAAAGTAAGTGGAAGTAACATCACAAAATGATTAAAAGTTTGGAATTGATGTCAGCAGATCTTGACTCTGCATCTATATAATTCTACTTTTGAGAGATGCACTCTGATTAAATTGTTTATAGTCTTTGCTAGAAATTATTTATACTTACTTCTACACCACAATCTCCTCACATAGAGAGTGGAAATAATGACATCTATTGCAGAGATGGATATTAAAAATGTACCCTAGAGCCTCAGCGTATGACTATATTGTACGCATGTGGAATCACTTTATGGCTACATTACTATATCCTGTTTCAGAAGTAAAATTCACACTGTCTGCATGGCATTAGCCTAGCAATGGTTAATGCTCTTCTCAATGTCATATGTTACTAAGCCAAAGCTGAAAATTATGAATTTAGAAGTTGTGAAAGTTTCAGAAATTTTGACTTCTAAACAAGTTTTACATAAAGCAAACCCTCATTTGAGGTAGATCAAATCTCTGTGGCAAATTTATTTATTCCCCCACAATAAGGGAGAACAGACTAAATATTGCACATAGGACATGATAGGCATGGGTAAAGCCTTTGTCAATCATAAGTAGTGCCCACCCATTCGTTCCATTGCATGGAAACAAAAGATAATAGTGGTTTGAGTGGTTATGAGATGAAACAAAACAAAATTAAAAAAAACAAAAACAAAAACAAAAAACCCAAACAGCAGCTAGTTGATTGAGGTCTTTGGTCTTGATAAATGTGCAGAGAAAAGATTCCCCTTCCCAACCAGATGTATGCTGCATATGGAAATAGTTATGGCTTTCCTAGAGGGGGTTCATGTTCGGCACTCTATCATATAACATTAGGAAAAACATTTTGATATAGATTAGAGATGCAAATCAATTGAGAATTTCTATAATCAGTTCAGAGTTTTCAACACATTAGGTCACTCATAGTAAACACCAATGTGCTGCCTTTGCTCTATTTCTATAGGATTTTATCTTTACAATTTTATTATAAGCATTTATTTATTATTTGTGTGTTTGCTTGTTTATTCACTTGTATGTGTGCATATGTGCCATAGCACACTTGTGGAGGTTGGAAGACAAGTTGTAGGAGTCAGCCTTTCCTTATGCCATATGACGTTATCAGGTAGAACTGAGTTTTCAGGCTTGCTGGCAATCTCTACTGAGCCACCTTTCTGGCCTCTATGCTTATTGAAATGGTTAGAAGGGAAAAAATAGAAAACACGAAATAGGAATTTGAACAGACTTTTGTGTCATTTATTCATCTGAGGAATTTCACACAATACTGTGTTGTCACACACATTCTGTGTTGGAAAGTTGCTTCAAAAGCAGAGGGAAAGTTAGGACTAAACCAACAGGGATAACCAGGAAGTGGGTTATCACAGGATGGGGGTTGGGTCAAGGGGAAAACCGGGAAGTGGGATATCATTTGAGATCTAAGCAAATGGAATAATTAATACAAATTTAAGAAAAAAAATCTACACAATGATATTAAAGTAGCAGGAAAATTTGAAACTCAAGACTTTCCCACATGACTCAGATAAGGTAGAAGGCAAACTCTCCTTACAGCTTTCATAATAATGACACTTCATGATGTTTGAAAAGTTGCCAGATGTCCACTAGAAGATTTGAAGAATATGACATTTATATGAATAGAACTCTAGCTTCTCGGCAGATGCTTGCTGAGATATTTTTTGAAAAGCATGATGAGTTCGGCAGTCAGAGGATAGGTCCATGGGCTGGAAGGGCAGCCAACAGCATCTGCTGAGTCTTATTTCCTGAGTTCTTTACACATGCCAGAGTCTTCATCTGTCAGTCAGATTGATGGTTAGTAGGGATACGAAGGAATGCAGGTGCTGGGTCTTTTTTTTTTATTCCAATGTAATATTTTATCCCGTTAGGAGGAAAAATAATATAACATGGCATCTTGTTGAAATGCACATGAGGGGTTGCTTCTGAGAATCTTATGGTACCTTACACTCAATATGTGCTGTTCATGGCACCATAGAAGTCTCCATGAAATGCACTTGAACACAACTTTTATTTATTTATTTTTTATTTTGATTGCCAAACTTGACTTCAGTCAACTTTTAATCTCATTAAATATTTTTCATTATCTATCTCTCATGATGAAAGACTATTTTAAGCATGTCTTCGGATTAAATGATTAAAGCCTGTATTTACTTTTACATAGCTCTGTTACTTAATAGCTGAAGAGAAAGTTCTAGATACAGTACTTTGTATCATGAATGACAAACACTAAACAGACACACAGGGTTTAAATAGCTTGATGGGCTAGAATAATGAAGCTTGTATGTTCTATATTGATTTTTACTGTACAGTATATATTTAGAATATTCAAAGACACATCTCACTTGACATAAAGACATATGCAGAGGGACTATTGTCATGTATTTTCTGATATTTTCATGTAAAAGCTATAATATAAAAATATAATATTTATAAATTCCTTAGCCATATTTTTATGGTTGTGATTTATAATTGTAACCTAGCCAAAGGCTTTATGGAGTTGAGTTACAGTCTTTCTCTGTCATTTTATAGGAAAATGGAATATAACTTTGCTTTTATTCCTCTTTTTGCAAATGTGCTACTATTGACCTTTGATAGATGACTGCCTTTTATTGCTGAATGTCTGTTCCATCTCTTCAATATTCTGTGAGTAAAACTTTCCAGAATTTGACTTTTATAAGATGTTCTCTAAGATGTCACTTTTAACATACAAAGTAGAAAGACAGAAGTCAAATTTTCACTACTATTAGTAAGTAGAGACCAAATAATATTTGAAAGTAGCCTGTGCTTCAACTTCATATTATTCTCTTCCTTATTTATTTAGTTATTTTCACCATCATGTATTCTATGACATCTTTATTTATCTCACTATGAAATGCCAAAGGATATTCCAAGTTTGTGAAACTTCTAGTTTAGTTAAGGTGTTTGTTTGTTTTTTGTTTTTGTTTTATATTCTTTAAACTTGCATTAAAAAAGATCTGGCAAAGGAGCTTGGAAGTTAAACTTTTTACATTCTGTTTACATGAGAACAAATAAATATTTAGAAAAGAGATTAAGTCTGATTATGTTTTGGATCTCTTTCAGTTCTAAAATTTTCCATTGTTGTCTGATTTATGCCATTACTCTTAGTATGTTAAATATAAAATCTTACAAAAATAATCTTATAAGATTTGGTTATGGGAAAACATTTTAGCCATTAAAGGGCTATTACTCTGTGTGCTTATAAAAATGAAACAGACAAATAGCCATCTGTTATCTTCAAATCTCAAATCTACTCATAAACCACTATAGGCAAAAAAAAGCAACCTCAACTTATGTGGATGACATTATGAACGTCTTGATCTGTGGCTCCCAATTCCCCCAAAGCACTTTCCAATATTAGTAAGAGTTGGAGTGGAGAAGAACACAGCTTCATAGCTCACTATGTTCTTCTTGTTTAGTCTTCTTTCTGCAGAATATGCATATTCCACTCTATATCATCCAGCTTCCAGAGGAAGAACAAGATCTTAATTTTTATAGAGGAGAGAAAAATAAGGGTTAATATGCAATTTCACTTTTAAAATTTGATCCATAAGACTAGGATATTTATTTAAAAGAATAAATGTCTTTATTTTGTGTGTATGACTATTTTGCTTGTATGTATGTCTGTGTTCCATCTGTGTGCCTGGTGCCTAAAGAGGTAAGGATGGGTGTTGGATCCCTTGGAACTGAATTCACAAACTATTGTGATCTTCCATATGAGTGCTGACAACCATACCTGTGTCCACTGCAAAAGCATCAAGTGGTCTACATTGTTGAGCCTTTTCTCTGGCCCTAATAAAACACGTTTGAATTAGGTTTCTACTATTATGGACTGAAAGTTGATAGCTTACCAAATCTACATGTTGAAATTGAGTATTAGGGAAGATGTTTGAGATGAAATTATTGTATGAGGAAATCTGAGAGCATCTGTGTGTGTGTGTGTGTGTGTGTGTGTGTGTGTGTGTGTGTGTGTATGTGTACAGATGTATGTATTTGACCTTTTTGTGTGTATTTGAATGTTTGTGTGGATGTGTACACACCAGAGTGCACATGGAGAGCTCAGAGAAAAGGTGTCAGTACTCATCATTTATCTTGTTGGTGGAAGGGTCTCTTCTTATTCACCAATGTATATACCAAGCTACTTGTCCTGTAAACTTCTTGGATTATTCTTGTTTTTAACATCCTATTTTGCTGTAGGCACACCGAGACTACAAACACTTGTGAGCTTATTTTGCATTATGTAGGAATTGAATTCTGCTCCCAATGAGAAAAACAGAGAAAGTGAAGAGAGAGAGAGAGAGAGAGAGAGAGAGAGAGAGAGAGAGAGAGAGA
>JANHMN010000011.1:45022383-45035569 GCA_030674055.1 Rhabdomys pumilio
AGAGAGAGAGAGAGAGAGAGAGAGAGAGAGAGAGAGAGAGAGAGAGAGAGATTTTTTTTTGCTTTGTAAGATTCAGGAAGACAGTGCCTCAGTGCCTGCAAACTAGGACACAGTCCTACATTCGACTTTCTGTTTATATTTACTATAGCAGTCAGAGGTGACAAAGATCATTTACCATGTGCAGAAGTTCCCCAGTGTCTTATAGGATCCTATAATCTTTTGTCTATGACTGACATATGTGATTAGAGGATGATTTAATCCAACAACTAGAGGTCAAAAACTGTACATTTGGCTCTACTTTGCCAGCATTGACAGAACTTACTTCTAACTTCATCACAATTTAGTCAATAAGACCCAAATAGCATAATAAAATCCATATTCTAGTAAAGACTACGAGTCTATGAGAAGGAAAATCAACAAAAGTTAGGAAAACAAAATTATCACCTGCGGACCCAAATTTCACTGAACTGAAGATGTGAACAGTTTCAGGAGAGCAAAGGTGATCTGTGTGATAGAGTTGGTGGTTGGGCTATATAACTATGAGGACTCAAAAGGAGTATAGAGACCTGAAATATGGAGCTCCTAATTTCTTAAAAACCCGTTTATTTTCTGTTTTCTTTTCTCCCTCTGATCCCTCCCATATCCCTTTTCCCATTCTTCCTTAAACTCATGGCTTCTTTTTTTTATGTATATGAACCATTCAATCCATATAATCTCACCTGTACATGTATTTTTAAGGTGAACCATTTGACAACAGACAACCAACTGATTTGCTCTACCTTGGAGAAGGGCATCTCTCTAGCTCACAGCTTTCTTCAGTGTTCTATAGTTCTTTGTATGGGGTTAATGCTTCATGGGTTTTTCTCTATTCACTTTGGCGTGTCCATTGGTATTTTCTTTGTTCTGTTAGCATTTTGGCAACTGTGCTGAGGAGAACTTTACAGGTATAGCTTGTGATATTGCTACAAGATACAAACTCACAGCAAACTTGCTAGTCTTAAGGATCTTACAATCTGGTTCTCAGAGTTGAGACAGCAGTTTTTTGTGGGTATAATGATAAGTGTTTATAGATTGTTGTTAGGGATTATGCTGGTTTAGGAAAATTGTGTTTATAGATTTTCATCAATTTAAGTGTTTTTGTTTCTAGGTTAACTTTAATATAGACCTTAAAGTTTAGAAATTCTATTCTCCTGTCCATATCTCCAAACTTATCTGAGACGTTCTCTATGTTTGGGTAAAGACTATTCCATGTGAGGTGTGGTAGGGTCCTGTGGAGTGACTTGATATCACTGTGTAAAAATGTAAAAGATTTTTCATATGAGTTGGACACATTCCACATAGCCTTGCTCCTGAAACCTATGGTGTTAATAAAAGTTGGGGTCTGAAGACAGTCACCTGGCCTTGGCTGGTTGTAGTGTAGAGAGAGATCACACCCCTTCAATGCTCCTGAAGCTTTAGGGAGTCCAGTGAATGGTCTTCAAAGTTATCAAAAGCTTACTGTTTAAGAAACAGTAGGACCTCAGTTTATCCTCTTTTGACTATGAGGTGAGTTAGTGCCTCTAATACATGCTCAATTGTTACGGACTACTACTAAACCAAGCAGTAAGGCCAGGCAACAATAAACTAAAACTTAAATCTGTGAGCCAAAATAATCCTTTTCCCTTTATAAGTTTATTATTGGGTATGTTTTGATTGTAGTTAAAAAACGAACATGTGTAAGTGGCAAAAACACAACTGGAGAAGACTTACAGCACTTCCCACTGCTGCTTTCCACTACAACATATCTGTGTTCTTTTCTTCTTCTGAGCCCTCCTATATCCTCTTTCCCAATCTTCCTTAAAATCCTGACCTATTTTCCATGCATATAACCCATTCAGTCCATACAATGTTACCTGTGCGTGAACTTTCAAGGTCAATCATTTGGCAATAGACAATTAATTGACATGCTCTTCCCTGGAGAAGGATAATCAGGGTAGAGTGAGGCTATGTAAGAAAACAAGAACAAAACCTGAACACTGATGTATTAGTGACATTTCTACGTTGTGATCCAGCAGCATGACCATGGCACCTTACAGAAGAATGTGTGTAATTTGGCTTGTGGTTCTAGAGGAATGAGAACCCATTTTGAAGGGGAGGCATCAAAACAAGTGGCAAGTGTGGTGGCAGATGCAGGAAGCTGAGAGCCTACATCCTCAGTTGCAAGTGAAAATGGAGAAAGCAAATTCAATTTTGGGAGAGGCAGTATGATCTCAATGCTGTCTCCAGTGATAAGACTGCCTTTAGCTTAGCCTCACCTTCCTTAACTTTCATAAACACTACCTCCAACTGGGGATCGAGCTTTCAAATGGTTGAGCCTATGAGAAACTTTCTCATTCAAAGCCCCATAATTTATTTTAAATAAAAATTGAAAAATATGAATAAGTTCTTTGGATAAAAAACTGGGATAAATCTAAGATTTGAAATTTTTTTGAGGTCTACATGGGGAAAACTTGTGTCAAAATAAAGGGAATAGTAAAATAAAAAAGGAATCAAAAGAAAGGAACGAGTTGAAGATACCATCCAGTTTTAAGATGAAATGTTGATTTCATCATAAACCTAAAATACTTTCAAAAATTTTTTTGTGTGTTTATCTGTGAATTCTCAAATCACAAGATCAAATCACAATAATGTATAATGAAAAAATTTTATTTTCTTCAATATATATGAGTTGTTAGACATTTACAATATTCCTTTGTAAGATGTGGTTAAAATGCAGGGTTTTTGTTGTTGTTGTTTTGTTTTTTAATATACATGAGTTTAGATAGATTTTTCACAAATATTTTCTTCCTTGTAAATACCAAATGTTGAAACAGTGTTTTTAGGGGAAAGGATTGCCTTGATTAAAAACTCTCATCATGAGCAAGATGAACTTGTATTTTGTGGTTTTCTAGAAACCCAGCACATCTCTCTACATTCATTGGTTTTCTTCTGACGTTAAAACTACAAGTGACTTTTCCACTCAATGTAATTTGGGAAGAAGAATGAAGGTCTTTCTTTTAGAGCCATTCCAGCAGTATTTGCCGAACCATCTCTTTTTAAAATGGTATCAGACAACAATCTTATTGCTGTATAACACACACACACACACACACACACACACACACACACACACACACACAAACATATATACACACCCCTATAAATATTCTTAAAAGAAAAATTATTTGAACATTAATATAAAAATCGATATGATATGTAACATCAAAACACTGAAAATTTAATTAGAAAATATTGGACTTTTATAATAGAGATGAAGATAATCTCACTAATTAAAACCCCAATTTTCTACTTAATATTAAGTTCTAGAATACATTTGATTATTTTCATGGATTTTTTGTTTTTTGGTATGCAAGCTTGTTGTAGACTTACATGTACTTATTTATTTATTTATTTATTTATTTATTTTTTTACCAAATATCTAGATTCTCAGAGTTTTCTGAGAATTTGGATTTTTGTTGATGTAGCTCAGGCTAGCTTCTTGCCTCCACCTCCAAAGCACTGGAATTATTGGCATCCTCAGACACAACAAGGATCATGTTCTGATTAGTAGGAAATCGTATCTAGACGGACTTTTCTGTTAACTACAAAACGTGGCTATATTTTGTAAGTCATGATTTCTTACTATTATTTCTAGTTTAAATAGAGTACTAGAAAGATATCAAGTGAATTCATGCTTTTTCCACTTCTTAACAACACAAACACAGTTAAATATTGGGTAATTTTACAGTGTATATGTACACTCTAGATTCAGAATACAAATAATGTCACTCACTTAAAACAATGAGTAACGAGTAAGTACTAATTTTGTTGGAGTCCTTTTTTTATTTTGAGGTGTATCTCCACTCAGATCTGCCTGTTTTGAATTCATTATATAAATATGCTAAGAACTTCATATAAAATTAAGATCATTTGTTTCATTTTGATCTTAATATTTAATGGGGAGCTTTTTAAAAATCCCTATTTGGCTTTGTATATTTAAATTAGCAAATGAAACTGCCCTGTGTGTATATAGATATCGACACAGTTATCTTCTGTCATCTATTCAAGTATCTTTCCTGTAAGTCTCTACACACTATTCCCAAGTCCCATAATTTTAACTACCTTATTTATTTTAATGGGTTTTCCATCTATCTTTTAAAATATATTTTGGGATAATTTCAAATTATAAAATATTTAAGAACTTCAGACTACTCCTGCAGAGAGCCCTTTCATGGTTTGACAGTCATTGTTACACTGTCCTGCTGGCCTCAATCCTGGGTCTTGCTGTGCACTTAGATCTTAAAGCTCTCTTGTGTGTTACTTTCTCACTGACACTTGACTTTCATGACCTTGACATTTTGGAAAACACGATTCAGTAACATTGTAGAAAATTTTCAATTTATATTTTTCTGTTGCTTCTTTATGTATGTCTTTAGGCAATCCATTTGGAGGCAGATGCAGCCTCAAATTTATAGCTGTGTGTTTCTCATCATACCTTACAAATTGTCAAAAAATTCAGAATTAATTAAAAAATATTTTCAAGTTTCTCCATGGGAACTTTGATTTTTTATTTATTCATCATTTAAAAGCATAATTTGTGATGAGATAGCATAATATAAAATGTTTTAAAGAATTATGCCTTGAATTATATATATACAGATATATATGTTGGTTTTATATTTTAATATTTTAATTAAATACTGAAATTATCTTTATGTAACAGTTGTCCTGTGTTATTTTCTAATCCCATAATTTCTTTCCTTTACATCCGGTAACCTAAGGGTTACTTACTTCTTTTACCACATTCTTACTTCTTTTGTTCATATGAAGTAATAACTTATATTTTTTAGATTATTGTGATCTCTGTCATCTATCTTTGCATTTTATTTATTTATTTATTTATTATTAGAGAATATTTTGAATATTATGTATTCTGATCATTAACTTTTTCAGACTTGCCTGGTTGTGGCTTTCAAGGTGGCTTCTGTATCATTTTAATGCGTTTCAATCCTCTTTGAGCCCTTTGTTAATTTCTAACATGGTGTTTAGAACACATCTCGATTTTGTTGCATTGTCAACTCATAGTCAGCCATTTATTAATGCACCTCTTATTCCTCTTATGATGTGGTTGTAGTTAGATACCAAGGTATAATTATTTAGAAGTGAAGGGGTCTAAGTTGATTCCAGAGTGCTTACTTTTGTAGCCTTTGTAAAGTGGTAGAGTAGTACTTCCATAGAGAATGGTATAAAGATATGAAGATAACCTTCAAGACCCGCAGTGGCTTCCCACTAGGGTGTGGTCAACCTACCAGGGATAATATTATTAAAGCAAAGTGACTTTTCTTTTGAGCAGGTATCAAGTTTTCTAAAATAAACACGCCTACACCCGTGCCTCCATACACACACACACACACACACACACACACACACACACACACAGAGAGAGAGAGAGAGAGAGAGAGGGGGAGGGAAGAGAGAGAGAGAAGAGAGAGAGAGAGAGAGAGAGAGAGAGAGAGAGAGAGAGAGAGAGAGAAATGGAATTTTTCTATCATGATGTAACAGTGTTCCTACTGGATACCATAGGACAAGAAATTAAAAACCCAGTGCCAAGGATAGGTTACTCCTTTTATTTCTTTTGAAGTTGTTGACTATGAAGTCACACAGTCCTCAAGTCTTCAGAGTCCTCATACACCCTTATACATCATAGGTTATTCAATAGTACCAGTTATTCTCATATTTGACTAATAGAACACGGAGAAGTGAAGCTGGTACCGTCCTTGACGCTTCATTCCTACTGGTGAGCTTTCATAGTGCTGGAGGGTGCTGTGTCTAATACCTGAGGAGAAAATTAATCATCAATCCTATACAGCTTATGAACCCTGAAATCAAAATTTTTCTGTAAAGTAGCAGAGGAGACAGTTTTTGAAAGCAAAATCTTTTCTGTATCATACAGAAATCGTGTTTTAAAGGTAGATGAGAGGATTTTGAATGCTTTCTTTTCGAACCACAAAAATGATAATTATCTCAACACATTAATGTATTTACACTGTTTTGGATATTATACAACACATGTGTGTATTCCAGCATTTTGTCAAATCACATATGTGTGTACATTTCATGGTCTAGTTAAAACCTTTAAAAATTGTGCTTCAGTATCAAAAATTGAACTTTAATTCCAACTTTTAATTTAACTGTGTATTATCATAATGATGCAGATTCTATTGATTAGATGTCTTATCCTATATAGCATAAACTACTAAATACTTTCTGAAGCACCAGAAAAGCCCCCAATTATAAAGCAATGATGAGGAAGCAGCAGTGTTAATTGGAGTCTATTAAATCAGTACACATTTATCTACAAATATATAATGATTAAGATATATAAAACACATACTATAAATACATTCTCAAAGCTGTTATGTCTTAATTATAAAGATACATTTTTTAAAAAATTAGGAGATGTATTTGACCTGGTAGCACAGGTCTGAGGTCTCAATATCTAGGAGACTGCTTCAGAACAACCCTGAGTGTAAGAATAGTTAGAGGTACCTAGTGAGACCTGACCTTAAATAATGTTGAGAGAGCATAAAGTGATGCTCACTCAAAGAAAGAAAGAAAGAAAGAAAGAAAGAAAGAAAGAAAGAAAGAAAGAAAAAAAGAGAGGGAGAAAGAGGAAGAAAGAAACAAAGAAAGAAAGAATGAAAGAAAGTTATAAAGAAAGAACATTTTCTGTAATGAAAATAGATTAAAGTCTTTTGAAATAAGTTAATTAAATCTTTACAATTCAAATAACATTGTGAGTTTTCATCTTTTAAAACTTATTTCCCATATATTTTAAATGAAAAATAACATATAGCCTTGTTTATAAAACATGAAAAAAATCAAAACACAACTTTTACATAAATTTAGACTTTACTTTGTAGATGCAATTATGACATCTGAAACTCTATCCTCACTGTTCTGAGGAAATATCCTTGAGTAAGCCTGCTTTGAGAAACAAAGGAAATGTTAAAACATTCTGAAAGAATTTTCCCCTGGATATTATTATGATTGTCACAGTGCCTTCATGATGGCAAACAATCCTATTCTTCTATTCCTGATACATGTGTGAAGAAGGGCTGTGGGAGTGATGTATAAGATAAGGAAGGCTAGATCTCCATCAGTATCAAGATGATGGAGATGACAAAGTGGATGAGAAAAATTCACAATGCCTCAATTCTACACAAATAGTATTAAAAAAAAAAAACAAATTCTGAGAGAAGGAAAAATAGTCTTCCATAAGGAAGATTATACCTATTAGTTTTTTGATACCCAGTGGAAAGCTCTGAAAACATACACATGCAAGTAATATTAAAAAGACTTAATAGTCTATATTTACCAGTATTTATGTATACACATACGTCATGCAATAATTAATGAAAAAAGTGTCCATGAAGTTGTATGAGAGAGAGCCTTTGAATGAAGTAATGAAAGGAAGAAATATTGTAACTATAATCTCAAAAATAAAAACGTAAAAACCAATTGCATCGTTACGCATATTTGCCTCATGATACAGATTTATAAATATAAAAATCGAACAAGATACTGTTCTATTTGTTAGCATCTTTAGGAAAAAGAAAACACAACAGTCTAACTCGAAATATGTTTAGAAAAATGAATGTTCTTTAAGATTTTATATGGCTGTGTGTGATTTTTATTCCTGTTATGTGTGTACATCTCTCAGGAGAGAGATTTTACCTTTGATACTACATGAGATCAGAGGAAACATGAAAGAAAAGAAGGATCTTATAGGGCACACTGCTGGTTGGCTCCAGCCTTTTTGAGCTCCGCTTAACAATCTGTGGAGAATGGAGCCTGAACTGAACAGCGTGCAGACATATTTTACTCGCTTTCCAAGAGCGACAGGTGCAAAGAAGCTCAAGGAAAAAGCATTCATTATGGGTAAGGTTAAAATTAGGTACTTAAAAATCGTCATCTAATTTAGGTCATTTATCATTCTGCTCAAAGCCCCTTTTGTACGATTGAATGCTGCAGCGCTTACTTTACTATTAGATCATGTCAGCTGCTCCAGGATCACTTGAAGCAGATGTTTCACAGACAGAGAGAGCCTGGCTGATTCTAAGAGAACCGTGGTAACTGCGAGTCACTTCTTGGCAGTTCCGGTGGTGAATGTGAGCATACCATGCAGGTGCAACCATACGCAGTGGAATATAGGATAAACGCTTGGACAAAGGGAAAAGTGATATTGGTGAGAGACCTTGAAAGGGTTTTATTCCCAGTGGGTTAGAAACTCTGAGTCTGTGGACTAAGGCTCCCTGTAATGAGTTTGAAACTATTCCTTCCACTACCAAGGGGAAGAGCAAAAACCATGATGTACTGAGCTAAATATAATGCATTCTTTGAAACGTTTTCCAAATCAACTTAAAAATAGAAACAGAATAGTGGAGGGATGTCTATCACTTAAATGATCAGACAGTATACTACTACCTTCTCAAAGTACCTCTGCTATAACACATTATATATTTTTATATACTAAAGCATATGAATGTACATATATGTAGATCAAAGAGAACTTATAAAACTTAGAAACATTGATCATGTAACATAACTGCAATAACCAAGTGCTTATTATAATTCAAATTCTGAAGCTTATGTGAAAGAAGTCTTTTTCACTTACAAAACTTGGATGAAAATATCTTTTACAAGAAACTACTTTAACTAAATAGTTTCTTTTACAAGAAACTACTTTAATTCCTAGTTTTTCTTTGAACTAAATAGATAACGGCCTGCTGTTCAACTACAATGAGCTTTTGGAAATAAGAATTACAACTCCTTTATGGTCCATGCTTTTCAAATAGTCTTCCTTAAAACTTCATATTTGCCAAGTTATTTTTTCTTGGGATATGTGAACAAACACCTATTTACCCCAGTTAAGGCACTGATGAGAAACCAAAGAAAAGATTCCACCCACAGTTAGCATGAAACAATGCACTTCTTCCCAGTTAGTTGTAAGAACATGGATGAGGACTCACCAACAGAATCATGGGCAGCTCACTGCTGGCTGCCTCACTGAAGACTCCAGCAACTGGTTCACACCTATAATTTCTCCAGAAGTTATAAGATCTCCTAGGGTAGATCTTGCAATGCTAATTTACAGCTTTATGACCTTTTCTTGTATCTCTACTTAAGCCTCACTTCCTACTCATGAAGAAAAGCCAATAGGTCGAATCTTTGAGCATCTCATGAAGTTAACCACAGCAGTCTCAACTAAAGATAACAGTGACGCTCTACTAAGAGCGTAGAATTCCACAGAAATATCTACACTTATGTGATTCTTCCCCCTAATTCATTACTCATTCATTACTCATTTGCTTTATCACTTTTTGGCTCTGGAAGTTCAAGCTCATATTTCTGAAGAACATGGAAAAATATTTTTAGGCATTGATACAGCATAAAAAAATTACAGAATTGTATTGTTTTCCAAGAGTTCTCATGAGAATGGGTAAAATCAACAGCAATACATTCTCTAACAACTACACAGATTGCATTCCCTTCCATGGCTCGAGGGCAGAGTCATTCTGTGGTATTTTGACTTCTGGTAGCTACAAGTATTCTTTGGCTCTTGGGAGTATAACCATGACCTCTTCCTGCATCTTCACAAGGTCTTCTCCACTTATCCCCTGTGTCTTTGTGCTCCTCTGTCTCATGTAATGATATTTTATATTGGATCTATAGCTGACCCAAGTAATCCAAGACAACCTCCTTAAATTTTTAATTATATTCACAAAGGCATTTTCCACTATCAAGGTCATCTTCATTGGTTTTGGAATGTAGTTGCTTTCGAGATGTCTATCTAACCTACAGGAAGATCCTGTGGAGGCTCAATGCCCCAGCATAATGGAATGCTAGGGCAGTGAGGCAGGAGTGGGTGGGTGGGAAGGGGAGCACCCTCATAGAAGCAGGGGGAAGGGGAATGGTATAGGGGATTGTGGAGGGGAAACTGGGAAGGTGGATAACAATTGAAATGTAAATAAATAAAATAATGAATAAAAATGTTAGAAACATTGAACACACAACATGACTACCTTAACCAAATACTTATTATTATAATTCAAGTTATGAAATGTATGTTACACACTTGTAGTATATTTTAAGTTGTCATACTTCATATGTAATTCTCATATGGTTACCATATTCATGGACTGTTACTTGTCTATGCTGAACGGGAAAACTGTACAAGAATGCCAATCAATCTTACCAGTGAGCACACTGTTAGATTCAGCTGCTTTTTTTGGAAAGTTTTCCGATAAAGGAAATTATACATTAATTTATTTTCTTGCACAGTTTCCTAATCACATGACATATCAGTTCTTTTAAAACTTGTAAAGTTTTAAAATCTAGTGAACACATTGACTCTGCCTTGTTTAGCTTGTATCACCATTGGGTTTCAAGGCTAATATGGTTGCTTTCAAATGATTCCATTCATTTAGCGGAAAGGTATTAAATAAGAAACTTGGTTATAAGACGAGTTAGGAATTTATTATCACAACAAACAAATGCCAGGTTAATTTTGGTGTAGAGAAGTGTAATGGAGCTAAAATGAGGGGAAGGAAACATACATACTATTTTCTGACCTCTCATACATTGACTTTGCTGTGGTTTTCTTACTTATATTATTCTTTTGGCTGAGTATAAAAGATCATGTAAAAAACTATGTTATTTTTTATTGTTATTGTATAGGACACATGGTGTGAAAATCCCAGCCACTGGATTTTAACATCACCTATAAAACTGATGTCACTTTCTCCAAGGTGCTATTTGTGAGCACCGTCTGCTGGCTCTTTCAACTTCGTGGGTATCTCTGTTGGCTAAGAAAATTTAATTTGTCCTGAGTTGTGTTTTAGACTCCTTCCCTTGGATTATTTTGAAATCTGATATGTTTCTCAGTACTTTCCAGCAAGCTACCAGTACCTGAAGTGATATTTTCTTTACAGTGTCATATTATTTTTTTCTCTATTTATCGCTATTTCCCTACAAGTATCTACACAGTTTTCTAATCAGAGTGTCTCAGGAATATCTCTGCATCTAATTAACTCTTAACCCTGCTCATTGTTTGTTATAAATTTCTATGCTTATTTTATTATGTAATGTTTTCATTTCTCAAATCTATAACCATAAAATCACATTTCTCAAGGATAAAAAAATTCTGTATCAATCTTCTTAAAATATATTCTGAAAGCAGCATTAAGTGCTGCGTCCCACATTGTTACAATGTTGAACTGAGAAGTTAAGATTTTAATGTCAGTCTAAATCACAAAATTAAAGTCCTGGGTCATCACTGCCCACTCTGACCTGTCATTTGACTGTACAGTGTATAGCATGTCCCTGTAAAATGCCCAACATATTTTAAAAATAATTTCCTCTGTTTTTTTTTTCTTTCACCCCAGGGAACAGTTTTAGGCAAAGCATTTCCATATGGAGGGAGTGAGGCGGCTTAACGAGCTGTATAGCATCACTCGTGAATAGTATTAAAATCTCAGGAGCATAACTTGGTTTGGAAGACCAGGGTGTATAAAAGCATCTCGGTGTTGAATATGTTCACATATTGTCAGAACAGGAAATGCTACAAACATCATTATGAGCAACCCCAAAGACCATTTTTATGAATCCCACCATTATGAGCTCTTGCTAGAGCACAAATACTCCTATTTCAATGGCAAAAGGGAAATCATCACAATTGTGTCGGGTGCACTTATTCCTGTACGAATACAGTCAGGGTGTACATTCCATGTTTAATCTGTTCAGAAATGGTGAAAATGAGCCTGAAACAAGACAAACAGGCTTTTAATAGTGATACAGGAATCATTTTTTCAATTATTGAAATTAAAAAAAGAAAAATGTGTACTTTTCTTTCTATGGTTGCCTAGAAACTTGAAGCTAGGCAGTGGCTCCAAGTCCTGCGTTGTGTGCACAGGTGATCTGAAGTAGCTGATGCCCTTTACTAGTACCAGATGCTCAGGCTCCATGCCCACTTAGGACTCCGCTTCACTCTATTCAACGTTTTCAAAGCCCCCAGGTGATTTGAATGTGTCAGCAGGTTGGAGAACCCGGGACTGTTCACGAGCAATGACTACCAAATTCTAGCACGTAAGAGCCACAAGGAGCTTAATAAAATTCACTGTCTGGTGCCAACCATCCACAGACTTTGATGGAGTAGTTTTAAATACAGGTTTCATAATTGCATTTTTTTGGGAGCATCCCAGGGGATCAGATGCCTATGTTCTATGTACTTTACTAGCTGAGAAAAAATAAGGTAGAATCCTTAGGGAGAAGTCCTAGTAATCCAAACACTGTTTTATACAAGATTGATTCATAAGAAAGTTTACCTTGGCTTACATAACCACATTCATGTGCAGTTTTCCTTTATGATACAGGTAAAATTATTTGAAAATTCCATTTTTTAAGATAAAGAAACCAAACAAAAGATTGCTGAAGTGACTTCCTGTAGAAGTGACATATCACTCCTAGGTTAAATCCTGCTTTATTTATTCATTGGCACTTCACTTCACAGACATTTATAAATGTGAACAATAGTATTACAAGCATCTAAACATGTAAAATTGAAAGTCTAAATCAACTTATGGCAACCTAATTCTAGGTTCAAAAACTGATGCTAAAATACAATAGAAACCTGATGCCAAAATATAGCCAATCCAAGAACATCCCACCTCTAAGAATACATATTTTTATTAGAATTTTTGCTCATACAACATATTCTAATCACAGTTTCTTCACCTGAAACTCCTCTCAGGTCCTTCCTACTCATTTAACTCCACACTCCCTTCATCTTTTTAGAAAACAAACAGGCAAACTGTAATTTTTAAAGGAAACAGACACAATTTATAAAAGCCTCAAACTACAAACTACAATGAATAAACAAAAGAAGAAAGAGAAAGAGGAGGAGGAGGGAGAGGAGGAGGAGGAGGAGGGGAAGGGGAAAGGGAAGAAGGAGAAGGAGAAGGAGGAGAAGGAGGAGGAGGAGGAGGAGGAGGAGGAGGAGGAGGAGGAGAAGGAGGGGGAGGAGGAGGAGGAGGAGGAGGAGGAGGAGAAGGGGGAGGAGGAGGAGAAGGAGAAGGAGAAGGAGAAGGAGAAGGAGAAGGAGAAGGAG
>JANHMN010000011.1:45039703-45244606 GCA_030674055.1 Rhabdomys pumilio
TGTGTGTGTGTGTGTGTGTGTGTGTGTGTGTGTGTGTGTGTGTGTGTATGTATGTTTGATAAGGATATGAACTTGTCACTACAACTAAGTGCCTAAGAACACTAAAAGTATAAACATTAAAAAATGGTTATGTATGATAAGTTTTAAATCTTGATAACAACTTATAAGGTAGATGCTAATATTATACTCACTTAAAGTATGAAATTTATAGTTTTAGAGCAATTACAGCAATAAATCCCAAGACAGGTACTTATATTTTTTGCAAAAATATGCACTTTTAACCACTCCAGAGTACACACTTTTAACCACTATATACTATTGTTTCTCTTTCTTTGAGGAGTAGAAATATGTGTTAATTAACAAAGACAAAAAATATCCTAACAAATTTTGTGTCACAAGGAAAGGCCAGTTTGTAGTTAATAAGCTCCAGTGTGGTATATTATTCAAGAAATTACGGTGAGTTTTCATTTTTAGATATATACCATACTTTTTTCCTTCTTCCAAGCACTTAAGTTTTTCTGAATTATGTATATATCTCACTTAAATGTAAACTCTTTGAATACAGACATCTTCTAAGATAATTTTCTTTCAAATTTCGGTATAGTTTGGAAAGTTTACAAAAAATATTTAATGAAAAATTGTTCTATTTCCAGTATGGTTTAAGCTTAAGGAAATTCTTTTTGGTTGCAAATCTTGGTTGATTTGATGATTAAAGTACAGCTCAAAGGTATCTGTGCAATATTTCTCATAATATACGCAATCTGACTTCTTGTCAAAATACTGTCTGCTGAGTACAGTCTTACATTCAAACAATGAAGAAAAACTTGGTCTTCCTAGAAGGTTTGAGGCTTGAGAAATGAACTTAAGAAAATGCTGACATTTTTGCTATTGCAGTTCAGCATCTTCTGGCAGCACACGCTGTTATTCTGTGTTAGCTTGCACTGAGGGTAAGACCCATCTGTATGTGGGAAATGGCCTTGTGTTGTGCTGTCTGCTCAATGCTATTCTCTGGTGTCAGCTTTCCTTCCATCCTTGACGATTGCTCTAGACACAGGGATGCTGGCTTTTCTCTAGCCCCTCTTTGCCATGACCAATGACCTATTCTAAAACCATCCCTAAATGCCCCTTATTTTGTCCTCCTTGATCTTTTTCTTGGATCTTTTATTGACCACTGGAGATTTCAGTGCACTGAATAGTAGTTGGCACAGAAGTTCCTGTTGTGTTTTCTCCTGCACTATAAACCCTTTAAGCTGTCACATGCTCACCTTTGTGACATATAGTCTGGCATAGTGACTTGAACTTACTGATTTACACATTGTGTAAATGAGTGATTTTGGATGTGTAACTTGATTTTAATGTAGGTGTTTAATTTCTTTTTATAAGCCCCTAAACACACCAAAAATTGGTATATAACTTAATGGTCCAAGTTTTTAAAATGCAGTTTTGAAACAGAATATATAACAATGAGTTAATTTTGAAACCAACTATTTATACAGTTTTTTTCTTTGTTTCTAAAGGTTCAACATTTGTGGATTTAACCAGTCAGCAATGGAATGCATGTTTTTCAATTGCATCTGAATGAAATGTGTATAGACATTTTTCTTGTCATTATTGCCTAAACATTGTGGTATAGCAACTATTTACATATCATTTACAATATACTATGTACCACAAGTAATCTAGAGAAGATTTAAAGTGTACAGGAGGATGTATGTAGGTTATATGCAAATACAATTCCATTTTATGTGAGGTACTTGATCGTCACCAGATTTAGGTATCTGGGAAATTCTGAAACCAATTGTTGAAGGGAATGATGGAATTCTGTATTAAGTTTCTTCATCTGAAAAAATTTCATGAATAGTGAAATGAAATACAAGCATTTCACAATTAATCAGCTGAAATTATGTTTTATTCAATGTACAGACCTAGGTTAATTTCTTTTGACAGACTTACAAACATTTTTCTTTCATGCATCAGCAGAGTTATGTGAAATCAATAGAGTTCTCCTAAGCAGGAGGCACATGGTCAAGGTTCACTGACAAGATATTAAATATATAAATGTTGAGTGTAGGAAGAAGGCTTCTCTTGATTCTAGGCATTTTATTTGATTTCTCTGTTTATTCTGCCTCTTCTTGTAAATGTGAACTCTCAACTTCTCTGAATGTTACCTAAATTTCAGAGGTGGGACTCACAGCATCTACTCTGACCTAATGAATATCTGTCCTCAGTGAATGAATTTATGACAGCTGTCAACTAGTTCTTTCGACATGATGCTGTGTCCATTTGAGTAATGCTTACTAATGTTATCACCAATTATTCATTATGCAGCTAACAATAAATATATTTTAAAGGTCATAGAAAAAATTTTTATTATTTCATTAAAATATTCCTTCCTCAAAAGTCTCATGCAATGTGAAAGATGGTCTACTTTTTTATAACATAAGTAAACTGACAACTGAAGAAACTGATTCAGAAATGCATGGTGTGTATTTTTCCACTTCTAACTGAGATTCAAGCATCCTCAATTGTACCTACCTTCTTGTTTATCTTTTTTGGTTCTGTGGAGTGTAGCATGGGTATCCTTCCTGTATTTTATGGCTAATATCCACTTACAAGTGCATACATACTATGCATGTCCTTTTGAGACTGGATTACTCACTCAGGATGATATTCTCTAGTTCCGTCCATTTGCCTGCAAAATTCAGGATGGCTTTGTTTTTAGCAGCTGAGTAGTATTCCATTGTGTTGATGTACCACTTTTTCTTTATCCATTCTTCAGTTGAGGAACATCTGAGTTGTTTCTAGTTCCTGGCTGTTACCAATAAAGCTGGTATGAACATATTTGAACCGACTTCTTTGTGAGATGGTAGAACATCTTTTAGGTATATGCCTAGGAGTGATATAACTGAGTCTTGGCGAATGATGTATTAACAGAAACCTTAGACTGGAAATATTTGCAAGAGAAAAGGGATTCAAGTTTGAGTTTGAGGATGTGAAATTGAATTTTGACTCCTGGCAATGTGTAATCAATGTAAGATGCAATAATGTGTGACTTAAATTTTAGAATGAAAAAGACCTTTCAGTAAATCCGAGGATGCCACTTTAGAGGAAGAAGGAGTTGCTGGCAGAATAGTAGTTTTATGACTGTTAAATGAGAATAGGACAAAAGTATTCCATTTAAATACAGAAAGAATTTGAAAAAAATCAATGGAAAGAACAAAACATACTATGAACAGAAATTATTCTCTGGTTTCTGGTTTTGACAAACAGATGGGTAGTATTATTGCAATGTTCTCCAAATATTTTCTCAACTTTGAAAATAGAAGCATGTAAGTACCTAAAAAATCACATTAATAAATATTTTTATGCTGAAAGAAAGAAATATATTGATGAGTAGAAACTATGAGAACTGTATCTTTCTGAAATTTTCTTCTCATTAAATATTGACAATAATAAAGCATTTTATATGTTAAAAATTAATGATAATAAGTAGAAAATCTATTAGAAAATATTTTGTAAAAGTAGAAAGCCTTGTTATATAGATATTTCTATTATATTGAGACATTACCTCCCTTGGGAGACTCTTCAAGATGACGAAAGAAACACACTAGATCCAGGAAGTGCCTGGTGTAAAATTCACAAGGCCATTTTTGTAAGCTTATGCAAGCAGAAGTAATTGCTTCCAAGTAGCGACTCTCTGACCACCAGTGCTGCCTGGAAGTTGGCTCCTAGATGTAAATTTCAAGAGTCCTCACTCACTGTATGGTAAGGTTTGGTGATGTAGCAGCCTTTCAGTCACTCATGGCCATATAAATAGCCTTACTAAATTCACTGGTACCTTATACTGAGTGAAATAATTTCTTGTTGGCAGTATGTTTGTACAAATCTTTCCAAGGGGAGCAAAAGTCATGCACCAGCTGAGCAATGTATCTGGTTTTGAAACTGTTGGTGTAATGCATGGGAAAAAGAAAGGCTTTGAGTATTTTACACATTTTATCTTATAATAAAGTAGAATTTATTTTCCATGGTGCTTGAGTTTGATTGCAATATCAAAGTTACAGTAATTTGTCATCTGAAGGGACCTGATTGCTGCTCAGTGTCAGTGTTCCACTGTGCCATCCCAGGCTGAAGCCTCGAACACTTACAAGAATACAGATTTGGACACAAAACAACTCCCAAATGCATCCCTAAGACATATCATTAGTCACATTGTTGATATTTTTATTTGGAAAAAAAAAATATATATCTTATTTTTATTTAAATTTTTTTACACTCCAGATTTTATTCCCCTTGGAATAAAATAACCTTTTGACTCTTCCCCATCCCATACCTCCTCCTCACCGCCATGTTTCCATGAGGACGTCCTCATCTACCGCTCACCCCTACTCCACCAGACCTCTAAACTCCCTGGGGCCTCCAGTCTCTTGAGGGTTAGGTGCATCTTCTCTGATTGAACATAGAACCTGAAGTCCTCTGCTGTATATGTGTTGGGGGCCTCATATAAGGTAGTATATGCTGCCTGATAGGTGGTCCACTGTCTGAGAGATCTCATGGGTCCAGGTTAATTGAGATTGCTGGTCCTCCTACAGGTTCGCTCTCCTCCTTAGCTTCTCCTAGCTTTTCCCTAATTCAGCCACAGGGGTCAGCAGCTTCTGTCCATTGATTGGGTGCAGATATCTGCATCTGACTCTATCAGCTGCTTGTTGGGTCTTTTGGAGGGCATCAATCTCCAGATTGATTTCCAAAGTGGTTTTACCAGTTTTCAATCCAACCAATAATGGAGGACTGTTCCTCTTTCCTCTCCACATCCTCTCCAACATGTCCTGTTGCCTGAGGTTTTGATCTTAGCCATTCTGATTTGTGTATTATTTGGAAAATATCAACTGTGTATTGAGATTTCAATAAATATTTTTTTCAATACTGGTAGAAGCCATAAAGAATAACACATGATAGTTAAAAAGTAATTTCGACTCTATAATGTTAATATATAGTGGAAGTAATAACGTGGTAAATCAGTTTTATACTAATTATAATTTTAATTTTTAAGCATGAAGTAGTTAAAAAGATTAGAATGTGTTCTATCAAACTACCATTTTATAAAACTAGAACTCCTGAGAAATAGCTAATTTTAGGTACCAACATGTACAAGTGAAAGGCCAGTGTTGTCAGGGAGTTGTGGGAAGAAGGAATTGTGGACTAATAGTTCTGGATCCTTCCAGAACATGAAAATATTAGGATGTGCCAGAAAATTCTATTTGGATCACTGACTACGGTTTAACGATTGTGCATTAAATCTCTATAACTTCAAAGAATTAAATAAAATAATCATTAGGATACTAGTCATTCTCTATAGTATGATTCTATGACTTGAATTAAACACATTTTACCAAATTCAGAGGAAGAACATTGCCCCCCCCCCCCCCCCGATTCCAGATACTGCTATGATAGGCAAGTCAGAATGAAAAAGAAGATGCTTGTACAAGTGATACCTTGATGAATGAATGATTTACACATGCTGGGGCAGAACGTCCACTTAATAAAATGACAACGGGCTCCTTCCCTTATTATTAACAATTAATTGAAAGCAATTTATAATACATTTTCTCTTCTTAAAAATTATTCACTTTGAATGTGTTTAGTTGAAACAAAAATTCGGCAGGTGAAAGTATAAAAATAATGGCCGTTCTGTGATTTTATACTGCCCACTTTAAGCATGTATTTTTTTTTTAATTTTACTGTACTTTGAATCTCTTTTGTTCCAGTATCCAAGGGGTTCACATCACCTTTGGCTGCTCCACCTAGGCTTCTTTCCCAAGCATTTTATCCTTCCTCTGAAAGAGCACTTCCTGACATCTGCCTTGAATTTCCCCACTTGCCCATTCCTGAACTCTCATCTTGCTATCTTTTCTAAGTGGAAAATGGTCTGCTTGACATTATTTCTATCATATTCAGTTCTGTATTTTTCAGTGAAATCTTTCTTAATTATTATCTTCCCAAGAGAGCACTTAATCTTTTTCAGACTGTCCTTATAGATTTTCTTTTCTACCTGTTGGCCTCAGGATAAACTCCATTGCTTCTAAAGGCAACTTTGATAGTTCGAAAAACTTTGTTATTCTATCCATAGAAGCCCCATTACCATAATATTTACAAAATATATAGACCTATTTTTCATACATAGAAGAATCTCTGTGAAAATAGGCAGAACATCCAAAGAACAAAGGGGCGAGATCAAATACGGTACATCACTCAGAAACGTTCTATTCCATTTCTTTTCTCTTTTGTTTATTACCTTGAGTGCCTTGAGGGTTCAAACAGAATGATGAAACATTATTTTTCAGTGTTCATTTTTCTTTAATGTTTATTTTATACCCAACAGAGCAGAAAGATTTAATACTGAGAAGAAATTAAAATTAAATTAATCTTTTCATTTTGGTTGTTTCTTGTACTTATTAACCTCAGGTCATAGCAACAAGAAGGCATTGTGAAATGAAGGGTAGCCAATTAGTACTTTGTTTTAATGGACAATTTAGAGAGTTAGTTTTATATTCACGAGTTGAAATGGAAAGGAGAATGCACATGTTATTAGCAATGTGGTTCTTCAAAAATATAGTGTGAATGAACAGCTCTTTGTGAACACAACAAAGAAAAAAGACTCATTTTCACAGCACCAAGTGTTAAGTGCTGTTTCTATTAGAGCAGCCCCAGTTAAAAGAATCTTATAAAAGAACATGTAATAGTTGACACTGTAGCAAAGATTATTTTAGACTGCTTGCTGTTTACTCTGCAAGTAACACAACAAAGATATTTAATGGAATTATTGAATTGATAGTGCTCAGGTTTGAGTTCCATACTTATTTTAATGAATGCATCATTTGACTAGATTTTGTGATTATAAATTTTATAGATTTTCAAAGTTATTTCTAAGTTGACATTTCATTAGAAGTTCAACAGTATTTGTAATCCTGGCCATATGGTCAAACAAGGCAAATCTAGAAACATCTTGGAGCTTCTACATTTTCCTAGGAGAATTGATGTCAACCCAGATCTATGAATGTCTCAAAGAACTTTTTTTTTCCCAGTAGTTTTGTTGTTTTCTCATTTTGCAGGATCTGTTTATGTGAAGAATAATTAGATAGGATTTCAGAAATAAAGCTCATTCACTAAAAACTTCGCCAAGCATTTTATAACTTGCTTTCTATAGATCATTATATAAGTGACATATAATACATGAAAGCATTGCATCATAAAATTATGTTTTCCTGTTTCCTACCTTTTTCCTAAGCAATCGAGAAAAGCATTTTGATACATTTGTACATTTGGCTAAATCCTTAGTAACTCATACATTTAAAAGGTCAAGTGAACTAATTATTTTGAGCTACTCATGTCTTCTCAGTACAGAATAGCATGCTTTGCTAAGTTTGTGCAGAGGTTTGTAGCAATTCCTAAAGGGCTGACTGGGAAAACTGCATTAACTGGCATGAAAATACTTTTTCTATTATCAGTCGTAAACTGTGAACACACTGTTATGCCAAATACTTCTGAGCAGCCTCTTCCTTTTCAAGAAAAGAAATCAGAAAAAAATAGTATGATGGTATTATTGAATGCAACTGTACACTTTCTATGTCTTCTTTGGTAAATGAGCACTGCACACGTGACATTTACCTGAATAGTAATACATTTACCTGAATAGTATTTCATATAGACTTCCTGTTTTTAGCTTCATTACCAGCACACTGGTAATTTGCCTATCCTCTTTTGATGCTTTGCAAAATTCAAGGGAACTAAAAAGTAATTCCCAATGATGTCATCCAAAGTCTTATATGATTTTGATATAAATGTCTTTTAAAATGGTTGGTGGAGGGGTGACTGGGAAACGGGATATCATTTCAGATGTAAACAAGTGAAATGATTAATTAAAAATGAAAGAAATCAAAGTGGGCACAAAATTCTTCTAAAATAATTAAGGTACTTATGTATGCTTTGAATTTTTTTTTTTAGCTTAAATTGAGCTAGATGAGAACAGATACATTTATTATGATTTTATTGTCAGAAAAATATTTTGTTTTCTTATCTGGCATTCCTTATTAATAAATATCTTTATTAATTATTTGTGAAACTCAAACAACATATTTTGATCAAATTTAACCTTAACTTCACCCAGATACACTCCCACGTCTTTACCTCCCTCCTTCCTGCCTCAGTTCTTTCCTCCTTTTTTTTTTTTAAAGTAACATTACCCATTGATTTTCATTTATGTGATCCATATATTTCTGGGTGTGGTAGCACCCAATGGAGCATGTTCAACCTATGAGGAGCCACATCTTTAAAGAATATTAGCTTCTCCTCCCAAGGCCCATTAACTTCCACACTCCATCAGTTAGGGGGATGTTAATGAATCTCTTTTAACTCCACGTTAGAATGTAGAGTGGCTTTATTTTGTGCCGATTTTTTTTGTTGGATATGTTATTATTTTACATTTCAGATGTTATCCCCTTTCTCCACCCCCCTCATAAACCCCCTATTCCATCCCTCCTTCTCCTTTTGGCTTTTATACCATTTTAATTACATGCAAGTATTAAGGTCAGTTCTAGGTTGAGGAACCAGCAATACAATAGATGCAAATAGTCAAGGAATAAGCAAGACAATAAACACAAATAGTCAAAGAACAAGCAAGGCAATAAACAAAGTCCCATGATCACTCTCGTGATCACTGTTTCTAATGGCTTAGCAGGATGACCAAAATATCTGAGCTCACTTTCCTGTCCTAGCCCAAAGTCATTTTCATACCTGAAGCTTACTTTTTTGTTCTAGCCTAAGATTTATATATCTGCCTGAAAGTACTTCTTTGTTTTAGCCTGAGATTTAGATTCAAGCCTGAAATTACTTCCTTGTCCTTGGCCAATGTCAGATTCCTGCCACGAAGCCCCAAAAGCTCTCCTCTTTTTATTTCATTAGCAAAACTGAGCCCGTCTTAGGTCATTCTGACAAGAATGCCTTCGTTACCCACCATGGAATATGCATTATCAAAAGCAATGAATTTCTGTCTTAGGTTGGCTCTATGCAGAATCTTACCCATCCTTGGCTTTTCAGCCTGTTAAATTAGTTACTCTGTCTGGGGTTCCATTTTCAATTTCAAGTCGTGTACTTTGACTGCCAACATGTTGTTAAAGACAAGCTTTTGCATGATGTGCAGGCATAAAAGTATTTTCAGGACAAGAAGGGCTAGTGTGATCAAGCTATATATGCCATTCTTGACACTTGACCAAGATGGAAATACTGACCTCGAGCCATGGGTAATTTTATCAGCATTATCTACAGCATCAAAGTTCAGCAGAGCAGCATTCTTTAAATTCATAAGCTCACTATGCAAAGTTAAAATATCCAGAGAGGTGTTAGAATTATGCCAAATACACTGCAAGAGTCTAAACTTTTTCCTAATTATAATGACTATTATTGTAAATTTTAGAAGTAACACAAATCCTTTAGTATTTGGCATGACACTTGAAATGGCTCCTTACTCTTAAACTCTGAACCTCCTTTCAATAATTTGAATAGGATAAAGAGCATCAATTTGATGTTCCAAATACCTATCTAAATCCTCTTGTATACTCAACACATTAGTAACATTTTTTTTTTTTTTGCTAAATGATTAACAAAAGTAGCTGTCTTAACTTCTTGTGTCAAACAATTTCAGAAGCAGTGGTGCTAGTAATTAATGTAATTAAAGCTGTTATGCCAGCAATAATCAAGCCCACTTCCCTCTTGCATCTGCTTAATGCCTAACTCACTTCTTCCAGTACTTGCAAGCTTTTTTCCAGAAAACCAAGGTTCTGTAATGCTCAGGGCAATAAGACAAAAGTTGATTGATAGACACCCCCATAACAGACATGCCAGGTTTCAACACACTAACACTATTAGAAAGTGTATAACCAATGCAACTTTCAATAAACAGATTTTGTGCAAATCTTATACATAATAGGACTACTACATTCATGAACTCACAGCTGTTGAATTCACAAATGTAGTGATCCTATTATGTCTAGAAGACACTGTTTTGTTCCAGTTCTCCATGACCTCCTCTGGCTCTTACAATCTTTCCTGCAATGGTCTGTGAGCCTTGAAGGAGGGGGAAAAGCATGTGATATAGTCATCTCATTTGAGGCTGTTCACAGATACTTCTTCACATGCTTTGACAAGTTGTGAGTGTCTTCATTAGCTACTATTCATTGTAAAAGTTAGAAGGCAGTCTGACAATCTCTTTCATTAGCAAAATAATAGTAGTTTCACTCCTAGGGCCTGTGAGCACCAAGACCATGGGTTCCTATCCACATTTGTAAATAACAAGCACATATTTCCTCTTGTGGAATCAGCCTCAACTCTTATCAGAGAGTGGTTGGTTATTCACATAACATTCATGCCATTATTATATTCATGGCATATCTTTCCATCATTGGGATCATTATTACAGTTTACAGTATTAACAGATTGGTAACATTGTTGATGTCTCCACTTCACATAGGGATCTATTTTATACCTGCCATTGGGATTTTGATCTTGTAACTTGTAATTTCTGGGAAGCAACCTTATCCATCCCTGTAGAGCAACTCTATTCAGGATGTTTCTGCTGTTTTTTCAGTGCCCATTTCTTCTTCGTTCCTACGTGATTTTTTTCATAAGCACTTAGTATAAATTTGTTTGAATGATCCTCCCTTTCAGCCTCCTTTTTCACAATCTCTACCCCAGCCCCTTTTAAACTGACCAATCCCTAATATTTACTAATATTGCTATATCACATATGACTTAGTAGTCCATTTTTAATCCCTGTTTCATATTCATGTCCCTTTCTGTCTTCCTGGCCTCAATAATCACTCAATCTAACTTAACAGAGTAACTTAAAATGTCACATCTAGAATCTACACATGAGAGCATATGGTGTTTGTATTTCTGGGCCTGGATTATCTCACTCAGCATAATATTATCCTGTTGCATTCATTTTCCTTAAAATTTCTTAGTTTTATTCTTTGTTAGTGCTGCATAAAATCCCACTGTGTTAAGGCATCATGTTTTCTTTATCTATTCATTTGTTGATTGACGTTTAGTCTGGATTCATGCCTCTAGCTCTCTGCTATTGTGAGCAGTATCGTAATGAGCTTGAATGTTCACGTCTCTATGTTGTAGGACAAAGAGTTGTTTGATAGAATACATTTGAGTGATATGACTATGTTATATGGTAGTTTTAGCTTCAGGTTTTGCAGGAATTGCCACAATGACTTCCAAAATCACTGTCCCTTTTTACAATTCTACCAGCAATGAGGGACAATAACTAGGGAGGTCAGAAACTATATACATTTTTTTTTTTTGATTTCTGGGTATTTTAGATTTAACAGGCACCAGCAATTCTCGTTTCTGGAACCAAAGAGTAACACCAAGTAAATGTATGTTACAAAAACCAATCCCTTCTCCTGCCAGCTCTCAACAACTCACACACCAGCTCATCACAAACCTGCCCCGAGACTTGGAATACAATTTGAGCAAACTGGTGGTGACTAGTGACCAGCCTTATACATGGTATGTTTATCTACAAACATCTCTGCTGACTGTCCCTGTAACATTTTCATGGCTCGCCAATAGATCTGTCTGCAGTTCTCAGGTCTACCAAAGGGATGGCTTCGTTCTTCCTTGATGTATTCCATCCAAAGATCAGAATCTGTAGACCCAAAATCTCTCAACGCCCTCTCGTAATACTCCCTCAGGTTCGCCATCTTGCAGGACTCCTTCTCCTTTTCAAACTGCATCATTTTCCTGAAAAACTCAACTGAAAATGGACAGCTTTCTTGTAAACTTTTAAACACTGCTCTGGCCTTTTTGTAGCCTCCATTCCGATAAGCCCAATCCAGGTATTTCTCCTTCAGGGTCACTGAACTGGCGCCTGTGACAGCTAAAATAGCTTTCTTAAAGATGGCTTCAGTGTCCTCCTGGCTTTTAGCACTTTCACTCCACTCTGCCCAAGAAACTCACAAGGGCAAGCAAACCTGGGGTTTGAGGTGTGCAAAGGCTTCTTCAAAGTGCATCACTACATCCGGGCTTTTTGAGTCAATAAGCACCTGGAGCTTTGCCACATTGCTACAGAGTCCTTGAACAATTCAGTCCCAGCTTCTGTCACCTTTTAGAGCCTCTTTGAAGAGGTCCTGGCGCAGCAACAAGTCAATCCACTGCTTGTACTGGACTTCAGAAAGGAGCTTCAGCTCATGGGCCTTCCTGAATGCAAGCATGATCCTTTCCAGCCTCTGCCCTTTGAGAGGTACACTACTGGTCTTCTTAGAAAACCTCTCCAAGCAAAAGGTGATGTAACACTTCCACATGGCCTCTGTGAGCAGGGCTCTCACTGCCTCTTCATACACTGCACAGCACCTTTCTTCCCTGATGCCCACCTCCACTGCTTTGGCTTGTTTCAATACGAGCTCCTCTACACCAGGTTAGGACTCGATCTCTAATTCCCGCCATGCTACATAATCCCACGTGAGTGGGTCATCGGTGTGCAGAGTTTGAAGGTCTTCATAAATTTCCTTCTGTAGATCTTTGGCAAAATCAAAGAGCTGAGCAATAGCAAGTAGTGACACATGGAATTCCGCACCTTTAATTTTGCTTATAGAATTTTTGTAAATGATCCGTGCCAACTCGCCTTTAAGGATTTCTTCAGGATGATCAAAATTCCCCATATCCATGGCAGCTTTTTCAAATTCTTGCTTTTCCTTTAACAGTTTCTCAGCACGCATCAGCTCCATCCTAAAGTAATCTTGATAGAGCTTTGGACACTCAGGATGAAAGCGTAGAGCCTGAAGGAATAACTGCCTGGCACTTTCTGAAGACAAGCGATCTTCCATTTCCCATTTGGCTGCCATAATCCACAAAACTGGTTTGTTTGAGTGAATGGCAAGCATGGTAGAGAATACCTTGCTAAGATGAGATTTAGTACACCATTTCTTACAAAAAACTATATAGGATAGCCAAAGCTGAACATCATCTTTCCACTTGGCTGAAGCAGGACCAAAGACACCTTGTACCCGGTGTACAATAGAATACTCAATCTCATCCTTCTTAAATGAATATTTAATTCTTGCTCGTCTTCTGTGGGTCAGCTCCAAAAGATTAATTTCATATTGAATATAGTTGATAAAGTCTTCCTTGAGAAGGGGAGTCCGATGTATTTTGTATTCTAGGGCAGAAGCCTTCTTGATGATAGCCTTATCTCCACGTGGCTGAAGAGTCCGATGCGCTCCAGCTGTTCCAACTCGATCTTCTATGCGCACCTGAATTATCTCCACCATGAGGCTGGAACTTCACAAGCAGCTGGGTGGCCAACACGCATAGAGAGCATCTACCGTAAAGCCTCCGGGAGCACTCTTAGTCCTATATACATTTTTTTTTTTACTATTTTTTTCTAGTCAAACTGCATTCTAAATAATTGTATTTATTCCCATAGACTAGTGACATTTTCAGCCATAGTTGGAGAAGTCTTGATTTACAATGGTTGATGTTCAAAGTAGAGACCGTAGCCCAGTGAAATGCCAAGAATTATGTACTACTGAGTATTCATTTCTAAATGGGACATTTGTATCACCATCCTCAAAACTCATGGTATCACCATCTTCAAGATTCATAGGACATCTTGGGAGAGGGTCTGGAAAGAGCTGGAGGATAGGGAACATGGCTATACAATGTTCTTTTCTGTGAATAACATGGCTTTCACAATAAGGAATACACAGCAGCTATGACAACTTACACAAGATCAGAACAGACAGGACAAGAAGGCAGGAGGGGTCAGCAGGAGTGGGACAGGAACAGTGAAGGTGAACGTGGAGAATTTGATCAAAAGACAGTGTACACAAACACACAACTGTCAAAATTTCAAAGCAAAACTGTCCAAGGAAAAAGAGAATTGGTTTTATTGTTTTGTAAATTAGCATGCCCTATCTTCTAAACAAATTATTTCTCTTCTCAGGAAAGAACTGATTGCCTGGAAGTTATTTCCCTCTAGTCCAGGTCAATCTATCTCAAATACAGAATGTCAAATTAAAAGTGGGAACCCTCAGTGATTGTGATTTGAGTTGCTCTTCCAGAAGTAAACCCCCAAAGTCAGGGCACTCTGTGTGCACAGCTGATGAAAGTTTGTCCTAGTCAGGAAGATGTAGACTATGCCTTGCTTTTAAACAGAAATCAACAATGGCAAGAGAAAGCTAACTTACGTAGGCTACCCCTTATCTAATCCCTATATTATTTTACTGAATGAAGCCTGGCCCCACTGAATTCTTTGTAAAACCAATTCTATTACTTATTTATTAAACTTTGTCTTGTCAGTAATATACTTTTAGAGATGCTGGCAAATCTCTTTTGTGTAATTATTTTCTGGCTATTTTTTATTTATATCAGTTTTTTATTTTAAGTATCATAATGTTTGGGGGATTTAACTGTTTTTATTTAATGAAGATTTTTAAAACTGAAGTAACTGGTTAAGGCCTTTCCTCCACTAAAAGACTGTTTATTTCTTCCTGTCTTAGGCTGAGAAATTCTATGCCTGTTGTACCTGCATACAACCCTTGACCATTTATATTTGTGAGATAAACTTCTGCTGTTCTAAAATTTTACTTTCTACTTTTTTAAGAAAAAAAAATTTACCTCACATCTCAAGATAAAGTGGAGAAGTTAAGGCAGCAGGAACTTGAAGCATCTTGTATCATCACATCCATAATCAAGAAAGAAGGATGGAAGATTATTATTCCTTGACTCTAGGTTAGGCAACCTCTGAGAGAATGGTGGTGTCACAGTCAATGAGTCCACTCACTTCAATTTAATAACATTAAAATAATCCCTCATTGGGATGCTATAGGTTTGGAGCCTAGCCTCACATGTAAAAAGGATGATTTTAAACTTCTGAGACTTCTGTTACCATCTGTCAGGTGCTGAAATTACAGGCATGCACTACCAATTTATATGGTACTGGGGAGTGACCCAGGGCCTCATGCATGCAAAGTAAACGCTCTACTCACTGAGCTACATACACCCAGAGCTCTCTGTAAAATCTTTTTGTAACTTGTTATGCTGTGTTTGATTAATACCCCTGAGATGCCTGAAGTGAAACTGAGAAGCACTTAGGTAGAGGCGGGGTTGAAGGAAGGATGGGAGGAGTGAAGGGAGGGGAAACTGTGGTCAGGATGTATTGTGTGAAAGAAAAATTAAAAAAAAAAAACAAAACTTTAAGCTCTTTTGACAAAAGAGAGTCTTCCTGAAAAGACATTTTTTTTTTTTTAAATCCCCCAAATAGCTGATGTGACTTCCTGCTAATAATTACCTTAGAGTTACATTCCTGACCTGGGCATCTTTAACACAGTGCTTGTGAAAATGAGTTTGTGCTCAACCCTCCAAAAAAATCCCTGCTTAGGGAAGGTTTGTCTTTATTGCCCTGCATAAGACTTAGAGCACTTTCCCCTTTGGTTAACCTCCCGCAGAGATACTGTCAGTCCTTGGTTTACGTTTATGATTCTCTTTCTTGCAAACAATGCTATTAAATTTTGAGAATGGCAAACAATCATTTTAAACATATTCACTCTTCTCCTCCATCTCCTATCTGATCTGCTTCATCTCTCAATTCATAAAACATCATGTTCTCTCTACTACCCTCTCTCTTAGTCCCATCCGGTCCAGTTTTTGTTGGGTAAATACTCTATGATATAAAGCCTGCCCTGTAGTTAATACACCAGGACTCCTTCAGTCTTTCCCCTAGCTCTTCCATTGGGGTGCCTGGGCTCGGCCTGATAATTGGCTGAGAGTATCTGCATTTGTATTAGTCAGGTTCTGGTAGCACTTCTCAAGGAACAGTCATACCAGGCTCCTCTCAGTATGTGCTTCTTGGCATCAGCAATAGCGTTGGGGTTTAGTGTCTGCAGATGGGATGGATCCCTAGGTGGGGTGGTCTCTGGATGGCCTTTCCTTCAGTCTTTGTTCCATTTTTTTGTCCTTGTCTTTCCTTTGGACAGGAACAATTCTGGGTTAAAAATTTTGAGATGGGTGTGTAGCCCAGTCCCTCAACTGGGGACTGGGTCTATCTACTGGAGGTGATCTCTACAAGTTTTATCTCCCTCTGTTGGGTATTTCAGCTAAAGTCATCCCCATTGGGTCATGGGAGCCTCTCATGGCTGGGACTTTCTAGTGCTACCCCTAGTTCCCCATCCCCTGCTGCTACATATTTCTATTCAATTTTCTGACCCTCTGTACTTCTCTCCTGTCCCTGCCAATACTTTATCTGTCCCTTTCTTTCCCCTCACCCCATCTTGCTCCAGGTCCCTCCCACCCTCTACTTCCTGTGATTATTTTGGTCCCCTTTCTAAGTAGGACTGAAGCATCCATACTTTGGTCTTCCTTCTTTTTAAGCTCCATATGGTTTGTGGGTTGTATTGTGGATATTCTGTGCTTTTGGGCTAATATCCACTCATCACTGAGTACACACCATTGTGTTCTTTTGTGTCTGGGTTACCTCACTCAGGATGATATTATCTAGTTCCATTGATTTGCCTGTGAATTTCGTGAAGTCATTGTTTTTAATAGCTGAGTAGTACTCCATTGTTTAAATGTACCACATTTTATGGATCCATTCTTCTGTTGAGGGACATCTGGGTTGTTTCCAGCTTCTGGGTGTTATAAATAAGACTGCTATAAACGTTTGTGGAACAGGTGTTCTTGTTATATGTTGGAGCATCTTTTGGGTATATACCCAAAGGTGGTATAGATGGTGGAACTATTTCCAGTTTTCTAGGGACTGTCAGATTGATTTCCTGACTGGCTGTACCAGCTTGCAATATCACTAGCAATGGAGGAGTGTTCCTCTTTCTCCACATGCCATTGCCAGCATGTGCTGTTACCTGAGTTTTTGATCTTACATTATCAACTAACCTGATCAGCCAGAGCTCCCAGGGACTAAACCACCAACTAAAGAGGATACATGGAGGGATCCATGGCTCCAGATACATATCTAGCTGAGGATGGCCTTATCTGGCATCAATGGAAGGGGAGGCCCTTGGTCCTGTGGAGGCTTGATGCTCCAACCTAGGGGGAATGCTAGAGTGGTGAGGAGGCAGTGGATGAGTGGGTGAGCACTCTCATAGAGGGAAAGGGAACGGAAGAGGAGGCATGGAATGGGGGGGGGTTGTGGAGGGGAAATTGGGAAGGGGGATATCATTTGAAATGTAAACGAATAAAATGATTAATAAAAACAAAATCAATAAAAGACTCTTCCCTTTCCAGCAGCTATCAAATGTAATTGCTCTTCAGCCAGGGGTGGACTTTATGTCTAGCTTCTGTCTTAATTTGGGTTTTATTGCTATAAAGAGTCTCCATGCCCAATGTAACTCTTTATAAAAGCAAGCATTTAATTGGGCCTGGGCATACATTTTCTGTGGTTTAGTTCATTATTATCATAGCTGGAAGAATAGAAGTGTGCAGGCAGACATACTATGTATTCTGATCACTCAGTTTCCCTAACTCAAGTCCTCCCAGGTCTTCCCAACCCCCCTAACCACCTAAATCCACGATTTTGCTCTGTTGTCCTTTTGTTGTTGATATGGTTTGACTTTTTTTGTCTTTTTGGTTTGTGTTTTGTTTGATAGTATTGGAATTGTCATTCTTAATAAGCAGCTTTAAACAATACCAGAGTGATAGATACAAAAATTCTATGTTTGTGATGAGAAAACTGCTTTTTAATAACCACTGAGGTTTTGGGCAACTAACTTTCCTTTTCTTATCCTTACATAAAATGTAGATGTGATAACAATACCTCTCTTACAAATGCCTTCACCTATTATTATGGCTTCTTACTATTACTGCTTTTGTGTGCTGAGTCTCTAATTTAGCCATTCGCATTAGTTCTGTCTAAATCCAATATTCTGTTAGTTAAAAATTCTATAATATCAGATTTTGCTCTTTTTCTTGTTTACTGCAATTAAGTTAAGAATATTTTGTGCATATAAAGATATTACATGACTTTCATTGAATCTTAAATTACTAGAGGCACCTTAATTAGGGAACATTTATATTTAAAATCAGAATGTAGTTACGTTCCATTGTGGGGAAATGAGCATATTTTTTCTTTAAAAAATGACACAGCTCTGAAGGAGAATCTAATCCCTAATGAATCATGAGCTTTCTGATGTTAAATGATTTCACAAAACACTAACTAGCAATTATATACTTTCTCTTGCTCAGAAGCAATATGTAAGGGATGTTTGTATAACATGTAATTTTCATACTAAATGAGAAAATTAAGAATATATAAATATATTTATATTAATATAAAGAAATATTTGATTTTGATTCAATTCTACATTGAGGTGGCTAGAAATATTAAGAAGATAAGGACACCATTTGAAAAAGCTCAATATCTTCTGACCATTTAAATTTAAGTGTTATTTAATTGGGGATATGCTATTAATATCTGACCAGAATATCGATTGCAGTAGGTTGAGCTTACTTAGATTCAAGTCAATTGAATAACTGTATCTTTCTGTCGAAATGTGTTATTACTCAAATGAATATGTTCTGACTCACTATCTTGGCGTGGAACCAAGAATAAATATATTTAATTAGGTAAAATCATCAAATGGTTTATGAATGCACAAAATTGGCTAGAGAGTACTCCCGGGTCTATTGAATATAAATCAGGACAATTTTAATATCCCACTAGAATAGCCAATTAAAACAGATGCCCCAAGGACATTATTGTTCTTCTTGAACTTAGCATCTTGAAATCTGTAGAAACAGTATCTTTGCCTTTGTCAACTTAGCTGAGTATCCTTTCTAACCCATTCTAGAAGTATATTTCTCTACTGAACACAATTCCCTCTGAACTCCATCAAGTGGTTTGTCATATTTGTTTTCTTCTTCATCTCTTACAGATTCCAGGTCCTGAGCATAGAGAGTGTCCTTTTTTTTTTTTCCTGACATTTTCTATTTAAAAAAAAAGACCCCTTTTTCTTTAGAGGCACCGTGTCTGTAATGTATATGTGTTAAGGTCCAGACAAAATCCTTTGGAAGAAGCCATGTACTCATCTCTCAGTCACTTTCCACATCCATGTGTGATTTGTGAAAAGCTTTTATGTCAACATGAGCATCTACCTCTGTATTACTATCCATGGTCTGGGTTTTAATTTCTTTTGTAACAATGCACTGTTACAAAATTGAATGTCCCAATGCCTTTTTCTTTATCCAGTCTACTTTTTGTATATTTCACAGACACATTTGAGATCTTTTCTTTAACAGTCTTTGTATCTTACCATACTACTCAGTTTTAGCCAATGTCCTCTGACCTTTTACTTCTAGCTCACTTACACTTTTGCAACATTCAACAACTCTGTAGCCTCTGTCTGGAGTGGAGAATATATGGATTTTCTACCATATAATACAACTTTATACAGTTGTACTTTTTTTTCTTATTTCACTGTTTTCTGCTTCCTCCTGATTCACTGCAAATTAATTTAGCGGTTATCTACCAGGGCTGAAGAGATGGCTCAGTAGGTAAGAGCTATTCTTCAAAAGGATATGCTTTCAATTCCAAGAGCTGATATAGATGTTTACAATAGCCTATGTTTACAACAGGGAATGCTACCAACTTAGGGGCCTTCATACGTGTGTTACACAGACATACAAAATATGACAAAACACGAAAACACCCATACATGTAAATGACAACTGAAAAATACTTAAAGTGCTTCAACATAGTTATAGAATTTTTAAAATGAAATCAGGATCAAGTTTAAGAATATAACTCCATATTTGGGTACAGGTGGCTGATTGATGACAGGATCCAGTGAACAAGTAAGCAGTTGATTTTAAATATGCTAAGAATAGTCCATCATCAAAAGGTGAACTGTTGATTCACCTTAACTGGATGGAGCTTTGGCCAACTAACTGAAAACTAGAGAAAAGGGTACAAAGGAGTTGGGCTTAATAACAGTGGATGATGGGATATAAATTTAGAGCAACAAATGACAGCATGAGTAGGTGAATGGTGAGAATGTGGACAGAGTGTCCCACTGACCTGCTAAGTTTTAACCTGGTTTCTTCAGTTGTGATTTGGAGACAAGCACCAAAAATTGGATGATAAGGTCACAGAATTAGATTTGTGAAATCAAGATTTTGGACACCATGTAATTATCATTAGCAAAGTCTAGCTAATAGTCAGAGGGAAGAATTGGAAAATAAATATATTCCAGTTGATTTTAAAAGGCCTTGGTTTGTAAAAACACCTCCCTCACAACAAATGATCTCAGGAGGTGCCTGCTGTTTCATATCGAAACCAAATATTCCTTCCAGGTGTTTTTTTTTTTTTTTTACTTCAATTATCTTGTACATCCTAAGGTGAACAGTCTGTATCTGTAATCTCAGTTGTTTATCTTAGACTGTAAGAATCTGGTCCATTGTGCACAAGTCCCTATAAATTGTAATTACATACAAAATAAGCACATGTAAAAAAAAATATGGGAGGATTCATTCCACTGAAACTTACTGTTTGGTCTCTTGAGATAAGCATCAGCTGTGGAAATGGCTCCTGCTGCATTTTTTTTTTCTAGTACCTTTTAGGTTTTGATGAATCAGCCATTTTGATTTTTTAAGCATCCTATGTAAGATGATAAAGGCACTTTGGTGGTAGAAATCTTTAAATGAGACAAATTGCTCTATTTAAGCCATCTTCTCTTGATGAGAGTCCTCCTTAGAGACAGGTGTACAGTGAAACACATTTTCCTTTTTAGCTCTACATCTTGGAATTCCAAGCTAAACTAAACTGCAGAAACAAGCATAAAAATAGCACCGCCAGACTCCTGAGACTTTCTTTTTCCTAACTGTGGAGCCTGGGGCTTTTCTATTTCAAGCCTAAGTTGTATCTTTCCTTTATTTCTGACCTAAAATGTTTGGAGAGTTCCTTTTGTCTCCCATGACTTATGAAGCAGGTAGATTCTCCAAAAGTGCTCTGGGCTGTGACTTAAGAAATCTACTTTTTAATGCTTCATCTTCTCTCTGTGTATGTGATCTTGGTAATTCATATTTCATTTTCTTAATAGTTATCACATTGCTTAGTCTACTCAGTGAGTCTAAAAGATAATTAAAATGAATATTTAACATATAAAAATAGTAAAAATGCTATAAATTCTATCCTAGCATAACGACCCTGTTAAATAGTTTTCTTGAGAATATACTGCTCAGGTTCTGCCTGCCATGAAAATATTATAAGTGGCATCATTATTGATTATCCATATGCTTCCAAAGACCTCATCCATCTACTAGAAGAAGCCTTTGTAATTCAAACATTGAGTCCTTTTTCAAATAGCTACATACTTTCTAACTCCAAGAGAGAAGAAATAAGGAACACTTACAAGCAAATCAAAGCAAAACCAGACTTCACCCATGTTCACAGATCCATGGTTGAAGTCTGGGACTCATGTTCTTCTGAGCTCCAAAGGGTCCCATGTCTCCAGCTGTGCTATTCAAAGCACATGTAGTTCGACTTGTAGTCTCAGGCCGACTCCACACCACAGTTACCGATGTTTTTGGCAGTCAGTTCATGGAACTGACATCATCAATATGCTGGAGTCTCCATTCCAACTGGGATGGCACTCTTACAAATAGCCTTCCCTAGTCTCTCTTCAGAGCCTGTATCCCTGACACCTATTAAGTCTGTTTTCTCCAGGACTCCTTCCTGCCTTCAAGACCTGTATCACTTGGTTGACATCTAAACCTTACCAAGTTACTCTGCCAGCATGAACTGTATCCTATGCTCCCTAAGTCTAGACTCTAGATTCTTTGTGCTTCTTTGTGCTGATTCTGGGGAAATTTTTCCAGAAACTTCACCTCAATAATACTGATTCCTCAAAATTTCTCTGCTCCAGCTAACCAGCATCGATTGATTAGCTCAGAAAAACAAAGGATTCACTTTGGTGGTTCTGGCTTCTTCCTAATCACAGCTGTCTCCTCAGCCATAGCTGACAAGTCCCATAGAATATTAATACAAAGTAGCACATAAATTGCTTTGATAGAATTTTTTTCCCCTCTGAAACTTCAGAAGCCAGGCCTCCATCATCTGCACTCTTCTCAGTGCTGACTGCTTAGTTTGCAGAACTAAGTTCTAAACACTCAGTAGTTTTGTTAACCCAACATTCTAAAATTTTTCTACAGTCCTCCCCAAATTAATGCTAGGTCTGTCATAGCTATATCTTATGAACCTGGTACTAATTTATGCATAGTTAGGGAATTTCTATTGTTGTGATAAACACCATGACCAAAAGAAAATTAAGGAAGGAAGGGTTTTATTTTACACCTTAGATTATAGTCCCTCACCAAAGAAGTCAAGGCAGAACTGAAAGTAGGAATTGAAGCAGAGGCCATGGAGGAACACTGTTAGTAACTGGCTTTTGGTAGCTAACTCAGTCTGCTTTCTTATATCAGCAAGTTCCACTTTCTGGGACCTACAGGCCAAAATTTATGGAAGCAGTTGTCTTCAAACTTCCATCTTCCTAGATATGTCTAGGCTTGTGTGAAATTGACCAAAAAGAAAGAAAGAAAAAAAAAAACAGAAGAGAACAAACAAACAAAAACCGAAAACAACAACGACAGCAAAATCTGCCACCACCAACAAAAACAGTACATGTTACCAGTTTCTTCTTGTATGCAGGTTCTGGGGCTCAAAGTATCAAACTGAGGGCCTTAGGTTTTGGATTTAGCAGGAAGCACATTTACCAGCTGAAACATCTTTCCAATTTCAGAACATCAAGTTTATGATTATACTATCTGCTGGTGTTCTTACAGATTTTATTTCATGAGTGTTTACACATAGCTTTAAGGAAATCAGCTCCACACGTAAAAGAATCAACTCTTTCCTTCAAACATCAACATCCCTGACATCAGCAGGCACAGTAGCTGCCAGGAATGAGTTCAGAGCTCTCACTGTGGATACGTTTTACACAGCCATCTGACCTCAGGCAAGTCATGTGACTCTGTCTTTAATAGTGTTTCCACATTTCTGCTGCCACGGACATCTGGAGCTGTATCCGTACAGACTCATCCAAATGTGTGACAGTCAGGCTTTCCTCTGGACCTCTCTTTTCTCTCAATAATTTCTGACCAACACTTCAGAAATTCTGGGGGATAAATAAACAACAACACCCCAGACATGTACCATCTCAAATCCTACCTGATTTCTAACTTTTAAATGGTGATGGAGACGTATTTTTGTTTTGTTTGTTTGTTTTTTCTGTCAACAAAAAGAACCACAAATTAGCTTACAATATCATTACATAATTAACCTTAGCTTTATCTGCCTTAGAAATCAGTTAAGTTATTGCAAATTAGCATTATGTATAGCCCAGTGCCATCCTTCCATATGAACGGATGGAAGACAATTGTGGATAGTAATACATAAAATTTATAGTCAACCCATCAGAAGATGGTATGTTTTCAAGATTATAAGGCTAATGAACTGGCTTTACTTTTCTTGGGAAGGGAAATTAATTAATAGTTAAAAAAACCAAACTTAGGGTAGTTATTAACTTAAAAACAAACTTGAAATTCTGAACAAATTAGAAATATTGACATTTCAAGTTCAATAACATATTGCAAGAAGCCACTGATGAACCTTCAGGGGACTACCTTGTAGTCAGTCATCATTGTAGGAATTAACATCTGAAAAATCCTGTTGAAAGGAGACATCACATTACTTCCTTATGAAATTACACTTACAACTTTCTTGAAGTATTAATTTTAATGTATGCTTTCTAAACATCTGGAACACAATTACTTTCTGCTGACTTAGCAACTTAGGGTTTTTCATCATTGTTAACTGAACTCTTGACATCTTCGTTGGTTCTGTTCATGAACTTTGAAATACAATGCAAATATTGCCTTAATTACCCAGGATAATGAAACCCCTTTCTTCATTCATTGTTTGGGGTACTTATATTCTTATGTCTTAGTACAAGTTAGGGTGAATTTTTAACCTTAGTTTTAATATTTCTAGTTAAGCTCTACATACTTTTAAATCGAGCTTAGAGTGTTTGCATTTTATATTGCTTAATGTCTTAAGATTAGTAGTCTTCATATTTTAAGCCTTAATTTTATTTTAATTGATATACATATAGAGGAGCATATACACATACGTATACATTTATCCATACAACCGCAGCATCGAAACGTACTTTAATATATGGGTTAACTATTTTCTGTACAATGAAACAATGGTAATAAAATTTTCAATATAAACCTCACTTCTGTTTAGTGAATGGGATAGAGTCCTGATACAGTCATATTTACAAACTGAAAACAGTGGTGACTTAAATGTCTAGCCTTAGGTGCATTCTGAGTCTGTGAGGAGACGCTATGATACAGATATCCCATTGAGGGGTACACATTTCATATCCATCAGCTCTCTGTACCCTTGACTAGGCATAAGTTTCTGCATTAACCACCAACCACTGTACAAGATCATCTCATCTTTTTCTATTTTTACAAGACTTGATTAGCTAATTTTGTTGTAAAATAAAAAAAGAAAGAAACAAAAGAAGGAAGAAAGAAGAATTTTAAGTTTTTTTAATTCCTGTGATGTATGGATTAGCCTTTGAATTTCTTTTGATATCTCTTTAACATTTATTTATTTATTTGGATATGTGAGAAAATACGTTTCAAATTTTAAGTATGTTTTACAATAGCTGGTGACCTGAAAATGGTTACATTAATAATGATTCCATATTCTTTCATTGTGTGGAGTGTGTAGATAATTAAAAACACCTGACATTTAGCATTAAAGCTATGGCCACCTTTATGCAGGTGGTATTCTACCAGGCTTGGCTTCTCTACTAGCAACAAACCTCTATGGACTTTACAATATCCATAAGCTACATACATATTATATTCTAAAAATCCTCTCATTGCCATCTGTGACTTATATGATGACTTTCAAATAATCTTGTTTGTTGTTACACTTGTAAAAATTAAAATGTTTTATAGCAAACGAGTATTATAAGTTTGTATGTGTGCTATCTATGATCATTGGTATTTCAAGCTTCTTAGTGACTCTGTTTCTACATTGACTTTAGTTATCTGAACCCATTGTCAGGGAATTTTCAGCAATGAGAGGAAACAGAGAAGTATAAAATACTATTGTTCATATGAATTTGGGAAGAAGTGAATGAGGGCATTGTGTACATTTATTTGCTTGATTCCTTCCTTCATTTACTGTGTAATTTGGAAATATATATTGCCATTCTCATATGAATATCTTCCTTAAGTCTGGATTGATATCAGTTTTCTCCCCAAGGAAGAGTAATGGCAATAAAACAGTCTTGCACTGGTGTTTTATGTTTAATGCTTTTCCATTTCTCTCCTTGTCTTCTGACATTCTTACCAAGCCTTTCTTATTTGTGATTAAGTAAACTTTTCACAGCCAATGTTTGTCTCTCTACAGTTCAAATCCTTTTTTCCCTATTTTCTTAGTGATCTTTCATATGTCAGAGCCCAATTGTACCAGATAGAATTAAACAGATAAAATGTATTAATTGAATCTGCTATAATAAGGGAATGACACTGGCTCCCACACTATTGATATCAAAGGCCAGAGAGCACAGAGGGAGCTGGGGAGTCTTAAGAACTAGGATGAATTACTGGAAAGTTATCACTGAGACTCTTGGAAAGTCTTAAGCACCAGGGTAAGCTATTGGAAAAGTACTAAATGATTTAGATGCGTCTGATCCTGTATACCAACTTAGTAGTGTTCGCACACTGATATTTATGGTACTAGAGCTCCAATGTTCCCACAGAAACTAGGGCACATGGGCTCTAAACATTTTCAGTGATTATCTATCAAAGAGATAGACTCTAGGTCCTTAAGAAAGACATATAAATGACATGTAAAATTGAAATGAGACATACATTCTAGTGGCAAAGAATGAATCTGCAATCACAACTTATAACAGTCTTATAAATGGGAACCCTAGGGTCAGGCAGAAATCAGTCTAAACTTTAATCACACTGAGATGAATCATGAGCTTAATTAGTAATACTTATGATACAGTGAAACCTGGAGATCTGAAGTCAAGTTTGCCTGGGTCTGTGTTATAGTGACAAGTCAGGTGTGTATGTCCTTTTCCTAAATGCTGGGTTGCTTCCAGTGCCTGTGCTAAAGTGTATGTTAAAGCCTTTGTTTAATAAACTCCAGCTTTGGCTCATTTAAAATGATTTAAAAAATCAGTGAATTAACTTTAACGTAAGTTAAATGAGAAATTAGGCTAAAGAGATTTTGGGGAATTTTTCAAAGGATGTCTCCTTAGGCAAGGTCCGTCTTAGCCAGTCTCATCAAGCCTCGTTTCTATCTTGTTTTGATGCTTTGCATCTAAGAGGGCATGTGCTATTTTTTTAAACTTTTAAGATATCTTCCATTGCAGTAGTATTTTCTGTTCTTTTCTATTCAGCAACTTTATTTCCTAGCATCCCGTTTTTATGTGAAGGCAGTTAATATTAATTACTGGCGGGAGGCATTCAGCATTTTATTGTGCATAGTACATCAGGTAGATCTATATGGTTTTATTAGCTAGCCTAGTGCTGAGGACTATGGATTGAGGCTAATGTGTGATCAGTGGGTTAAGACTTTTGCTTGGAGTTTTCTTTTCAGATGATGAGCCCGCCCTGATGCTGCACTATTATATAAATTGTGTGGTAATATTTACTTGAAATGTTAATTTCTAGTATTAAGATGTAAATACTTTCTCTTTTGTTGGAAAGATATGAGGTATTTAAAATAAGGTTACCCTAAGTCATCTCAAGAGAAGATTTAACCAAGAGTAAAATCACCGAAATGTTGTAAATTTTTATTGCCTTTACGTATTGTTAGGTATGTATGTGTTTGTTGATATTAAAAATATTCCAATAAAGACTGATTTATGCCCTAGAATTCAAGTTCAACAACTTTTTTGCCTTTTCTTAGTTGAACTGCAAAATCCTTTGATGCTCTTATCTCCACTAATAGTTATTACACTGTTCCAAAGCAGAATTACAAATCTGTGCAGTGTCATGTAGAATTTATTAATTACATGGCTAGAATTGACGAATATTATTTTTACTCTAGTTGCTTGAGAGACATTAGTTTTAAATTTTACCTTTCTGTTTTGAAAATCAAGATTTATTTCTGAATTGTTACTGTTAAAAAATAAAAAGTATTTTGGCTAATTACAATGTATTATTGTTGTGTTGGAGAGTGGAGATTCATTTACTTCCTTTGGTAGAAATATCTCAAGTTGTTATATTTTGACTCCATATTTCAAAACCCTGATAAATATTATTGCTGTAGGTAAAGGTGCATACAATATCCTATGGCCAATGAAACTGATGAAGTAATTATTTTTTATTGGTAAAGCAGTTATTTTTATTTTCTCTCAAGTGACCTTTCTTGAAAATAAGTGGCACATTCTTTTTCTCTAATGACATCACTGGAACAAGAGATGCTTAAGAATAGACATGCTCTCCCCTGATGTTAGTAAAGTGGTCATCCCAGGAAATATATGGTAGGATTTTAGGTTTCTATTACACGTTTAAGGGGTTTTGAATAGAAAATAAAACACCTCACTAAACTGTCTAGGAAATTGACACCAACACAGCTAATGTGTTAGAGCGGACAGAACACAGGAGCACTATAAGGACTCTGCTTCTGCGGAGCCTCACGAATCCATCACTATTTGTGTGTCAAGCGTTTTATTGCCTGCAGGAAATCTGGAACCTCAGAGTGAAGGACTTTCTCTGACCCTGCAATCAGTACAGCTCATTCAGTCAGCAGGGGACTGCAGTGAAGTTTTCAATGTCTCTACTTTCACTTTTATTTGACTTAATTATGGTGCAAAATATGCTGTTTTATTGTGAGTAAAAATTTCCTCAAATACCTTCATTTTTTTCTGTTTTTGTTGTTTGTTGTTTTAATTGGCAGTCGTGTTATCTATGACACTGTTGGTCTACTGAAGTGTAGGCTTTCCGAGTTACTGATCCATAGGCTAAAATTGTAGTACAGGTGCTCACAGAGCAAAATATCCTTGTTAACATTCTGAAAGCTCATTTGCATAATGATGCTGATGTGAGGATGTAGAAAGATGCAGATAAGTATCCTAAATTTGGGTAGTGTTCTGGGTTGGAAAGTAGACTAGTTTCTGTCATCTTAAGATCCTGAGGAAGTAGGAAGATTTCCTGAAGTTAAAATGTAGACATTACTGGGTAATTAAATAAAGAATATCACTTATAATTTCTTAACTCAAAATGTAGTTTCCTAGGTTAAAAAATATTAAACTACTACAAGTGATGCTGTGGCTCCCGAAAACTCAAATCCCCTGAGAACACTTTCAAACATAGGAACTAGCATCATACTCTATCTCATTCTCTGCTTACAGACTGGAGTTCATATGAAGTTATAAAAAACATATACAGCTAATACAATTAGTATTATAAACTGCATTCCCATTTTTGTAGCTATGAAGCTATCAGTTTCATTAACTATTATGAAACAGTATTCAAAACAGTAAGCATTAAAACTGCTCACATTGAGATTCTTGTAAATTTTTCCCCACATGTCATGTTTTGTAGCAACTCTGAAATATCTTTGTGTTCTTTACTTTATTCTGTGTTAGGTGATGCATCCTTGATCACCTTTGTGTATCATGTATTCATATTGTTAAGTATATTTGAATTTGGAAGCTTCAGAATTTGCATCTGTATCTCATTAATCAGGTTTCATCTTTTCAGGTGTTAATGATGTAATTACTGCCAGGTGCACAGTCTGGCTTCACGGACTCTTATTAGTTCTGCATCACGTTATCACCATTCCTATCTGACTGTAATTGCATTTTCTTGGCTACCAAGAATTCTATAGGAGTTCTTATTATGTTAGCATTATTATATACAATGTAAATTGCTGAAACTACATAAATGGGTTAAAAGACTAGATTGGAATAACTCACATCCAGAGGAAGATGACAACACAGTGGCTTTTGTATTTCTCATGTTATGACAAGCTGATTCCTGATTTTACTCATACAGAAAAAAATATTGCTACATATTTATACCTTTTATGTGATTTAATTGAGGTACTTTTTGTTTTTTAAAGGTAATCATTACTGTTTTCTCAAAAAAATTATGTAGCCTTGGTGCAATCGGGGCTGTGCTATGTAGGTCAGGCTGGCCTTGAACCCATAAAGATCTGCATATCTCTGCCTCACAAGAGCTGGGACTGAAGGTATACACTACTGTAAAAGATCTAAGAGAAATTCTTGTAGTTTTCCTTATTTATGGATTTTTTGTTGTTGATCATGGTTTTCGTTTCCATCATCAGTCAATCGTCTTATGTGTATATAAATCTACCTATCTCTTCATCCGCTGATCTTTGCATTCATTCACTCATCTACTTTTTTTAAAAAAAAAGTCCAAGTCATATTGCCTTAATTTGATACATACCTATTCATTTATTTGAGTATGGAATGCTATAAATGATTGCTAGAAAACATATACCATTATTGATTGAACTAAGCCGCAAGTTCTGACAAAGTCGCGCCACACAACAGGTCTCATTTGGGAGGTTTATTAAGAGGAAGAGGTACAGAGGTGGACTCCAGGGAGGAAGGAAGGAAAGAAGAGATGGGGGAATAGGAAATGTGGCATTTTATCTGGGCAGTGGCACCCGCACAAGAGAACATGTGCCAGGGGTGACAACGGGTCACCTCTGGGCAGCTAATGATAACAAGTCTTGTTGTCACGGGGTCCCTGGGAGCTTGCTGAGAAGATGCCTGATTATCAACACTGTCAAGGAATCCTTTTCAGCTGTCCGTGAATGTGCCTGATTTCTAACAATTATTAAGTATTGTTCAGTACACATTTGTCTTTCAAAGTTCTTGGAATTGAATTCATGCTCAATGCCATAATATCATCTGTATTTTACTTTTAATTAGGATATTGAAATATTGACAAACATCATTTTCATTTTTCAATCATCAGTGTGTCTTTCATTTTTCTTTTCCTTGCAGTATGCTTTGGGAAAGTGAAATGAAGTCTCTGTTTTGCGCGGTGTTCCTGGAATCTTTCTCATTTATTTCGTAACAATGCAATATTCAATTTTTGTCTTCTGTGAATAAAATGAAACAAATAATTCACTAAATAAGAATATTTATTTAATTTATTCTTTTGCATTTTTAAAATTTTTGTTTAATTTTCTTTCATTTGTTTTCAAGGCAAGTGATTTAGTTTCCACATCATTGCTGTACTCTATACACATAAGTATATTTTATCATCTTGTGGGCTACAGGTTCTTTTTTAAAGGCAAACTATATTCTAAAATTTACACAGTAAATCAAAAGTACTAGTTTTAATCATAAGTGTCATCATAATTTTACATTAATATGTTTAAATGAACTATACTTACTTTCATCATTCCGTATGATTTTTCTTAAATGTTAGTACCAATCTAAAACAAGGTAGAGTCTTTCTCTACTTTTCTTATGTGTCATGTTTTGTGATCTGTATGCCATTGTCTGAAATTGACAGTTTGGAGAAGCACTGTGGCTTCACCTTCCTTTCTCTGCTGAGACTTGCCTGGTATTTTTCTTTATCCTTAGATTGAGGTTAGGGCTTTGCGATAGAGGTAAAACACGATTTCATCACACATAATCGAGGTTATGCTGTCAAAATGATTTATCACCTTAGATGTTTACCTTGATCTTGTAGCTGAGGCAGTGCCTGCCAGGTTTTTTCACTGTGAAGTTCTTTTTTTTTTCCCCCTTAAGACACTGTACATTTTGAAAGGACAGCACACCATACAATATACTTGTAAGATGCCTGCTGTTACAATCTACTTCCTCAAGAATAAATAATTTGGTATTCTGCTTGACAAATGATTTCTTTCTCATTGTTGATGCAATTATTCATCATTCATTTGTATAGGTTTGGACTTAGAGGTGTTTGGTTTTGATCTTTATTCTTTTTTTTTCTTCTCGAGACAGGGTTTCTCTGTGTAGCCCTAGCTGTTCTAGAACTCACTCTGTAGACCAGGCTGACCTCGAACTCAGAAATCTGCCTGCCAAGTGCTGGGATTAAAGGCGTGTACCACCACCGCCTGGCTATATCAGTCTTAATCAATGAGAATATTTTCCCTTAGCCCTTCCCCCCTTATTTTATGGTGCTACAAAATACACTAGACTAATTGAATGTATTTTCTGTCCAGTCCTATAATTGGCACCTACTTCAAGAATCCCTGTCTCTTCTTCCTTGAGATTCCCTACAATTTGAATTAATCAATGTGTGAATCTGTTCTATATTTTAGTCATCATTACAATTGGTAATGCTACCACTGTTCAAATAAGTATTCAGCTATGAGGACATATTTCTGACCCTTTCTATATTCAAGGCTTTCATTTCGCTCCTATGTCGAGAATCAGAGGCTTCACTATTTATTCAGTCAAATGTTCTACCAATGCACTACATAAGCATACACTAAAATGTTGCAGTGTAAGTGGGTGCAGATTATTTTATGAATGAGTGGAAATATTTTCCCATTTAAAATGTACTGAGTTGTAGCATGTTGTCTAAATAATGGCAGCATTGGTCGCATAGGGTTAAATAGCTTGAATGGACTCAAAGGAGTCCACTGAGTACACTAATGTACTGCTTCAATAAAAATGAATGATACAGTAAAGAAGGACAAAGAAAACAAAGGAAGGTATCAGGGGATCTAGAAACTTCCAGGTGCAGCTCCCTAGGTTCCTCAATTGGTCATATGGGATGTACTTTGTTTTTGGACTGCAGAGCATAAGACTATGTCCAGAAGTCTTAATTTAAAGATAGCTTGGGCAAAGTTTCCATCTGGGCTTTTTCATTTCACTGGTGTAGCTTTACCAGGATGTGAGGTAGCTTTAACTGGGCATAAGTCATGTTTCTGGAGATCTCTAAACAATAGCGACAAGTTAGACCCCACAATGGGGAATTTCAAATGATACACAGGACACTGTAATTCGCTAGCCTGCACAGCGATCCCCTTGGAGAGAAGCAAAGGCAGTTCTAGCCCAGCTGTACAGTCACTCTACTGTGTGCAATGGTTGGCAACAGTCCCTGCTGTCGCTGTGTTCAGGCCATGTCTCAGCAAGAGGAAACTTCAGTTTGCTGAGTTCTTAGCTATTGTCTTATTTCCACTAATGATAGTAAATGAATGTGACATTGTCACTATATTACTGCAGAGGGCCTCTAGCTTCCATGTTTCCTCTAGCTTTCCTGTCAGTCTAAGCTTCTATAAAGAAAAGCCATGCCTAACTAACTTCTCACAGATAGATGTCCTAGGAGGCAGCTCTTGCCTCTAAATGGGACGTTTGTATTACTACCCTCTGAGGCCCAGGAAACTTCACCAAAGAGGGGCAGAGAAGATATAAAAGCCAGAAGCTGTGAATCAGTAATTTCTGGACATAGCATGGTGCTTGGCTTCTTTATAACTGTGGCTACTTGAACAACACATAAATAACATAGGAACTGTACACGTTTTATCATGCACAGGAGACAGGCTCATGTGGTCTTGAGGAAACTCTCTAAGGGACTCTGGCATGTTAATGTGTGCTGAGGGAGAAAGTGGTACAGCCACTTAAATGTTGCCCATGTTCTAGAAAATAACCCCTAACTCATTCTCATGTTTATGAAAGCCAACATAGTTAAACTCAATGGAGGTTAAAAAAAACTGTAAAATGCACATAGTTACTCATAATTACATTTCTTAGAATGAATTTTTAAAAACACCACAGTGCATGTGGTGGCACTGAATTATAAAATTTAGAAATTGGGCATGACATTTTAGCTTTTATATGGAAATTGTTCATTTTAAAATAAGGTAGAGAAAACATGATCTTTTATAAATATTTTCAGAAAATTGACACATGTGATGGATGGAACAAACAAATAGATATAAGATCAAGAGTAGTCCTAGATCCAAATGACATTGGTTTGGATTGGGAAGGCAGTTCTTGGACTCTCTGCTTTAGTTTAAAGCTGACACCTCATACATTCTTTCTCCCTGGTTTATATAACACTTTGTCAACATTTGTACTCTTTCTTTTTTTTTATTGGATATTATATTTACATTTCAGATTTTATTCCCTTACCCCATTCCCCCCACCACTCAGGAACCTCCTATCCTATCCCTCCTCCTTCTGCTTCTATGAGGATGTGCCCCACCTACCCCCTCACTCCCACCTTCCCATTCTCAAATTCTCCCCACCCCTTGGTGTTCAGCCTTCATGGGACCAAAAATCTCCTCTCCCACCTATGCCTGACAAGGCCATCCTCCCCTACATATACAGATGGAGTCATGAATCCCTCCCTATGTGCTCCCAGGCTGGTGGTTTAGACCTTGGGGAGCTCTGGCTGGTTAGTATTGTTGCTTTCCTCATGGGGCCACAAACCCTTTCAGCTCCTTCAGTCTTCTCTGTAACTTCTCCATTGGGAAACCCTTGATCAGATCAGTGGTTAGCTGTGAGCATCTACCTCTGAATATATCAGACTCTGGCAGACCTCTAAGGAGACAGCTATATCAGGCTCCTGTCCGCATAGACTTCCTGACATCCACATCAGCGTCTACCTTTGGTGACTGCACATGGGATGGATACCCAGGTGGAATGGTACTACCTGGGTATCCATCCTTCAGACTACCCCTCCTTCAGTTTTTGTCCCACACTTTGTCTCCATATTTGCTCCCTTGAGTGTTTTGTTACTCCTTCTAAGAAGGACTGAAGCATCCACACTTGATCTTCCTTCTGCGTGAGCTTCATGTGGTCTGTGAGTTGAATCTTGGCTATTTCAAGCTTTTGGACTAATATCCATTTATCAGTGAGTAAATACCATGTGTGTTCTTTTGTGATTGGGTTACCTCTCTTAGGATGATATTTTCTAGTTCCATCCATTTACCTAAGAATTTCTTGAATTCATTATTTTTCATAGCTGAGTAATACTCCATTATGTAAATGTACCACATTTTTTGTATTCATTCCCCTGTTGAAGGACATCTGCATTCTTTCCAGCTTCTGTCTATTATAAATAAGGCTGCTATGAACATAGTGGAGCATATGTCCTTGATATATGTTGGAGCATCTTCTGGGTATATGCCCAGGAGTGGTATAGCTGGGTCCTCAGGTAATGCTATGTTCAATTTTCTGAGGAACTGAACTCAGAGTAGTGGACACCCAGCTGTTCTGCTCCTGTGAAGACACTGTATCTGAGATATCCTAGAGGAACAACCGAACTCAGAGCAAAGGATACCATATCCCAAGACATCCTGGAGGAGTCACTGCACTCAGAGCAGTGGACACTATATCCTGAGACATCTTAGAGGAGACACTGTACCCAGAGAAGCAGACACCTAGCTGGTCTGCTACCATGGAGACACCATATCCTGAGACATCCTAGAGGAGCCACTGTACTCAGAGCAGCTGGAGCTCAGGATCACAGGATCACAGAAACATCTGGACCCTTTGGAGTTCTGACACAAGCAAGATAACTAGAAAGGCAGGCTCCAGTCAGAGACAGTGAGTGGTGAGTGCAGATAGCACTAGAGTTAACCAGATGGCAAAAAGCAAGCACAGGAACGTAACAGAAACCAAAGTTACTCATTTGCACTCTTCTTAAAGGTTGTTAGCATGATTCTATCTTTCACGTACATTTTGTACAGTGCACATCAATAGTTACTGAATTCTTAGTGCATTTTGTTTTTTAGAAATTATTATAATTATTAACTAATTTTTACAACATAATTGGCTTTTTATGACATTTCCATGTATGTACATATTGTACTTTGATGATATTCATGTTTCATTTTCTCTTATGCCTTACTCCTTCTCACACTGGTCTACTTCTGATTTCCAAATAATAGTTCCGATTCTACTTCCATTTATTTTTAAAACCTCCATACACTAGGCTTCAGAGATAGCTCAGTGTAGAAGGATAGTTGCTGCCAAGCCTGACACCTTGAATTTTATCTATGGGATACACATAGTGGAAGAAGGAAACCATTCATACATGTTGTCCTCTGACCTCAATATATGGGCACTCATCCACATACAAAGCAAATAAATAAACTTGAATGAATATACTAAGGATAATAAATATATACACTAAATACAAGATTTTAAATTCTTAATTAGTGGGTTCATTAATAATCCAGGAATACTGTTGTGAGATAGACCCTCAAAGCTAGCTTTTGTCAGATTCACAGAAATAGATCTTAGTGTTGCTTACAAAGATAATGTAGTATTGTGATGGTTAATTTTATGATGCAATTTTATGGGGCCAATGGATAAACACATTTGATAGAATGTTACTTCAGGATATGTGAGGGTCATTCTCGAAAGAGCTTGGCAAACTGTCCTTCTGGAGGCAGCAATTATCTCAATGGTGGAGGGACCTGGGAAAACAGTGAAGTGTGAGATATAAGAGTCTCTCTGACAGTCTGCATGAAATGGAACACTGGTCTCCTTTTGTTCTCTACTGAAACTGGTAACAGTCAGTTCTTGTTTCCACGTCGTTGAACTGAACTAGAATTATATCAGTGACAGCCAATCATGTAATCTGTCAGCTCCTATAGCTGAAACAAGCACTTAGAAGCTGCTGTGGCTTCACATCATTGTCCCCTCACAGTAACTAAAGGTGTGATAAAAGCCTGGCAACTCTGTTCCAGTTTTGATCTCTCTTCATTACTTATGGCCACCAGCTTACTTCTGCAGGCCAGCAAATTAACTACTCAAGAAGTGTCTGTCTAGCCAATCCCATGTCCCTCTAGAACATCTTATGCTTTTCTCTTGACTCATCTTGAATTTCAAAAGGAGAAAAATTATTCAGAACTGGACCCACTTTTCCAGGTGAGGACAGTTATCCATGGCGGATAAGAGAGTTATCTTCCCATGTTGCCCATGTTGGAAGTAATAGTCTTATTACTCACGGATTCTCACGGGTCATGACAATGATTAACAGATTAACAATTTATCTCACCCTTTTCCAGGGCCTGAGACAAAGATGAGTGAGTGCACATCAGTCTTCAAACCTAACCTTGACCAGCTTTTACTCCTAACCATAATGTCACTACTCTGCAGATGGATCAAGTCTCTAGACTCCTTATTTATTCTCTTCCCACTGTGGTCATCTTAATCCCATCTTCTTTCTCTGCTTTTCCCCGTTAGTCGCATCCTTAATTGGAGTGTTGGAACCAGTGGCCGAGCTTCATTTGTTGGGGATGCTAGACACCAGGGTTTCTCCCTAGTCTCCAGCTACATAGTTGGTTGAACATATTACTTAAGGTAAAAGTCATGTTGGGGAAGAATCCTAGTATAAGCAGTTTTTGTCTCCAGCTTCATTGGTTGATGTCGCATGGATGATTTGCTATCACAGGCTCGGTACAGTCTGGGGGAATTTATTTCACATTTCATGTAATGAGGTTCAGTCCTTTGCTTTCTTTCATAAAACTATTGAAACTTCCAGAGAATCCAGTGAATAAAGAGTAGTGAAGAGGGGTGGCCCGAAGAAAGACCCCTAAGAGCCCTTTGTACCACCTGCCCAGGGAACATAAGCTGTGGGTGCCGCTATGAAGGGCGACTGTGTGATAAAGATAGGAAAGATGAGTGAACCATAGAAAGATGGGAAGTTAGTATACTGTGAAGAAAGGTGGAACTGGATAGTTAACAGTGGTGAGAAACAGGCAGATATGAGGAACCTGTGCAACCAGCAGAGGCCACAGTGAAATCCTGGCCCAGGCTGCCACCAAGGGAGTTAGTGACTCTGCTACAGCTGATATCTGTGTCAATGTCTGAAGCCCGAGTTACCACTGAAAGCCAAGGATGCCCAATGTCTGGGCTGCAAATGGAGGCCATGCAGATGTTTGTGGTGTGGGAAAGCTGAGCCAGCTCATAGAACCTGGCCTTTATCTGCTATGGAGTGGCATGGGGGAGGGAGAGATGCTCTTTCAACCGGAGCCCCTTGCCACTTGCGGCAAGGCCATGAGAACTAGAGAGCTGTCTGTGCCTCTCACCTCACGTTACCAAATGCAGCACTCAGGAGAGCAGTCCCCGTACCTCACCTGGGTAGCACAGTCTAGAGCAGGCGCTGGTGGCATGGGTGTGAGTGAGTCGGTCCCAAGGGCAGAAGAGTAGGAGAGATGATCTTTCCCCTTGACTGCTGCAACATTGGGTGAGCTCGGCCAGTGCAGAGAGCTCACCCTGGTGGTTTGGGCACAGAAAACCTGGAATGTTCACCAGCTCAGCTAACACTCAGGTCTAGATCCACAACTTTGATCAGGCCCACCCCAACATCTACCTTACCTATGAACTGCTAGAGCAAATGAAAGGGCCTGTTGTATATATCAAAACCTCAGGATCTCCATGACCTAGAGCAACAGCAGGCTATCTGAGAGGAGTCCCTGTGAGGATTCAGTATTGACAGTGTAGCAGAAGACAGAGGTCTAGAAAGAAATCAACAACTCCCAGCAACAGAACATTGCAAATGAAAATGTGAGGAGAGAAGGGTATATTGCTGGACACACAGTGACACACTAAAGCTTCTATGGCATATTTTTACTTTTTAATCTTATTTTGTTTTCATTTTGGGAGAGGTTTTAAGGGCAGAACACAGAAACAAAGGGATGGGGTGAGTGAGATTGGTGTGCATGAAGTGAAATCACAAAGAATCTATGAAACGTTAAAAACAAGAAGTCATGAAGGATCTGACACCTTTTGATTTTTCTGTATAAAGATAAATAATCTTGTAAATAATTCTAAGGTCGGTGAAGAGATGATAGCAGTTTTCTTATGTGAAACATGAAATAGCTCTATCAGAGGATAAGAAATACTAAAAAAAATGACATTCATAATGACTGTAGGTGACATATTACAAACTAAACACCACTTCTTTTCGATGAATTTTGTATTTTAATTATAAGCATGAGGGTACTGTGTACCCAGTACAAATGGATATCACAAGGAATAGAATTTAATCATTATCTTAGACACTTTAACCCCTCGTGGTGTACATGTCCCTTTTTCCCCTCCCTCTACTTGGTATCCATCTATTTTGCTTGCTAAGAAGATAATCCATAGGGCTGTGTTAAGGCTTCACGGCATACTGACTGACAAGCACATTGCATACTAAGATCTAGTCACGGTATATAATGTTTTCCTGTTGCCTCCGCTGTTTCTTTATGTGGTCTATGATTTAAAAACTGCCAACTCTGTCTCCATACTGTTCATTTATGGTAACAGTATTTTGATGGAAATATAGGCTCATTTTAATTAAATAAATAAAATGGGTGAATAATTCAAAGAATCCATGATATAACTTTTTCCTTCAATGATTTATTCCTTTCCCACATTGTAGACATCACAAATTGCTTTTCTTATAGCTAGAAAGTAGTTATATGGTTGTTATAAGGATTAATTGCCATGGGGGGCTCTTAAAGATGGGGCCCTCCTTCATTGTTGACTTTGGACCTGAACTCTTGTTTCTCTGATAACACAAGAAAAGGAAGCTTATGTGAAATATTGGAGGTATCTGAATCCTGTTGGTGTCCATTAAGACAAATCTACTTCCTCCTGGTCACTAGAATATATTATAAGTTCTACCCCTTGCCTTTGGTGAAGACCAGATGACTTGCCATCTTCTCTTTTAAAATAAAGTTAAAGACATTTGTTAGAAATAAAAGTTTAGAGGAGTTTGTCAGTCGTGTGGCCAACAGCTTATACCCTCCACTACTCCTGAAATCTGTTTACTTCAAGATCTAGCAGTGAGGAAGGAGAATTTATGTGTCACTCACACTGCTTCATAAAAGCATAGTTGCATAGCCTGTTTTCTGAGTCCTAACTCAAGAAAGGATGAATTTCTATTTTCTTTTTTTTCTCATATTTTATTGGATATTATGTTTACATTTCAAATTTCATCCCCTCACCCCATTCCCCCCACTACCCAGGAACCCCCTATCCCATCTCCCCCTCCTGCCTCCACAAGGATGTGCCCCCACTTACCCCACTTCGCATCCTTGAATTCCTCCCCACTCGGTGTTCAGCCTTCACAGGACCAAGGATCTCTTCTCTCACCCATGCCTGACAAGGTCATCCTCCACTAAGTATACAGCTGAAGACATGGGTGCCTCCCTTTGTGCTCCCAGGATGGTGGTTTAGACCCTGGGGAGCTCTGGTTGGTTGGCACTGTTGCTCTCCTCTTGGGGCCACCAACCCTTTCAGCTCCATCAATCCTCTAACTTCTCCATTGGGAACCCTTAATCAGGTCAATGAGTAGCTGTGAGCATCCTCCTCTGAATATGTCAGGCTCTGGCAGACCTCCAAAGAGACAGCTACATCAGGCTCCTGTCCGCACGCACTTCTGACATCCATATTGGCTTCTATCTTTGGTGACAGCACATGGGACCGATACCAAGGTAGAGTGGTCTCCAGACGGCCTCTCCTTGACTTTATGTCCTACACTTTGTCGCCATATTTGCTCCTTTGAGCATTCTGTCACTCCTCCCAAGTAGGACCGAGGCATCCACACTTGGTCTTCCTTCTTCATGAGCTTCATGTGGCCTGAATCTTGGCTATTTCAAGCTTTTGGGCTAATATCTGCATATCCGTGAGTAAATACCATGTGTGTTCTTTTGTGATTGGGTTACCTCACTCAGGATGATATTTTCTAGTTCCATCCATTTACCTAAGAATTTCTTGAATTTGTTATTTTTAATAGCTAAGTAGTACTCCATTGTGTAAATGTACCACATTTTATGTATCCATTCCTCTGTTGAAGGATATCTGTGTTCTTTCCAGCTTCTGGCTATTATAAATAAGGTTGCTATAAACATAGTGGAGCATATGTCCTTGTTATATGTTGGAGCATCTTCTGGGTATATGCCGAGGAGTGGTATAACTGGGTCCTCAGGTAGTGCTATGTCTAATTTTCTGAGGAACAGCCAGACTAATTTCCAGAGTGGTTGTACCAGCTTTCATTCCCACCAACAAAGGAGGAGTGTTCCTCTTTCTCTACATCCTCGCCAGCATCTACCATCACTTGAATTTTTGATCTTAGCCATTCTGACTGGTGTGAGGTGGTATCTCAGGGTTGTTTTCATTTGCGTTTCCCTGATGACTAAGGATGTTGAGCATTTCTTAAGTGGCTTCTCAGACATTCGAAGTTCCTCAGTTGAGAATTCTTTGTTTAGCTCTGTACTACATTTTTAAGTAGTGTTAATTGGTTGTCTGAGTTCTTTGTATATATTGGATATTAGCCCTCTATCGGATGTAGGATTGGTAATGATCTTTCCTCAATCTGTTGGTTGCTGTTTTGTCTTATTGACAGTGTCTTTTGCCTTACAGAAGCTTTGCAATCTTATGAGGTCCCATTTGTCAATTCTTGATCTTAGAGCATAAGCCATTGGTGTTCTGTTCAGGAACTTTTCCCCTGTGCCTAGGTATTCGAGGGTCTTCCCTACCTTCTCTTCTATTAGTTTCTGTATATCTGGTTTTATGTCAGGGTCCTTTATCCACTTGGACTTGAGCTTTGTACAAGGGGATAAGAATGAATTGATTTGCCTTCTTCTACATGATGACCTCCAGTTGAACCAGCACCATTTGCTGAAAATGCTGTCCTTTTTCTATTGGATGGTTTTAGCTCCTTTGTCAAAGATCAAGTAACCATAGGTGTGTGGGTTCATTTCTGGATCTTCAATTCTATTCCATTGATCTTCCTGCCTGTCTCTGTACCAATACCATGCAGTTTTTATCACTACTGATCTGTAGTACAGTTTGAGGTCAGGGATGGTGATTCCCCCAGAAGTTCTTTTATTGTTGAGAATGGTGGGTTTTTTTTTGTTATTCCAAATGAGTTTGCAAATTGCTCTATCTCTATGAAGAATTTTATTTGGAATTTTGACGGGGATTGCATTGAACCTGTAGATCGCATTTGGCAAGATGGCCATTTTTACTAAGTTAATTCAGCCTATCCAGGAGCACGAGAAATCTTTCCATTTTCTGAGATCTTCTTCAATTTCTTTCTTCAGAGACTTGAAGTTCTTGTCATACAGATCTTTCACTTGCTTGGTTAGATTCACTCCAAGATATTTTATATTATTTGTGACTATTGTGAAGGGTGTCATTTCGCTAATTTCTTTTTCAGCCTGTTTATCTTTTGACTAGAGAAAGGCTACTGATTTGTTTGAGTTGATTTTATATCCAGCCACTTTACTGAAGTTGTTTATCAGGTTTAGGAGTTCTCTGGTGGAAGTTTTAGAGTCACTTAAGTATACTATCATATCATCTGCAAATAGTGAAATTTTGACTTCTTCTTTTCCTATTTGTATCCCTTTGACTTTCTTTTGTTGTCTAACTGCTCTGGCTAGGACTTCCAGCACTACATTGAATATGTAGGGTAACAGTGGGTAGCCTTGTCTAGTCTCTGATCTTAGTGGGATTACTTCAAGTTTCTCTCAATTTAGTTTGATGTTGACTACTGCCTTGCTGTATATTGCTTTCACTATATTTAGGTATGTGCCTTGAATTCCTGATCTTTCCAAGACTTTAACATGAAAAGGTGTTGAATTTTGTCAAATGCTTTCTCAGCATCTAATGAGATGATCATGTGTTTTTTTTTCTTTGAGTTTATTTATGTAGTGGATTACATTGATGGATTTCCAAATGTTGAACCATCCCTGCATTCCTGGGATAAAGCCTACTTGATCATGATGAATGATTGTTTTGATGTGTTCTTGGATTCGGTTTGCGAGAATTTTATTGAGTATTTTTGCATCAATATTCATAAGTGAGATTGGTCTATAGTTCTCTTTCTTTGATGGGTCTTTGTGAGGTTTAGATATGAGCGTAATTGTAGCTTCATAGAACGAATTGAGTAGTGTTCCTTCTGTTCCTATTCTGTGGAATAATTTGAAGAGAATTGGTATTAGGTCTTCCTTGAAGGTCTGATAGAATTCTACGCTAAAACCATCTGGTCTTGGACGTTTTTGGTGGGGAGACTTTTAATGACTGCTTCTATTTCTTTAGGGGTAATGGGACTGTTTAGATGGTTTATCTGCTCTTCGTTTAACTTTGATACCTGGTATCTGTCTAGAAAATTGTCCATTTCATCCAAATTATCCAATTTTGTTGAGTATAGGCCTTTGTAGTAGGATCTGATGATTTTTTTAATTTCTTCAGTTTCTGTTGTTATGTCTCCCTTTTCAGTTCTGATTTTATTCATTTGGATACTGTCTCTATGCCCTTTGATTAGTCTGGCTGAGGGTTTATCTATCTTGTTGATTTTCTCAAAGAACCAGCTCCTGTTTTTGTTGTTATTTTTATAGTTCTTTCTGTTTCTACTTGGTTGATTTCAGCTGTGAGGTTGATTATTTTCTGCTGTCTACTCCTCTAGGATATATTTGCTTCTTTTTTTTTCTAACACTTTCAGGTGTGCTGTCAAGTTGCTAGTGTATGCTCTCTCCATTTTTTTTTGCACTTAGAGCTAGGAGTTTTCCTCTTAGTACTGCTTTCATGGAGTCCCACAAGTTTTCCTATGATGTGTCCTCCTTTTTATTAAATTCTAAAAAGTATTTAGTTTCTTTCTTTACTTCTTCCTTGACCAAGTCATCATTGAGTAGAGCATTGTTCAGTTTCCACTTGTATGTGGGCTTTCCGTTGTTTTTGTCATTATTAAAGACCAGCCTTAGTCCATGGTTGTCTGATAGGGATTATTTCAGTCTTTTTATATCTGTTGAGGCCTGTTTTATGACTGATTATATGGTCTGTTTTGGAGAAGGTACCATGAGGTGCTGAGAAAAAGATATATTCTTTTGTTTTAGGATGAAATGTTCTATAGATATCAGTTAAATCCATTTGGTTCACAACTTCTGTTAGTTTCATTGTGTCTCAGTTTACTTTTTGTTTCCATGATCTGTCCATTGCTGAGAGTGTGGTGTTAAAGTCCCCCACTATTATTGTGTGAGATGCACTGTATGCTTTGAGCTTTAATAAAGTTTCTTCTATGTATGTGGATGCCCTTGCATTTGGGGCATAGATGTTCAGAATTGAGAGTTCTTTTTGGTACATTTTTTCTTTGATGAGTATGTAGTGGCCTTCCTTATCTTTTTTGATTACTTCTGGTTGAAAATCAATTTTATTTGATATTAAAATTGCTACTCCTGCTTGTTTCTTGGGAGCATTTGCTTGGAAGATTATTTTCAATCCTTTTACTCTGAGGTAGTGTCTGTCTTTGTCACAGAGGTGCGTTTCCTGTATGCAGCAAAATTCTGGGTCTTTTTTATGTATCCAGTCTGATAGTCTACATCTTTTTATTGGAGAATTGAGTCCATTGATATTAAGAGATATTAAGGAAAAATGATTGTTGCTTCCTGTTATTTTTGTTATTAGAGGTGGAATTATGTTTGTGTAAGTATCTTCTTTTGGGGTTGTTGGAAGAGTATTTTCTTGCTTTTTTTTAGTTGTTGTTTCCCTCCTTGTGTTGAAGTTTCCTGTCCATTATCCTTTGAAGTGCTGGATTTGTGGGAAGATATTGTGTAAATTTGTTTTTGTCATGGAATATCTTAGTTTCTCCATCAATAGTGATTGAGAGTTTTGCTGGGTATAGTAGTCTGGGCTGGCATTTGTGATCTCTTAGGGTCTGTATAATATCAGTCCAGGATTTTCTGGATTTTATAGTCTCTGGTGAGAAGTCTGGTGTAATTCTGATAGGTCTGCCTTTATATGTTACTTTGCCTTTTTCCCTTACTGCTTTTAGTATCTTCTCTTTGTTTTGTATATTTGATGCTTTGATTATTATGTGACGGGAGGTATTTCTTTTTTGGTCTAGTCTATTTGGGGTTCTGTAGGCTTCTTGTATATTTAAGGACATCTTTCTTTAGGTTAGGGAAGTTTTCCTCTATAATTTTGTTGAAGATATTTACTGGCCCTTTAAGTTGGGAGTCTTCACCCTCATCTATACCTATTATCCTTAGGTTTGGTCTTCTCATTGTGTCCTGGATTTCCTGGATGTTTTGTGTTAGGAACTTTTTACATTTTGCATTTTCTTTGACAGTTGTGTCAATGTTTTCCATGGTAACTTCTGAGCATAAGATTCTCTCTTGTATCTCTTGTATTCTGTTGGTGATATTTGCGTCTATGACTCCTGGTCTTTTCCCTAGGTTTTCTACCTCCAGGGTAGTCTCCCTTTGAGATTTCTTTATTGTTTCTACTTCCATTTTTAGATCCTGGACAGTTTTGTGTAATTCCTTCACCTGTTTGGTTGTGTTTTCTTGCATTTCTTTAAGGTCTTCTACCTGTTTACATGTGTTCTCTTCAAATTCTTTGAGAGTGTTGTTTGTGTCCTTTTTAAAGTCCTCTGTCATCATCATGAGAAGTGATTTTAATTCTGAATCCTGCTTTTCCAGTGTGATGTGGTGTTCAGGACTTGCTATGGTGGGAGAACTGGGTTCTGGTGATGCCAAGTAACTTTGGTTTCTGTTGTTTACATTTTTAAGCTTGCTTTTTGCCATTTGGTAGACTCTAATGCTACCTGCACTCACTGGTTCTGATTGGAATCTGCCTTTCCAGTTATCTTGGTTGTGTCAGAACTCTTAAGGGTCCAGATGTCACTGTGATCCTGAGCTCCAGCTGTTCTGGATACAGTTGCTCCTCTAGGATATCTCAGAATATGATGTCTCTATGGTAGTAGGCCAGCTAGATGTTTGCTGCTCTGAGTGTAGTCGCTCCTTTAGGATGTCTCAGCATATGGTGTCTGCTGCTCTGAGTTCAGTGGCTCCTCTAGGCTGCAGCTCTGAGGGCAGTGGCCTGTCTAGGATGTCTCCGGACATGTTTTCCACAGGGGAGCAGTCCAGCTGTGTATCTGCTCCTGCCAGTGGGATCCGGGCAGAAGGGGAGTGGTTTTCTTCAGGGGCAGGGTTTGGTTGCCAGGTGTGCCCTGGGGGCTCCCTGCTTCCAGTTGTGCATCTTTAGGGCATAGGGTGGTGGTCTAGTGATCTTACCTCCAGTTCTGAGGGCAGTGGCCTGTCTAGGATGTCTCAGGACGTGTTTTCTACAGGGAAGCAGACCAGCTGGGTGTCTGCTCTGGTTACTGGGATCCGGGCGAGGGGAATTTCTATTTTCATCTATCTGTTTTCTAGATATTGGCAAAATCCTTAACCATGTTCTCCTAACCTTCTTAGCCATTCCATTCTTTCCCTGAATCTGACTCTTCCCTTCTGCCATGAGGCTGCTTGCCAGTCTCCATTGCAAGAGGCATGGCTTTCTCTCTTTCTCCCTGTGTCCCTCTTTTAGACTGCTGCCAAGAGTTATATTTTCCTGCCTTGTGGTTTGTCTTTCAAATTCAAAACTTGCCCTTGAACTTCCAAGCCTTTGAAAACTTTAAATTATTAACAAGACTACCCCAAAAGGGAAACCTTTGACTACCCAGTAATGATTCTTTCTATTATTTGAAAGACAGGAGGAGAGGAAGAGAAAGGGAGGGAAAGAAAAGAAGGCAGAGGGAGAGAGAGGGAGAAGAAGAGGGAGAGGGAGAGAGGAGTCGGGGAGGGAATGGGGAGAGAGGAAGAGAGAGAGAGAGAAAGAAGGAAAGAGAGAGAATACAATAGAAAACAATCAAAGTCTTCATCTCTAAAGGGAATATGTAGTGTGAAAAAAAATCAATAAGAAAAAAAAGTACTTTACTCTTACAGTAGACAGCGATCAAACATACCTTGTAAGTAAAATTCATTCTTACATGGCTTCAAAAATGACAGGATAATCTATAAAGCCAGAGTGTTAGAAGAGGAAGAGGTATGTGCCTGTAGGAATGCTATGTTTTCGTATTGCTGGCCAAGTCCCACAAGGATGAGGGCAATGAAGGTGCTTCGGCTGCTTTCTGGATAAAGGTATCACATGTGAAATGACACAGATTGGCTTTGTGTGTCTGCCTCCCTGCTGCTTGCAAGTGGGCAGTAATGCTACTTGGCTGATCTCCTAATAAACTACAGGTGGCTGGGTGTCGAGGTTGCGCCATTACAAATCATCATCTGTTAGATCAAAGTGCAGAGGGAAGGACAGCAGGTGTGTAGTATTAATAGCTACATTTATCTCTCGAGTCACTTAATAATTGGTTTTGGTGTGGCTTCCTTGTAACAGAGCATTTCATAGACTCCAAAAGCATTTTGATGAGGCTTAATGTGCCCCATGCTGGCAGAGGTCTCCTGTGCTGAGTGTAAGGGGTGTGTATTTCATTTTCTAATGAGGCACTAGGTTTGCAAACAGATACAGGGAGCCACGTGGAACTGCTCACTCATGCTCTTCTTCTGAGATCAAATATTAGAGATTGCCTTTGTGTTTTTACCATTTGAAAATCAAAGCTAGTTTATGAGTTACGTTTTTTATGTTTTTTTTTTTTCTATATTTTGCAATTGTGGACCTTTATCAAGTGTTTTTTTTTTTTTTTTTTTTTTTTTTAGGGTTTTTGTTTTGTTTTGTTTTGTTTTTCAGCCAAATGCTTTCTTGGTTTCTATATACTTATGTACTTATAATTCCTATAATTTTTGTAGACTACTTATAACTAAAAGCAGTGTTATTACTAGTTATATTAATAATCAAATATTAAAGACTAATAGGCCAAAAAATTGCCATTTGCTGTATTCTTCTTGAATAACTTAAAACTTAATTGTTATGGATGAGAGAAGCCCTTTTTTCAGAAAAATGAAAGATTTTTCTAGACTTCCCAGTAGTTCTCTAGTTTTATGTGCGACAAAAAATTCTTAGCTGAGTTTTCCAGTGTTTATTATGATTCTGATATAAAACATGAATGCCATTTGACTAGACTTATGTGTTTGTATTTGGTGGTATATTTTCTAAAGCTGAAGAAAGTCCTGCCAGGTAAAACAAGATGGATATTGAAAGATACGTACTGTGGATAATTCTGTGCACAGAATTACAGCCCAACACCCCTGTGGTCCCATTGACCTCCAATGAACAAGAGCTTGCTTTGCTTTCATTCTCTGTCTGCCATTCATACTAAGCAGCGATGGGTTCACAAATATGTACATCTTCCTTGTTGATATTTCTCCGATAACAACTTTCTTGGCATTGGAAACAACAAGCCATCTGTCTAATTCCAAGACACCAAGATGCTGATATTAGAAGACATGGAACTGGGCTAGTGATGGCTCAGCAGTTAAGAGCACTGATTGTTCTTCCAAAGGTCCTGAGTTCAATTCCCAGCAACCACATGGTGGCTCACAACCATCTGTAATGGAGATCTAATGCCCTGTTCTGGTGTGTCTGAAGACAGCAACAGTGTACTCATATATATAAAATAAATAAATAAATCTTAAAACAAACAAACAACAGAAGACATGGAACTGAAATAGAAAGAGAGTAGATTTCTTCCCAATGTGTGAAGTGAGAGCATATCATTGAACAATTGGGTAAATGTATGAAAATATGAGTTCTGTTAGTTCTTGAAGGGAGAGGTCTCAGTAGATGTTTAAGACGTGAGCAGCTCCTGGAAAAGCACAAGTGCTGTATAATTCTGCACAATTCCATTTTCTTCTACAATGTTAGTCGAATAACTTAGACTAAATTTTATTCTGCTTATTACAACAAGAAAATACATACACCTTTATTGGAAATCCGGAACATTTTGGTTTTCTGCATTGGCAAGTAACATTTCTAGATTATTTGCAATCTGTCTCTATAGCACAATGTAAAGCAAATAAACTTTCTACGGGGAAGAAAAAGATTATGTGAGATCATTGTGAAAAGGGGAGTATGAGGGAGACAATTTTATGACAGATGACTGACTATGAAGGAATAGAAATTTTTCCTTGTGCTTAAGCACAGGAGTTTAAGAATCCCACATCATGACTGGCACTGCCTTAGCTCATACTACCCAAGAAAGAAGAGACAAGACTAAGGAGGGAATAGTTGTAGGATTTTTGTGAGAATGTAAGCATGTAGCTATGACACAACAACCACTGATTACCATTATACAGAGAGGGATTACCTATTTTTATTGGATCTTTTAGGAATGGACAACAGGAATTAGGGGGAATCTATAGTTCAAATTCTATCTTCTTTTCTCAAAGCCAGAGATGATTGATTAGATTTCTAGTTATTCTCAAACATCAATGAAGAAGAGATTAGTCTTAAAAGTATGCTTGAGGTGGTAACTCACATATAGAAGAGTGGGACATAGTAATTGTTTTTATTTTGTATATATGTCTATTTTCTTCCTTCAGGTTCTTGGTGTAGAAGCCAGAAATTTGTGTTATCTGAAGCCTGTTACATTTTTATTAGTTGAAAAAAATCAGAGTGTGGAATGATATTTACTTCTGAAATGTAGAAGGATATATGTTCTCTTTATTGATCCTGGTTTCATAAAGTCATTTCTGAAGCATCAAAATAAAACAACATACGGTACAAGAGCTCTACATTGCCCTTCTTTTTTTATATATCTTCTAATCACTAAGTGCTTTATTTTTACAAAGCTCCATGCTTTTCAAATGAATTATGGATTAGCTATGATATAGAATATACTTTGAATTATTTCTATTATAACTTATTAATATTTTCATTATGCACACACTTATATGTATGTATGCATGCATGTATGTGTGTGTGTGTGTGTGTGTGTGTGTCTGCGTGTGTGTTTGTCCAATTTCAATGTGTTAGTGTTTGTTTCTTCTTGTTATATTTCCTTTTTGTCCCTTAGAAGCATGTTTGTTTTCTGAGGAGAGACAGAAAGGGGGTGGGTCCAGACAGGAAAAAGAGGTGAGGAGAAACTGGGAGATGAAAAGGGAAGAGAAACTGCAATCAGGATATATTGTATAAGAAAAAACATTATCTTCAATAAAAAGTAAGAAAATAATTTTTTTCCAGGTGGGGCTAAGTTATTAGGAAACATCAGCCAAACATCTGTATTAGTATAAAAGTTGTTCCAAATTTATTTTAAAGCATCAGAACAACCCAAAGAACTCTAGAGAAACATGGTGTCTTCATTCACAAGGGCTGAGAACAGTTGATGGAGGAGGGATCTAGAAGAAGAATATGGAGAGATTCTAGGGAAATTCTTTAGAAATGGATGGATGTTGGAAAGAGCAGAGCTAAGGACTGTGAATCTTGGGTAAAAAAGGTAGGAATCTGAGTTTGCTCTAGGGAGTCTAACACAGTGTGGCCTTGAAAAAAAAGTCCGAATAAACAAAAAGGAAAGCCATGGCCCTCCCTGTGACACATGTCTCTAAGGCTTACTGCAAGGGTTCTAGAGTAGAATTGACTTTAATATGAAAATATTGAAAAATCATCACGGTAACCAATTTTCACACAAAATAAACTTATACAAAATAAAGATATGGTCGACTTTCTTTGACACAGGTTATCTCTTCCAGATATATAGATGTCTTAAAAGAGATTATTTGGCAGAATCACCATAGAGCATACAAACTTGTAAATAGAGGTCTTGCTTGGTCAAGGCACACTTAGTTCCCCTGATCAGGAGAACATGAACTTGTGCTGTCCTTGAACACTGTGTTTCCTCTTTTTCCATTAATTTGTTTATTCATTATTACATTCCAATCACAACCACACCTCTGGTCTTCCTTCCCACAATCCTTTCCTCCAACCCCCCTCCCTTTATCCTGTGAGAACCTGGGTGCACACCTGGGTATCCTCCAACCCTGACACATCAAGTCTTTGCAGGGCTAGACCTCCACTATTGCTTAGAGCAGTGGTATAAAAACATACTGACCTTGGACCATATATGTAACTAGTGCCTGAGGACATACAATAATTCAAATTTTTAGCCAGTCTTTGATAGTCTGAAACAGAAAGGGGTAGGACATAGTAGAATGTTTTTCAACAAGCTCTCTGTAATGTTCTCATGTGGTCAAGTTTCATCACTCTAGACCGTACCAATTATATAAGTGAACTATTCTCAGTTCACTAGTTGTTAACATTTCATTGGTTACCCAGTGGGTCTCCACTGAATTTCTTATCTAAACTTTAATGCCAGACATTCTTCAATCTTGGATATTCATATTTCTTCCCTGATAATACCCATAAAATTACAAAAAATACTTTAAATTTTTCTCTGTTATTCTGGTAGAAAACAAAAACAGTATAATTGTGTTAGCGGAGATTGCATAAACCAGAGTTATTTTCACCTGCGAAGTAACTGATTGTACTGAGGTCGTAGAAAGCTTACAGTGAGTTCTGTGGAGCCCTAGGTGGAGCAAATTAATTCAGTAAACAGTTGAGTCCTTCAAGTGTAAGCATTTCTAGAAAGACATGACTTGCACCTGTTCAACTATTTCAAAAAATAAAAATGCTTATATCCTTGAGCCAGAAGCTGCTACTCATGGTGAGCAGAACTGTGAGGTATCCTGTAATCTGAGACTCACAGATAGGTCAGCGGCCATTTCTTCTCCCATCGTGTCACAAGAACAATTGGCTTTCTTTTTCCTTTTGAATTCCCCAAACAGCTGTATTTAAATAACATAGTTTCCTGATTAGTTTCAATCTTGATTTCTAACTGTGCAGTTTGGTGGTCTAATGATTTTAGTTTGTGATACTCATAAAATCCGTATACTAAAGTAGCTTGGACATTTCGCCCTTTCTTCTTTTTCATGTTCCCATTATTTATAATGAGTCTTCCCAGAAAGTTTCCAGCGTGTTCCTCAACTGCATGGACATGGCCAAAGCAGGCGAGATAATCAACTCCAGGTTGGAGACATTCGGCAGTGCCAATAAGCTACTCACTACTCCTGCAGATGTTTCTGCTTTGGGGGGGCCAACAGAAATTTTATAGGGTTTTTCCTCCCTTTCAGGGAAAGTTGCCAGAACAGTCAAGAAACGGGAAATATATAGGCGTGCTCACATTTCCAAGTTGGGAGGGATATTATAGCCCATAAAAGGAATCTTGAGGAAAAGAATTTCTGAAGACACTATTTCACAATAACTATGTAAAGTGTTCACCAGGAGGAACAGGAACCAAGAAAAGCGTGCTTATATCGGATTTCTCTGTGTATGGAAAACTGTGGGAGTTGCCATTGCAGTTAGAAATGATATCCATTCATGGAAAAACTGCACCTGGGAGCCAGGAAGGATTCTCTCATTTGACTCATACACAAACCAGAGTAAAATCATGAGAAGAAAAAGACACAGATGCAGAGCTCATAATTGTTGTTTCCTTTGCTTTTGTCTGTCTTAACTTCTTGTAAATTGTGAGTTTATTGAAGGATAGGACACATGCTGGTCTGTGGGCTGTTATTTTATCTTATCTATTAATTATGTTCAACATGGTACCATTTTACTCTGAAAATGAGAAAAATAACTTTAGTTTCCTTGATTTTGGTACTTTTTAATATCTTAATAGATGGGGTATATACTACATGCCATGGTGTCATATATTAGACAACCATTCACATGGCATTCATGTGCATGAATCCATGCAACAGAACATAAACAGGGTTGTGTAAGTTAAAAGTATTCTCTCTTTTGGAATAAAGTCAGAGATGCATAGCACAGAGAATGAACTCCAAATCCATTTGTTCGGTTTGTGTAAATGGGGGTAATGAAGACTGGTTTGGAGAGCGGGGTTCCTGCTGTCTTTTCTGTGTGGGAAAGCTATCTGTACAGAACAAGTGAAAGCCATTCCAATAACTCTTGCTACTTTGTATCTGAAGTCACACATAAACAATTAACACAGGGAATATGGCTGAGGAGAAAAGGTACTTTGGCTCATCCGGTTCATCATTGAGATGTTCCCAGCTTATGCTTCATATGCTTGACAGAATAAAAGTGATTTGAGATGATTCTCTTAAAGAATAATACTATTAAGGAAATACATCAGCAGTCAATTATACTTCTGACAGGAAGGTGTCCACTTTAAAATCCATTAGTATTTTATTGTGGGAAATGGAAGTGCTAATTGAAATCCTAGCAAAATGTTAGGAAGCCTTTTGTGATCTCTGAAAACGAGCCACCTCAACCTGTAAGATGCTTCATCTCCATAACGGGCTATACTTTTTTTTAATGGAGTCCAAATTACCTAGCTTATTAATTCATCTTAATTAACACTTGATGGATGAATAGTATTTGGGTGACATTAAGGTGTAGTCTAGTAAGCTGAGAAAATGTGTAGAAAAACTCAGAGTTATAAAAAAGAGACATTTTAAAACTTAACATACATAAATATCTCATATATTGTGAGAGAGGAAGGAGATTAAATTAATATTTTCCTGACGTGAAACTTAAAACTCTGACTTTCATTCCACAAAAAGCACATGGATAGGAGGGAAGCTAGTTTCAGGGTGGCAAGGTTGTTCTTAATACATGAAAAGGAGGGAGCTGAGGTGATTAGAGAGAATCTCCGAGAGACAGAAACTATTCATGAGGTTTAGGTATATGAAGAATGATGGGAAAGGCTTGAACAATTCTCAAGAAATTGCAGATTTAGAAGTAATGATGAAGTCCTTTTGGTTGCTTCACTGTAGGTCAGTTATTTCCAGGTATCGAATCATATGTGTCTTCTCCAACCCAGAACATGCTTTTACTTCTTTTCCCATGCTTGCCTTTAGATGACTAACCAATGGTTCAGCTGAGAGAGAAATAGCAGAGTCTTTCTCCATAGTACCTTTGTGACCATGGCTCTCAGAATTTCTTTGACATAGCAATTATTGCTGTTTGTCTGTGGAGGCCTAGGCTTCTGTGCCTGCAGTTACTGAAGAAGCTGCCCAGCCTATCTCTGCTCTGTATTTGTCACTAAAGGCCACATCACCATAGGTAATGGTGATGTTATTGAACTGTTGGCCCTATAATCCCTATGTTAGAATTCCAAAAGAAGCTCATGATTATGGACTGAAATGCCATCTTGTTCCCTCCCAGACATCATGACCTCTTCTGTGTGACTATGACTCTCCTTGTCTTTGCACTAAATCACAAAACCCCACGGGCTCATATTTATGTGGAAAAGCAAAACATCCAAAGAGATCACTACTTCTCCTCTTATACAGAAAGCAAAAGCAGGGATTTTACTATGAGCAAATGTGGTTCATCCTGCACAAATATCAACTCCTTACTTCATGTTTTTACCCTAAATAACCATGGGTAGCAGTCAAAGATACTATGAAGATACCACTGTGCCACACAATGAGTAGAATACCATTTAGGTATTTACTCAATGCAGATTAAAAAACAAAACAAAACAAAACAAAAAACAAAACAAACAAAAAAAAAACCATAGTCTACATTCTTCCCACAATAAACCTGAGAATCAGTAATGTTTACTTTCACTTTGGAGTCAAAACAAAACATCTGTTCTTTCAGTAGAAACAGCTCTGCAAAGAAGGTGGTGAGAGCCAGCAGAAAAGAAAGCCATCTTTGACAGGAGTTTCTCACTAACTAAAAACTAGTGAGATAATACTCTTCTAGTTACCTATGGAACTGGAATCGGCAACTTATGACTCCTTTGTAAATGTATACGCAACACTTTGCATAAGCAATCTTGATAAGCACTTTGCAAAAGCAATCAGTATTTTGCATTCTCAATTAGTGATACAATTATTTAATAATATGAGTGAGTTCTCCTTTAAAGGTATTTGCATAAAAACTATATTACAGGGTTTGTCTTATTATGAGTATATTGTTGTCCTGGAAGAAAACTCTGTTCAAATAAGCAGAATTCCCTCCCCACCCCCACCCCCGCATCTTTCCCTGTCAATGTGATTCTAACCAGAAGAGTTGATGGATCTTATACCTAAGAGAACAAGAGAAACCAGAACAAGAACAGGGAGAACTCAGCAGAACCAGACTCTAACAATGGGTGGGAGCAGACCCCTCCAATCTAGCCATCTGGCCGCTGACACACACCTGGACTTCTTTATGTTTCATCCTTTGACTGACCCTTTTACCTTTCTCAGTGTTGCTCTTCAAGTTAAAAACAAGTGCTGTCAGGGAGCAGATGGACTTCACTCTGGGCTGGGGAGAACAAGTAAGACATAAGGCAAGGTGTTCTCTTATGACCTGGAGGTGACAGCAAACCTGATCAAAAGGGAGCTTTCTCTCTAGCGAGGAGAGGCAGTACAGGCTGTAGCTGGCTCAAAACTCCTTGCTAAAGGCAGCCGGTTCAGCTGTGGTTTTTAAGGAAAATCCTCCAGAGGATGTCCCGAAGCCATCAAATCCAGATCCCGTGAAATGCCTCCTGGGACTCAGGCACTGGCCAAAGAACAGAACTGAAGTAGCTGTTTCCAGCAATTTACAGTTCTCTTAAATACGAGGAGAAAAATACATGGAGACATTTTAGCTCAGCGGGCTCTTCAGCCGAAGACCTTAGAGAAGTTTCCATTGCTGCCAAGTGCATCGTATGTCTCTGCATGTAAATGCATGCTTCACCATCTGAAATATTTCAGGACTACTCAACCCAATCCGAGAGAATAAATCCATCCCATGCTAAACAGCAACATGTAATATTTATTGAAAACTTTAAACTGTCTTTCCAAATTAATATCTGATTCAAAAAGGAGCCAAATGTGGAACCAGCCATCAGGATATATATGCACATACATTTTATTCATAAATCTCTCAAATAGAAGGGATTAAACAGACTTCACCTCTATTAGAGAAGTTTGAGGGGGCTATAAAAACTGAAATGTATTAACCGTATCTATGAAAATTTATATATAAACACAGCTATGGCTTAAATCAAGCTCTGGGCCTAATGTGGAATATAAAGTACTCATTGCTTGTTTTCTCTTTTCTGGGAGACTTTGGTAAAGGGACCCATTCAACATTTGGTAAATATACTACTTTGGCTCAGATGTACGAATAGCAGCAGAAGAGGGAGGATCATCACAGGCTTTGAAAAAACAAATACAGCCTTAGTTCATGGCAGTAGATCAAATATGATTTTTTTTTTAAATATAAGGATTCTCAGTAAATAATCAGTGGTAGTAAGCCCTTGCAGATGAGTAGGAAAGTTATTCTATTAATAGTTTCATATACATAATGCCATTATAATTTTAAAATATTCTAAACTGTTTAAGACACTTGGAGAATGTCTAGAGTACACTCCTGTTTGGACATGGTTTTCTTTACAAAATTTAACTGGTCTATTCATGGTGTATTCTCAGACGGTTTTGAACCTACCAAATGTATTTTCAAATATCTGGTGTAGTAGCTGTTGTGGCATTGTATCATATTTACTAAAAAAAAAGTAATTAAACAAGATTTTCTTTTTTTTAATTTTATTTTTTATTGGATATTTTATTTACATTTCAGATGCCAACCCCTTTCTCCATTTCCCCTCCCTAGAAAACCCCTATCCCATGCCCCCTTTTCCATTTTGCTTTTATACATTTTTTAAAAATGTTAATCAAAGGCTTTATAAGTATGGTAATGCTCAATCAGAAGTGTAACCTACTACCCAACCTAGCTATGTAAACTATCTTTGACTGGTGGAGACATGTGAACTTCTGCCTCCATGCCCCCTCTCTCTCTCTCTTTTTCTCTCTCATTACCGAGCTTCTCATCTACTTCATCTTCTCTCCTTACTCCATCTTTTCCTCTCATTGCTCCTTTCCCCTTAGCTCCTCCTACATATTACCCTTCCTGTTAAAATAAAACTTTTCTCACAAGATACAATTAGAGCATAATTATTCCTATTTGTGCCAGTGAGGTACAAGATAGTCTTAATACCCAGTCCCTCCTCTTTTTGACTAACCAGAATCTCTGTCGTCTCTCTTGACTAAAACACTTAATTTTGAACCTGGCTTTTTCTTGGCTTTAGAATGAATGTCAGCTGAAAACCATCCACTCAGATCTTTTCTCTCAAGGTAAATAGCCAGGATTGGCTATGAGTCTATAGGTCTTCAATGCCGTCAGAAATCGAGAATGACTAGATTAACTGAAGTTATGGGAAGCACTAAGCATAGCTTCTAAAACTTAGCCAATTTATAGAGACCGCTGAACACTTGGACAGCCCCTATACTACCGAACATTGGAGCATCAAATCTTCAGCCTTCTGACCCAAATTCATCTGACAGACCTTAGTGCTGCAGAATTATTAAGGGCTGGTTACTCTGTCTAGGCAGATATAATCAGTTGACTATTCTGCAAGTGTGTCCTTTTCTGGACAGTAATTTGTCTGCAGATGGAGAGAGGCAATTCTTGCCTAGTGTCTGTCTCTTAACAACTGGAGTAACTCCAAGGATGCTCAATTTCTTCTTAGAATCCAAGACAGGAAGCTGTCAGGAGCAGACAGGTCTCTAATCAAGATGAACATTAATATAGAAATATTTGTGATGTCAATTCTATGGATTTCTGACGTTTTGAAATCCAACGATCCATGTAAGGTAACCTGGACTGTTGTCTGTTAACTCCTCTCAGCTATTTCTAAATAAAATATAGAAAACACCTTAAAAATAAACTCAAAATCATGAATTTGCTATAGTCCCTTAACTCACAGGCTAATCATCCCAAATCAGTTAAAAAAAAAAGTTAAAGAAGGACTGGGTCTAAACCTTGTATTTCTAAATGTTAAACAAGATTTTCTATTTAACTACATTGGTAAAATACATTAACAATTAATCAGACATTAATGTGAGATTATTTACTAATATATTATTAACAATAAATAAAACATTAATAAAAGATAATCATATACATATGAATTGTGTTTAGGTTTAACATGGTTTTTCCAGTTAATCGAAAGTTTGATAATTCTCATTTTTCTTAAATCTAGCTGTTTCACACCTTTAAATTACTTGCATAGCCCTTGAGGGTATGTCAACTTGCAGCATGGCTTTGCTTTCTGACTTCAAATGCTGCCACCTTTCCTTGATATTCTACTCTCTTTGAAAATGACATAATGTTTCCTTGATTTTCTTTAGCACCAATTATCACAGTGTCTTAGGAACTGGATATTTCTTTCACATTTTTTATTTGATCCACGCCAGTTTACTATGCATCTGTTCTGTTTTAGACAAGATAATACAAAATGGGAATAAGCCAACTAGATGAAATCAGTTACCATTTTCACCCTTTAGTGAAGGGAGGGAGGCTTTGTTCACTAGTGGATTAAATGTAGCTGTATGAAGTCTTTTGTTCTAATACTTTACACCAGAAAAGGCAATGTTATCATTCAATGAATAATGATAAAATATATACGATAAATATGATTCTCAGTGTAGAGATTTTATATAATGAAGTTGCCACCTTCATGGACAGTGATTAAAATCATAGACAAAAATCTTTAAATAAGTTAAGTGAAGTCATGAGAGTAGATTCTTACCTCAAATTAAGGATACTTTTATAATAAGAAGAAATTAATGCAGGTGCAGAAGAACCATGCAAAGACACTAGGAAAAAATGTCTATCTTTCAACCATGCACAGAGGCTTCCAAAAGAAGGTGACATTGTTGAAATCTTGGTCTTGAAAGTTCTAGCTCCTAGAACTGCAAAATAAACTGTGTTGCATAAGAACTCAACTCATTATTTTTGGTGAGTTATAGATAGTAAATAATTAGGTGCATTATGTCCTTGACCTCTTAGTCTCAGGAAACTACTATGTAGTGAGTGGATATAAGATCCTATTGAGAAAATACAAACTTGACTTAAAAATGGCTTACAGGTTCACAGGTAAGAAGTCTAATTACATAATTTGTAGAGACCTCTTTTTTATACTTATTAATTGACTTCGTAGTCATGAATTATCCAAAATAGAGAAACAGAACAAGATCTGAGCCTCCCATAGATATAAATAAGTAAAATGTAAGCATACAGACAGGAACATTTGAATATTCATTGTATTTCTAATAATTTAGTATGAGTATCCTGAAGCACATAGTCAGACAATCACGTAATCTAGCCTAAAAATTTAATTATCTACAAAAGAGAATACAACAATGACTTCTCCCATTATGTATCTTATGATACAACTATATCTCTTACATTGACAGATACTTTAAATATACATCTTAGTGAAGTACAGCTTATGATATATTCCAATTGTTTTTAAAATAAGACAATATAAATATGAATAAAAGCAAATAATTTTACATTTCAAAATATGCAGTGATTATTTTCTCAGTCTTAATATGTTAGAATATTTTTATTTAGTCATTCATCTATAAGACTCAATAATTGTCCCATAAATGTGTTATTTCAAAATAAAAATAGTTCCAAAACATTGCTTTCATAAATGGAATTTTAAATGCCAAAATTTCATCATGTGATTGTATACATTGATCAAGGCACAAGAAAATATTCTTATAAACCCAGGCTAATTCTCAAAATATTGTAGGAGATACAGTTTTAAATATTTAAAATGATAACATCTAAATTCTGATTAAGAGTCCACACTTTCTTAGTCTGTACACACACTAATACTTTGGAAAACTCAAGTTAATCTCACAGTGAGTAAATCTCACAGTGAGTAAATTAGTCGTGCCATGGTCTATAGTCTACATGCAGGTTTATCTTGGATAAAGAAGTGCACACAGAGAAATGCTACCTCCTTACTGGATTATTATTATAGTGTTATTTTTCAAATTCAAAATATCGTGTTGTTTTTCTTCATAAGGATTTTTTTATGCAGCATTTTAAAAAATTCTTATTAAATTTACATATTTGTGTGTGTGTGTGTGTGTGTGTGTGTGTGTGTACTCATGCTATAGTGTACATGGGAAAATCAGAAGAAAAGTTGTGTGAGTTTGTTATTCCCTTCCACCAATGTGGGAGCCAGAGTTCACATTGGGCCTGCCAGGATAAAGGCTTGTTTGCCAGGCAAACACCTTTATCCACTAAGTCATCTCACTAGCCCATATAACAGCTAAGCTATCTCACTAGCCCATATAGCAGGATATTAAATTCATTTCTCAAACATCACTTAGTGGTTTAACATCAATTGCTTAGATATATCATACTAATATATCATAATAATATCTTGTGGTATTGAAAATAACTCTAAATTATAATCCAATATAGAGGTAGCATTTCTCTGTGTGCACTTCTTCAGCCAACTACTGAGTATGGAATCACTAAGATTTACTCACTGTGTGATTACTATGGGTTTCCAGAAGTCTTAGTGTATGTACAGACTAAGAATATTTGGAATTTAATGAGAATTTAGTAGTAATCATTTTACATATTTAAAGCCATACCTCTTATAATATCTTGAGAACTAACCTGTGTCAACTAGAAAATTTTCTTGTGCCTTTGTTCAAAGTATATAATCACATGATCAAATTTTGGCACTTAAAAATTCCACTTATGAAAGCAATATATTGGAGCTGTTTTTATTTTGAAATAACTCATTTATTGGAGAATTGTTGAGTGTTGTAGATGAATGACTAAAGGAAAGTATTTTAACATGGTAAGACTGAGATAATAATTGCTGCATATTTTCCTACGTGAATTTATTTATTTCCTTCATATTTATACTGCCATATTTTTACTTATGTCTTATTTATATTTAAGAACAATTGGAAGGTATCACAAGCCATATTCTCATTGAACATCTGTAATCGTTTGCATATGCTTGGCCCAGGGAGTGGCACTACCAGAGTGTGTGGCTCTGATGGGGTAGGTGTGTCAATCTGGTTGTGGGCTTTTATAACCCTCATCCTAGCTGCCTGGAAGTCAGTTTTCCACTAGCAGCCCTCAGAAGAAAGTGTAGAACTCTCAGCTCTGCCTGCACCATGCCTACCTAGATGCTGTCATGCTCCCACTTTGATGATAAGGGATTGAACCTCTGAACCTGTAAGCCAGCCTCAATTAAATGTTGTGTAGATCATGGTGTTCGTTCACAGCAGTACAGCTTTAAGACAGTACCCCCAGTGATTAAAACATGAGTCACTGATGTATGAAACATAATCTCTGCTAATTGCAATATGTACCTGTTATGTAAAAAAAAAAATTAAAGACATACCCAATGTAAGATTTTATTTTCCTAACATATAGTAACCACCTAAGTTGTGTGTACAATGCATTTCATTTATGATATGTCAATATGTATTTGGCACATCTTTCTCCAAATTATTCATTTCATCATTACAAAAAATTAATTTTGTCTCCCAACTAAATTAAATTTATTTTTTGTGGACCAAAATATTCTGCTATATCTGGTGGTCTTGAAACAATGCTAAACCCTAAGGTGGGTTTTTTTTTTGTACAATCATATAAATTACAGAATACATAAATAATAGAGCAAATAAGAAAAATAAAAGTAAAATGTATCACATTTCAAATAGTATAGAGAGATTTATTTTAAAGTTGCTTTTATATTTACTTTACTGTGTGAGGGTGGATTAGGAAGTGTGTGGAATGGTACGTGTCTGAAGGGCAGAGGACAACGTCACCTGAGGACCAGAATGCAAACTCCAGAACCCACAAAAAAAAGAATTTTGAGATTATGAAGGATGGATAAAGTTTCAGCTGCAAAGGTACGGAAATGATGCTGCACGTGGGTGAAACAACAGAGAAACGCAATAAAGGCAAGATTGGGGGCAAATTACAGGTGAAATTAATGTCTTATTTTGGCCAAAGGATAGAATGAAAATGAAGAAGCCTTGGCAAGAGGATTGGGAATGTAAGCAGGAGATGTGAATTTGAGTGGAAACAGCTCCCTAGAGGACACTTAGTAGAAAACGGAGAGGAATGGCAATACTACTAATTTGGCATCATTTTAGAGCAGGATCAATTTCTGACATCCTTACTTGAACAGTTCAACACACATGATTTGATATGCAATTGAGAAAAACTCTTCATACAGACATTTTTATAAACATAATCACATTTAACTAATATGTGCAGCTATATTAAAGTCATGAAAACATAAGTTTACCGAGAATTGTTTTGTCAATAAAAACTCCTTTAAGGAGCAGTACTCTTATTTTATCCAGTATGGATTTTGCATATTATATTTTAAACAAATTTAATTCAACATTAAATTGGTTTTGCAGCTGCTTAACACTAGGTTTCCCCATCTTCTTTAGAGACACAAACGTGGTGACTGTTGACATTCAGCCAAGCTTTTCTCTCTTAAGGTTTAAACTGAACAGCATGCAATTAATTATTTTTTGCAGAATTAAGCACAAGATTGTTCTAGTTCAGGCTACCATTGCTGTGATGAAACACAAAGGACAAAAGCAACTTGGGGAGGAAAGGGTTAAGTACACTCACACACACTTCCTCAGAAGAGTTCATTATCAAAAACTGTGAGGAGGGCAGTGAGTGAAGCAGGAGAGGGAGCTGTAGGAAGGACCTGATGTGGAGACCATGGAAGAGAGCTGCTCACTGTCTCTGCTCTTGTGTCTTACTCAGCCTGCTCTCCTATCGAAGCCAACACCACCAGTCCATGGAAGTAAGGTCCACATAGGGCTTGGTCCTGCCACATCAATCACTAATTAAGAAACTAAAATGTCTTACAGGCTTGTGGGGGTGTTTTCCCAGTTGAGGCTCTTTCCTCCTTGATGACACTAGCTTGGGTCAAGTTGACATGAAAACGTCAGCATGGTATATATTCCAAAGCAGAGTTTGGTAATCATGCTCTTCGAAACCTTAAGGATAATGATACCAAATAATGAACAACCTAAAATTATTACATCTTATGTACATGAGTACCTGTTTAGTCTGTATTATGAGACCAGGAAGATTCAGATGAAATATCAAAAGCTAAAACACTATTTGTCTCATACATTTTTCATTAGAAAAATGATAAATGTGACAGGGCTAAGACAAAAAGTAAAATAAAATATGTTTCACCTTCCTGAGTAGACGATGATTATACAGAAAGATCCTCTTGTCCAGTGTATGCTGTCTTTCTAGATAATTTGATGGTCACATGGCCATAACGGTAAATACTTTTATAGGAAAAGGATTACAATATAACTCATATCTTCTATTTAGTATATGTAGATGGCATTTTCCAGCAAGAGTGGAATTTTAGTACACATGAAGAATTATCAGATTTTAAAGTCATTGTAATTTTCTATGTTATACACACATAAGTAAACATTAGTTAATTTTAAATTACAATGTATATGTATGTTTGTGTGTATGTATGTATGCATATATGCATATATGTATGTATGTATACATGTATGTATTTGTGTGTAAAGCTGTGTGAGCACAGCATGTGTGTGGAAGTCAGAGGACAACTTTCAGGAGTTGATTCTTTTCCTTCCATCTTGGGGATTCTCATGATTGAAGTAAGGTCGTCATGCTTTCTTACATGTGCCATTTCCCACATTAACCCTTCCCTACCCAACAATGCTCATTTCTAAAAAGTACTTCATTTGTGCTTCTTGACAATTTTCACTGGAGTTTTTGGCTTAATTTATAAAATCAGGCACTAAAGCTATAAATCTGGCTTTATCAATAGGAGGTTTTATATTTGAATTTTTTACGTTGTTAAATAAGAAAAAATTAACAGCTCAAATATTGACTCTAATTGGCCCAATTTTTATTGAAAGCTCTGTTATACAAAATACATTTAGCTGGGGGTAGTGAAGTTTATTGTAGCAAAATTATAAAACTGAAAAAAAATATGGAAATACATACAAAATAAAATGTTCAAAATATTAACCACCATTCAAAATTTAGGATACATGGTTTCACATTGAAAATGTTTTTCAAAGACTTAATATACCCTGTTTAGAATTATAATTTTTATCCTTCCACATGTTCTACAGAATTTATTATAAAAATTACTTCATTATATATAAAATAATTATAAATTACTACTATCTACCATTTTGGTACAATGTTATAAGTTATCACACAATATACAATCAATTTAATGACTACTAAGTATGCCAGCATTGTGTATATTTTATTGTCTCTAAATTTCTAAAATTCTGACTTTTCCCTCTTATAAGGTTTCTCTGCTTTAAGTCATTTCCCTATAAATAAATTAGCACTTTCTTGCCAATTTTCTTTTCTAATTTATTAGAAATACAATTGCTGAGCCAAAGATTATAAATACATCTAGACAAAATGATACATCTTCTCAAAGAAAATTCCAAAACGTTGTATCAATTTACTGTACTTGGGCAGAACCTGAAAATAAGATCTAACTGATATCGCTCCTGTACAATATTAATTACAGCTGCAAAAAATAAATAATTGCTTTTACGGCCCTCAACTTTGTACTTCATGATCCCAAAGGAAAATGGAAGCTTTCATACATCTATAAGCCATTTGTTTTTATTCCTTTATGAATTTTCCTTTTGATGCCTTTTGCACACATTTCTGAAAGTGAATATGTTTTCAATCTCAAAGAATCAAGTGTTCTCATAAAAGGGTAATAGTGTCATTTGTCTACCATGTACATTGAATTCCTTTCCAGTTTGAGATTATTTTGATACTTTAAAGTTTCAACTGTATATAGTCTTCTTTTTCTTTTTACATTTTGATTAATATCATTTGTTTATGTGCTTAAAGAAACTGCCAGATAAATATTAATTTTTGACAAAGTAACTTCCATTAAGCACATTTATTGCATTAATTCTAAGTTCCCATTGTAGTAATAAAAAAAAGGAATAATAATCAAGCAATAACTGAAATATAGACTCCAGGAAAAAAATCATGTTCTATGCAGAAAGTATGAGTGATTCCAGGACTATATCAGGCTTCTCTACTGCACACACTGCTGATGTAGTACATGTGACAACATTGAACATTTATGAAGACTCAAATATTCTGCTTTTGGCAGCGTTGTCAGGTCAACATCTTATATGATAAGGCTAGACCCTCAACTTATGAGCTCAGTCTTTGTGGAGAGCCGCAGTAAATGGTGACATGGAACATGGCGCTCGCACCTGACACTCGTGGGTAAACAAGTAAAATTGCGTATGTGCAGTGGCGAAGGACCGCCAAATCACTGCCCAACCCCGGGTACCATATGGGGGTTTTGAGCAAGCAGCCAATCAGATATGTCCACCCTACCCTACGGTGTATATAAAGCAGCGCCATCTTAGGCCTCTCTCTCTTCCTCCACACATGGTAATAAACACGTGCTGCAGAAGGATCCTGGTGCCCGCGTGCGTTCTTGCCGGCGAGACGATTGCGCGGGGCACAAGTCATATCCATAGACAAAAACTTCCCATTGAGTTTTTAGAGCCTGTGTGTCTTGATTGTATCTTGATAGTATTTTATTCCTCGGTGAGGATGGGAGTCCCTAAATATACAAGATACATACCAGTTTTAAGGGAAATGCATGTTCAATAATCAGACTGGCCAATATGTTTTCATTGAACTCTATAATAACACATGGTAAAGAGAAAAGACCATTCAGAAAGCCATAGCCATGATCTAGGTGGGGTATTTTTGTAGTTTAGGAGGAATCACAATGCTAGTAAAGTAACTAGAATGTGGTTATATTTCTTTGTAGAACTAAAAGAATCCTAAATGTGATAAAGATATCCTACCATCTCCAGGATATTTAGAGTATAACTCTCTGAGGATAAATTTGTCATTATTCTGATGGAATTGGTTGTAATAGATCAATTTCCATATGGGAAATAAGAAATTCAGTTTTGACATGATAAACTTTAAAAATCCCATCACCTCTAGATATTTATGGTGACACCTGATCACCAAGGTGATGGTATCAGGAAGTGGGGTGCATGAGGAGTGATTACTGTATGAGGAAAGGCCTTTATAAATGAGAACATGTCTTTATAAAAAAGACCATAGAGAGCTGTTATGACCTACTTATCATTAGAGGACACAGCTATAAGGAATGCCTAAGGCCAAAGAGTAGGCTATCACCACCAGACACTGACTCTAACATCTTGATTTCATTTTCTCTAGAATCCACAGCTGTGAGAAATTATATTATTTCTGAGCCACAGAGTTTATGGTGTTCTGTTACAACATAACAACAAAACATTTTAAATGAACTGAGGACAATAATTTATTGATACTATGTTTTTGCATGTAAAACATCCCCTCAGGCTCATGTGTTTGACTCCTCTGTCACCAGCATCCTTTGGGGGAGGTTCTGGAACCTTCAATATTATGGTTACCAGTAACAGAGGTTATCCAGATGTGGTAGCTAGTGATAGAACTTGAAGGTGATATATGCTTCTTGTCAACCCAGGCTCTCTGCTTCCCGATCCAAGGAGATGTGGGGTGTCTTCTTCCTTGCCACCATGAACTGATACCTTCTGTAACCATGAGCCAGAAAAATTTCATCCCTTAAGCTGTGTTATTTGGGCATTTTGTTGATGTCCTTAGGTATTATGTCATAGCAAGGACAACATAAGTGACTATCACAGAAAATGGGGTCATAGTAAGAAACCTGATAATGTATATTTTTAAGCCTTGTAAGTCTGGAGATAAATGTGGTTGTAGCCTCTTTACTGGGCCATTCTGGTGGGAGTTCCACAAGTTGAATGCTCATAACAAAGACTATATTTATAAAGTTTTAGAATACTACAGTAACCCTTTTGGAAATTCAATAGAGGCTGTCCATTCTATAGAGGCCATAGTGTGACAAAGAATTTGGCTATGTTCTGTTTGTGTCTGAATATTAGGGTAGGACTGAGTTCCAAAGTTTTGGGTTAATTTTCTTGATGGAGAAAATTTCAAGAAAACCAACATTGAGATTGTGGTACTATTGTTAAGTCTCTCATTCATTGGATTTACAGTGAGCACACAGATAGAGCAACAAATGTAGCAGAAATAAGTGAAAGATGCACAGGTGTGGGACCATAAAAGGATAGCTTGGTTTCTGGTGGAGCACTGGCTAGAGATGGCTGGAGACCCAACAGGTATCCACACCTACAAGGGACAGTACACATTTTGCCACACTCCCAGACTCCAGGCTCCTGACACATGGCCAAGACCTCCATTGATCCACAACTTTCAATCACATAGGACAACGCCCCTACAGCCCCTCCCAAATAGAGGTTTCTGTCACCCAGCACAGGTAGAGGGCGTGGCTACAGGCCTCAACCTCAAGCAATCTCAACATGCAAGTGTTTTAAATTGTATCTTTAAAAGATTGGTATGTGACAACATACATAAAATGAGATGTTAGTGTGATCTGAACACCTTCAGTATTCTCTCTCTCTCTCTCTCTCTCTCTCTCTCTCTCTTTCGTTTTTTTCGAGGCAGGGTTTCTCTGTGTAGCCCTGGCTGTCCGGGAACTCACTTTGTACGCCAGGCTGGCCTCGAACTCAGAAATCCACCTGCCTCTGCTTCCCAAGTGCTAGGATCAAAGGTGTGCGCCACCACTGCCCAAGTTGGTATTATCTCTCTTAAATCAACTTCTGTACAAGAAAATTATCTCATGTTTTGTCTTTTGGTCTCAAACACAAAAGAATTTGTCCTCAATTTTCATCTTTAGTTGTTATTGCATCTGATTTCTCTATATGATGTTATTGCATCTGATTTCTCTATATAAGCATAATGGTACTTATGCTCTGAAAGAAAGAAAAAAGATATAAAACATAACATTGTCACATGCTTTAGCTGAGTAGATTTTCCAACTTAACTTCACCTAGTCTATGGAACCTGTTACACGTTGTTACAACAGAACTGATGTATGTGCTGTATCTGTGCACTAGATTCCTTTCTTCTTGCTTACCTAATACACCAGGCCCAATATATGATGTCGTGCAATACCATTCACACATTCAATGATAACTTTCAGCATTAGAGTCATCCCATGCATATTAAAAGACATTCTCATGAGTGTACCATTAAGCAGGCATCAACTGAAACAGTTGTATAATTTTCTCTCTTAAAATTCATCTATAATATTATTTCCTAAATTCATTCCAATCAAACTCTGTAAAGAGATGCTTAACACAAATTGCATGTAGGGGATTCTTATTTCTCCCTCCACGTTCCTGTACTATTGTCGAAAAATGTTGCACAGAGCCCTTAAGAGCTATGGCTTTTATTGTCTATAAAAGATAATGTGAAAACAGGAAAAGTACAAAGAGATGAGTCGCTGTCCTCTATGTGTTCTTTGCCTAAAAAGGAGCACATATGGACAGAATCACTGTAAACAGAAGAGAAATGTGCGAGAAAGTGTGAACCTGAATAAAGCCAACACGTGGCAGGGATAAAGCAAATGCGAACACAAGCCTGTAATTTGTAGGTATGCTAATTTCCAACCTATAATTTTGTCCTTCAGGGATTAATTATCTAGATTGGAAGATAAAGGGAGTAAAACATAACCATTTACTCAGGGTAAAAACAAAAAATTGTGGGCAGCTAGGCAAGGCATGAGCCCAATGAAGTCCCTGAAATGATAGGACAGAAACCAAACAAAGGGTCTACCCGTCCATGGAAAGCAGATGTACCAAGAGCACAGAGCCAGAAAACTAGAAAGAAGAAACATTAAGAACCAGGGAAGAGGTTGCTAGGGCCAAGCTGTTCTCTGTAAATATACAAGAAAAAAATAAGCATTAGCAAAGAAATCTCAGGTCCTGGCCATTCATCAGCTCAGTTACCTTGACAGTATCCAATTTCACCTGCCACAGGAAAGGTATCTATGAGCTCATATTGTGAGAATGACTAAGAATGGTTACACTAAAATGTTATTCTGTTATATCATACACCCATTTGGAAATTTTTGAAGGTATTTTTTACAATCAAAAGCTTAAGATTACTTTTTATAAATTAAAGTTTGAGACTGAAGTGTAATTATGACATTTCTCCCTCCAACCCCCTCGCACATACCCCTCACTGCTCCTTTCCAAATTAATAGTGACTTTCTTGTTAATTGTTCTTGCATGTATATATATGTACATGCATATAAAGTCCTAAATATAACCTGTTTAATCTGTATGATGTTACTCGTATCCAAGCTTGCAGGTTCAGTCATTTGGTATTGGATATCAGTTGGTGTGCTCTTTCTTGCGGGGAGGTCTCCTCCATTTCTTTCAAATTCCTTAGTTTCATGGAGTTCTTTGCAGGGTTGAGGCTTCTCGGGCTTTTCTTTGCTCACTATGGCACACGATCAGTGTCATCATTTTTCAGCATATATGTGTATGTGTATATGTATACGATATATATGTATGTGCATATATATGTATAGTGTGTATGGTATCTGCACATGTGTTTGTTTATAAGTATGTATCCCTGTGCATATGCTTGTGGAGGCAATAGGTGAGTATTGGATATCTTGCTCTGACACTCCCCACCTTCATCTTTTGGAATAGGATCTCTTATTGGACAAGAGCTAAGCTATTGACCAGCAATCCATAACATTCTGCAACCTCTGCCCTACGCAGTGCTGAGGTTCCAGGTAATGTCTGGTCTCCTCAAGCCTTTTACCTGGGTTCTGGGATGCGAACTCAAAACTGCACAATTTTATAGCCATTATTCTTATCCATTCTCAGGCACTTTTTCAGGTCACTGAAACATGTCTTTCAAAATATATAAGATAAAGCCAATCACTTTACTAAACCAATTAAAGGGTGAATTTAGATAACCAATTAAAGGGTGAATTTAGATTTTCATGAGAATCCTTGCACTTTTGAGAGATTTTCATGAAAGCTAGGGAAGCCAATGATTTTCAGCCAAAACAGCACTTTATTTAAAACAGCAGAAGCTCCTGAACAAAAGCCTCATGGCAGATGCTCACATAATCAAAACTGTGCCTATTAGGAAAAAAAAAAAAACCATCAACACACTGTATTAACTTGATGTTTTCTTTGATTAATAAGCACTCTCATAATATAAAAATTGCTCTGATGTTATTAGCAAAAAATGTATATGACATTTTTTCTCTATGAATATGAGGTGGGAAGTGGGAGGAAATATTGTTATTGATGGAAAAGTAAGCATCTGATAGAGTCCATATTTCAGCTTTATAACAATTATTTGTCTTATTATGATTTACGTTATGTTAATCCAAATGTGAATCCAGCTTTTATAAAACATTAGCCTAATGATGAAACACGTGTTTTCTATTTTGATTGTCTCTGTGAAAAAGGCACACATTCATCATGATTAAAATGCTTTTTACAGCTGCATTTAAGACCATTTGCTTTAATGGCACTCTTAAGAATCCTTCTATATTTAATAATAGAGTATATTTGAAGAAGATATGGAGGTCTGCTTGGCATGGGCATTAATTTTTATAGCTTCTGTAACATACTACTGAAAGCTGTGTGGTTTAAAACTGAAACTTATTCACACAGTTCCAGAGGCAAAAAGTTCAAAATCTAAGTGCATCTCGGGCCACGCTTCTCTATGGATACCCAGAACAATCTGCCCTTATCCTGTCCTGGATATGACTGACAGATGCCCCTCTTTGCTGTCACTTGGATTTTAGCCACAGAAATCTGCTTCCTGCTCTGCCACAGTCTACTGACACTTTTCTTGTCTTAATCTTCCCTTTTCTCTTCATCTGAGGTCTCCAGTTCTGTTGGGTTAGTGTCTTTCCAAACATAGTGTAACCTTAGCATAATTAGATTATGCCTGCCTAGATCCCATTTCCAAATTACTTCTCTTTATGTTAAAATCATGGCATAGAAGCTGATTGACTCAATTTCTAGACAGACTTTAAAAGTTCTCTAAGAGACTATGTCAGGACAAGGGTCAAGAGAAACAAGGAATAAGGTTTTCCCTGTAGCTTGGGGATCAGCTGTAATATCTACTGTACAGATGGACAGAGTAATTTTTAAGCATTGACAATAATGATAAAACCATAGAAAGTTGGGCAAATAGTCCAAGAAGTGTATCTGTACTTTACCTGGTTACCATGTGCCTAAATATAATGCTCTGTCAAAATTAGGAGTCAAAACTGTGACAGCGGGTTAAGTCATGCGTTGTTTAATGTCTATGAAGAGCCCTCCCCCCACAACCAGCCATCAATGTAAACACGATTCAGAATTCTTCCATCGTTTCCATGATCTCCCTCATTCCTATAGGGTCACAATGACCACCTAACTCCTGGATGATAAGATGCTAAGACTTGCAGAAAACCAGAGTTCCAGGAGGATCTCTGTGAACCAGTGTCTTCTGGGTATTACAGGGTTGTTGTGCTAATGGGCTCAAGGCAGTTGTGGTTGCCTGCATGATAACTCAAGATAAGTCAGTCAAACTCTTAAATGCATGGGGAAGGGGCTCCCAAAGGCATCTGAGGAGTTAGTGACATTGATAACTGCTGAGGAGGAAGAGTCAGTTTTCTTCATGGGAGTGGTACCTGGTTGGTTTTCCTTTCTGTAATAGTTAATCACATTCACAGGGACGGCATTAATTGGACTCAGTGGGTTTAATAAAGGGGGCATGGTGTTAAAAGGGGGATATGCTGCTGGGGGTCTGAGAAGAGTTGGATGTCAAGGCTAACAATTTTTTTTCTTATAAATGGACATGAAAAATCTCTAGTGCTTAAAAAACTTTTTTTTTTCATGTTCCCTGACAGGCTGCTTGTCTGCCTTGCCACTGGGGTGCCCGAGCATCTGGGGAAATCCACTCAGGGGTGTTTATAATAGGGGTGCTTAGGCTAAGATTTCTCAGATGGGAAATGGATTAGGCAGAGTCCTGGGAAAGGGGTAGAACTTGAAGCCAAGTTTGAACTGAGAGTACTTAGGGGCTGGGAGAGAACAGGCTTTCTCATGGAGATTGAGGCCTTGCTCTTTATAATGAAGCCTTCCCCCATCCCCCATTCCCCCATCAGCAGGCATCCTTGATGAAGGAGATGGTCCTTGCTTGTCCAAAATGTTTTACTTGATGGTAAATGTGAATGTATACAACACAGTCAGAGTAACCTAGGGATTAAATACCTTTTGTGGGAAAAAATGCCCAGAAAGGGAAGCTCATTGGCTGAACTCTCAGGAACTATCTAGATACCTTATTAACAGGGAGAACTTCAGGTTTGTATGCTCTGTGACTAATTACCATGGTCTTCTTAGTGGGGTGTCATGGTTACCTGTTCCAGACCAGGTAGTATGGCAGGGAGCTGGTTCCACTCCTGCTGTTCTCACGTCTGAGATTCCTCTGGGTCTGAGCCTGCTCAACCTTACCAGTTGTTTCTGTCTGGTGGCATTGTCAACTTGAATCACAGTCCCCAAATCAATAATTGATGGCCTTCCTCAGGGAGTGCACAGAGGATCAGGTTTCCTGAGTGAGACAACTCAAAATGATTCCTGCTTCCCAGGAAATAATCTAGTTTTGCTTGATTTGCCAAATGAATAAACAGTAAACTCTGGTTTCATTCAGGTAAACATTTTTTTTCTTTTTTTAGTATAAATTATTTCCTAGCTAGGCTGTAAGGCTTAATTATGCCAAAGTATTATTGTTAGCTTAAGTTAAAAGGCAAGATTGCCAAGTATTTTTACCATTCTGCATAATTTACGGGCTTATGTTCAATCCTCTGTGAACTATTGCAATGACTCCACCTTTTTGCAGGTTCAAACCATATAGGATCATTGAACTCGTCTCTAATGGTGTCAGTTGCTGAGATCATGGGAGAAAAATGTTCTTAGTTCTTCCTCAATGAAACTTCATGTCTCTTTTCTTTGTTGTCTTTGTATAATTTTAAAAGCACCTTAAGTCAGACAAAATGATCTGAAAACCAAACTCACACATATCTTCTTACTACTTTGACATATATAAGAAACAAAATAATTGTTATAACTGTCATGCTAACACAATTCTAGATTTAATTTAGTTATCCCTAGGGGTCCTTCCACTCTAAACCTGGGTGTTTAGACTCCTTCAGGGTAGGCTATTGTGCAATTTACCAATTTCTTAAAATAATGTGAGAAACAGTCTCACTTTTTTGTTGCTGTTGTTGGTTTGCAGTCTTGCTATTTTGAAAATCATTAAATCCTTCTTAATTGACATGCGTTCATTGTTCGGAATTGGAGTGTATGTATATATGTTAGTATATATGTATCTGTGTGTTTTAAGACGTGCTTTGTATTTAGTTTCACTTGCAAGCAAGCTGGAATTGGGGTATAAATGTGCTATGATAGAAAGACAAAAACCTGTTAATGTGACATTTCGACTAGGAATGCTCAGAGGAGTGCATTCTTATTTGAAAAATAAAAGTCTCCAAATATGTGAAACACCCTCATCACTTGTCACAAGCTCCTTCTGTAGTGTTAGAATATTTTTCCAGCTAATATTAAAAATGAAGCATCTCTAGTTTCTAATTTCTTCTCTCTTAAGATTTAAAAAACAGAATGAAACAAAATCCAGGTTTTACAAGCTTATGCCCCTCTGTTTTTCCTAGGACTAATCCTTATATGTTACTTTTCTTTGATGCACCCTACTCTCTTTTTATTTAAGACTTAATATTTGACGTAAAGACTGTAAAATATAATTCCCTACAATTAGAGTGAGTTTCAATGTGGTTTAATTTTTTTCTGCATGTGATGCACACATATACATGTGTGTGTTCATGTCATGTATCCTTATTCACAGTCTACCTAATGTTTTGAGGTAGTATGTCTGAACCTAGAGAACTCTATTTTAGCCAGACTGGCTGGTCTGTGAGACCCAGGCATCTTAGTGACACCATCTCCCCAGTCCCAAGATTATAGATATATACCAGAGAGTCTACTTTTTATATGGGTACTGGGTATCTGAATTCATGTCCTCATGCTTGCCAAGCAAACAATATACTTACTGAGACATCTTTCAACTCTAAGTACCCTATCTTACAAGTTTGAAGATGATTTTATCTTGAAGGAAACACTATTTCTCTTCTTAATGCTGATTACATTTTTCTTTTTTATCATTCTTCCTGAAAAAAATCTGATATCTACCTCCCCTGCTTCCTATTCGTCATTTTGTAGGCCAATATTGCTTAGAAGTCACTAAGTATCCTAGAACCACCACAAACTTGTGATCTTTCTGCCTTCTCTCCCAAATATTAGGGTAATATCTTTACACTACCATGATCAACAACATTTTGATTTTATGTAACATAACTACATTAAGCTAAATGCTACTAGTGGATTTGCTAAAAATGGCACATGTAATAGCCTATATAATGCAAATGTGCATTTGTATATATGCACGTGCAAATCTATTAAACTGTGACTTCCAGGATATGAGCGTGGATCTGTCTTAGACTTTTCCATCTGGATCTGGGCATCAGAACAATATGTCCATGACTGGACACATGAGCAAAGCTCTCTGAGACAATCCAGGCTTGTCAGACTCCCAGATGACAGCAGCACCATAAGTGTTCCCAGAAATGAGCCACAGTACCCGCCCAGATAGCTAATCCCTAATTACTCAACCACAGAAGCATGAGATGTAAAGAATGCTTGTGTGTCTGTTGGTAATGTGGGAAGGATTAGTTAACATGAATAGAGAGGAGAAATAGCAAACACTTTTTAAAAAGAATCTTGTGGTTTTGATTTTCTTTTATTTGTTTTTATGTTCCTATTAGGTAAATTAAAGAATATTTTATACACTAAATTCAGTTTGCTTTTGTTTGTGTCATAACCATATATAATTTATATAAGATACTTAATCAATGTATTATATGTGCTACAATATAATGCCACTCACTGCCATCTATTTTAGAGCACTTTTCCTCCCTGTTTATTATAGAGCAAATAATTCAGGCACATAGGTCAGAGCTAAGATATTTCTTTGGTAAGCCAGGGAATAAAATTAATTTCATGAATATAATTTTGAAATTGATATTTTACCTATAGGTGTCTAATACCAAAGAGTATCAAGAGTTTAATTGAAATATATGTCTAATACTAGAGACCTGGGAGTTATGATATGAATAATAAAAACAATTTAAAATTTTAAGCTATTAGAAGTGAGTAATTTTTATGATACAAAAATATTCATAAACTTCATGGCCATAGAATAGAGGGTCTTGGTTTTTAATGGCCATTTCAAAAGCTAGGTTTGGTAAAACAGTTTAAGGAAGGGGCACTCTGTATTAATCAGCTTAACTATTCTGCCTAGTCATAACTTTGTGCTTTTTGTATCTATATTATCTGAATTCAAGTATCTCCTAAACTTGCAACCTAAGCAACAATTGGATTTATCCTCAGCCATAAAATCATTATTAAATTTAATTCATTTCAACTATAAAACATAAATGGATTTGGAAAAGTACATTATAAAATGAAAGATAAAGCTGTTAGTTAATAATCACAGACTTTATTGTCTTCAAAATAAATGTATCTAACAGATTGTTCAAGAAATAAATGAAGTCACTATATAGTGCTTTAGAAACTTCTCACTAAACTCTTGGGGAATGGGGAAGGATGCAGGGTTTATGATGACTAATCAGACCCATAGGAATTGATGACTTCATGTTGTCCCTATGCTGAGGTTGTACCACACATGTTACTCTAAGACATCTTGTGGCTGCTGTCCTAGATTGCAATTCATACTAACAGATGTTTAAGGAGGAAATTATTTGTTCAATTTGTTTATGAGTCAGAGGATTTTTGTCTGAACATAATTACATGAGGAGACCACAATTTATGAATGGATTGTATTCCAGAAGTCCATTTGTGAGTCAGTTGTTTGGGATGAAGAATATATATTTTATGTATAAACTAGTTTAAATGTTAGTGTTTCCCAAGAAGACCACAAATAGCTGCTTTAATCCATTACTTGGCTGACATCGTTTGTAGCTCAGACTCAAATCCCTGGAGAAAAAATTTGGAGAGAGGTGCCCCTTTCCTCCTTGCTTAGTCAGTTTGTTTGTTTTGAATCTAAATAAGATAGACATTTCTAGATTGACTTTTGGCATCTATTTTTTTATTTTTTAAAAAATACCTTCAATGACAAGTCTAGTCTGACCCATCCACAACTAACCTTAGGCACTCTAAAATCGTGAACCTCTCCTTAGTCACCAACAAGGTACTTAGGTCATTGTAAGACAATGAAGAATTTCTTTTAAAAAAATTCCCTAATGTTAATAACTATCATAGAAGTAGAATATTTATTTATGCAAATTCTTGTGCTAGGTGGATTTTGTGATTTAAAAAGGGAAGAAAAAAATTCCAGATGTTGTCGAGCAATTGCATTCTCTGGTCAAGGCTGACATTCGGGTCTTTCTGTGTCTCAAATCTCGCTTGAGTTATTCTCTCTAACAAATTTTGCTACTTATCTTTTCTCTTCTTTTTAGCCTGTATAAAGTAACATGTTTTCTAAGTCTTTCACCCCTCTGATTCTGTTTCACTATCAAAGATGCAGTTAAGAAGAACGTGATCAAAACTGACTTTATCAACACATAAATAGCAAACAGCCGGTAGATACCTAATATTTAATTATTTTGTTTGTTTGCTGTCTAGACTAAGCAGTGTATTCCCATCATCAGTCTAGAACTGGGCTGGACCCTAATTAAACGTCAAAAAGCACTTAAGAAACAAACTCTAAAAATTAGCCCATATTTCAACCATGACATAATAGAGACATGAAAGCACTTGGGTAAAAATATGCCCCTTAGACTTGCCATGTATCTGTGAAAACGAGCAACATAGTCCTTTGACCAGTTCTCCCCAGGCAATTCTTGTTCCTTTTGATAGACATAATAATTAACTTAAGTTTTTATTACAACTAATAATGACTCACTGTTTCCGTGAATAAAGTCATTTTGGTTTACTTTTATAACAGCAGAAAGAAGTGAAAAGTTGAGAAAGGAAACTACTATTGTTTCCTGGGCAAATCCCATATGCAGTTGAGAAAATTTGGCATGCCTGTAAAGAAGACTAATTTAAATAAGAAGTCCGTGGAATGGGCGCTCCAAGTTTGCTTCCCACATGTGTCAGTGAAACTGAAACACATGAAGTATGGTTACAAGTAATCTGAATTTACAAACACCACCTGCCAAGAGGGCAGCACGAAGCTCAATCTAGTGAGCTAATGCCACACAGTGTGATTGGGATGTACTTATAATTTGTACAGACAGTCATGGTGGATCCACTTTTACAATTTGAACAGCCCTGTCATTTGCTGAGTATTTGGGTGGTCCTTTCTAATTTACACACGAACACTGACATAGAAAGCACTGGTATGTGAGGTCTGGAGAGAACAGACAACACACAGCGGATGGAGATGCTTGTGTGTTAGCGGGTTAACGTACAGCAATGCAAAGCCTTGTTCTCCATTTGATTCTCTCAAGACTGTTTAATACTATTAACTCTAGATTTGAAGTCTGTGGCAGATGTCAATATCTGGTGTATTCTTTTCTAATGGGCTATCTGCTCTGCATTTTCAATCATTGTTAAATTAATTCTTTAAAGGCTGTGTTTTGACAGCACATGCTGTTTAAAGTATCCATCAGGATTAAATTCATTGTAACAATCAATAGCTTACTTGTTCCAAAACTTGCATACAATTGCAATCTTACACAGTATATTACTTGTAAACTAAATAATCCAAATTAAAAGCTGGTCAATCACATATTTTTTATAGTAAGCACATAGACGATTAGTATAAAAAATGGAGTTATTCTGGAATGGTCACTCTAACAAACGACACAAATGGGAACAAAAATATTTCTGCTCACTAAATGCAAGTGTCCACATATATGTGTGTATGTGTTTGTATGTGTGTGCCAGTGTTTGTGTGTATGAGTGTGTGTGTGTGTGTGTGTGTTTGTGTGTGTGGTAGATACAAGTGTGTGGAGGTCAGAGGTCAGAGGCTGACTTTGAAAAATGAAGTCTGTTATCCATCTCATTGAAGCAGGCTCTCTCTTGTTTCTGTGATGTTTAGCTTATTCCAGGCTTTGTCCAAAAGTAAATACCTTAGTCTAACCTCTATCTTGAACTAGGAATGCAGGGATTACAAATGTGCACATCTGGTTTCCTATGTGGCGTCTTGGGAGCAAACTTGGATTATGAAGTTTTTGACTAGCATGTTAACTCACTGAGACATTTCCCTAGATCACCTAGTGCCAGTTTTTAAAAGAAATTCTGAGACAATTCCTTTGGGTTTTAGAACTTGTAGTTCTTTATGGATTCTGTGTATCCAGAAGTACTCAAAGTCGTTGATCTGGGATATCAATAACATGAATAAAAAATTTATGTAGGTCTACACTTACTTATTTGTAACGATGTTTCACAGGAAAATGGAGCATACACAGGCTAATTTCCTAGTAGTATCTGAAGGTGTGGGCAAGATGGCATAGCATCCTTGTGCTGGTGTGTTAGCACAGTGTGGGGCAGTAGGCATAACTGTACTGTCTGGTTCATGGGCAGCACCTTACAGGAATTAGTGAGTAGTTATCCTAAAGTCACATTAGTCCTCAAGACAATCAGTCTGTGGAACTCCTTTGTCCCTCATGGTGGCTAGTCTATAAAAATGTGTAATTTGATTTGCACACCTGACAATATAAAACTTATCTTGAAGCCGGATCTGGAATTCCAAGATGACCTGGTATTGAACTCAGGCCCTTATCAATTATTCCTACACTCCCTACGTCTGTTTCCTTCAAGCTGTCTACAAAGCACACTCCTGATTTTGTATATGTGATCATTCTGTTTCTACCACTTTTAGGGCGTTTGACTTAACTGTGTAGTTTTATAAAACATCCATTTCTCTTGACAGTGGTATAAGCTTGTTAGGTAAACCTTATCAACAGAAAGAATGATGGTAATGCCTAAGACCTTGTTTTGTTGAGTATACTCTCAGTCTTGAAAAGAAAGGAAAAGAGGAATTCTCTTGATTTTTATACTTTTGGTTATTGTGAGTATAATAATGATTCCTGAAGTGAAGCCACCATATGTTACTGACCCTAAGCTACATTTGTTTGTTAATTAGCCAATCTGAACACATTCTCCAGAATCCCTTTGTACGAAGTGACGAATCATAGATTGAAATCTGGTTCCTCAGGCTGTATGTGGATGGGTCTATGTAGAATGCATATAGCTTGTTTACCTAATGGTCAGAGGATGCTCTGTGATTGGACAGCATCTTGGTGCTATGGCTTTTGGATATCTAATAAATTATTGCCACTTGGGGGAGTTTGTATATATCATCCTTTCCTTGGTTCACAAAAGTGACTAATTATTGAAGAAGTAAAATAAATTGTTAGCATCAAAGAAATTAACTTAAAAGAGTTTCACTATAGACAAAGGAAATGTCAAATGAATAACTAAAGAGAAGTTTACATCGGTTGTTTATTACAGAATGCTGCAAGTCATTATAGGATCTACATAATAAAAGATGCATGTTTTCCTGGGATTTTGGTTCAAATTGTAACATATGTTTCCATACAGAATGTTGAAAATTTCTGATTGAACAAAGCATTTACGGTGATCACCAAACACTTTTACAGGAGAAAAAAAAAAAAAAAAAAAAAACTCTCGAGGACTAATCAAACCAAGATGGCCTTGATCTTGCTGTATTGGCTTCTTCCAAATGCCAAGTTCTCTGTTCTAGTAAATGCCTGGACTCTGTGGGGAAGGGTGGAGAAAGGAGAAAGTGCCCCAGATTTGTGGATCCAGCGGATCTTGACAGATTGCTGTGCACAACATGATTGATTAGTGAGACGAGAATAGAATAGAGAACCGGGATGAAATCTCCCCAACCTGTGGGAAATAAATGCTCTCTTAATCTCTTAATTAGGTTTTGAGTACAATGAGCTGATTTTTGCTTTTTGAGTTTGTTCATCACTTTGATAAATTTCAACCATTCAGCAAAAAAGACATAAAAGTTACTTAGTGTATAATCATCAAGTCTTTTCCATGTCATATAGGACATAGAAATTGCCAAAGGAGAAGGAACAGTGCTGGGAAGCACTGGCTTCACATTTATGAACTCACTTAGATATAGGAGTAAATTAACCTCTGAATGAATGGTTATTATTAACATAAACATGGCCATATCAAGGACCCTAATGCTACTGTCCCCATGAAAATGGCAAAGACTTCCCTTTGTGAGGCTCAGAGGGTTGGCAAAGCCTTCTTTTAGACCATGTACAGAAATGGCAGAGGTTTACCTAAACCAATGTATGCAATGAGTCACAGAAGAGAAATATCTTCCCTGATAATTACAATCTGAGGCTGATTCCCTACACATACCTGTCATTGAGGTTAGCTAATCTGCCTCCTCTTTGTGATAAATACTATAAAGGCAGGGAGTTTCCATGTTGGTGCTGGTACAGCTTGCATGGCTCATCTATTTCTCAGGTTTTCTGGTCATGTATCTCTGTGTTTGTTCTTTATTTCTTCTCTCATGGCCCCAGTCAGGTCATGCCAACTCTTTGAACTTGTAAGTACTTATACAAGACTTGTGCAAATTTGAACTTGTCAGTATTGTGTCATCCACAGGAGAGTGGTTTATGGGGTCCTGTTCCTCTCTAAGGGTTCATGGGCAGAAATGGTTTCTGGAGGAGGAGTTTTCATGTTCTTCAATGATGTAGCCATTGACATATTGCCTGAGCTCTAGTAAATAACCCTTCATTTATGTGAGCACTCATAATAAAACTCACTGAGTCAATACTATTCTAGTTTACTGTCTATTTGCTGTGATAAAATATTGACTAAAAGCAGCTTGGAAAAAGAAAGGGCTTGCTTCTTTTATCGCTGACAACCCATCCTCAAGGGAAGATGGCATTATCTCAAGGCAGGAACTTGGAAGCAAAAACAGAAGCAGAAAACAGAGCAATACTAAATTTCTGACTGACTCACTTCTCAAGTATTTATATATAAGAATCTCACTGGCACTGCCCACAGTGGAATTGGCCCTCCTAGAGAGGCAAGCCCACAGGCCAGTCTTGTAGTGGGAGCAATTCCTTAATTGAGGTTCTTTTTTTTGCCAGATGTCTTCAATAGGCGCGCGTGTGCGCGCGCGCGCGCGCGCGCGCGTGTGCACACACACACACACACACACACACTAAATGTAAGTTAAATATACAGCTCAATATGACTGTTCAGTGAGGGCTGGCATTCCTTACACCAGTTTAAAAGGATACCTTTGCTGAATCAAATTTTGCTACTGATTTTTCACATTCACTGGGAGTAGAAGTTGTGCACCCTCTTCCTCTCTCTCCTTTTGGACACAAATGGCATTGTGTGACCTTCCTTTTGCACACAGTGGCACTGTGTGTCCAACGCTGATCTCAAACTCACCTTCAAGGACACTAGGATTGCAGGCACTCAACTTTGCCTTTCTAATTTATGTTGTATGTTACAGCTAAAATGAAATTTACAATTATTTTCAAACAAATTAACAACTGATATTTTTCACATTATTTGTAAGGTTACTTGATCTATTTCTCCAATGCAATTACATCTCTGTTGTCTTGGGTTGAATAGGCAACTGTTTGCTCAGTGTTCTTTCACGTTTTCATTGATCATAGTGTCCTTAAATTATTATTCTTAATTCCTCAGAACTGCCAGGAACTACATGCTGATGTTTATTTTTAAAAAGAGGATCCTGCATTATAATCTGTTATATAAATAACTTAGAAGCACAGGTCCAACACTGTGTATGTGACTTTTATTTTTCTTACTCTCTTCATATCATTAGCTATTTTGCTTCACAGGTGTTAATTTTCATTTGTAAAATATTCATTATGGGAGTCTTCTTTTCTCTTCAGCCATGGAAGGTATACTTTTTCTGGTATCCAGTGCACCTAATTTTACATTTATCAAAAGACAATGAAATTACAGCTCTTCTTTTAGAATTAGAATTTAGCAATTTTGAATATGCCTGTACTGAATGTGCTGATCTTCGTGCCCACTCCCATTACCCGCTTTTACACTCCCTGCTTTTCTCAGTAAAACCCTTCTTTTCAAGACCCCTTCATCTTCAATGTCTTTGAGTGAGTATGTGTGTGAGTGTGTGTGTATAGGTGTGTGTGTATGTGTGTGTGTGTGTGTGTATGAGAGATAGAAGTGGGGTGTTTGTGTGTCTGTGTGAGTTTGTGTGTATGTGTAAGAGAGAGGGTGTGTGTGAGAGAGTGTATGTGTGTGTGAGAGTGTGTGTGAATGTGTATGTATGAGAAAGTTTGTGTATGATTGTGTGTGTGTGTGTGTGTGTGTGTGTGTGCTAATGGGACTACTAAGTAGAATAATTTCATATGTAAACAATGCTTCTAATTGAGAAATTAGAATAATAACAATTTTAAGTAAATATTTTGCAAACTGGTAATGTTTATATCATTGGTAGTGAAATACAAACAAATGTTGAAAATGTTCATAAAATTCAACATATGCTGTTAACATTAAAGGTAATTTTCAACAGTTATTGTATGAAGTAATGATAACAAAAGCCTCCCCTTCAAATTGTCTATTTAACAAAACTCTTAGACAAAGCACATTAATCTAATTGTCTTTATTCCTATGGCCAAGACTACGGCTAATTTGTTAAAAATGAATTTGTGATTAAAAGTAATTAACAGTTTGCTCAATTTCATAATCAAGTAGACTATATTGTTGACTATTATCTCAATATATTCTGTCTTAAATAATTTATAAAGTGACAATGATGGACAAGAAGGGAAAACAGACCGATGTTCAGGACTCGTGGGCTGGGAGGAATCCTCAGAGCTTCTTCTAAGGTCCCCCATAGTTACTGTGAGCATCCTGTGCCATAAATCACACTTTACCTGCACTCTATCATCATCATTGTCATCCAAAGACAGCCAGAATCTACCAAGTATAAATTACTGCTCAAGAGAAAGTTAGCCGCACTGAAAACTATCTTTGTATTTTCTGAGCTTCTGATAAAAAATTAACCAGGTAGCACATGGTTTGAATATTTATTAGGCATTGGAGTGAATGGATATCAATCTTCTGTCTTCATTTCTAAATGTAGATAAATAATTACTTGATAGGTGCTTCCTACACTTAAGGAAAGGTATTGAGAAAAACTGTAATTTCTGTATGCCCTCAATGTGAATGGTGGGAACGATTATGTATACAAGCTCAAAAGGACATTCAAGAACAAAACAAAACAACAACGACATAAATTTTTAACTCATTCAATAAATTATAATGTAGTGATAGTTTAGGGGGGAAAATGTTGTTTGATCTTCAAACTTCCCCAGTAGCTTTTCCTGTTGACAAGCTTTTTTCAGTTCAATGCAAAGACTGTGTATTCAGTGTACTTATTGGAGAGTACTGTGAATATACACCTTACTCATTACTACATGCCAATATTTAAGATGTGGGAAACTTCTTTAGTTTTTGCTCTTTAAGCTCAAGACAATGGCTATCTGGATTCTATCTGGTAGTTAAGAAATACAACACAACAAATAATAATAATATTAACATTTCAATTCACTCTGAACAAATTTATGATTAATACTGAGAGTCATTTAATGAAAAACTCTTTGTTTTGACAAATTTTAAACATTTAATAGACCTTGTTATTTAAGTTTAATTTGAAAACATGCAGCAGATGTCAATGTATTGGTGACCTTTATTAAATGTATTCATGTTTTGACTTCATTAGATAATGACCCACAAGAAGCTAATAGAAACACACTGGTTCAAAATACAACACTATCTTCCTTTGTTATTTTTATCCTGATAGCAATTCTACACATAAAGTTCTGTGGTTTTCTACGCTATGCGGAGACGGGTCTGTTCGCATTGTTTTTGGTTCCCAAAGTAACTTAAAGGGAGACTTATACAATGCTCGGAACCCTTGATGTATTGCAGATGAAGGAGGAGGATGCCCTCAAATTCCTTGCTTCAGGAATCCACTTAGGTGGCACTAACCTTGACTTTCAGATGGAGCAGTACATCTACAAACGGAAAAGTGACAGTATCTACATTATAAATCTGAAGAGGACCTGGGAGAAGCAGTTGCTTGCAACTGGAGCTTTTGCTGCCATTGAGAACCCTGCTGACGTCAGCGTCATCACCTCCAGGACACTGGCCAGTGAGCTGTGCTGAAGTTTGCTGTTGCCACAGGAGCCACTCCAATTGCTGGCCGCTTCACACCCTGGGATCTTCATTAACCAGATCCAAGCAGCCTTCAGGGAGCCACAGCTTCTACTGGTGACTGATCCCAGGGCTGATCACTAGCTCCTCAAGAGGCCTATTATGTCAACCTGCCCACCATTGCTCTGTGTAATGTTTCTCCCCTGCGCTATGTGGACATTGCCATCCCATGCAACAACAAGGGAGCTCACTCAATGGGTCTGACATGGCGGATGCTGGACAGGCAAGTAAGATACGCTCCCCGCTGAGCACCCCTGGGAGATTATGCCTGATCTTTACTTCTACAGAGACCCAGACGAGAATGAGAAGGAGGCTCCAGCAGGCTGCTGCTGAGAAGGCTGTGACCAAGGAGGAATTCCAGGGTGAATGGACCGAACCAACTCCTGAGTTCACTGCTGCTTAGCCTGAGGTGGCCGACTGGTCTGAGGGTGTGCAGGTACCCTCTGTGCCCATCCAGCAGTTCCCCACGGAAGACTGGAGTGCGCAGCCAGCCACTGAGGACTGGTCAGCAGCTCCCACAGCGCAAGCCACCAAGTGGGTTGGAGCCGCTACTGAGCTGCTCTGCAGACACCTGAGCAAAGGGAAAAAGGGTGGAAAGAAAATAAAGCTCCTAAAACCTGAAAAAAAAAGAAATTCTGTGGATTAACAGGATTAATAATCAGGACACGTATGATCACTTACGCCTGCAATCCTGTTCCTAGGGAGGTTGTAGAATAAATGAGAGTTCAAGGCCTGCCTTGGCTACAAACAACAATAATAGATAATAACAAAAGTCGGGGGTCTAGACATGAGAGTAGATTATATAAACTAATGAAACATGCAAAGATTTTACTAGAACCATCTAAACTGTAAAGATCACATTAATGCCGTGAGTTAAGCTAGCTGCTTCACTAAATAGCCCTGAAAAGTTAGCTGTTAATACTTGATAACTAAGTTGTTACGAATCACAAGCTCCGGTGGAAAAGCTAAAAAAATAAAGCTTGAGAAGTCAAAAGAAAGAACAAAGAAAAACTGACTTTGCATTAGGTGAATATTTCTTTTTTTTATTATTAATCATTTTATTTGCTTAATTTTCAAATGTTAGCTCCCTTCCCTCCACGAATCCCCCACCTCATCCCTCTCTCCTTTGCCTTTAAGAGGGTGCTCCCCGACGCACCCACCCAATCCTGTCTTACAACTCTAGCATCCCCCTTCTCTGGGGCATCAAGTCTCCATAGAACCAAGCGCCTCCCCTCCCACTGATGACAGATGAGCCAGTCCTCTGCTACATATGTAGTGGGAGCCATAGACCTATCCATGAATACCCTTTGCTTGTTGGTTTAGTCCTTGGGAGTTCCCGAGGGGTCCGGTTAATTGATACTGTTGTTCTTCCTATGTGGTTGCAACACCTGAATATTTCTTAAATGGAAATCCCCCACAGCAGCAAATTATGTGAGAAAATAAATTATTCTTTTCCATCTATAGAGGTATATACTTATCTGTGGTAATGAACTGTGTCAAGCTACCATATAGAAGTGAAATATATCCCCACCCCTGACTCCCCCTTATCTGGATTTTTATTAATTTCAGAGCACTTACAAGTTTATGCTATTAATTTACTCATTTATTTGATTTATATTTCATGTCTTCTGCTAGAATTTAACATTTATCACAAGTACAGGAAGGTGTAACCTGGCCTCTCAATACAGGATAGATTGACTATCCCCAAATAAGCCTTTCTCTAAGATTTAACCTGAAATCCAAGAGAACGTTAAGGCTCAAGATCACAACTGATTCCTGATGGATATAAACAGTTAGTGACTCTTTCCATATAAATAAAATATGGCTGATAGAACAAATATGGTCTGAAATCCCTATTTGTAAGACACCAAGGGTAAAAATACCTGGGTTACATTTTTAATTATCAAGATAAATAAAGAAAATGTAGACAAAGGAGACGTAATAGACTATCTGACAGAAAATGTATCTCAATACACAAATCCTGAAATATTTATTGTTTTCTTATAGAAACAAACAAACAAACCAATAAGTCAACTCCTGACCAAATGACTTCCAAGGGATAAGGGACCTTGTCCATCACAGATACGGAAAAAATATATGACCTTACTGATAGGAAGTGCACAAAGAGACAAGACAGCAGAATGTTGCTTGTTCCATGCTGAAGGAGAAGAAAAACTGGTCTATGTTTAGAGTTTCAATTTTGTAAGCTGAAAAGAACTCTGAAAGTCGGTTTTGTTGATAGTTGCCCTGAAATAGGAGTGTCTTTAGGGTCAGTGAATGGTATAGTAACAGTGGTTAAGGGTATATATTTTAATGAAATGTATACTTAGCCACAAAATTTTTGAAAAAAATATTCCAATGCTGCATGGCTACTGTAACAATAAAGAGAAGGGGGAAACGAGATCTTAAATGTCCACATGAATTAAATCTCTACAAAGAAACCGCTAGTAGCATGATATCTGATAATGGCCTTGGGAGGAAATTGCTTATTAGTGACTTAAAGGGAGCCATGACATCTCTTGAATAACTAGAATTGTATTCTCTTGCACCTGGGTTTTCTTTGGAGGTCACTCTCCCTAACATTATCCAGAGTTGACCCTTCTGAGCTCCTGAGCGCTGATGAGCTCATAGCCTAAGGTAGTGTAGTTTTTACAGACTACGTTGTGGTAGAGTAGGACTGTCACAGAAGAAAGAGCAGGAGTGTATTTATGTCTTCATGTAATCCATACGTTTCTACTTTATGAACCTAAATTTCTCCAGGGAGTGATACAAATTCACGTAATGTTCCTATGTGTTACAATTTGTATTTTGATCTCTGCTTTAGCTGACAGAGGTTTTAATAATAACCAGAATACTCTCCAGCGATGTACACATACAGAGACTAAAAAACTAGCATAGTAATTCAAGTTAAAGTATACAGTTTCTTGTTCAGAAGTTTTTGAATTCCATTTGCTCCTTTTTTCACTTAAAAAAAAATGACTTTTCAATTTTTAAGTGTACTAGCTCTGGCATAATTGTAGGCTATTTCTTGAGTCACCAGTGGATTGCCGCCTTGAATACCCGTGACCAATTCTCCACAGGTATGAACAATGTGAAGGATTTTCTTTTAATATACTCCTGGTGATGAAGATGAAAATATATAACATGTAATAATAATTTACATAACAGTAGAATAACTTTGATTTCATTCTTACAGAGAAGAAAGCATCTTAGTCCAAATCAGATTGATGGGGGAGTTTGTAAACAAGTGGGGCATCACACTAAGAACAACAGGAAGGGTACCAAGGGTGTTCAATGAGTTCAGCAGATTGTTTGGAATGGAAATGGGTTGGGGGTGCTCTGAGAACCAAAGCTCTCATGAAGAGGATGGTGAAAGACATCCCTAGGCTTTATATCAGCATCAGTTTCTCCATGCTCTGCATTAGCACCACAGATTCCTCCAGGATCTACATTATCATCCATGATTACTTCAGGCTCTGCCTTACCATCACGTGGAAACTCTGCCACGAGCTGTGTTTAATAAACAGGGGATTTTAAAGACAGCTACGTGATCACTGTGAGTGCCACCACTTTAGAACTCTTTAAAGGTAAAATCCTTCCTGTGGGGTGAACACTCCCATTAATGTTTAGTATTATTTCTGTGTATAACATCAACATCAACTTAATGTTTTTTCCCATATCCTCTTGATATCCTCTTGATATAGATCAGCTAGCAGCTGAAAAGACCATGTATCTTAGATATTTGCATACCAGCTTAGCTCCTTCCCTTCCCCAGGATTTATCTATATTTGTCAAGATTATATTTAAAGTTCTTAGTGACTAAATCATTTATTTTGCCTGTTTCAAGAAAGTGAGTTGTTTCAGTTTAGTTGTCTTTTTGATCTAACTTATTCTGGTACTGTTCATGACTCAGCATAAAAATAAGATACAATTTTACCCATAGATAGAAGATGATCTATTATTAAAATAAACCTTAAAATAGTCCACTGCAACTGGAAAATAAACTTTCCAGATACTAAAAATATTTTAAAATAAATAAAATAACTAATTCCTACAAAATGTATAAACCAGGGGACACTAAAGGCAAGATGCAAATACTTATGTATTGTTAATGAAAAACTGGTTCATTAGGTATCTGTGATTAATAAACCTTTGATATTCACAGAAAAAATGGGAAAATACCCCAAATAAAAGAAAATATAAAATAGAACAAAACTATGTTGAAGAATATACAACAATCTAACATTAGAACAAAGACGACATTGAAAAGATAGATTTGTGGCAAGACTCTTTAGAAGAATATAAGACTTAATGGATTGTATTTTGATGGAGAGTTATTAGAATTTTAAAAAATGGGAGCCAATTGTCCTGATATCTTAAATATTTAAACTCTAGTGACATGTTGGTCAATGTTTAACAACATGCTGTTGGGGGCTGGTCTTCTGTACTGTGTATTCAGATGTTGATTTCCAAACCCACACATCTGGTTGTAGGCTAGAAGTCGGCATGGTCAAGCATCTCTAGTCTCAATGCTATGTAAAAAACTTTTTCTGTCACCACTGATTGGTTAATAAAGAGCTTATCAGCCACTTAGCTGAGTAGCACTGGCTATCCGGAGGAGAAGGTCCCAAAGAGACCAGAGTTGACAGAAGGTTTGGAGACATCATGCGGACGATCTGGAAGCATTTGCCATGAGGTTACCTTGAGAAAGCAGCCATCGAGACACACAGGGATCAGAGTGAGCCAGAGAAAGACCAGATGATGTGTACAGTGACAGGCCTGTGGCTGGCTAGCAGGAAGCTTAGTCTGGTTAGAATAGCTCAGCAACTGCCCAGCTTAGTGCTTGATGCTTGTTAATAAAAAAACCTAATAAAATACCAGGTCTCTGCGTCAGTTATTCCAGAGCTAAAATAGGCTAGAGTGGGTGTAAAGACACCTTGCAGTTATTTGGGAACAAAGGGGTTGTAGATCCCCATACGCCCCACCCCTGCCCCCTGAGAATTGCCTTTATACTTGGCTCTTGCCACACAGGGCACCCTGCTCCCCAGTTTCTGATTGTTGACTCAGAGTCTTATTTTTATTTTCTGTGCTTAGGCTTTAAGCTTGGGCTTGTTCCCTAACTAGCTCATGTCTGATATATTACTCTAAGTCAGCCACATGACTGATTAGTTACTTCTCCTAGTTTCATATGTCCGATTTCCTCCGAGTTCTGTACAAATCTCTTGTGCCTGACAAACTCCCAGAATTCCTTTATCTCTATGAGAACTCCTTACTCTTATTTCCTTTTGCTAGTAGGCCATCAGCTTTTTATTGACAGGTGATGCTTCCTCACAGTACACAAGGAGTCTCTCTAACACATTCTACCAGGAAGATAGGTAGAGGGGTCAGTGGAGACTAATCCGTGGTAGAAGTGTACTCTATGGTCAAGTTTGAGTTACCACTGTAGTCATAGGGTTACCATGTTGGGAAGACATGCCCCCTTTAGGTGTGGGCAACTGTAAGAAATGTCAAGTCTCTTTGGGTGTTTTTACAAATTTAAAAATTTGTCTTTTTTTATTGGATATTTTAATTATTTACATTTCAAATGTTATCCCCTTTCCTGGTTTTTCCTCCGCAAGCCCCGTATCCCCTCCACTTTCCCCTGTTTCTGTGAGGGTGCTCACCCATCCACTCACCCACTCCCACCTCACCACTCTGTCATTCCCCTACCCTGGACCTTTACAGGACCAAGGGCCTCTCCTCCCATTGATGCCAGATAAGGCCATCCTCTGCTACATATGCGGCTGGAGTCATGGGTCCCTCTATGTATACTCTTTGGTTGATGATTTAGTCCCTGGGAGCTCTGGGAAGTCTGGTTGGTTGATATATGCTTCAGTTCTTCTTAGAAGGGTTAACAAAATACTCAAAGGAGGAAATACTGGGACAAAGTGTGGAGCAGAGACTGAAGGAAAGGCCACCCAGATACTGCCTCACCCAGGAATCTATCTCATATACAAACACCAAACTCAGACACTATTGCAGAAGCCAAGAAGTGGAGCCTGATAGAGCTCTCCTGAGAGACTCTGCCAGAGCCTGACAAATAGAGGTGGATGCTCATAGCCAACCATTGGACTGAGCACTGGGACCCCTATGGAGGAATTAGAGAAAGGAGCGAAGGAGCTGAAGGCATTTGCAACCCCATAGGAAGAACAATAATATCAACTGATCTGTTAGAAAATTTTAAAGGTTCTCAACCTTATTGAGATGCTTACTAAGGCATTAATGCCTCTCTACTCCCTTGATCTAAGTATTATCTTCCTGAATGATGCTTGTAAATCCAGCAGCCAGCCACTATTTTTGCTTCTTGAGCACTGTGGTGATGACCTGTATATTTAATTTTGTTTAACTTTAATTCATTGAGTTTTATATGCTTATTTATTGTGTGTGTGTTTTATGTGTTTGTGTGTACACCACAGTAAATGTATAGAGAGCAGAGTAAAAGTATGTGGAAGCATTTTTTTCCTTCCATCTCGTGGGATCTAGGATTTAATCCCAGCCATCAGGCATAGGTACCGCTACTACCCATGAGTCACCTTGGTGAGACTTAAGTGAAATTTTAAAACGTGAAATTTGACCATTGTTAAAAAAAAATGAAGTTGGTAGAAATCAACTCAGCTAGGCAAATGCTTTTCAACTGAAAGATTTATGAACTGTAGAGATGGAATATTTGCAGGAAAAATGTAGAGTTGGAATTGAAATATGTTGCATGCACAAAAGGCAGACTAGATGTATATAACATTTGGCATGAACAAAAGAAGGCGTGAGGCAGTGGTGGCACATGCCTTTAATCCCAGCATTTGGGAGGCAGAGGCAGGCGGATTTCTGAGTTTGAGGCCAGCCTGGTCTACAGAGTGAGTTCCAGGACAGCCAGGGATACACAGAGAAACCCTGTCTCGAAAAACAAAAAAAAAAAAAAAAAAAAAAAAAAAAAAAAAAAAAAAAAAAAAGAAGGCACAATACCTGGAAACCACTGTTTCAAAATATGATTAAATGTTGACATGTTAAAGCAAATATTAATTTGAAATACATTAAATCCTAGATTAATATGAAATTTTATCAACTTATCTTTTAAATTCAGCTGCTGGATAAATTAATATATAAATGGATTTTCCTTTTCTTATTTTGTGTATGAATGTTGTGTTGGCATGTATACATATACACCAAGTGCTGACCAGAGGCCAAAAAGTCCTTGAACTGGAGTTGCAGATGGTTATGAACTCCTATGTAAGCATTAGGAGTTGAACTGGAGTGCTCTGTAAGAGGAACCAGTGCTCTTAACCGCTGATACATCTCTCCTCTTCTGGATGGTATTCCTATCAGTGATGATCTTGGCTCTGGCCTTCAATCCATGGGCCACTGACCACCAGCCTTGGCATTATTTTATAACTCATCAAAAATGCAGGATCTGATTTGCTATAAATATAAGCTTAAGTTTTAAAAGGTTTGTTGTAAGCAGGTTAATCTTGAATATATTAATTTTGACAAGGTCAAATTGCTATTTGCTACATCCTTTTTCAGGCTATCTTCCTCAACATTGTCTATCTCTAATATGCCCAGTCTGACTCAGCACTTGTAAGGCTTCCCCTTCTTTCTCAGACCTGCACATGGCTTTGTTGTGGAACCTGCACATGTCCCATTAGCATTCAATATTTGATATATTCATTCCTAATTGGTTTGCTGGCCTATACAGGCATTTCCTCACTTCTTCCTCCTTTTCCTTTGTTTCTTCCTAGTCTACACAAGAGCATATTCTTGGTTAGAACCAGTACTCATAACTTTTACATAGTATAAAGAGAAAACTGCAGCTCCTTTCATTATCATTTTGAAGGGTCCTTTATTAGAGCCACTTGAATGATTGCTTGGATTTTTGTAGTTTTTACAGAAACTTATCTTATTTTTAGGCTGCGGTATAGTTTAGCAATTAATGGTTCAAATCCTCTGATATTACATGTTAATTTGCATATTTATAGCTAGTAACTATAACAATGTTTTTTATGTAATGAAAAGGTAACTCTAATGTGTGTACATATCTTTATGGAGAATATTAACTTTTTGTCTTTTGATATTGTCTGCTTAGTGAGATATCACTCATATTTTCTTTCCTTGGTTAATTAGGCTTCCTTTCGAGGGTAATATGTAGGAGGAGCTAAGGGGAAAGGAGCACCGAGAGGAAAAGATGGAGTAAGGAGAGGAGAAGATGAAGTAGATGAGAAGCTCCGTAATGAGAGAGAAAAAGAGAGAGAAAGAGAGAGGGGGCATGGAGGCAGAAGTTCACGTGTCTCCGCTAGTCAAAGATAGTTTACATAGCTAGGTTGGGTATTAGCTTACACTTCTGATTGAGCATTACCATACTTACAAAGCCCTTGATTAACATTTAAAAAATTGTATAAAAGCCAAATGGAAAAGTGGTGGGCATGGGATAGGGGTTTTCTCGGGAAGGGAAATGGGGAAAGGGATTGGCATCTGAAATGTAAATAAAATATCCAATAAAAAATAAATAAAATAAAAAAAATTAGGCTTCCTTTCAGTTTTCTTCCTTTGGTCATTCTTACTTCAATAATTTCTTTTAGATATTAAATTAACAATTGGACATTTGAAACAATTGAGTATGGGTGTTTGAAAGCATGATTCTAAACTCAGAGTAAACAGCAAAACCAGGCAATAACCCGCACAGTCTACAAGACTATACAGTTTAAGTTCAGAGTTCAGTACTGCTATTGTGTGCATTTTCAGTTTTGTTTTTTGACTCTATTGGTTTTCATATGTATGTGTGAATAGAATAGAAACATTTTCTTTTTGGGGCCTTCTTTAATTTTTTTCTTTATTCACCCATTCATTCATTTATTATCATTTTTGGAGAAAAGGAGATATGTGTTCAAGTAATCTAAAGAAAGATTCTCTTTCTGATGATCCCCACAAAATTTCAATTTCTTCAATAGCTAGGGAAAACACTGGCCTTTAGAAAGGTTCTCTCACTCTCAATTAAAAAAAAATATTTGACACATTTTTTCTTTATATTTAGGAGACTAATAGAAGGATTATGTTTCAGTATTATGATAAAGCATGCAAATATTTCATGGCTTTCTGTGCTATGTTTTTAATTATTATTTTGGATTTAATCTCTGCTGTACCTATGTCAAAGTCTGAGTCACATGCGAAAAGTTTTCTTCCTGCGAAATAAAACAATAAAACACTGTCTGCTAACTTGACTTTGTTCAAAGTTTGATTGCATTTATCACGTTCTGTTGTAGCCACACACCTATGTCTACTTGTACTGATGCATTATGATATTAGAGATTATCACACAATGACGTAACAGCACACCTATGTCTATTTGTGCTGATACAATGTAATGTTAGAGAAAATATTATGGTCATACTGCTTTGGTTATCTTTTTAATCCAAGATCTCCTTTTCTGTTGTATTTCATCCATATTGCCCTTTCTGTGAACTGTCTAAAATAATATTTGGAGGAGTTATAAACACAGAATAATAAATTTAATTGGAGCAGTAGATACCCTCTCTGGGACACAATTTCCTCACTTACACAATGATGGAGGTGAGCTGGGTCAGAGACCAAAGTCTGCTTGTCTCTTCCTTAACAAAGGTTTGATTGATTACTTGAGTTCAAAAAAAAATCTTTTTTTTTAGATTACTTGAGTACATATCTCCTCTTCTCTAAGAATGGCAATTAATGAATGGATGAATGAGTGAATGAAGAAAAAATAAAAGAAACACCTAAAACAGGAAATGTTTCTATTCTGACATACATACATATAAAAATGAGTTGAGTCAAAAAAAACCCTAAAAATACACACAATAGCATTATTGAACTCTGAACTTAAACTATATAGTTATTCAGAACAAAATATTGTCTTGTAGACTGAGCAGGTCGTTGCCTGGTTTTGCTACTTACTCTGGGTTTAGAGTCATGCTTTCAAACACCCACACTCAATTGTTTCTAATATCCAATTGGTAGTTTCACATTGAGAAGAAAGCAATGAAGTAAAGCAGGTCACACACCACTGTCAGTCTCTGTAAAGACCATTGTGGAAAAAGATTATTTTGAAAAAGGCTTAGCAACTCATCGTCTATTATTAAGCAAATAAATATAAACCATCTTTATAAACCTAGGCATTAAAAAAGTAGATAGTATGAATATTCTTCCCACATTTTAAAACTTCAATACATGTGTGATATGCTATTTATTATAAAAGATGGAACACTTAATCCCTCAATCAGTATTGTCATTCTCCAATTGTATCAGGGCTGACTAGACTACACATGGTGGGCTGGAAGCATTATTATAACCTCATCTTGTTTATGGTGTCCACCTGCAAGGAAATCATGTTTTTACAGGATGGGCCTGGATCTTTTATGACACTAACAGTTCTGGTTCTATTTTAATTCTGTCTTATTTAATTAGTATGGCCTGGTAGGTGAGTTTGTATTTGAATCATCTTTTGAAAGGACTCTCCTAGTTAAGTTTTCTAGTTCAAATTATATGTTCGAGATTTAAAGCATTTGGTTTAACTTTGTAGTAATTTGAGTTTTCATTAAAATTAAGTGTCAAATTTTATGGATGATTCTTTAAGACGATCCATAAATCGAATATATATTATATATATCTAATATGTATTTTTAGACAGATGGAGGTAGAGCAGGGTCTAATAAACTGTGGCATAATGGGACTGTATGCAGAATTAATGATTTAACATTTGTTTCTTGATTAAAATAATATGTAAAATAATCTGGAGAAAAGGTAATAAAATAAAAATTGTGAGAAAAATTCTGTGTCCTTTTGTTCAGCATCTTTCTTCCTTTCCAGTGTTTCCTCGGGAGCAAATAAAGAGTCTGGGTTCAAGGTCCCTAGAGAAATTAAGGAGATAGAAAACAAACCCACAAACAGGAACAAGAGCAATGCCTGTCTGAATCTCTGGATTTATTTCCAAAATGCTGAACCTTTTGTTCTATATGAAAGTCAAATGCATGTAGGGAACATTGTAGGTCATGTGAAGAGAAAACAGTTCACATGTTTGGGAAAATAGAAAGAACAGGTTACAAGTGAGTGGCACATAACTCTTCTCAATTTTAAGGAATATTAAAAAAAAAAGAGAGAGAGAGAAGAAAATGGTCTGCTCCTCCCAACTTGGGATCCATCCCATGGGGAGGCACCAAACCCTCACACTATTATTGGTACTATGTTGTGCTTGAAGACAGGAGCCTAGCATGTCTGTCCTCTGAGAGGCAACTGACTTAGACAGATGCAGATAATTATAGCCAACCATTGGACTGAGGTTGAGGACCCCTCTGGAAGAGTAATGAGAAGGATTCAAGGAGCTAAAGAGGATGGCAACCCCAGAGGAAGACCAACAGAATCAACTAACCTGGACTTCTGGGAGCTCCCAGAGACTAAGCCATCAGCCAAAGAGCATACACAGGCTTGTCCAAGGCCCCAGCACATATATAGCAGAAGACTGTCTTGATTGGCTTCAGTTGGAGAATATGTGCCTAATCCTGTAGAGACTTGTTGCCCCAGGGAAGGGGGATGCCCCAGTGGGGAATCACCCTCTCAGAGGTAAAGCAGTGGCAGGAGGTGATAAATTCTGGGGGGTGGGGGGAGTGGAGGGGAGTCAGGAAAGGAGCAACTTTTCGAATATAAATAAATAAAATAATTAATTAAAAAATTGTCTAATCCTTAGGTGAGCAGTTCTAATTTGGTACCTCTTTCGGTTTGTTTTATTGTTAGAAATGTACTCGGAGAAGACTTTTAAAAACAAGCTTTAAAATAATTGAAAAGTTTAGCGCTGACAGGTCGGGTGATGCACACCCAAAGCCCTTGATTAATTTCTCCACACAACATAAAGCTAGGCACAGTAGTATACATGGGTAATCCTAGCACAATGGAGGTAGAGGCAGGAGGATCAGAAGTTGACCATCACAGGTGTGGTTTATATACAAAGGACACCACCTCACAGGAGAAGCCGTTATGTTCTGACACTTATGGTCTTTCCACACACAGCCCCTTCCAATATGTTCCCTGCATTTTAGGTGTCATGGTTGTATGTGTATGAACTGCACTCATACTGAGCTCTGTAAGGTCAGTTTTTCTCTACATTTTGACAAGTTTGTAGGTTTCTAAAATGCTCTCAACCTGTTGCAAAAAAAGAGAGAGATTCTTCAATTTAGAGTAAGAGCTACACTTACATAAATGTAGTTAGAATGTGTTTATAAGTATTTAGAATACAGTTGAGAATTACACTGATTTAGGAAAGTATCAATGGTCTGTCCTTGTCTAGGGCATTTACCCAGGCTAGTTGGCTAAGTTTACAGTGCCAGGCATGACTCCTCATGTTGAGTGTGTCTAAAGTCAAATTAGACACCTTTTGGCTACCCCAAGATTTAAATTCCACGATTGCATCCTGTTCTGCTCATTGGCAGCCTGTAGAGCAGCTTCAGATATTATGCGAGCTGGTCGTCATGAAGGAAGCATCTAGGTTAGTTTGAGTCTGATTCATCCAAATACTGTATTGGAAGTGCAAAGTATCTTCAGCAACAATGCCACACCACCAGGTTCCAGAGGGAACCAAGGTCAATGGCAATAGTCTACATTAACCTGGGAGTCTCCTCTCTTACTCATTTTTTAAAATACATTATACATTACCAATTTTAATGAAAAGACTAAAGTTTCATACAGGTTAACTGGGACTAGGTTTGATACAATAGCATTAGTGATAATTTTAATACATTTTTATGAATGTTAAAATTCTATTAAGGTGTTTAAAATTTTGTTGTTTTTGTATGCTGTTCTCATTTTTATTTTTCTACTTAGTAACAACTCTGGGTAATGTGTTCAAGATAAGAATATATTTTTTTAAGTTAATTTTAAGGTTCACATACTGAGAAAGGGACACAATAACCTTATAGGGACATAATAAACGTTTAAAAATACCAATTCAAACTCATGTAAAAACTTCTACATGAGGCATGGTTAAAGTTACAGAAATTAACATAAGGAATATATCAGATAGAAAATCACATGCTAAACCAGAGAAACTGTACCTGAAAGCTAAGAGACAACTCATGAAAGAAAAACAAAGATACAAGAACAAAAACTTGATTATAATTCTTTTCTTTCTATATTTACACACACACATACACACACACACACACAGAGTGTTTGATGGTTCTGAGGAGTTCTGGATTCTTCATATAATTTTCTAGTTAGTGCATAAATTTGTATTAACTATTTTAAAAATTACTGCTAATTTTCCTCCAGAAGTTTACAAAGATATTTTGGCTATATTACTTCAACATTTTGTAAGGATGTTAATGAATAAAAATGGATGATGCAGGTTTTACAAACCCTAATCTATGAGCTAAGTACTGGATGTTTTTGGCAGTACTGATTTTTATGCTGGGATCTTCCCTAAATACGTATATGTTCAAAGACTGGGGATAATTCAGTGACAGAATACTTACAATGCACATGTGTGACCGTGAGAAAAACTACAAAACAATGTACACTTGTAGCTTTAAAGTAGTAGCTAATGTATACGTGTATACTCAAGCGTGAACTAACAAATACTACTGTGGAATGATAGATGTTAACTGAATTCTGTGATACTTAAGAATGAACAATGGTTTAACCTGTCAAATATAGTAAGATATATACGAGGTAATAGTCATGCGATGATTCTTCTCCCTTGACCAGTTTATCTCAAATTAATACCTTGTAATTCACTCATTTAATATCACTTTTGACATGTCTTTCTCAGTTATAAATTACTGTATGTACATGCATTCTTTCTATATGGACATAAAACCTATTTTTATTTCATTATCATTTTATTTGCACAAACTGTTGTTTTAATTATGTTGTCATTTTAAAAATATCTGCTCTTATCCTTTATAGCTCAAATTATTACTTTATGTTTCTAAGAATATTAGACACCCTTAACATGACTGCATATAGTAAGCTTAGCTATTTTGTAGTTTTCTGCATATTAAATACTTGAAGCATAATTTTGATCACATTATATCACTAGCTACAGGGAGACAATGGAGAGAAGAAATGTGAGACAGGAAAGTGCAGTCTTGGGCCCATCTGTGTGAAACATGTGCACTCCACTAACTGTGTACGTGTGTGGTCAGCCAAGTGCCACTTAATAATGTGTGTTTACAGGATACTAAATTTCAGTGCATCCACAGAGTTACTAAAACTTTCTTCTTACCAAGAATTGCTGTTTGAGTCGCCAAGTTCTCAAATTTACTCTGTTCCTACTACAGGAAATGCATCCAGCTGGAGCCTGAGGCCAAGTGAAAACGAATGTTCCACATGGTGGCAAGACCAAGCGTGGAGCCTGGGCTTCCTGCTTGGTTACTCAGAAGCTTGCAGCCAAGACAGTTTGGTTTTTTTTCCGTAGAAAACTAAACTTCTGTACAATGTTCTAAAAAGGAGGTCTACCTTGCTAAAATCAGCATCAGGTGGGTGTTTCAAAGATTAGATTGATGATAGATATATCCTTTAGTGGAGTAGAAATGCATTCCTTTTCTGACTAAATTTAATGTTCAGAGAATGGAGTCATGGTTTTTACAACAAACACTTTAATGTTTATACCTAGTCTGGCGAGACCTGAAAAACTCTCAGAGCAATAGTGGACCAAACCTAGACAAGGTGAGTGGTTGTTTCTCTCTGAGGTAATTGAACAGATAGAAGAATGTACTCAAAATGACTGACTTAATAATGTACCCTCTACTATCTGCCATTAAACAAGAAAAAAAAGATGATCATTGGATTTCTGCAATAAAAGTCCACTAGTCTTTCCACAAAGTAACAAAATCCTCAGTTTGCTTGCCTACTTTGCTTAAAAGATTCCTCCTCTCTTTGATGGTGAATTTTGGATTCAAGCCTTTTGAGCAGGATCACAAGTTATCTGACCCAGTGATTTAATTAATTAATACAGTTGTACTTATGGCAAAGTTATTGCCTTTCAATCACTTAAACATATCATTTAATTTACGTGTTCAAATAGTGAGCTTAAATGTGAGGACACCATATGTGCAGAAAAAAGATAGCTACTGACGTAGTAGGACCATTGTGCTTGAACTCTCTGTAGCTCCATTCATCTAGACAAGACCTGAATAAGATTGTGCCTGTCAACAACATTTCAACATGGATGAAGGAAGGATCATAATTTAACTTCAATGGAGTAGCCACTACAGTTTTCCTTCTTCCAGTAAATAAACATTCACCAATACTCAGGCAAGAAAATGCTGAAGCCAGTAGTCACACACATACACACAAAGTAAGAGGGGGCTTTGATAGATTTGGGAGAGGGAGAAGCAGAGAAAAGTGGGGACAGACATGATTAAAACTCATTATGTAAATATATGGTACTCTCAAACATTAACATGAAATTTAGATAAATGGCAACATCTATGAAATTTACTCAGAAAAAGAATGTTATCATTTGGATTATTCCAGTGGTTATAGCCTTAAAATAGTTTAGGGTAAATTGTCTTATCCTAACTTGGTTCTTTCATGAACCTAACTTGGTTCTTTCATTTTATATCACAAGATAACATTGTCCTGTTCTGCATTTTTGAGATGTAAAAGAGAAACTTTAAAATGCATCAATTAGCTAGTTTTTCTCAGTTCTCTGAGGAGACGGAGAAGGACATTACCTAAACATAGGGACATTGGTTCCTAGTGATCTTATTTTGGATTGTTTATATAATTATTTAAAATGTTCTTTCTTTAATCATCTATGACTTACTTGTATCATTAAAGAACAGTAGATTGAACAATTATTACTTTGATAATTTTTGTCCCTTTTTAAAATTAATTTTTTCCAATATTGTCTTTTTATTAGCTTTTGTTCACAACTTTTCAAATGTGATTTCTGATGAAATTTTATTATAAGAATAATTATAGAAATAAAAAAGATTATTATATCACATTACCATAAGTAACTATTTTAAAACATTATTTTATGAAGAAAAATATTAAAATTTAAATTAAATAGGGAAAGGAGATTTGGAATATAGAAGAATTAGGAATATACATGTTATAATACATGTAAATAATGAAAGATAGTTGTATTTTCTTATAGTGCTAAATGTCTTTATATTGAATAACATCATTGGAGTGAGAAAAATATTACTACATCAGCATGCGTGCATTAACTTTTAAGAAGGATAACCTCATTGAATAGTTCATGTAGTATAAGTTTTACACATTAAAATATATAGTCCTGCTATGGTTTGGGTATGATGGTACCAACAGTTCTCACATTGGATACTTGATTCTCAATGTAATACATGTAGAGATGGTGGACCCTTCCATAGGTGAGCCTATTGTGGGATCTCTTAAATGGAATGTCACTCTTAGGTGAGATTAATATTTGTATCAGGGACTAGATTGAATCAGGAGAGGGTAGAGTGGGCACCATTGCCACATGCTGCTATAAAGCAAGAGTATCAACTGTGCCTTCTCTCATAAAGTGATACAGCCGAAGGCTCTCTCCTAGATGTGAGCAACACAAATCTGGTCTTCAATCTCCAAAACTAAATAAGTATACTTCTCTTATAAAATCTATAGTGTAATTATTTTATTGTCATAATAGAAAATGGACAAGCACATTCCCTCAGTTGCATTATGCGTTGTAAGTGCATAGACCTATGGAAAGGATATAGTGCATAGTAATAAATATTTCAGGAACAACTTTTTTTTGCTTTCATTAATCATTTTATTTGTTTACGATTCAAATCATATCCCTCTTCCATGTTATCCCTCCACAATCACCGCATCCCATCTCCTCTTCCCCATCTCCCCTCTGCCTCTATGAGGGTGCTCCTCCACTTACTCACCCACTCCCACCTCACTGCTTAGCATTGCCCTTCACTGGGACATCAAGCCTCTATAGGATCAAGGGTCTCCCCTCCCATTGATGCCAGATAAGGAAATTCTCTGCTACATATGCAGCAGGAGCCATGAATCCCTCCATGTATACTCTTTGGTTGGTGGTTTAGTCCCTAGGAGATCTGGGTGGCCCAGATAGTTGATATTGTTCTTCCTATGGGATGGCAATCCCCTTCAGCTCTTTCAGTCCTTCCCCTAGCTCATTCATTGGTGTTCTCAGGCTCACTCTGATAGTTGGATGTGATAGAGGAAAGATTTATCTATCTTCATGACTACAGGTAATGTAAGTCCATTCTGGCAAAGATGGTAGGTATACTGAAATTAGAGGGTAGGGTTTTTTTTAATTGGATATTTTCTTTATTTACATTTCAAATGTTATCCTCTTTCCTGGTACCCCCCTGGAAACACCATATTCTATCCCCCCTCCACCTACTCCCACCTCCCTGCCCTTGCATTCCCCTACATTGGGGCATCAAGCCTTCAAAGGACCAAGAGCCTCTTTTCCCACTAGTGCTTGACAAGGCCATCCTCTGCTACATATGCAAGTGGAGCCATGGGTCCATCCATGTGTACTCTTTGGTTGGTGGTTTAGTCCTTGGGAGCTCTGAAGAGGGGTGGTGTCTGGTTGGTTGATATTGTTTTTCTTTTTATGGGGTTACAATGAAAATATATTTTATTACAGTCCAGATTTTATCTCTCTCATGGTCTACCATCTGACTGTTAAAAATTCAATACTTTGTCCCACAATCTCCATGAGGATATCCCCACCCCCCACACACCATATCCAAACAGACCTCCCAACTGCCTGGGGACTTCAGTTTTTGAGGGTTAGGTGCGTCTTCTCTGACTAAACCCAGATCCTGTAGTCCTCTGCTGTATATGTGTTGGGAGCCTCATATCAGCTGATGTATGCTGCCTGGTTGGTGGCCCAGTGTCTGAGAGATCTCAGGGGTCCAGGTTAGTTGAGACTCTTTGTCCTTCTACAGGACTGTCTTCCTCCTCAGCTTCTTCCAGTTTTCCCAGAATTCAACCACAGGAATCAGCAGCTTCTGACAACTGGTTGGGCATAAATGTCTGTATCTGACTCTTTCAACTGCTTGTTATGTCTTTTGGAGGACAGTAACGATAGGTCCCTTTTTATGAGCACCCCATAGCCTCAGTAATAGTGTCAGACTTTGGGGCCTCCCCTAGAGCTGGACGTCACTTAAGGCCTGATGTGGACCTCCTTTTCCTCAAGCTCTTCTCCATTTTTGTGCTTGCAGACAGGAACAATGATATACTCTTTTATTGGATATTTTATTTATTTACATTTTAGATGTCATCCCCTTTCCCTAGAAACCCCCTATCCCATCTCCCCTCCTCCTTTTTGCTTTTATACCATTTTAATTACATGCAAGTATTAAGGTAAGTTCTAGGTTGAGGAACCAGCAATGAAATAGATGCATAAATATAGTCAAGGAACAAGCAAGATAATAAACACAAATAGTCAAAGAACAAGCAAGGCAATAAGCAAAGTTCCATGATCACTCCCATGATCACTATTTCTAAGGGCTTATCAGGATGACCAAAATATCTGAGCCTACTTCCAGGTTCTAGCCCAAAGTCATTTTCATATCTGAAGCCTATTTCTTTTTTCTAGCCTAATGTCAGATTCCTGCCTGAAGCCCACTTCCTTGTCCTTGGCCAATGTCAGATTTCCTCCAAGCAGCCCATTTCCTTGTCCTTGACCAAGGTCAGATTTTTGCCAAGCAGCTCCAAAAGCTCTCCACATCTCTTATTTTTTATTTCATAAACAAGACTGACCCTGTCTTAGGTTGTTCTGACAAGAATGCCTTTCTTACCCATCATGGTATTTGCATTATCAAAAGCAATACATTTCTGTCTTAGGTTGGTAAGGCTCTGCATAATGTTACCCATCCTTGGCTTGCCAACTCTATCTGGGGGTCCATTTTCAGTTTCAAGCCTTGTACTTTGGCCACCAACATCTTCATATTGTTAAAGGTAAGATTTAACATGATGGGCAAGAACAAATGTATTCCCAGGACAAAAGGAGGTGCTATTATCAAGCTATATATGCCATTCTTGAAGCTTGACAAAATAGAAATACTGACCTCAGGTCATGCTGTATCAATGCTCAGGAGAGCAGCATTCTCTAAATTTATAAGCTCACTATGCAAAGTTAAATCATTCAGAGAAGTGTTAGAATTATGCCAAATACACTGCAAGTGTCTTTAAACTTTTTTCTAAATATAATAACTATTATTGTTAATTTTAGAAGTAACAGTAATCCAATGGATTACTTAAGATGGCTCCTTACTCTTAAACTCTGAACTTCCTTCCAATAATAGGATAAAGATCATCAGTATATTATACTAAATGCCTTCATAAGTCCTTTTGTATACTCAATACATTAGTAACCTTTTTTGCTAAATAATTAACAAAAGTGGTTGTCTTAACTTTTTGTTTCAAAGCAATTGCAGGAGCGGTGGTGCTAGCAATTAATGTAATTAAAGCTGTTATACAAGCAATAAGCAAGCCCACTACCCTCTTGCTTCTGCTTAAAGCCTGACTCACTTTTTCCAGTTCTTGCAAACTATAGTCAAGACATGCAGCAAACTCACAGGTCAGCATCATTCTTTGATGAATCAGCATGTCTCCTCCTACATCCATGAGGGTGTGCCCCCACCCATCCACACATTCCCACCTCCCTGCTCTGGAATTCCCCCACATTCAGGCTTCCAGCCTTCATGGAACCAAGGCTCTCCTCTCCCACTAATGCCTGACCAGGCTATCCTCCACTACATATACAGCTCCCTCCATGTGTGTTCCCAAGCTAGCTGTTTAGACCCTGGGAGTTATGGTTGGTTGATATTATTGCTCTCCCTATGGGGACAAACCCCTTTAACACCTTCAGTCTTCTCTCTGACTCCTCCATTGGGAACCCTGTGATCAGTTCAATGATTAGCTCCAAGTACCCACCTCTTTATATGTCAGGCTCTGACAGAACCTCTAAGGAGCTATATTAGGCTCCTGTCAGCATCCACAACAGTGTCTGCATTTGGTGACTACACATGGGATGGATCCTCAGGTGGGATAGTCTCTGAGCTGTCACTCTCCAGCCTTTGCTCTATATTTCATCTCCAGAGTTGCTCCCATGAGTATTTTGTTACTCCTTCTAAGAAGAACTGAAGTACCCATACTTTAGTCTTTCTTCTTCTTAAGCTTCATGTGTTCTGTGAGTTGTATCTTGGGTATTGTAAGATTTTGGGCTAATATCTACTTATCAGTGAGTGCATACCATGTGTGTTCTTTTGAGAATGGTTTACTTCACTTAGGATGATATTTTCTAGTCCCATCCATTTGCCTAAGAATTTCATTAATTCATTGTTTTTAATAGTTGAGTAGTACTCATTATGTAAATGTACCACATTTTCTATATCCATTCCTCTTTTGAAGGGCATCTGAGCTCTTTCCAGCTTCTGGCTATTATAAGTAAGACTGCTATGAACATAGTGGTTCATGTGTCCTTATTATATATTGGAGCATCTTTTGCATATGTGCCCAGGAGTGTTATATAGCTGGATCCTCAGGTAGTACTATGTCCAATTTTCTGAGGAACCACCAGACTGATTTCCAGAGTGGTTGTACCAGGTTACAATCCCACCAACAATAGAGGAATGTTCCTCTTTCTTCACATCATCACCAGCAACTGCTGTCACCTGAGTTTTTGATCTTAGCCATTCTGACTGGTGTGAGGTAGAATCTCAGGGTTGTTTTGATTTGCATTTCCCTGATGACTAAAGATGTTGAACATTTCTTTAGGTGCTTCTTCTCCATTCAATATTCCTTAGTTGAAAATTCTTTGTTGAGCTCTGAACAGGATTTTTAAATAGGATTATTTGATTGCCTCTAGTCTAATTTCTTGAGTTCTTTGTATATTTTGAATATTAGCCCTCTATCGAATCTAGGATTGCTATAGATCTTTTCTCAATCTGTTGGTTGTCATTTTGTCCAATTGAGACTGTCCTTTGTGTTACAGACGTGATCTTAGAGCATAAGTCATTGGTGTCCTGTTCAGGAACTTTTCCCCTTCGCCCATGTGTTTTAGCCTCTTCCCCACCTTTTCTTCTATTAGTTCCATTGCATCTGGTTTTATGTGGAGGTCCTTGATCCACTTAAACTTGAGTTTTGTACAAATAGATGAGAATGGATCAATTTTCATTCTTCTACAAGCTGACCTCTAGTTCTACCAGTACCATATGTTGAAAATGCTGTCTTTTTTCTACTGAATGGTTTTAGCTTCTTTGTCAAATATCAAGTGACAATAGGTGTGTGGGTCCATTTCTGACTCTTCAATTCTATTCTGTTGATCTTCTTGCCTGTCTCTGTACCAATACTATGCAGTTTTTATCACAATTTCTCTGTAATACAGCTTATGGTCAGGGATGGTGATTCCCTCAGAAGATCTTTTATTGTTGAGAATAGTTTTCGCTATCCTGTATTATTGTTGTTGTTGTTGTTGTTGTTGTTGTTGTTGTTGCTATTCCAAATGAATTTGAGAATTGCTGTTTCTAACTCAATTAAGAATTGAGTTGGAATTTTGATGGGAATTGCATTGAATCTGTAGATTGCTTTTGGCAAGATGGCCATTTTTATTATATTACTCCTGCCAATTCATGAGCATGGGAGATCTTTCGATCTTCTGAGATCTTTGACTACTTTCTTCAGGAACTTGTCTGTCACTTGCTTGGTTAGATTCACACCAAGGTATTTTATATAATTTGGGAATAATGTGAAGGGAGTCGTTTCCCTAATTTCTTTCTCAGCCTGTTTATTCTTTTAGTATAGGAAGGCTACTGACTTGTTTGAGTTGATTTTATATCCAGACACTTTGCTGAAGTTGTTTATTAGGGTTAGGAGTTCTCTAGTGAAAGCTTTGGGGTCACTTAAGTACACTATTATATCATCTGCAAATAGGGATATTTTGACTTCTTCCTTTTCAATTTGTGTCCCTTTGACCTACTTTTGTTGTCAAATTGCTATGGCCAGGACTTCAAGTACTGTATTGAATAGGTAGGGAGAGAGTGGGCAGCCTTGTCTAGTTTCTAGTTTTAGTGGGAATGCTTCAAGTTTCTCTCCATTTAGTTTGATGTTGGCTACTGGCTTGCTGTATATTGTTTTTACTATGTTTAGGTATTGGCCTTGATTTCCTGTTTTTTTCCACAACTTTTACCATGAAGGGTTATTGAATTTTGTCAAATGCTTTCTCAGCATCTACTGAGTTGATCATATAGTTTTTTCTTTAGTTTTTTTTATATAGTGGATTATGTTGATGGATTTCCGAATATTGAACCATCCCTGTATTCCTAGGATAAAACCTACTTGATCATGATGGATGATTGCTTTGATGTGTTCTTGGATTCACTTTGCAAGAATTATATTGAGTACTTTTCATCAATACTCATAAGGGAGATTGGTCTGCAATTCTCTTTCTTTGTTGGGTCTTTGTGTGGTTTCTCTTTTGTGGAATACTTTGTAGATAATTGGTATTAGGTCTTCTTGGAAGGTCTGATAGAATTCTGCACTAAAACCATCTGAACCATCTGGTCCTGGGCTTTTTTTTTTTTTGTGGGGAGAGTTTTTATGACTGCTGCTATTTCTTTTTAGGGTTATGGGACTTTTTATATGGCTTATCTGATCCTGACTTAACTTTGGTGCCTGGTATCTGTCTAGAAAATTGTCCATTTCATCCAGATTTTTCAGTTTTGTTGAGTATAGACTTTGTAGTAGGACCTGATGATTTTTTAAATTTCCTCATTTTGTGTTGTTATGTCTCCCTCTTCAATTATGATCTTATTTACTTGGATACTGTCTCTGTGCCCTCTTATTAGTCTGGCTAAGGGTTTATCTATCTTGTTGACTTTCCCCAAGAACAAGCTCCTGGTTTTCTTGATTCTTTGTATAGTTTTTTGTTTGTTTGTTTGTTTGTTTGTTTGTTTCATTTTTGTTGATTTCAGCCCTGTGTTTGATTATTTCCAGCTCTTGGATGTATTTAATTTTTTTTGTTCGAGAACTTTTAGGTGTGCTGTCAAGCTGATGATGCATGCTCTTTCCAGTTTCTTTTTGTAGGCACTTAGAGCTATGAGTTTTCCTCTTATCATTGCTTTCCTCTTGTCCCACAAGTTTTGGTATGAAGTGTCTTCATTTTCATTAAATTCTAAAAAGTCATTAATTTCTTTATTTCTTCCCTGACCAAGTTATCATTCAGTGGAGCATTGTTCAGTTTCCATGAGTATGTGGGCTTTCCATTAATTTTTGTCGTTATTGAAGACCAGCCTTAGTCTGTGGTGATCTGTTAGAATGCATAAGATTATTTCATTTTTTCTTCTATCTGTTGAGGTCTGTTTTGTGATTAATTGTATGGTCTATTTTGGATAACTTACCATGAGATGCTGAGAAGAAGGTATATTCTTTTGTTTTAGGATGAAATGTACAGTAGATATCTGCTAAATACATTTGGTTCACAACTTCTCTTAGTTTCACTGCATCTCTGTTAGTTTCTGTTCCATGATTTGCCCATTGATGAGAGTGAGGTCTTGAAGTCTCCCACTTATTATTGTGTGAGGTACAATGTGTGCTTTGAGCTTTAGTAAAGTTTCTTTTATGAATGTAGGTACCCTTACCTTTGGAGCATAGATGTTCAGAATTGAGGTTTCATCTTGGTTGATTTTTCCTTTGATGAGTATGAAATGTTCTTCCTTATCAGTTTTGATAACTTTTGGTTGAATGTAGGAAGCCACGCTATTGGAACATAGCGCTTGCAAAACCGCGCATGTGCAGTGGCAAAGGGCCGCCTAGTTTCTGCCCAACCCGGGGCGTCATATCCGCCATTGAACTGCGCATGTACAGTGCAGGGGAACCTGGGAATTTGAGCAAGCAGCCAATCATAATTGTCCACCCCAAAGGGTATATAGGTAGGGCAAAGTTCAACTCGCTCTCTCTCCGCCATGCTTGGGAAAATAAAACACGTGCTGCGATAGAATCATGCGTGTTCACGTGAGTTTCTGCTGGAGTTCCTGCGGGCAGGGATATCGCGTGGATTACAGTTGAAAGTTTATTTTATTCATTATTAGAATGGCTTCTCCAGCTTGTTTCTTGGGACCATTTGCTTGGAAAATTGTTTTCTAGTCTTTTACTCTGAGATAGTGCCTGTCTTTGTCACTGAGATCCGTTTCCTGTATGCAGCAAAATGCTGGGTCCTGTTTACACATCCAGTCCGATAATCTATGTCTTTTTATTAGGGAATTGAGTTCATTGATGTTAAGAGACATAAAGAAGAAATAATTGTTGCTTCCTGTTATTTTTGTTATTCGATGTGGAGTTATGTTTGTCTATCTTCTTTTGGTTTGTTGGAAGATTACTTTCTTGCTTTTTCTAGACTATAATTTTCCTCCTGGTGTTGGAGTTTTTCTTCCCTTATCCTTTGTAGGGCTGGATTTGTGGAAAGATATTGTGTAAATCTGTTTTTGTCATGAAATATCTTAGTTTCTCCATCTATGGTAATTGAAAGTTTTGTTGGGTATAGTAGCCTGAACTGCCATTTGGGTTCTCTTAGGGTCTGTATGGCATCTGTCCAGAATCTTATGGCTTTTATAGTCTCTGGTGTAAAGTCTGGTGGAATTCTTATATGTCTACATTTATATGTTACTTGACCTTTTACTCTTATTGCTTTTAATATTTTTTTGTTTTGTTTTGTGCATTTGATGTTTTGATTATTATTTGACGGGAGGAATTTTTTTCTGATCTAGTCTATTTGCAATTCTGTAGGCTTCTTGTATGTTCATGGGCATCTCTCTCTTTAGGTTAGGGAAGCTTTCTTCTATAATTTTCTTTTTTCCTTTTCTTTTTTTTGGTTTTTTTGTTTTGTTTTGTTTTTTTTTTTTTTTGTTTTTTTTGTTTTTTTTGTTTTTTTTGTTTTTTTTGTTTTTTGTTTAGTTTTTTGAGACAGGATTTCTCTGTATAGCCTTGGCTGTCCTGGAACTCACTCTGTAGACCAGGCTGGCCTCGAACTCAGAAATCCACCTGCCTCTGCCTCCCAAGTGCTGGGATTAAAGGCATGCACCACCACTCGACTAATTTTCTTGAAGATGATTGTGGCCCTTTAAGTTGGAAATCTTCACTCTCTTCTGTATTGATTATCCTTAGGTTTGGTTTTCTCATTGTGTCCTGAAATTCCTGGATGTTTTGGGTTAGGAGCTTTTTCCATTTTGCAGTTTCTTTGACAGTTGTGCCAATGTGTTCTATCTTATTTTCTGCACCTCTGATTCTCTCTTCTATCTCTTATATTCTTTTGGTGATGCTTGCATCCATGACTCCTGATCTCTTTCCTATGTTTTCTATCTCCAGGGTAGTCTTTCTTTGTTATTTCTTTATTGTTTCTACTTCCATTCTTATGTTCTGGATGGTTGTGTTCAATTCCTTCACCTGTTTGGTTATGTTTTCTTGTAATTCTTTAAGGAATTTTTGTGTTTCCTTTTTAAGGACTTCTACATGTTTACCTGTGTTCTCCTGTATTTCTTTGAAGGAGTTATTTTTGTTCTTCTTAAAGTCCTCTATCATCAACATGAGAAGTGATTTTAAATCCGAATCTTACTTTTCTGGTGTCATGGGGTATTCAGTCTTACTGTGGTGGGAGAACTAGTTTCTGATGATGCCAAGTAACCTTGGTTTTTGTTGCTAATATTCTTGAGCTTGCCTTCTCCATCTTGTTTTCTCTAGTGTTATTTGCACTCACTGTCTTTGACTGAAGCCTATCTCTCCTGTTATCTTGGTTGTGTCAGAAGTCCTCAGATTCCAGCTGTCTTTCTGATCCTGTGATCCTAACATCTTTGGTATAAGAGCTGCTGGGAGTCAGGCCACTTCTGAGATCCCGAAATCCTGGTGTGACCAAGCTCCTGAGATCCTGTGATCCTCCAATCCTATGTTCCTGGGTGTGTTAGAGCTCCTAGGAATCCAGACTCCTCTGTGTGTTCTATGATTGGGTGCATAGCTGGTACCCTAGATCTGTTCAGGGCACCAGTGCAGACTGGAAGAAACCCTGGCCACTTGCTCTGAAGGTCCCTGCAAGTCCCAATTACTTCCTGTTTGGGGGGAAGTGTGTTGCAGCCACTCACTTATGATCCTGGGCTTGTTTGAAGTCCTGGGGGCCCAGCCTTCTCTGGGTGTTCTCACAATGACATATTTTTAAAAGACCTTGTAATAAATGTTTTCATACTCAAGATATAGTTATTGACACTGTTTTCTTTATAACAAAACTATGTTATGGATATTAAATGTTTCTTATAAGAATAAATTATCAAATAATACATCCAGACTCTAAAGCCATGTTTAAATTTGATTAGAAAAAAAATATAAATTTAATATTTGGATGCATTGATTAATTTTAAAAAGTATGTATATGTATGTTTTATCTGCATGTTTGTGTACCATGTGCATGCCTGGTGCCTATGGAGGCCAGAAGAGGGCATCAGACCCCTTGGAACTGAAATTATAAATGGTTGTATGCCATAGTGTGGGTTTACTGGTAAAGCAAGGAGTGTGCCTAATGGCTGAACCATAGTTCCTGTCCCAATCACGTGTATTTTTAAATGATATAAAAGTTGGCAGCCCTCTTCATGTTTTCATTATGGGCAACAAAAGTTTGAAAATATTAAATAGAGAACTTTAGCAATAAGTAATTCATTAGTTTTAAGTAGTTTCATTCTACTATATAGCTGCTGTCATTCTGTATTATTATTAGTTGGTATTATTATTTATTGAACTCAATTTTAATTTATAAATTAATTTTTTCAGAGGTATGTTTGCACTGAAGGAAATATGGTGTGCATAGGCTTTGATACAATGAGAGTTTCATACCTGCACTAGTGCTTAAGAGCCAGTCTTCCATGAAGATTGTCTAGAGAACAATCACAGTGATTTCCAAAGTCTGTGGCTTGGAAATACTTAGCATACATCACAGGAAGTAGAGATGCTTTATTTCCAAATTATTCTTATGTCTTCTGTAAAGCATCATTATCTACTTTTCAGAAAGAGTTTGAAGCTTTAAGGGTATTTTGATTTCTCACATATCTTAGGAGTAGATATGCCCAGCTTCTTTCCTCTCTGCCAGGAATTTTAAATTTATTCAGCAATCTCATTTTAAATAAAGAGATGATAATTTTTACAAGATAGGGTATCCTCAAAATGTCAGCAACATGTCTTGAGAAAAAAATATTTTTAGAGAAAATACAGCATACATGTTTCTTTTTCTGTAGATATAGTTTGAGGTTCACCACATTCTGCTGGAGAAGCTACTGCAGTATTTATTTTCCTGTTCCACTGAACATTAGAATTATTGGTAAGAGAATAAATTTGTGGCACTTAGCTGTTTATGAAATTAAGCTATGCAATAGCCAGTCAAGATTTGTAAGTTGAACTTTCCTTACTTACATTTGATGTCGCTCATTTGTGGACTCAGATATTTTCTGAACCAGGGATTGTTTAAAAATAAAAATATTTTTCCTTAAATGGGAAAAATTTTCTCAAATTTGATAATTTTTTTCCCCAATTGTATACTTAATAATATATCAGCACCCCTGAGAATTGTGTGCATCTCTTCAAATCTTCCTGTTGAGTGATTTCTCATTGGTCACACAGTGTAGGTTCCTGTTCCTGAGGGTGTCCCACAGCAAGTTCTGGCCCGTCTGGGGAGAAGGTGCAAGCGGGAGAGTCTGCTACTGCCTTCATCCTCATCTCAGCTGTTGCTGCCCAGTTGCTTCCAGGTGCTGTACTCTTCTCTCTGTGATAAGCGGGTCTGGGGAGGTTCCTGTTAGCTAGAGAGGAGGGGGCCATCCTGAAGGCATTTCGGGAGAGCAGACCTCTTCTCAAGTGTTAACAGCTCTTACGACAGAAACTCTCGGACAGAGGGATAATTCTTGCACACCTTTTACTTCTCTTGCGTTATCTCAATATATACGGTATTGGGGTGGGTTAAGGTCTGGTAGCAGGTAACACTTATTGGCTTGGTCTGAGACCTTGGAGATACCTCATCTACATGTGGGAGAGCCTGAGGCACTGTTCCTCATGACTTACGGCCATAGACTTCTGTGTGGGAGAGGCTGTTGAAGCTGAATGAAAAGAACCAGGGCCCAGATCTGAACACCTGCAGCCTGATAAAGGTCCAGGGTTTGAGGCCTATGCTCGGCCAGGCACCCAGATGCTTCTCACAGCCCACCACCCCAGAACACGAGCTCAGCAAATCCTCTACATCAGACTTCTATGTTCTCATGTGACAGCCATTATCAAATGTTTCCCATGTGACAACCATTATTAAATGTTTACCAGAGCATTTCAGATTTTCAAATCCCCTTCTCTTTGATCTTTGTGAGATGTTTAACAATGTTGACACACAAAACAGCATCCCAACAAGAGTCAAGAAAACAACGTGAAGACTCTTGCGAGTCAGTTAATTATTATTTCTCCATTAGATCTAACTCCAGCCAAATTCTAGGGCAACTCATCTTTCCTGGGTTCAGTGAAATGCTGCCATAAATACTCAGAAATAATGCTTCACCCATAAACTCGATGGATATGCCTTAGTCTAGTTTTCCAGGAAATATTTACCATGACAATCCCTATTTTCATTCCTAATTTGAGCTCTAGTAAACAAACAACAAAATTTCCCCTCCCCCATTTTGAATTCTATTCTAAATAAGAAACAGAAATATACGTCTCAAATGACTAAATATGAGAGAATCATCTTCTAAGAATGATACTGTAAAGCAGAAGATTGTGTTTCCTAGACCGTGGGTGAAGAGTCGGAACCCTCTGCTAAGAATTATGATGTGGAATCAGGAATACTCTAGTGCTTTGCTTGAAATGTGATGTGTTATAAGTTTTCCTTCTAGAAAGTACCCACCTAGAAGTTCTGAACTTCATCATCGATTTCTTACATACAAGAAACGGCTGACTCCAAACAATTTGTCAAGCAATTCAAGTGATATTTGAAGTCAGCATTGAAATGAATATAACTTCACCTGTTTGTCAGTATGCAAATACCATGGAGGTCCTTTCATGCCTTCAGGATTGAAGGCTAATGTTTGTGAGCATGGGAGGCACACAGCTATTCATTAACATATAATTGACTCTGGAGCAGAGAGAGAAACGACACATTGGATGTTTTAAACCACATGTGGAACCGTTCTCTCCCAGAGCCATTTAATAGGGAAGGTACACAGAAGGAACGCCGAACAAGAATGCAAGCCTAAAGACAGCTACGACTTCGAGAATGCTATTATGGACAAATGGCAATTAAGATTCTCTTAATTAGCCTGTCATTTTGTATTTGTCATCATAATGTTTGTTTTACAATGCTTTATTAAGTCTGGCTTTATGACAAACAGTCTGTTGGCAATGCACCCTGCTGTGCAGCATATGGCATTGCACCTAATGAATATTAATGCTGTGAAGTGGGAATGGCCCTTGGGGACAGTGCTGATGGCTGGGAAACTCTTGCATATAATATTATTATTCAGAAAGTTTAACTTTATATGTTTCTCATCAGCCTTTTTCTCTCATTGAGACCTACTCTTTTGCCCAAGAAACCTCAAACATGCATTCAAAAGTTGAAAATACTTGTCTTTTGGCAGTATGATTCCTGCTCTTCCGGGTCCTCACAGGATTCTGTTTCTTCCCACTAACTGATTTCTCCTGAGGATGTTCTTCATCTGCATGCTTCCTACACAGGTGTGTCTGTTGTCCCAAGTAATCCACTCTCAATTAGACCAGATGTTTCACTTTTATACCTACACAGTGTCCGCATTTTCAAATTTAGCAACAGGTTGTTATGGATTCAATCTGTGTTCCACCCACCTCCAAAGTAATGGTATTAGAAAGTGAAGCCTTTGGGAAATAATTTGACCATGAGAACAGAACCCCCGTGTATGGAATTTTTGTCCTTATAAAAAAAACCCCAGATACCTCCTCCTCTCCGCCATGTAAAGAAGAGCTATTTTAAAATGAGGCAACTGATATTCACCTGACAAAGGATTTGCTGATCACTTAATCTTGGATTCTCATTATCTGAAATGTGAGAGAATTTTACCATTGTAAGTTACTGAGTCTATAAAAATTTGTTACAGCAGCCCAATGTGTATAAACAAGTGGTCACTTATAAAATATCCTCAGGCACTATATATACACTAGTTATGCTACTTATAACAGTCTTTGCCTCACAATACCCAACAAGTGAATTTTCCAACAATTTTTAAATTCATGGGGATATACTAATTACAAAAACAGGAAAGAAGGAAATGGACTGGAGTCAGAAACTTCACAGTGTAAAGAATATTTTGTTCCACATCATTATCTCAAACCACATTTTGGAAATCAATTCGTGCCTTTGTAAACAAAACATGTTCAATCTAGGGTACAGCAAAGCATTCTGGGTTTTCCCCTCTAACAATATACAAACATTTGGATAAGCAGTGGGAAAACAGTTTTATTTCTTTTATTTCTTTTAGTGATATAGTCAGTAGTTTTTCAAAGTCTCAATCACAAATTTACATGATACTATTTAGACAAAATAGTCTCACAAATATTAAAAATTCATAAGTGAAAAATAGATGATTTTAGATAGCGTGATACATGCCATTGTTCCAATGGATCTTTTTGTGCAGTACAGCTTTAAAAGTGCTTTCCCATGCATCATGTAAAGTGGATGCGAATTGTGTACATATAGATCATATACATATAGATCAGCTTTGAAATAATGGGGATACTATTTAACAGTCTATCAGTATTCTGAAGATCTCTTGCCCCAAAGATAATCACAGGCCTTCCCTCCTTCACTGAAACGCAAGCTAATTTAGTTCAGATACTTCAGAGGTGGGAGGGAATGGTACGCATTCCAAAACTTGATTTCAGCATCTTCCAGAACTGAGAGTCATCTCTCAATTCAATACAATGTAGAAAGAGATTTTATCTAATGATGAATAATGGTGCTTTTACTACTTGTTGGCCATTTTCTGTTTACTGTCTTCTGTGCTCTAATTTAATTTTAATAACCATGTGAAGTAAATGTTTAAAAGCATTTCAAAATGGAGTTCTCTTATAGAATATAGTCACCATGGTGTTGTGTAATGGCTAAAGCACAGAAATATGCTGCCAGAGAGCTTTGTTATTGAGAGACAAAATGAAATTTCACGGTGTCTTCCACATTTCTACCCTTCTTTCAGATTGGCTATTCATCTGAAAGTTACAATTTCTAGTACAAGAAACCTTAGTGGATCAATTTTATGAATTGTGCAGTGTATCATATCATTGGGCAATGCCCAAGAGACAAACTCAAAGCCCTGAAACAGATAGAGATGAGCTATTCCTTAGTTCACATAGGGAAAACAAAGATATCAATCTGAGTATCTGGAGAATTGACTTTTAAACAAACCAAATTATATTCTGAAAAGTGCAGTCTGGAGCTAATCAAGTGAGAGCAGTTGCCTATGATAAATCCTAGAACAGCATCAGGATCAATAGATTTCAGAAAATGCTAGAAACCATTTCTAATTCATACATGGTGATCTCTCCTTTCCCAACAAGATACTTTATGTAATGCATTTAGCAATTTTAATATAACAGTGGAAGATATATTAAAATTATGCAGTTGTGTATTAAGTTCATGCCTTATTAGCTGTAAAATTATATTAAAATCCTTTCAATTGAAATTAAGTTAAATTTTGATGCTGGAGAACGGGTTTATCTGAATGTTTAATGTTAAAATGTTTTGCAAAACTTATAGTAAAATATGTACTAATCTCATTTTACAGGGTGAATTTAGTTACTTTAAATAAATTTACTGGTTACTGTTTTCTTCTTTCACAAAAACACCAGGGTGGTTTCCTGTGATGTCACAGATATGTGTATAGACAGGTATTTCTCCAGATATTTCACTTATTACATTTTCTTTAATATTTTTTGTATTAAATATTTGTATTAATATTTACAAATTAAATTTGTAAAAAAATATTTTTTGTAATCACCAGCTATTTCCATCTCATGACTAGGATGGTACTTGGAGTATAAAACTGGTGATTTTGTATTTCAGAGCCTGATCGTGGAAAATAATGCATAAGAAGGCAGCACACAGCTAAAGGCTGGATTATAAAGCAGTTTGAATGTTTGGTAGAGAAAGAGGGAGAATGAGCGCAAATTCTTCAAGCATATGGGATTATGAACAGCAATGCTGCCAAAGAGGAACATTCAAATGGTCCATGTATACCATGCAGCACGGATACGTAGTCTGCATTTCACAGGCGCGCTGTCACAAGGGATCTTTGCCTATGAGATAAAATTAATACAGCTTTAAATATGTTTCAGACCAAAACAAAAGAGGAAAGAAAGAAATGTATAGTTTTTATTATATTTTTGATATAGGGCAAAGTAGGGATTGAATATGTGATTCCCCAGGAAACTGCTGAAGCTCCATTTCACTAAATATAGAAATTAAATAGAAAATAAACAGTTTTTTTTTCGTTCTGTGAATTCCCTTAAAATGTGTTTTGTTTTGGAAGTGGGACAAGGGACTGAGGTGGATATTTTACATATCAAAGCAGACCTGGCCACCAGGTTCTCCCAGCATCCCTCAATCCCTACCTAGCATACCCTGTCCCTAACCCTGAACTTTCCCTGGGGCTGAGCTGCTCTTCTTCCAGAGGTTTCTCCCTATATAATGTAGACATTTTGTGTGCTTTTCCCCCCTGCCCCTCTCTCTGTCTCTGTGCGTTTCTCTGTCTACCCTCTCTCCCTCTCTCCCTTTCTCTCCTCCTTTCTGTGTGTCTGTCTGTTTCTTCTCTTCTGCTCTCTGTGGGCTTGTCCCTTTCTCTCTTTCCCTTTCCCTTCCCTTTCTCCATGGTGACTTTCCTAGCCTTGGTCCTTGGAGCCAGTGAACTCTCCCTGCCTGAAAGCAGCTCCCCAATAAATCTGCCTTTAATATAATCTAATCTGGGTTAAATTGGCTCACTTTACTGATGGTGTAGAAATAACCTATCAAAAAGATTCTCCTTAACATCTTTTGATTAACAGAGTAACTAGAGAGTAACCCTAAATTATGCTCACACACTGAGTACTGAGTGGGAGAAGATACCAGTACTTTGAACTTGTTTATTAGTTTTATGACAGCTTTATTTTTAATCCTTGCTATGTCAAATAAGTTTTATGACTAATATTTTATGAAAAAGCAGTTAGCAATCATATTTAAACATCATTGCATAATTTACTTGGTAAATAAGGTCTAAGTCAACTTAGGAAGGTATGTTTGGTGCAATTTTTGCTTTATAATAATTGTGCTAAAGATGCCTTTTTTGATTTCCCATGAGGTGAACCACCAATGAAGAAAGACTAAAAGTTTCATGCTCAGTAAAGACCCCTGACTTCTTTAGAATCAGTTGCTAGAAAACGGTACCTAAGGGGTGATAATCAGCAATTCTATCAATCTAAATTGTTTCACACTCTGAAAAATTTCATTCCTTTCACATGAAGCTCTGCATAATACACACACACACACACACACACACACACACTCATGCATGTGCACTAGCGTACACACACATACACATGAGCGGCCAAAGGATAACCTCAATTGTGCTCCTCAGTCACTCTCTACTTTGTTTTCTGAGGCAGGGTCTCTAGTCAACTCTAGAGCTTGCAGATTACACTAGTCTAGCTGGCCAGGAGAATCCCTTGTCTCTTTGTGGAAAGTGCTGTAGTTACACACAAGGTCAATCCATCTACTGTCCTTTAGCTTGGATTCTAAGGATTCCACTCCAGTTCATATGCTGGCACAGCAAATGTATGATTCCAAGCCTTGGTATTTCTATCTTAGGAAGTAACAATATAATGCAGATAACATTCAGCTATCTCTAGAAATGCACATCTTACTTGTTGAACGCAGTCACAACTTCCTCAGATTGGTCTTTCCACCAGGAACCTCTTTTTTTGTTTGTTTGTTTAATTTTTAAGATAAGGTCTCACTATGAATCCCTGGCCAGTTTTGTACTCATCTAGACCCACCAGCTTCTGCTCCCAGACTGCTAGTATGAAAGGCTTGCACCACCAGGCTTACCTGAAAATTTCTTAATATAAATATCATGTGAAGATAAATTTGTTGCATTTAGTTCTCTCAGAGACAAAGTGTGGAGCACAGACTAAAGGAAAGGCCATCCAGAGATTGCCACTGCCCCCAGCCTGGGGATCCATCCCATATACAGACATCAAACCCAGACACTACTGTGGATGTCAAGAAGTGCTTGCTGACGGGAGCCTGATATAGCTGTTTTCTGAGAGGCTCTGCCAGAGCCTGACAAATACAGAGGCGGATGCTCATAGCCAACTGTGGAACTGAGCATATGGTTCCCAATGGAGGAGTTAGAGAAAAGACTGAAGGAGTTGAAGGAGTTTGCAACCCCACAGGAAGAACAATATCTACCAACCAGAATCCCAGAGCTCCCAGGAACTAAATCCCAACCAAAGAGAACCCAAGGAGAGACCTATGGCTCCAGCTCCATATGTATTAGAGGATCAGATATCAATGGGAGAAGAGGTCCTTGGTCCTGAGAAGGCTCGATGCCACAATATAGGGGAATGCCACAGTGGGGAGGTGGGAGAGGGTGGGTGGGTGAGTGAGCACCCTCATAGAAGCAGGGGAGGGAGGATGAGATAGGAGGTTTCTGGAGGGGAAATCTGGAACAGGGATAACATTTTAAATGTAAATAATGAAAATATTTAATATAAAATATAAGGATGTAATATGAAAAAATGAAAAAATAATTTTCTCTTCAAATGAGTTAATTTTGTTCTGTATGTTTGCCAATGAATAGTTCTCAGAACGCTGGTTTAAAGATAGCTGATGTAAATAAGTTTAGGCCCAAATTGGATACATTATTTCATTAAAACAAACTACCCAAAGTCATAGGGGACATAGAAATTTACAGACAACCACAGATAAAAACAGGGAAGTCTCAGGGTTCAAGATTGGTTCCTGTTTATACAGATGAACTTCCACCCTGTGGCTGTCAGAGTTGAAGCTGGCAGTATCAAAGACTTTCACCGACTATTCATGAAGGACTATTTATTTACCTTAAATTCACATTTTAAAATTCCCCCCAGTGGTATACAAACGTACATCCTAAATGTGCATACAACCCTTTCTAATGGGTGCCAGAAAATGGATCTGCAATTTGTGACTTCTTTCTGAAATCACAAAGCTGAAGCAGTGATAGAGATGATTATCTATCAATCTATAGATCTTGATAGGTAGATGACTATCTATCAAGGGGGAGGGGCATTTTCCTGAAGTGTGGAAGACAGTAGATTCTGTTATATATGTAAATGCAGTCTAGTTGAATAATTTCTGATTTTATGACATTAACTAAATTAATTCTCATGATTTTAACACAATACATATTTTTTTCTGTGTAATTGTTGCCTATAATCATAAAGAAATGGTATAGAGTCTGGGTTGCCGGCACATATTTTGAGAACTACCTTTCTCATCTAACAGGAGGACATAATAATATCTTTTAATATGTAACTTACTTACAATAAGTGACATTGTCCTGAGATACTAGGTCACACTTCAATAGCTTTAGCTATACCACTAATTTTTCTATAAAATTGTAGATTATTTGCAAATAAAATTTAACCTTAAGAAGAATTTCTAATTTAATCTTAAGCAGAATTCTACAGTCAGAGCTGGTATATAACTTCTTTTAATGCTAAGAGGTCCAGATTGATTTTAATCATTCCATCATATGGTTGTACTTTAGTGAAACAGTACAATACTTTGTACGTTTCTTAACCCTAGTATGGAAAACACTATCAACTCTCATTTATTTTTATTTTAAAAATTAAAGTTAAAAAAAAAACAGTGGTAAATAGGAATTGATAATTTTTTTCCATAAAAAATAATTTCTTCTTCCTAATAAATCTCTGATTCCTTTGTGTAACTTAAGAAGATCTCAGTGGGAAACCTTTAGGTATGTGTTAAACAAAAAATGCTTTGTTTAACTTTGCTCCCTCCCTCACAATAAATAGGCCATGATATCCCACAGTGGTTCATTATGTGACTTCCTAGACACTCAGTTAAAATGTCCTGCCAGTCATTAATCAAGTATTTATCAAATGCTTACTTCTGTGACATGCACAATTCAACATGCTGAGAATGACACTGAACATGATACACAAGAAACTTACAGTTTAGAGTAAATATTATAGGGAAGGGACTTTGACTTGTGTCCTTACAGAAACCTTTAGAATTAAATCCGAGGCCTAAATGACGAGAGGAACTAACAGTGAAAGCTTCAGATGGGAGCATGGTCAGGGGAAAACGAAATTAAGTAATGGAAGAACAAAAAGTAATTCTCCTGTGAAGAGATCACAGTACATAAGCATGCATAAATACTGTAGAGCATTTTGCATTTGGCAAGGATTTTAAAAGCCAGACACAAATATATTATAAAATACAATTTCATTTTGAATCCAAATTGTATTGAACTAGTTTATTGGATAAATTGTATCAGTGGAAAGAAAAAAAAATAGAGGATTATAAAGTTGGTGGAAAGATGATAGAAACTTGACCTCTAATGATACGAAAAGGAAAATATGACTAGCATGTCTCTTCCCTGCAAGTAGACAGCATATAAACATTTCAGGGAAACAGACTAACACTTTGATCCCAAGACACAATCCAATACCAGACTGAACTCCATAGCTGTTTATTAAACTCCAAAAGTCAACTCAATGACTGTATAGTTGACTGGAAAGAAGAATGCATCTTTTGGCCAAAGTGTACAAGGTGTGTGTTAAAATTGCAAATGGAAAAACCAATTTAGGATTTTAGAGAGACAGATTACATGGAGATTGTTTGTGAAGTTTCAGGATTTAGGTCAAGTAACATAGAAATGATAAGAGATTTGTATATAAAAAACACTAAAAGATTGGGGGAAATTCTATAATGTCATTTAGAAATAGAACAGGGAAGGGGCAGCCATGACTGACGTGTAGCATGGGAGAAACATTCAGAAGAACAGAGATTACAGGTGGCATTTTAATACTATGCTTTAACAGCATATTATTCTTTGATCAAAGAATAGACACACTGGTGACAAACCTGGAGCCTTACTATAGTGACATGAGGAAGGAATGTCAATAATAACTGACAGTATTGACCACAAACCCGACAGTTACAAGGATTCAACTCTTCCTATGAACATCTGTCCAAGCATAGAATATCACTAAGTAAAGTCAAGAGACTGAAGATTGATGAGAGATAATCATTGTAAGTCTTTACTTTTTACTTTTCTCGCAAATAAACTTAGTTTTGGTCATGCTTTGTTAAATTAATTCTCTTTATTGGCATCTGCCAGAGCACCATTTCTGCATCTGATGTCAGTAGGCTTCTTAGCAACAAAACTAATTCTGTTTTGACAACGTATTGAGCTATCATCATGAAAATCCATTTTTTTTTTAACATTCTATAATCGAACCCAGAGAAACTCCCCTCTAACTGCAAGGATCTTTATAACCACAGCTACAACGCAGGTCAACACTCTTGCTTCAAGAGGCCTTGTATTCATCATGTCCTGGTGCAGGCAACTTGTGCTAACACTGGAACACTTCACTCATAAACTAACATAAATCTGGAGAACTCTTTCACACTCTTCAGGATGGAAAGAATATTCTGCTCAACAATACAGTTAGCAATCCATGGTGATTGCTAGATTGTGACACCTGTGATTAGCCTTTAGTTTTTGTCTTTAGTGCATCTCACTGTTGCTCAGGCTGTCCTTGAACTTGAGACATTCTTTCCTCAACCTCTTGAATATAGACATGAGCCATCATGTAAGGCAATGGATTCTTTGTTATGATAGGCCCTTTGCTGATTTATGTTTAAATTGGTATATTTGGTGAATCTTGAACCTGTAAAGCAGAAAAAATATTGGTGGAATTATAGCTCATTCATAACCATGCCTCTTACTTCTTTCCACATGAGCAGAGAGATTATTTTTAAGTTATTTCACACTATTTTTTGGTTACTCCATGAGGTCTTATTTCTGTATACTATATCAGGTGTTACTGTATAAATCCCTTCAAAAGGAATATCATGAAAATTTTTTTGCAAATGGTTCTTTATTATGGATAAAGTAGACTTCCATGATGAACTGACAAAACACAACCAATCTCTGAGCTCCTAACTCTGGCAGTGGCCATGACAATAGCCAGTGTGAAAAACAGTTTAAAAGTTCAAAAAAAGTCACTAGATGCTAAAGACCTAAAAACCAAAAGGTCAAATCTATAACACCAAAATGTGGCTACGAATTCAGAGTGGTGAGTGTCCCGTCCTTAAACCTGTGAGTAATAACCCTAAGAGATGACTAAAGGGACCCAGAAAGGGAATGAGAAGAGACTCTTCAGGAGTTAAAATTGTGAAGAACAACAGGGGCATGAAGAGAATGAAGGACAGGAGATGTTAAGACTGGAAGACCAGGTGCCCTGAAGAATCAAATGGCAGTGCCAACGTATCAATGATAGAAAATCCTTGTTGCTAACAGAGCTTCAAACTGACAAAGGTTAAAGACCTGTGTTCCCCAACGCTTAACATGAAAGCTCTTGCAGTCACTGGGCATAGGTGCTCTAAGCTGAGAGCAATAATTCTCCACTCCAAATATTTAGAGCAACAAAATTCCAACTATCAGTGCTTAGGCATAACAGCTGGTTGTCAAAGCTTAGCGTTACATGCCTCTAGGTTTGGAAGCTGAGCTTGTAAACTGCCAGAGCTCAAGTCTTCCAACTTAGCAAACCTTGTTTATCTGTGATTTCTCCCTAGATAGGGCAAAAAGAATTTCTGGCAACCTATTTGTGACAAATAAGTGAACAAATAGTAAAATATGATAAGGTTTTCTTAGTAAGTTTTGCGGTGGGAGCAACAGAGAAAAAAAAAAAGAGCCTTGAGAGTAAGAATGGAAGATGTGGAGGTTTATGTCTTGTTTATGTCTCCTTTCGTTTTGAAAAGTATGCAGATGTGATAGTAATATTTTAGGAAGCTGTATACAGAAGAGGTGGGAAAGCTGTGGTAGTGAAATTCTTGAGTGGCCAAAGTGGTCCTTAAAAGCTTCAGAGGAAGTGCTGCTTTTTATGAACTAGCCCGTTTCAGTCAAATGAAGGGACCAAGGGAGCATTTGGAGCAACCTTAGGCATATCAGTGCATCCCTGTTGACAGAGGTGCTTTGTGAAGGGCAGAGTTGAAGGGTTTGGGAGTTAAGAGATTAGAGGAGATTAATGGACATCGCAATGCAGTGTGGGAATGTGAATTCACTTGATGATGGATGGCAGCGTCATCTTGGGCCTCTTCAAATGGTTGTGCAGATTCAGAATGTGAGGAATGACGGGATTAACCCTGAGAGCTTCTTGAGTGAAGGTAGAAAAAAGTTCAAACTGAAAAACACAACACTGCCCTACGTGTTCACCTCCTGTAGCCATTACAGCTTGGTAGCCAAAGGGTGATTGAAATGTCCTCTGAGACCTTCTTTGCTGGCTGAAGGCAGGCTCTATGCAATGATGAACTGTGTCTTTTATACAAGGGCACGGGGACAAAGTGGCAGAAAAGAGAGGATAACAAGGATAACAGGTGGCTACCTGATTAAATGACAAATAAACGAATGAAACAATTATTAATACATCACACATATCCTTTTAGAATAAACAGGACATTTCATTGAGCTGTGAGGAAACCTATTTTTTAAAATACTAATTAATCATCTCTACTGCTTTTGAACACAAAGCTATAGAATTTCTTTCTGCTTTCCAAAGTCATCTGACTAGTCATTTATGAAACATAGAATGAAATCTGTACTTACACTAAGAAGGATGTTATTGGTAATTCTACCCATCTACTCACATGGTTCCCCTACATTCTCTGTATCAATCTGTGGTTTCTGCTTTACCCTTGCCTCCAGGTACTTGAAATTCTGCTTGAATTTCTACTCTGTCTTCCCCAATGATGGACTGTTACCTGAACCTGTAAGATTAAATAAACTGGTTATACCTTATCCAACTTGCTTTGATCATGGTGTTTTATTATAGCATAGAAACCAAAAACAGCATTGTTGAAACGCAAGACCTATTTAAGAGTAAGCAAATACCACACAATTCAACACATCTTTATGGGAAACATTCACTAATAAAAAATTTCCATAATTCATATTATGGGCAACAAGTTTCACCATACTTTAAAAAATTCAGTCATGCTCAAAGTGTGCTCTAAGAAGACAACAGTGATAACCTGGAAATTAAGAACGAATGATATATGGACATTATACAGATATTTCCTATCCTCTTTGGTTGGTGGAACACATCAAAATAAAATAACATGTTAAACTGAATAAAAACTGCACATCATACAAACATTGTATGATACAAATCTTGGTCTGATACACTTAAAGTAGCGCATGGAGTGGCAGTTATAGTAATATAAACAGATCAAAACAGAAAGGTTCTTAAATCTATGAATTTTGCACATACTTCAAAGAAATATTAAAGATAGTTAATATAAAAACACTTCCAAACAGAAAGAAAAGCAAAATAATAAATAGAAGTGTTTTTTAAAAAATAACCACAATTAAAAATATTGAAACCATGCAATCTGTTTTTGTGTTAAAATTTTTAAAAATTTTGGATGAAGATTACTAAATTTGAAAAAAATCTGGAGAAATTTGTCAAGATACCAATATATGGCACAGATAAAAAAAGAATATAAATATTCTGTAGATACTAAGATAATTTTATAGAAGTCATAATACATAAAAAATTTGAGACTATAGATGAAAAATACAATATTTTTGAAATATGTAATTATCAAAGGCCACTCAAAAAGACTTAAGGACATGCATATCATTATATTTTGAACAGAGCTTTGGTATGATATGTGGAGGAGTAATCCAATGAGGGCTAACTGAAGGCACAAATACATTCTTGGTCAAAGCAGATATGCTGTTCTCTTCATTTCTTCCTGAATTTATAGATTTATTTTATATCACACTAACTAAAGCATACATTTACAATAACTGCAATTTATTTTGTAACATATCTACCTCTTTAAAACTGTAAATATGATTATATGTATGTTAATATAGCTTTATGAAAGTTTCCATATGTTATATTGAAAGCAAATATCTAAATAATTAACTTGGCCTGCTAATACAATCATGTGTTTTCTAATTGTGTTTGAATGCATTCTGTAGGCATTATAAAATGTGAATCAGTACAAGTGTGTTCTTCATGGAAACTTTCATTCCCAGGACCTGAAGTAAATTCTTCTTCTCCCCTCTTTAAGTCCATATTCTTGACTTCATTTGCTGGAATTCTGTAATTTTTGTCTTTTTTCTTTCTTTAACTTTCCAAAGCACCTTTGAATATGAATAACAGTGAATTTTTTTTCTGATTTTCTTCATTTCAAAGAATAGAAGTTGAAAATTATTTTGGAGACTTGGTAACTGATATAAAAACTGACATGCAATTACTGGTGAATATTAATCATTCCAAAAGGGGATGTAAAAAGGATGGATGAAAATCCATACAAAACTTAGTATCTTGTAATCTAATTATAAAACATAATTTTAAGAGCTACTCCTATAATTCACAAAATACTATACAAAAATTCCAGTGGCAAGTGTTGAATGCATCTTGTGTGTGAATTGTTAATCAGAAAGACTCAAAAGGTTTTCAAAATAATACAAGTTTTTACTATTTATCTTAGTGGCCCATCATTCCTAGATGATAGGACACCATCCACTTACACTGCAAGCTATGGAGAAATCAAACTAGAACTCTGCCAGAAATTTCATCTACATTTACTATCTTTCAAGGTAGTTGAAGGTGTTTGCAGACAATTGGGAAAGAAAAAACATCAATAGACTCAGGTATAAAGCTTAAAATCCTCAATACTAACACACTAGGCAAAATCATCCCGCTATTGCAACAGTGGCACATTATTGAAATAACAAACTTTACTTTAATTGACTTTAAGGCCTGCTCCACAAGACAAATCTGTGCCGGGTACTGTAAGCCCGTCAAGAGGGAAAAGCCATAGGCCTTAAAGAACTTGAGATAAAAGTACCTGGCATCAAACTATCACCTAAATATCTCGATTACAAATAATACCCTCAATCTTAATCAGAGTAATCTCATTTTTATTGAAAGCAAAGATTACACAGACCCACAGTTGCTCAGGGTGCTGAGAGTAAATAAAGAGTGAGTGCCCACCATTAAATCAGACATTTATGTTACCTACTCCCTCTAAGGGACCAGTGTAGAACTGGAAGATAGGAAAAGAGCTGCAAAGGCCAACTTGGCATGACAGCCATTTTTAACTCACAGCAGCTGTAACGGCCCTGCCCAAGACTGGTCCTGTCAACAATCAGTCATGGATGGGAGTAGGAAATCATGGGCCCTTCTCTTTCTTACAAGGGATGTCTTTGTCTTTAGCCATGTGCCCACTAGTGAGTACAGCCCATCATGATAGAAAATTTCAAACCCATGCTCTCAGAGATTACTCTTATTAAAAACTCAAATCAAAAATACATGAATATGGCAAATGGTTTTAAGGAGAGCAAGAAGGATTTAACAGGGGTGGGAGGAAAAATAGAATGGGTTGGGCAGAGGACCTAGTTTCAGTTCACAGTACCCACATGGTGGCTAACTCCAGTTTTAGGGGATCTGATACCTACTTCTGGCCTCTGCAAGGACCCGGCATGCAGTTGCTTCACAGACATACATGCAAGTAAAACACTTATGCTCAGAAAAATTAAAATAGAATAAATTAAATTAAAAAATAAAAAAATAAAAATTAAAATAAAAAACAAAATTGCTATTGAATAAATTTCCTTTTAATAGGCCTCAAAGTAAAATAATCACTCCTATTATTTTTTAAAACATACAAGTTTAGCAGATATTGTTATATTGTGAATGTTTGCAATTGTAAGGATAAATTAACAGTAGCACATTTTAAAATGCTAATATGTAATTGTCAACAATAGTTGCAAACAGACCACTTAGCTATGTGATAAGACAGCAAGAAGATATGAGGAAAACTCACTGTTTTCAAAGGTGGCATATAAATGAGAAACGGCTCTAGCATTTTTACACAGGTTTAACACAGGCTCTACTTTACCTTTCAAATATATTTTAGTTGATAGCCATAATAAACTCACAGAGAAATGAAATTCAGGCAATGATAGCTTATAAAATACATTTAATTTTGCACATTTTCAAGTTGTTCAATTTAAGAAAGATGATTTTTTTTCCCCTCAGATTTTTATGGCCATTATCATCAAAGTGCTTAGTGATGTTGTGTTCATAATTGAAATATACAGCTGGATTTCTAAAGAATTTTGCAATTTCTAAGAAAAATACATTCATTACTAAACTAATATTTGAGACTGCATCAAAACTGAAAAAAATAGTAGAAAAGTAGACAAATATGTACATGACCTCATAAGTTACAGAAATTTCTTTAAAAGTCTTTACAGCTGTCACTATAATCACAGGAAAATTATAGTGTCTGGTCCATGTTGTTTTCTCTAAGGATGGCATTAAGGAATATTGTCTTAATTTTGACTTCAATTTCCTTCGGTGACATAGTACTTAACCTGAGTTTAGGATACCTCAAAGGCAATGGAATCACCTAAATAATTCCAAAAAGAATAAAAGACATCCCTTCCAATGGAAGCTACAGAACAAAGGTTGAATGATTGACACAGCAGCTGTAATCTGCAGGTCAGAATCCCATCATAAGTAAAAAGCCACAGCGGGAGTTCCTTAAAAAATACTGAATTTCATTCTGTTGTTTTTGCTAATCCAGTGTCCAACATTTTTTTTTTCTCAAAGGGATATAAAAACTGTAACTTATTCTGAGTGAGAACACACAAAATTCCTTGATTGATTAAAAGCTGTCTTCACTTTCTGTTTTCCAAGTAAGCAACTCAAATGAAGGTTCCATTCTCTCTTTCATCTCCTCACTATAAAGACTTTCCCTGGTAGAAATGAGGTTCTCTTGAACAGAGTATCGAAGGCAGATGACAGAAGCATCTCTTAAAGTCACAGGCAAATTTTCAATGACAGACATTTCCTGATAGGTTTTTATATATGATCTAAAAGAGGAAACATTTTTCAGAAGTGGGTCAGAGTGTAAAAAGCAGCTCCTGGGGAGGATGACCAGGTAAGAGAGCTAAGCTTCCACATGAAGACTTTAGGTACCAAATTGTACAGTGTATAAAATTCCCTTGAAAAGATTAAAACCCAGCCATTCTTTTCATAAAATCACAATGAATAGTAGTTATGTGAGTTTGAGGGTATTTTGTCTCAATCCATTACCTTATTCATTTCTTCTATTATTTTATAATATTGTGTTATGTCTGCAAGATACACTTTAATAAAATGTTTTCAATATTATTCAAACAGTAAATAAGCTAAGAGTAGTCAAGGTTTAACAGTTCAGATATACTATAGATAGATAGAATTCAAAAGTATCAGAGATCTACAAAATATGGCATTTAAATTCATGTTGTTATTAATAGATCTTTTGACTAGAAGACATGTCTGCTCCCAACAGTATCTCCATTCCAACTGAAAGAAAGTATTCAGCATCATTATCTTCTGTTGGAATCAAGCTAATCGTTGGGTAAAAAATACCCTACTTTCATTCTGCAGACAATTACTGTCTTAAAAAAATAAAAAAAGACTTGTGAATATGGCATAGTCAACCACTATAAACTTTCTAAATTTTATTTTTATTTGAAAATATTTTTGAAAGAATATTTCAGTATGTAACACAGGACTCAAATGCTCAAATCCTCCTGTCTCAGCCTTCCTAATACTGTGATTATAGACATTTGTCAACATATCCAGTTTTCATTATCTAACATTGAAAACATGTAAGTGATTATCATCATTGTTTCATATATTATAATGTAGTAGTTGTTTAGAAGAGATCCTCTATTCATGAAAACCAAATCTGCCTACAACTGAGTTACATTGTGCTATGGAATAAAGAGAAGCTCGAAGAGACATTAAGAGTGGGATGAAAATTCTCTTATAATCTCTACCTTTACATGCTTAAAAAATAACTCCATTGATTTCTAGAGGCCCAAATGTTTTTATTCAGAACTGATGTGATAAAATTTCAAGACAAGCCAAAAAAGGTTTTCAATATGGTGCCATAATTTGCAGAAAAAGCACGTATATAATGCCAGTTAGCAGTACAGCTTCAAAATAGAGTTGATCTGGCTGGAACATTGTTCAGCAGTCTCTTTCAGTAGCTAACCAACCCCAAGGTCTAACTTATATGAAAGCTGGTTAGTCATTTGTATTATATTTTAATAACTTTAATATTAGAATTATTTAGCCTGTGCTTTTTGTGTTTGAGTAGGTTGAGTATTCTTTATTGCCTAGCCTGAACTCACACCCATGACAAGCCTCCTGATTCATCTTCAGTTGTGTGATACATCTAGGAAAATGATTTATCTTTAAGGATCAGCTCAAGAAATCTCTATAAGAAGTACATTCCCAATTAACTTTGTTTTATATGACAATAATAGACCCTTTACAAAATATCAGAAGCAGTGGAGAACAAGGAAAAGCTGATGCAAAGTGGACCATATATATGGAATAAATGGAATAAAAACTGCACCAGGTCTTTCTGTTATTCTGAGGATTTGCTTCATATGTACATATGAGTATGTACATCTTTTACATGTTTATGTGATGATGCATAGGTGTGTGTGTGTGCGTGTGTGTGTGTGTATGTGAATGAAAGTGTGCATATGTGCAAGTGAGAGTACAAATACAGGTGTCTTCCCCATTTTCTCTTCACCATGTATTTTGAGACAGGGTCTCTCATTGAACCTGGAACTGGCTGACTTACTAAACTTGTTAGCTGGAATCCCCATTGACCATCTTATAATTACTACAATTATAAGCATTTTCAGCAGCCAGTTTTTAATATGAATGCTTGAAATTGAATTTAAGTCCTCAGGCTTGTGTAACAAGCCTTTATCCTTGGCACCATCTCCTCAGCTGTGACTCTGTATGTCTATTATGTATTTACATATATGTGCATGTGTGTATTTTCATTTAATACACTCTATTCTAGAGAAAGATATCTTTCCTTACTATCCATGCTCTATAATCTTGGAAAATTTTAGACTTCTTATTTAAAACCTTAAATGCTTTAAGATCACTACAGCATTTAGGCAGAAATGATGCTCCAGAAATAAGAAAATGAAGGAAGGTTCAATTTTGAGTGTAAATTCTGACACTTCTGTCTTGCCTTCCAAAGCAAATGAAAAGAACTTGAAAATTTAATATGTTTGAAATGTACTTGGTAAATTAAATTAATCTTATCTGAATATGTGAATCACAAGTGATAGAAAAGATTAGCTATCTCCCAAACATTGTCATTTGGTAGTACTAACATATTTAACATAATACATAGGAAAATTCTGACATATTAATTATGCATCATGGAAAAGAGACAAAGGACACAGGCGTACATGGAAAGAGTTCCCCATGACATTGCAATCTTAAAATAGGCACGAAAATGGCATGTAGAAAGAATTACCTAAAGGCCACTTGATTAAATAAGAATGTATACCAGTATTTAAATAATACTAATATAATTAGAAAAAAGACAGAAAATGAGAGAGTGGGAATTGGACAGAAATAATAATAGAAAAGAGAGAAAATGGGTTAAATTATATCTCAAATTTAAACAACTATGATGACATTATATATTGGTAAACACTTTAAAAGCCAGAGGTTGTCAGGATATATGAAAGCAAACTGTTAGCTATATAAGCTATAAGTCTTTCAATATGTTTCAATGCTTAAAACATGGGTGTGTCAGAGATAATTTGTCCTATCACAGCCTGGTGTTCCTGGTGCCATTGAACTTAGACAGGATATGACACAACTGCCTGTTTCTCTGACGTCAAATGTTTCTACCTGCTTCTGACACAGCCTAGTTTGACAAGTACACAAAGGGTTGCTTTAGCTTTAGGGATCTAACAAGGTTTAAGTTGTGAAATAACTGACATGAAAATGGAATTTCATATTTTAGATTAAGTTATAACCTTCCTCAGTGTAGAAAAACCTTGAGTATGAAGCCATATATATTTTCAAATAATTTAAAAATTTATTCTTTGATCATCTCATGCATTTTTGTTTTTAATGGATATTTTCTTTATTTACATTTCAAATATTATCCATTTTCTCAGTTTTGCCTCCAGAAACCTCTTATCCCATTACCCTCCCCCTGCTTCTATGAGGGTGTTCCCCTACCCACTCACTTGTGTCTCCCTGCCCTGGCATTCTGCTACACTGGGGCACCAAGCCTTTTCAGAACCAAGGGCCTCTCCTCCCGTTGATTCCCTACAAGGCTATCCTCTGCTACACACGCAGCTGGAGCCATGGCTCACTCCATGTGTACACTTTGCCTGATGATTTAGTTCATAGAATCTCTGTTCACAGCAACCTTATTTATAGTAGATAGAAGCTGGAAAGAACCCAGATGTTCTTCAACAGAGGAATGGATACAGAAAATGTGGTACATTTACACAATGAAGTACTACTTAACTATTAAAAACAATGACTTCTTGAAATTCTTAGACAAATGAATGGAACTTGAAAATATCCTGAGTGAGGTAACCTAATCCCAAAAGAACATATATCGTATGAACTCACAGATAAGTTGTTCCAAGAAATGAATGCTGACAGAAGCCTGGTATAGCTGTCTCCCAAGAGGCTCTACCAGAGCTGGACAAATACAGAGGCAGATGCTTGTAGTCAACCATTGGTCTGAGCACGTGGTCCCGGATGGAGGAGTTAGAAAAAGGACTGAAGGAGCTGAAGGGGTTTGCAACCCCACAAGATGAAGCCACATTTTTATTTTGGTCTTAGAGAAATCTAATTAATAACCTGGCTGATCCATAACAGCTTGGTTCAGGTGATTACTATTTAAGAGGATATGAGTAGACAGAAATGATTAGCCTTTGGGAAGTATTCAATACATGTACATATATATTATTGCATATCTAGTCTTGTGCTTCCTATTAAGGCTGAACTCTGTCTCTTCATGCATTCCATACACTTGTATAATGTTCTATTGTTTTTATTATAAGTTTCTTCTAGATAGCAGATCATTTAGCTTCGTCCAAACAAACTGTTTATGGTTCTTTTATCTTGCAGTATGACCTATCATGATGATGAGCAGATATAAATACTCTCATTTCAGCTAAAGAATAGCAAAGATTTTGAAGAGTGAAGCTATCTTCTTTTAGAACTGTACTCAAAGCCTTTTGTTTCTTGCTGGTACTGAGACATCTCTAGAGAAGGTTTTACAGCTCTTTCTAAGACAAATAAGGAAGAGTTGCCCATGCACACATTTATTATTTGTAAACACCTATTGGTATATAATCTCTGCCCATTTTGTCTCTTCCCTTTTTCATTGCATCTTGTAACAGACAGAAATTTCAGCAGTGAAATCTCTAGATAGGAAATGTGTTGTCTTTAGTTGGATAAGTCAGGACTTCACCTTAAGCTCGTTGTTGCATGAAGTTACTAGAGAAGAGATTAATGAGATGAGTATAATCCCGAAGAAAATAAAATAAAATATATTGATACTTTTAAAGACATTTTAACAATTTGAATCTTTTAAAGATTTATGGATGTGTGTGTGTGCGTGCATGTGCACACACACCTTCAAGAGCCAGAGTAAAGCATCAGATATTCAGGATCAGGAGCCATTTGTGAGACTGCCTGATGCTACTGTTGAAAATCCTAACTTGGTCCTCTGGAAGAGCACTCTTAACCACTGAGCCATGTTTCCAGCTTTATAAATATTTTTCCTTTATAGTTCTATTATTATTCATGCTAATCACTTGTATTTCTTGTCTCTCACCTTCTTTGTAAAAACTAATGATCATCTAATTCCCCTCACTCTTTATTGGACCTATTTAGGTAACGATGTACCGCCAGAATGGTGACCTAGTCAGACACAAAGTCATAGGCATTACAAAATAAAATGAGACCTAATAATTAAAAAAAAACTTTGCTCTTAAGACAGAGTTTTAGAAGTAGTAAGACATCCTTCTCTGAGTGTCTTCAGACCTGGGTTAGCTCTGTGAAACATCTGGTCTGAGGACTTGCCAACAGCTGAATACTGTACGTGCTAGAGATAGCACTGTGTGCAAGATGATGCCTTTGACTTCTAGGAACTCATTGTGCACCAGGGAAAAAGTGATGAGAGCAACAAAGTATTACTGTGGCAAAATCTGCAGTAGAAAGATTCTGCAAGTGCTACAAACTAGCTATTTATCCTGGGGTGGCAGATGCCCAACAATCATGTTCCAGCAGCTTCTCAGACATCTTTAAGGAGAAACGGCATGAGATGCCACCAAACTCTGGTCTCAATAACAACGAGGGGTAACTTCCTGCCATATCTACTCTCTAAACACTCATGTAGAGATGCTGAGTGTTCACTATTTCTTGTGGATGACCATGGAAGAATAAGCATTATCTTTCACACCATGTTGGCAGTTGATGCTAGTGAGAGATGGGAAAAAATCTCCTTGTTACCACCTTGTCTGGTAGCTCCCCTTTCTAAGCTTGCTCCCCATTCCTTATTCAACCTTTTCTCACAGCTCTTCTAGGGGAAGATGATGTGACCACCGCTGGTGAATACTGATATCTAGCTTAGTTACTGTTCTTTGTTGCTGTTGTTGAGAGCCATGTCATAGTATTTGCTTCAGTGTTTTGTAGATTAGGATACTAGCTATCTAAAACTTTCATGTCTTGCTTTGCCATTGTTTCTATATGTATATTTTTCTGTATTGTGTTTGTGCCTATTAGAATTTTGGGTTTCTGATTCCTTCTGCTTCAATGAAACAGCATAAGATGCACACACACACACATACACATATTTACAAAAATTAATATCTAGGAGACTAATCACTATGAAGTTTCTAAGATTCTGTTTTCTCTCCCACCACCAACCTGCTTTCATGGTTTTTTTTTTTTTTATGCAGTGTCCAAGCTTTTAGTTCTGTGTAATGGCACTGTAACAGGCCTAGAACATAGCACAACTGATTACATTTTAGAGCCACAAAGGCATCAGTCTAACCTAAGAGCCCAGCACATATACCTCAACGTTTGCCAAAATGAGAACAAAGGCCTAATTCATCATGGTCCGTAATACCGAGTAAGTCTTTAAATGTCCAAACCTTGCCTTTTGGCTTCTGTAACTCCACTTACTGTAAACTGTTTTTGTTAATTGAAATGTGTCACTAGGATACAGTTTTGTGCATAACATTCCAAAACTGCAAGATTTGTATCTACACAGTTTGGGCAAGTCCCTTGTGTAGTCTGCTGGTCAGCAACCAAAACCTTGTTATTGGCTTTAAGAGTCCACATGTTCTATGAATGAGCTATATCTCATAATAGGAGGGATAGGAAAATGCATATCCATCCCATATTCCTAGACTCAAAAGGCTACTAAAGCATTTCAATTTAAATTTGGTGTGTGTGTGCCCTTCCCCCAGGCCTAAGCAGGCCTGCAAGTCATTGACCAGGACAAGACCAAACAACAATAGGACCTAGAAGGAGGCATTGCCTTGCCAGTCTTGGCGCCCTGAGGTCTGCTACAGAGCTAAGAAGAATGGACTGCCTGCTGAGCTAGCCTTGACACCTTCCAGACTGCTATCTCTTCACCTAGCCCCTGGGCTATACTGAGAAGAGACTCTGGGGGGTGTGGGGCTTCCCCTTTATATGTGAAAGCAAAGCATTAAACTTCGGGCCTTGATCAGAATACTTTGTCTTGGCCCCACGTTTCTCTCACCCTCCTTCCCGTTAATTCCTAGGCTTCATCTCAGGAGAACCTGGTGATCGTGGCTGCAGGCAGCTACAGGTGTGGTTCCTACCCTTGATTCTTGCTTTTCAACTCAGAAATGTGCTTAGAATTGTGAAGAAATATTTTATGCTTACACACACTGAATGACTGATCTCATTTTGTATCTAGAGTACATATTCATGTATGTGTGTCTTTATACATACAAATTAACAAACTGATATTAGATACTGAAGGCATGGCTAATTTGCGCTCTTCATCTACAGTTAAGGAGTAAAGCAACAGTTTGTACACAGTATCAATTCTTTGAAAAAAATCTACACAGTGTCTGGATATAAAGCTATATACAACCAAAACCAAATACACAAATAAACCAATAAACAAGCACAAAACCCTAATTCTTTGTTGAATGAGGTAATGGGTATGCTAGGAATTATGTTACATTATCTGAATTTCCTAAAGTGCTATCAGTTGTCATCACTTTTTAAGATTTAGGACACAATACTTTCAAGATCTTCCATAGCACAGCAGGGGTGATGGATTGGTAGAGAAGTAATGCCTTGATCTTTGTGCTTTAAGTCTATGTTCTTTGTATTAGCTGTACACTGCTTCTCAGAAACAGATAGAAAAACAATCAAGAAACTCAATTTTACAAAATGCTCCTTTATATTTCCCTGGTTTTTTGACCAAGAGATACATTGGCCTGTCAGTCAATCATAAGAGCATTTCCAAAGGAAAGTATTCTATTATTATACTTTATTTTATTTTATACCTAGAAACAAATGAATAAAAAAAGACACCAAGACCTATGAGGCAATAGAAATCAACCATGTCACAAGGGTATGACCTTACACCTCCAAAGAAAATATTCATTTAAATCAAATATCTTGGACTTGACTTGGAAACTGGATATTATTATATTAAATAACAGTCAAATGTAGTTACTTCTTAATTTCTTTCAGTAAACCATTTCTTAATAATACCTATAGGGTTAAAATATATAACTTTCTCACTTTTTCCTTCTATTAAACATGGCTCACTCAAATAACATCTGTACCTTCTTTTCAGAACAGGTGTATGGTGACTGGGGGGAAGGGAATTAAAGTTTATCTAGTTTATCTGTGTTTTTCCATATCCATAACCTCACCACATTTTCTTGAGGCCCCTGAGACAGCTGTATCTAAATCCAGATTCAATCAGTGCTTCATGTCATCTCACACAATCCCTTAAGCACAGCTTATGTGAGTTTATATTACTTCAGTAATGACAGACAAAAGCATAGTTTCTGGCACTGTGAATAGATTAGGGTCACAGATAAAAATTCTTTCCTTTTTCCTTCACTATGTTTTCCAAGATAACGTTGGTCTCACACATAATATATAAAATGGCAAGTTTAACGTTATCTTGTCTAGAAGACTATAAAGTTTATGGCATCCTCGCAAGACATTAAGTCTAAAAGATGAATGTTTTGCAGTGTGTGCTCTTAAGATTTGTATTTTATAATTGATTTTTCCCTATAGTTTTAAGCATCATCAGAGGTGGTGTTTTCTGTGTCTTTTAAAAGTAATTAGCATGCAGATATTTCATGATATGAATTTCAGCCAAGCAAAATAGAGCTATTCTCATTAATCAAACTGGAATGTTGAAAGCTGAAGAAGCTTGAAGTCAGTGGTGTGAGACTGTTTCATGCTAAAATTGTAGTCTTTTCCTTAATTTGAAGGAATGCAAACAGTTCTAACTTGCTTGAATTATTTTACTTTATTTTTATTGGGTTATACTTTGTATTCCTTATATACTTTTCTTTCCATACATTTATTGCAGAATATACACTTAAACACAATAGATCAAAACAGTAGGAACAATTCATTTTGCTTATAAATATCCTACATCTGGGTAAAAAGACTGTATATCTAGGATGTGAAGAACTGGGCTTCCTCTAGTACGTTTCTCTGTACTGTGCCTCCCTTCCTTGTGTGATACTCTTCCTCTGTAATCTCAGTGAAGCAGAGGCTAGAGAATCACAAGTTTGAGATCAGCTTGCTCTACATACCAAGTTCAGGGCTGCCAGTAATACACAGTAGATCAGTCTCTACATTTTCCTTTCCCTCTTCTCTCCTCTCCCTCCCTCTCTCCATCCCTCCCTCCCTTGCTCCCTTCCTCCCTCCCTCCTTCCTCCCTTCCTCCCTCTCTTGCTCCCTTCCTCCCTCCCTCCCCCTCTCTCTCACTCTCTTACTCTCTCACTCCAACATCTCTCTTCTCTCTCTTTCCTCCTTCTCTACCCCAGTCCGTCTCACATCTACATGCATGTGCACACACTCACACACAAAGAATGGTATCATTAACAGTTTACATTTCCTTTCCATTTATTCAGTAACTGAATAACACAGGTCTCTGCAAATTCAAGAGGAAGGAAAGACTCCCTGTCTAGGTGAGGCATAGCAAAGTCTATAAGAAGTCAACACAAGAAACATTGTTGGTTTGAAATGTACTCTTCACATGAAAGGGAAGTTCCCACAGTCAGGGGGTTCTGTTTAGATTAGCCTTGTATTTCTGGTGATTTAGAATTCCTGAGTTTGCACTTCTTAGCAAACTCAATAAAATTTCTAATAAGTAAAGGATGGATTAATGTTAAGAACTAAATAAATCTGGTATAAACCATCATATATAATCAATGTTTCTAATATTTCAACAAGTAAAATACCATGATCATATGTAAAATGAAGTGGTAAATCTTTATTTAATCATAGAACCACTTATTGTTTTTGTATATTTACTCAATATAGGTTGACCATGTTTATTATAAGCTGGGAATTTCTATGATAAAGTTGGTCTTTGAAACCTTGATTTATGTACATATCATAGAACAAAATTAAACTACAAAATGAAGCTTATAACTTAATTTAAACTGGACTTTCCTAAACTATTTGTAAATGTGCCTAAGACCAGTCCATAGTCAGCCAGTTACTGATTACTAATCATAGTGTGATGTTCTACTATAGATCCTCTCTGGACTTATAGCTCATAACCATGAGAGGCCAAACCTATTCCATCTTTCAACTGGTCTCCATCTAAATGATGATGATGATAATAATAATAATAATAGCCTGGGAACTTGGCTTAACAGCTGAACCCAAGCTGCACCCAAGAACCAGGAAGGACCCTATGGCTTGTTCTTGGCCCATACCTCAGAGTTACTCCCAAGCTACTTCTTAACAACAGTTAATCAAAGATTAGTTTGATTGTTTCAGATGTACTTTCAGAAATTTTATGATTGTTCTCCGTCTTGTTTCAGAACATCTGCCTGCTGGTTTACACTGGTCATCTTATTAAAGACTTGCCAGGCTAGACACCCCATCACTTACTCCCATTCTCTATAAAACTTTGTCTGGCTGAGGCTTTGAGGCTGCTCTGCCTTCCTGTCCTGTGTCAGGGTTGGGGTGGTTAGAGGATGGCCTAAGTCTGAGCTTGTAATAAAAACACCCTAATGCTATTAGATCAGAAATGTCTCCTTGGTGATCTTTTGGGGATCACAAATGCTTCCTGGGACAACAAACACATAAAAAGGTCCTTAAGATTTGATAAAGTGTCATCAAAGGTTGAAAGGATTCCTAAACTTATAAATTAGAGAAATTTAGAAAAGCCTAACTTTCAAAACTGACTACTAAACTGATAGAGAAATTAGATAAAGATTTGTCTTAAAGGGTTGAGATAGAAAGGTGAATCCAAGGTGATATATATACTACTTGAGGGAGAAAAAAAAGCATGTTATGAATCATAATTTTTAGGATGTATTACAATAGTCATATTAAAATGTCTCATTGTGTGCTGTTACAATGTCTGCATCTTGAAATAAGTTGTTATATTACCCATGTGCTTTTATAATATTGTACATTTTCTTTGGAAGTGCATGAGCTTCTTACTGCTATGACTTAATCAAGTTGGTTTTTCTCAGTCAATCAGCTGGTAAGCAGTATAATCCAGTGGAAGACTAAATATGAACTCTAATTAGTATCTGTATGTGTAATGCATTCCTTGGCTTGATTATGTGTTTTGTATATGTCTCATGAACATCTGGTGGATTAAAAGCCCTGTCAAGATGTGAAGTGTGTCCTTAGATGTACCTGACAATAGACTCAATATAGCTAAGGTTCCTTTCAAATGCCAAAGATTAAAACTGCAAGATTATGCAAACAAAGTTGCATAAATACCATCTACATGCTGTATGTTACTTTACCCTTTTAAGAAGGTGTCTTGCAGTAGGCTTAAGACTTTATTTTTATAAGACTTTTAAATATAAAAGAGATAAGGAACCGGGATATATAGAGTAGAGCTTTGTCACAATAATGTAACCAGAACAATGTAGACTAAGATAATGATAAAAGAGTTCCCAGCTTATCAGGAATCAAGTAGCTTCAGATGTTTTAGGGATTTTATTGTCACAAGTGTATTCAGTTTTCATGTAACTTTTTTTTCTGTAAATTGTATTCTCTGAACTGAGATTTACTGTGATTACTGTTAAGAAAGAAGAACTAGATCATTTTGCCTCAAGGATTAGATATATGTAAAGTAAAAAAGGGTAGAAAATATTTTCAAAACCATAAGAAATCATTTAACTATTCATTTCAAAAGAGAACAGAATACCAGGTTTAAAGATGAGTTATGAAATCACAAGCAATTAAAGTCACTTCTTAAAATAGAGTCAGCTAATTTTGGCTTAGGTTTTTCAACCTGTTGGTTGAGGAAGCGATCTAAAATTGAAGAGTAAAATTTAATTGCTGTGAGACTGGGGGAATGGCCAACCAATAACCGGCCCAATTTGAGATCCTTCCATAGGCAGGCACCAATCCCTGACATTATTAATGATACTCTGTTATGCTTGCAGACAGGAACCTATTGTCATTTGAGAGACTCCATAGAGTAATTAACTAAGACAGATGAAGACACCCACAGCCAAACAGCAGATAGATCTTAGAGACTCTTATGGAAGATTAGGAGGAAGGATCGAGGGCCACGGAGGCAATAAAAACTCCACAGGAAGACCAGCAAACTAAATTAACCTGGACCCTTGAGGCCCTCAGAGACTGAACTACCAGGAAAAGGACATACAGGGGCTAGACCTAGGCCTCTCTACACACAAGTAGCAGATGTGCATCTTGGTCCTCATGTGTACTCCATACAATTGGAGCAGGGGATATCTCAAATGCTGTTGTCAGTCTGTGGGGTATGTTCCTCTAGCTGGCATGCCTGGTCTGACCTCAGTGAGAGAGGATGGAGTTAGCCTCTCAAAGACTTGATGTGCCAGGGTTAGAGGTGATGCCTTTTAGGTGCACCTACTCAGAAGAGAAGGGGAGGGAGGAGTGGGGGAAGGATGGCTGGAGGAAGTGACTGGTAGGGGGATCAATGAGCGGAATATAAAGTGAATAAGTTAATAAAGAAGGAAACAAATAAATATGCAAAACCAAATTTAACTACTGAAACTTCTCTCACGCAATTCTCTCTTTTCTCCCCTTTTTGTGTGTGTGTAAGTGTGTGTGTGTCCTGCTTTTCTTCTCTTTCCCACCGATCTCCTTTCCAGAGCCAATTAACTTTGCAAGGCTTGTAGTCATGTTTGTATAATAAGATGGATGCACACTAAGACTATACTGTTTCACAAATAAACATTATGCTATAATTGCATGCAGCATAATTTCCACTGCCTGATGATGGAGGATTTACTGAATTACAGTCCATCCCCAGTATTTGATGTTGTCTAAATAGAAGAAAAACAAGACAAAAACAACAACAACAAAAATAAACCACTTAATTTCATGGTTCTTCTTACATCAGCTCTAGCTAAATACTGACTAGATATTTGTTTCATGTATTATTTTCTGTGAATGTTCTATTTGTTATTAACCATCATTTTGGAGGGGGGGGTAAAAAATAAGGGGCATCTCAGGTTTTTTATTGCCTTTGCTGGGTGTTTTGGCCCAGCAACACTGCAAGCTTTTAAAATGGCTTTGGCAAGGCAGCTCTGGTTAAAATACAATTTTTAACTGGTGGCTTAGTTAAGAAATTTCCCTTGGCATTCAGTGCAGAATAATTCGCCATAATGTCTCAAGTTCAATAATGAGATCATCAAGTTATGCTGAACAACTAAATAACAACTTGAATATTTGGTTTAACTATATCACCAACGTGTTGATGTTAACTAAAGAATAAAAGGGTGACCTGAAAATCTTTGGATATGAATGTGGAGTATCTACCTATGTAAAAGACTTATTATTGTTATTCATTAATGTGTGTGATTCTTGCCTCAGCATGCTTATAGAAGTAAGTGAATAGCTTTCAGTAGATTCTTTCTTTCCACTGTGAGAAGCATGTTCCCACACTCATGTGGTACTGCTTGCACTGGGAAACTAGTGTACAGATCAGTATTCAGTCCTTTTCCTTAGTTCCTGAAAACATACTACAATGACATCTACAAAAGATGGAGCATGGGAACCCCAATGGAAGAGTTAGGGAAAGGATTGAAGGTGCTGAAGGGGTTTGCAATCCCATAGGAAGAACAACAATATCAACCAACCACACCCTCCAGAGCTCCCAGGGACTAAACTACCAGCCAAAGTGTACACATGGAGGAACCCCTGGCTCCAACAGCATATGTAGCAGAGGATGGCCTTATCTGGCATCAGTGGGAGGAGAAGACCTTGGTCCTCTGAAGGATCAATGCCCCGGGATAGGGGAATGCCAGGGCAGTGAGGTGGGAGTGGGTGGGTGGGGAGAAAGCACCCTCATAGAAGCAGCGGGACGGGGGGATGGCATAGGTTTGTAGAGGGGAAACTGAGATAGGGAATGACATTTAAAATGTAAATAAATAAAATATCCAACAAAAAGATGGAGAAATAGTCAAGAACAGAACATGAAAATATATAACATTCATTAATTAGAACGATCCTTATTTTAACCATATCATTTTGATCTATAGATTCAATATAGTACAATTAACAATTACAATAAATGTTTCTTTCACGTTGATGTGATACTGTGTATGTTGTTAACAAGTCTATATCAAAGTACAGTAGATTGTGAATGAATAAATTATTGAAAAGATTTTTTATCATTTTGCAAGATTTATTATATATTTAATCTATAAACACATTAGTTTAGGGTCTTCCATTCAGAAGAATTAATATATATGGTGAAACATGACTGTTATACCATGAGACTGAGGCAGGAGGATCACTGGTTTGAGGAGAGCCTTTTTAAATCTAAATGTGATTTCAAGACCAGCCTCAGCTACAAAGCAAACCACATCACAAATAAAATAAGAGAACAATCTTTTTTTTTAAGTAAATGGTGTTTTGTCCACTTAATATTTGATCAACTTTATGTCATACATAATAACAGTTTCAACTCAATTTTACAAGTAAATCTAAGGAAAATATAAAACATCCTAAAGGTAGTCTTTGAGAATGTTTTTTGTCCAAATGAGGAAACACATGAAATAAACCCAAGAAGTGTTCACCGTTAAAACAAATGGTATTGAACACTGAGGCATGTGTTTAAAGACTCAGTCAACTGCGAGGCTAACAAAAAATTGCTTAAGCTTGTGATGAATCAGAGCAATATATTGAACTCCACTTCAAAGAAAAAGAACAAAAGGAAACATGAAAAAACAAACAGAAATAACGGTACAAGAAATAAAAGGTATATGTTATTTTTTAGTAAAAGCCAAGTTAATCAGTAAATATTATACTTATAATTGCATATGATTTAATAACTCCTTCAATGCTTATGAGTATACATCAACTTATATGGAACATATTTATATATAGATTAGTGTATGTTGCAAGACTTTTCCTCCCTATTATAGTTGCAGTGGAGCTCGGTGATTGGGCAGTAGAAGAAGTGGGTGGAACAAAGAGTTGGAAGAGGGAACCCAAGAAGGAAGAGGAGTTGGAAAAGCAACACAGAGGAAGTCATATGGGTCTAGAGTAGTCTTCAGTAATTAAACATGTCAAAAGGTTAGATATTGGGTAACAATTCTAATTGTATGGGCATCTTGTGTATTTAGCATTTGCTAATGAATATATATATATATATATATATATATTATATATATAGCTTAGAGCTATGGAGTCCACAGGGCTGGCCAGCAAAGGCAGTGGCCACGATAGCTTTTTGTGGGTCCAGGGCCTGAGCTTCTGGCTCGCTGGTGTTGTATCAGAGTAGGGAACATAGAGCATGAACACGGCTGTGGCTCAGAAACTAGCAGAGCCACTGCTACAAGTATATATAGGTTTTACAACTATATATAATACATTCAGTTAATTTATTATATGTAACTTAGATATATATATATTGTTTATGTCTTATGTTTTATCATAATAAGAATATATAAATTTAATATGTTTAAACAAAATTAAAGTATATATAATTACATAAAGATTCCCAGTTTACTAAAATTATACATTCATTTTATTTATTACATTATGGCTAAAATTGTGTATGTGATACATATGCTTTAAAATTATTGGGAAAATTGCAAATTAATAGGAAAATAATTTGCTGATCGTTCATAGAAAATATTTTATAGAAAATATTTTCAACATTATTATTCATCAGTGAAACTCCAGATTAAAACTACTTTGCAGTCTAGCATTGCCTTTGATAATGACTATTAAAAGATGCAGATGTCAGTGTAAAAACAAGCTATGACTTTGTACAGGGACATTGGAATGCTTAGCAAAACCACTTTGTGTAGTTCATATATATTGGGGATTGATTTTTAAAATACTTATGCTCTGTTTGAGTATTACATTCCTAAGCATATGTCTGTCCACCATAAATGCACACACATTATGTCAAAAAATAGCAATATATTGAGAATGTTCAAATCATTTATTCTACCTCCAAACTGAAATCAATGAAAAGCATAAGATGTGATATAAGGCCGGGCAGTGGTGGCATACACCTTTAATCCCAGCACGTGGGAGGCAGAGGCAGGCGAATTTCTGAGTTCAAGGCCAGCCTGCTCTACAGAGTGAGTTCCAGGATAGCCAGGAATACACAGAGAAACACTGTCTTGAAAAACCAAAAAAAAAAAAAAAATGTGATATAAAAGCAGAAATATTACTCATGAATGAGTGAAAAACAGTAGTTGTAAAATTTGTTCAAAAAGTCTTATGTCAAGTCAAAAATCTAAGAAGTATATATAGCTATCACCTGGTTCTACATGTAGAAGGTTCAAAACCAGGTAAAAAATATTAGTTGATGTTAAAAATACATTAGGCTTAGCCATTAGGTGGGACAGCACTGATGGCATTAGAGGGACACTGTGATATCATTATGGTTCTACATTTTGGTTCACTAGTTCATATTTGTGTGTGTGTGTATGTGTGTGCATTCTAAAATAAAATGAAATTTAATTATGCATAATCGTGGCTTGTCTGCTTTCTCCAATATGTTGCAAATGGAGTCTGGTTGAGGCAGAATGAACGAGGAGCTGTATAGGAGGATATAACATATTTCAAGACAATGTGGCAGGGTAATGTATATGTTATGCCTGGCTGTGAGTGCAGGCCTGTGAAATGTGGTATACACAATTTTTTTCATGTCCAAGACAAGGATGCAGGCAGACTCTTCACTGAGTTACAACGTATAGAGTAAATGTAATGACTGGGAAGAAGCAGGCTAGTTTTTTGCATCAAGGCAAATACCTTATATCTTCTAGAGAAATGTGAGTGTTTATTGGGTATAATAATACAAGATTATGCCATTTCGCAGTCTTTATGGCAATGAAAGGAAATGGACAGAAATTATCTGCCACAAGAACTAGTACCAATGGCAAGAAATCTTAATAAATAAAGAATAGGAATAGACTCTTTTGTACAGTGTCACTTGTCAAAAAAGAGCTGAAAGGCCAATAACAAAGCAGGGGAGAATAGGCAGGACTTTCAGGAAAAGGTAGGAATTCTGGGAAAGAGACATAGAGGAAGTTAGGCCTATGAAACTGAGGAGAGGTAACAAGCCACATGGAAGGTATAGAATAGAGTAAATGGGTTAATAAATGGATTGAGGAAGATGTCCAGCTTAAGGCCTAGGTATTAATTTATAAATAAATGCCTCCATGTCATTTTTGGGGAACTGGAGTGAAAGCAAAAATTCTGAACAGTTACAATACAACATGGAGATTAGGTTTTAATATACTCATTTTGTAAGTCATAACTTAGATAAAACTCCATAACATGTCAACTTTTACATAAATGCTTACCCAACACAGATTAGGTAGAGCTAGCCAGATAATATGGGTAATCCTTTGTCAGTTAAGAATAGTTCAATGATTTCATTTTGCCTCACAACTAATAATATACCATTGAAAAATTTAATTCAACAAGTTTTACCTTTCCATCAACTTTTGCTTTCATAGTTATCTTTGTGCCATTTTTCAAAACATGATTTTGACATTTTCTTCTTGGTAGTGAGACTGACACATGTTACTTGATCTTGCTTCTTCCATTTTCCTGTGTCGTGTCCCTAATTCCAACTAATGAACTCACTGGTTTTAGAGCTTCTTTCCTCATAAGATTTCTTTTCCTTCATATGTCTCTGGAAAAAAAATAATTGTACAGGAAAATAAGTTGTGCCTCTAGGTATTTTTCAATAGCATAGTGATTATTAATATTCTTGTTGACAGAGTTCACCATGTTCTGATAATGTTGAAAATTACATTGCCTGAAGGAAACAAAAATTGTAAAATAAAGTGCAGAATTTCTATTATGTTTTGCATTTATGCATTTTATGCTATATGATCTTTAGAAAAATATGTTGCTATACAGAGATTGTATGACAGACACATGCACCACAGGACAACCAAAACCTTCCATTTTCACATTATATATCTTTTTTATATTATTAATTTTGTAAGCCTCACACCAGTATCCTCAATACAAATATCCAAAAATTAATTAGATCAAAATTGCTTATGATGATTAACCTTAGCTTTATCCCTTAATGATAAAAAGATGCTTTTATAAGTGTAACAAGTGTAATCCTTTAGTCGCCCTGGGGTACTTAGATAGAAACTTAACCTTGTGCCTCGATGAAGCTTATTAGCTAAATATACTCAATCACAATACATTTCATGTATATTTGATATATTATCAATTTAATGAAATAGACACATAAACATATTTCATACTACATGACAATACTAACCAAAATTTGGTATTTGCATAAATGATTGTGCAAATTATTTAGCTAATTTTCTTGCTTTTACCTGCTTTTTAATATTCCTTATCAACATTTATTTATCTGTCTCACTCATCATTATTATGATATGAACTGATATGATACAAATGTTAATTGATCCAAATTTCTGTTATACAATCACCAAACATATTCTAGGTATATAATATGTGTTCATCTAAGTGTTTCTCTTGTCAGATCTTGAAATATTGTTGTTTTATATTAAAAAGTAATGAACATAACTAAAATCATTTTCAATGTATCTGTTATATGTAGATGCCAACAAATTATGTATATGCACATGATACATATGCATAAAGTATATGTATATATACCTTAATAACATGTTTTCCATACACACTATTCATTATGTAAAGGGTTATCTTTTCATATTTTATTTCCATTGTTTCAATTGATTTGTGAGAGTAGATTTCTTTAATTTAACAATTGCATCATTTCTCTAAAATTATTATTATTTTTTTCATTAAACTTTTTATTTTACATTGTCCAGAAATTCTCTGTCTTAAAACTGTTCATCTTGGAAAAAAACTCTTAGCTTAAGCATGCTAGCTCTTTTTGTCCTGGGAATACTTTTATTTCTGCCCATCATGTTAAAGCTTGTCTTTAACAACATCAACATGTTGGCAGCCAAAGTACATGGCTTGAACCTGAAAATGGACCCTCAGACAGAGTTATTAAATTAACAGGCTGGCAAGCCAAGGATGGGTAAGATTCTGCACAGAACCTTACCAACATAAGATAGAAGTGCATTGCTTTTGACAATGCATATTCCATGATGGGTAAGGAAGGCATTCTTGTCAGAACAACCTAAGACATACTCAGTCTTGTTTATAAAATAAAAAACGGGGAAAGGCGGAGAGCTTTTGGGGCTGCTTGGCAAGAATCTGACATTGGTCAAGGACAAGGAACTGGGCTTCAGGCAGGAAGATAACATTAGGCTAGAACAAAAAAGTAATTTCAGGCATGCATCTAAATTTTAGGCTAGAACAAAGAAGTAATTTCAGGCAGGCATCTAAATTTTAGGCTAAAACAAGGAAGTAGGCTTTGGACATGAAAATGACTTTGGACTAGGACAGGGAAGTAGGCTCAGATATTTTGGTGATCCTGATAAACACCTAGAAACAGTGATCACTCCTGTGATCACTGAATTTTGTTTATTGCTTTTCTTGCTCTTTGACTATTTGTGTTTATTGTATTGCTTGTTCCTTCACTATTTGCATCTATCATATTGCTAGTTCTTCAACCTAGAACTGACCTTAACACTCACATGTAATTAAAATGGTATAAAAGCAAAAGGAGGAGAAGGAATGGGATAGGGGATTTCTAGGGAGGACAAATGGGGAAAGGGGAAAGGCATCTGAAATGTGGATAAAGAAAATATCCAATAAAAAAGATAAATACTAAAATAAAACCTTCAGGATGATCTCAAAGGAAGTTAAACATCCCATTCTTCTCTAAAACTCAGGAAATAAACAACTGCAAAGATCCAGAAAGTCCTTCATACTGCCTAGGTGAATTGGGGTCCTTTATCCCCAGGTTAAATATGCAAGTACTATTAAAAGACACTCTCAGACTAGGCAAGCTACCTGAAGGAGACATCCTTTAGCTTGCTGAGTTGCTGGTAAGCCATTCATTGAACTTTAGGATTCCAACTTGCTGAGTCTTGCTGAGATGTGTTTTAGAATTGTAAGTATCTTGAGTCATTCTATTGTTGTTAAGTATCCCATCTCTCCTTCACTTGTAAAAAAAAACAAAAAAACAAAAAAAAAACCCAACCAACCAACCAAAATCCTCATTGGTACCACCTAGTTAGTGCTATTCTTACTTTTTTCTATAGACATTTTCCATTGGGATGAGTAGATTTCCTTTATGACTTTCACAAAACAATCATCCTTCTAATAATTGAAAGTATGGATGTATTCCAAATATAAATCTCTGGTGATATAGTGCTTATACATGCCCCCTCGTTTTTATTTGGATGTATGCTTTTTTCCCATTAAACCTGTTAATATGTTATATATTTGATTTTCTTTTATACTTTATTAAATAAAAATAACCATATGAATCAAAATTATAAACATTTATCATATTTTCTGATAACAAGATATCTAAAATATCACTTGCACTTATCTAGTGATAAAAGGAGACATTTGAAATATGAAAAATATTTGGTGAGTATTCTTTGTGACTGGTTGAGTATAGTAATCAATAGCAAAGAGAGTTATAACTTACGTTGCTTCTAAAATAACCAACATGAAGATAGCAGATGGCAAAGATGAAGGAACATTGGTCAGAATGTCTTCTATATGTTTATAAAGAATATTATTGAACAAAATACATAATGCATAAGTTAAGTCAGGGTCAAAGGTGAATATTAGGGTGTTAGGGCAGATGTTGTGGCCTCCTCACCTATGATCCTGGGTGTGTTAGAGTGCCTAGGAGTGGAACTTCTGGATGTTGTGGGACTGGGTGGGTTAGGTAGCACCCAAGGTCTGTCTTACCTGAGAAACCCATGGCTCTAGCTGCATGTGTAGCAGAGGATGGCCTTATCGGGCATCAATGGGATGAGAGGCCCTTGGTCTTGTGAAGGCTCGATGTTCCAGTGTAGGGAAATTCAAGGGCGGGGAGGTGGGAGTGGGTAGTGGGAGAACACCCTTATAAAAGCAGGGGAGGGGGGATAGGATAAGGGTTTTCCCAGTGTGGGAAAAACAGGGAAAGGGAAAAACATTTAAAATGTTAATAAAGAAAATATCCAATAAAAAAAAGAAGGGAAAAAATTAAAAAAATTTAAAAAGAGAAAGAAAAAAATTTTAAAAAGTGAATACTAACGGAAATATTGAAGAGGAAGAAAAATTCTAGTAAACAGCAAGAGCAAAGTTAAAAGGATGGACAGTGGCAAGTTTGGTTGCGCTGCACTGCAGCCTTCATGAGAGGAAATGATAAAGCCGGGGACAGATGGGTCAGGGGTTAAGATCAATGAATGCACAGGTCTTCTAAGGGACCTGTGTTCAAGTTCCAGCACCCATTGATAGTTCTCAAACATTCATAACTAAAGACTCTGAACCTTCTTGCTTGCTCCAGCACTAGACACACAAATGATGTACAGACATAAATGCTGACAAAATATACACACAAAGTGTGTGTGGAAGCATGTGCAAGAGAGACAGACAGAGATATAGACAGGGAATGATAAGGATATGAAATAAGTGGAACAGTAAAATATTTTCAGATGCCTTTTAGTTAGTCTTTGTCAGGTTCATGTATAGATATAGTTTAAGATGCCTGCGTCTTAAACACAGGCATCCAAAGTCCCTCCTTTTATTCCCCTCAATATATTCATATGACTAATATTCAGAATTATATTTTAGACTTTCATAATATTCAATGTTATATCAGGAAAAGTTTTATTTGATCTACTATCAATATGTGTATTATTGAAATAATAAAACATTTATAGAGTGGTTTAATGTGAGGATAAATTAGATTTTCATACTGATTATTTATAGACAACTTATAATAATAAAAATAAATGATATTTCTAGACTCATTGTACAGAAATAATCCATAACCTACACTAGAAAACCTAGCTTGAAATTTTATTGTCATATATTTAAACAAAACAGAGCAAGAAGAGTTTTAATGCACAGGCACAGACAGAGACAGACATAGAGGTAGAGAAACAGAGAGACAGGGAGAGTCAGAATGAGACAAAGAGACAAAGGAGGCAGGAAGAGAGAGAGTAACTTTCAGGAAGGAGGAAGGGAGGGAGGAACAGAATTAATCCTAAAAACTTTGGAAATAGAGCTGTATTCATAAACCAAGAAATTATAGTGAGTAGCACAACATCAGAGAAGCAGAATCAACGCTGAAGGAAAAGAGAACACAGAAGTTGGAGGAAAGCAAAGGTTCTACCTCATAGAACTGCTTACTTGTACTTTGTGTGTAGTCTGTTTACATGGAAAATACCCTAAGAGGCCACATGGAGACTTGCAATGCAGGAAAGAGGAAGGAATTAGTTATTGAATCTTTCTAGCTTCTTTATTTTCTCGGCCAGATCTTTCAACATATTAATAACCCATATGCTTGCTTTGTTTAAGTCAAGCGGACATCAATTCAGGCTTCCATGGGCATAGACTTGACATTCTTATTATCAGCCTCAATCTGGAACATTGGTATCACTACTGATTTTCTGAAACGTACAGCTCTGGGAACAGCTAGATCTGTGAGACTGAGACTCCATGGCCTAGTGATATAGCTGAATTGACCTAGAGGCGTGAATAAATACTGGTTACTACACGTTCACAAAAGTACCTGGCCTGTACCAGGACAAAATGTCATTGAATCTACAGAGAGATGGACTTTATTCAGATCTATTCTGAGTAAGGTTAGAGTTCTAGAGTGCTGTTGACCAGAAAGAAAGACAATGTTAGTTTCCACAATTCAAATTCTATGCAACCACTCACTTAACAAATTGATTCAAATATGCACTACAGTATAAACCACAGAGAAACATATGGAGTCATTCTATGGTATAGGAAACCTCGCTGTCAATAGACAATCAATTCATAAGGCCATAGAAGTAAGTTTCTTGATTTCATAGATGCCTTTGATTTGAGGAAGATTTTTGGAATGTTCTAGAAAACTTATAAATCAAAGACGACAAAAGCAGAAATGTTTTATGTGACTTTTTACTTAGCCTAAAGGAATCAGAAGAATCCTGAACATACTTGCAGTGAAATGAAATTGTTCTGAGGTGGAGTGAAATACTAAGAACAGCAGGAATGTAATATATATATTATGGTCTGAATTGAAAACACTATAGACATCCAAGGAAAGAAACAACAGACCTGTAAGATGTTACCATTAAGATTATACATCTACAAAATTCAAGGAAACATGAATGGTCCAGTCTCAAATATGTAATTACCATCTGAAGTTACACAAATGTAATATTAGTGGTAATTTATCAATATTCTGTGTTCTATGTTTTTACTAGAATTACCGATTAAGCTCTTTTGTGCAAGTACAAAGCTTGGCTAAATCTATCTCAAACAAAACGGTGTTTAGGAAAAGGAAGCGAAAACTAAATTTTAGTATAAAAAACACAATTGAGAGGACATGTCAACTTGAGAATAGGCAAAATAATTACTTAAATAACTATGAAAAGGTCATAATAACTGTGATTCTGGCACATAAAAAGTTTAGAAGTAGCTATTCAGTGTGATGATTGTGGCCACCTAGTAATTACAAACTGAGGGATATAATATCCTTTGTGTGTCATAGTGGGACACAATAACCCTTGCATTTGTTTCTCAGGAAGAATTCAGATAATTTGTAGATTCAGGCCCGAGAAAGCCTAATTCATGTTACCTTCTTGCTCACCTCACCTACTTTCATTTATGCCTTAAGATTCAGTATAAGTTTCAACATATAAATGGGATGAAGAGAGGCAGAACTGGAGGCCCAAGGGTAAGGAACAGCCTAATATGTGTAGCCAGTGATGCCACCTGGGACCATGGTGGATTTCTGGTCTGTGCTGCCACTACAGGCCATATTTTGGCCCGTGGCCCTGCAGCACCAAAGGGCAGGCAGATGTCCTTGGTCTGGGCTGCTGCCTATAGAATATTGATGTCTGAGGGCTGTGCAGAACTGGACCCACCCTCATCTGAGCATCTTGATAGAACTGGCCCGTGGGGCATGAGAGGAGCTACAACCCTGCTCCTAGGTAGCTGCAGTACAATGGAGAGCACATTTCGGGAGGTGTACATGAACCGATCCCCCCAAATACTAGTGTGGGAGACCTGGCCCTAACCCTTGTAGATACCCTGCCGCCCGCCTTGCCTCTCACTACCTGTGGCAGGCAGGAGACCTGGCCCTGGGTTCATGAGATCAGAAGAACTGTCCCTGCCCCGCAGAAGCTGTAGCACTCCAGGAAGTAAGCCCCCGCACCTCGCCTAGGCAGCACAGTAGAGCAGTCCCTGGATGTGGGAGAGCGGGCCTTGCCTGTTGTCTTCTGGGCGGGACACTGTCCTGTCTTCCCTTCCTCTACCTCTGATCATCTATGGCAGGCTGGAGAGCTGGCCCTAGTGTCATGAAACTGAAGGAAATGGCAGTGTCTTTCACAGGTTGCAACACTTGAGAGAGAGCAGGTCCTGTACCTCAACAGGGTGGAGGGGTGTGGCGCGGTAGGGGGAAGGCCTAGAGCTGGCCCTGGTACTGGGGATTGCTCATGAGTCAGCCCTAAGGGCATAAAAGCAGGTGATGGGGTGACTAGCTCAGACCCAATCACAAGGCTTTGAATTGGCCCATCCCAATACCAACCCTATCAATGAACTGTTGGAGTTCATGAAGGGTCTGCTCCTCTAGATCCAAAACTACAGTATCTCTATGACACGGGGCAACTACAGGATATCTGCGAGGAGTTACAGCAAGGTTCTAGTATCCATAGAGTAGCAGAAGCCGAAGATCTCTTACCAGTCTAAGGAGTCATTGCAATAAAAATTTGCCAGCAACGAACTGTGAACAAAAGAGTATACTGTGGGACACGGTGACATACTACAGCTCCACAATGAGATTTTAGTTTTCTCTTTTAGGTGGAGGTTGTAAAAATAGAAGGCAGGTATGAGTAATGGAGAGGATGAGTCGGATTGAGGTGCATGATGTGAAAGAACCAATAAAATGTCAAAAAAATCAAATAAAATTCATAAGTAAAGAGATTATGGAGTCTTCTACAAAGGTTCTAGTAAGCAATTTAGGAGACCTAAAATGTGTGAGGCTGTGCAGGTAAAATCTAAATTACAGAATGTTAGAGATTCTGGGACCATGAGACTGAATCCAGCATAAGAGAAAGATTATTTGTGCCACACAATGCTAGAAGCGTTGTTGGGCAGTATTAAGAATACTGGTGGTTCCTGGGGCTTATGGGTCAGGGATTCAGGATAGATAAAGCACAGAGGATTTTAGAGCAATAGCATTTATAATAACACAGGCACAGATATGTGCCACAATACACTTGGTAAAACCAATGGGCTATACAAAACCAAAAGTAAGTTTGCCATGGTATGAATATGAAATGCTTTCTTAAAGGCTCTGTATCTAAGGCGTAACCTTCTGCTGACAAACTCTTTCAGAAGACTCGAATCTTTAGTTGTTTGACATCATACTGAAGGAAATAGATTATGGAGGTGAGATATATCGTCAGGGACTCCACTTTGTCTTCATCCTTTTCTGTTTTCACTAGCAGGAAAGCTAGCTTGATGAGCAGCTAGCTTTCGTTTATTGTGTTCCCTTTCCACACATGTCCAGCTATGTCTTAGGTGACAAGCTTTACTAAAAATAGACTGAAAGTTTTGAAACCCTGGACCCAAATAAATGAACATTTCCATCACAAATTGTTTATTTTGGGCATTTATTGAGAATGTAAAGTTAACATAAAATTCTAAGGTTAAACTCTGAGTAAATTCTAAGGTAAAATTATTCATCATTGCATGCTGACAGTCGACAAGTCTACCACTAATTTTCAGGGTGTTGATGAGTTTTAGATTCTTATCTTACAGATATTTGGTGTGGTCAGGGTTATGAACATATCTCATTAATTTATTTTTCCTTAGGAATATATTCTCCTACAAATGTCTGCTTTCTTTACATATCTTTGGCTAAGTATATGTTCAGAATTTTCAGTAATGTTTTTATGTTAGTGGCTTATTTCTTACAGTAGACTTTTACGAGTCATTGCACATTTTGTATCATCATTCTCTTTCATTTGTGAATTTTGCTCTTTACTGTCTCCACATGTCTTTGGCAAAAGCAAGCAAACAAAAATAAACAACTTTGAATTTTGATGAAACTTAGCTAAGCCATTCTTTTTCAAAATAAGATTATTTAGACTTCTGCCTTTTTCACTCAAATAATGAAAACTAACAGTGTTGTAATAAAATAGAAGCAGTAGTGTTTGGCCTTAAAAGGGAAGAGCAGATGAATAAAGAGATAAATAAGGAGGCTGAAGAAATGGTTCAGTGATTAAGCATGCATGCTGCTTTTACAGAGGGCTCAAGTTTGGTTCCCAGAACCCACATGGGTAACTCACAGCGGATTGTGACTCCAGCTACAGGGATTCTCAGTGCATTCCTTCTGGTATCAGCAAGCACTGAATCATGTACAGACATACAAATATACATAATTTAAAAATAAAAATTAAACAAAAAAAGAAAAAAAATAGGTGATTCAAGAGACCCAGAGTGAGTGCTAGAAATTGCTAAGAATAGAGGTTAGAAACCTAAACTTATCTCAGGTGTATAGATTTCTGAATCATCTAGTTCCAGAAAATAAGATTTTTGAAAAAAAAAAAAAACTACCACCAACAACGGTTAGAGACATTATTGACATTATTTTAATTCTACTCCTGGTTACAGAACTACACTTCAACTTTAAAGACAAGGATACATAAAAGATAATTCACCGAGTTAGAATGTCTTTCACTGTAAATATTGTTCACATTTTTGTTTTATTTGGTATTTATTTACAGTTATCATCATTTGTTTTCCTAAAGAATAAACTGCTGTGAAGTAAGCGTTTGATACAAGTCTACAACTTCAATGCGAGTAGTTTCTGAACTGTTTTGCATTTAACTTTTTGAGTAAGAGTAATGTGAGTCTCTTGCTTTTTGTAGGACTCTGCGAAGTTCACTTTCCATTATAAATTGGAAAACATCAAAAACCTTTTGTCAACAAACTTCTGGATTGCATAATTTCCCCCGCCTTTTCCACTTTGCTTTGGCTTTAGGGTACTTTACAAAGAGAAAAGAAAAGCACTGGAAAACGAGAAAAATCTCCAAACATTGGTTTTAATTTCTTATAAAAGGTATGTTGTTGATTAAAGAACTCAATTTTCTCTAATGAGAACCTGATCTGCACTAGAACCAATCTCTTCATCTTCAGTCTGTGATGTCAAAAGTACAAAGTGAGCCGTGAGCAGAATGAGTCAAAAAGGTTTGGGAATTGTTTACGAAACGTGGGTTTTGTTTGGAAGTTGAGTTATCACAGGTAAACAGAGCTAGTGTGTACTTCAACATGCCAGGCACAGGGACAAATTCGAACAGTGATGTCACTTGTGTTTACTACAGTCATTTGCTAGAGAGAAATACACAAACATCTGAATATTTGGAATGAAATGAACAGGCAACAATTGGAAATCCACCATTCTGTATTCATCCACATTGAATGGTTATATAGCAAACAAAAGAAGCATAATTCAAGTATTTCATGGAAGCTCTTAGTGCCTGGTTGTTCCCTTGAAGAAACACATGCCTTTTTCATAAGCATATGTCAAGTTCACACTGTATCAACTTAAGCCCAATGAGATACAATTCATATTACTTTTGCATGTCCCATTGGGATAAAATGTAATGGTGGCTTTCCTTTTACTAATAATTTTATTTTATAATTTATGTTTATATAGTTTTTATGGATTTAAGATACAATTGGGGCATTCTACCATTTTTTTAGATCGTTTAGATCTAGATGTTCATATTGTACCATCTAACCTTGTTGTGACATTACAGATTTTTGCGTAAACTATAGAAGGTATTTTTCATAAAAGGAAGTGATGAGGAGTGATAAATTGTACAAATACCCTAGAAACTTATGACATAGATTGGTGTGAATAAAGCAAATCAAACTGTGCTTCCATATGTTTATCTAAAACAGAAAATTCAAATTTCTTGTGAATGAAAAAGAACTTTTACCCTTACAATTAAGATAACAGGGGAACTCTTATTTTTTTCTCAACCTTTCCTTATTTTCATTACTTAAAGTAAGTTCTTGCTGTGTTCCTCAAGCTATCCTTGAATCTCATTTTGAAATAAATCTCTTTTCTCCACTTCCAAAGAATGCAACCTTTTTCTGTGTGTGTATGTATGTATGTATGTATGTATGTATGTATGTATGTATGTGTTTAATGTATGTATGTATGTATGTATGTATGTATGTATGTATGTATGTATGGGTTTAATGTGTGTATCTGCTTGTTTGTCTTTTTTCTTGCCTGTATGTATGTACATAAATGTATGTCATGCATGTGGATACATGAATGGAGGTCACAGAGCAACTATTAAGAGTCCATTCCCTAATTCTATTATGTCAGTACCAGGGAAAGAAGTTGTATCAATAGTCTTGGCAGCCTGTGACTTTACCTATTAGACAATATTTTCAGCCCAATGTCTTCTTTATTAAGTTAGCAATATAGAAATACTCAAGGAAAAGGTTTGAGAGGCATCCTGAAATTTTCTGTCAAAATATGGTATTTTTTTTTTACATATAATTAACTCCTCAAATTCCTGTTGTATCATGGAAAAGGGATAAGCATATTCTTTTCATTCTTTCTATGTTATTTTGTACAAGAAGGAGAGAATGAACTTTGATGTTCAAGGGACTAGCAAGTTTCAGAACAGATTTCCATTTTTATTCCATATTTTTTTATCAGCAGCCTTCTGATGCTGAGTCTTTATGGTGCTCATTAACAGAAAAGCTTCTATTTCAGTTCATTTTTGTTTCTCAGGGTAGAAGTACTATTTCACATACTTAAATATCTGTTTGGAATTCACAGATATTCAACATATCTACAATCATTCTAATGTAGGCTATAACGCAAGGTAGAAAAGAATCCAGAATCAATTATAAAGGACCTTATGTTTCATTATTCACTTAAATTGCAATTAGTTGTATTTAATAGCTCATTTTAATTATATAAAGGCATAGAGCTTATCATTTAAAGTATGAGAGTCCTACAACATTTGAATTATATTTTTGTTATTGTATTTGAAGTAATTCAAGTGAAAGTTATCATTATAATAGTTGGCAATAAAACAGTTACCAAGGTAACACAAGGGGAGATATTCTATCATTGACCAACTCTACCAAGATAATTGCAAACCATCATAAATGGAAAAGCAATGTATTACAATGATTGGTTTACTATATTATTGAAGGATATACTTTTCTCCTCTTCAGACATCAAGCATGATATTGTATATAGAAAATTTGAATTTATCATTAGAAGAATATTTTCAATTATAGCTAATACTTTTGAAACAATTAATATACAGTTTACAAATGGATATTTATTTTGAAACAATTATATGTAGTCTAAAATAGTGCAAGTATATTCATATAATTAATGAATATGTAAGTTTTTATTTTATTACTTGCGTCTATAGGGTAACATTTTTTGTTGTAGAGTCAATATACCTGCTGCCCTTTTTATAAAATGGACAAATAGGAAGACTCAATTTTTTCAAAATCTTTTTCTTACATAAAAATAGTTAAGGTTTAAAAAATGCTAATTCCAGTCGACTGATTATATCTGCCAAGTCAGAGTAATTAGCCCTTAATAATTCTGCATCACTAGGTCTGTCAGATGATCCTAGACCAGAAGGCTAAAGATCAGATGCTACAATGTTTTGTAGTATAAGGACTGGCCAGGTGTTCAGAGGTCTCTATAAATTGGCTAAGTTTTAGAAGCTATGCTTTGTGCTTCCCATAATTTCAGTTAACTCAATCATTCTGGATTTCTGATGGGGTTGAAGACTTATAGTCTCATAGCCAATCCCAGCTATTTACTTTGAGAGAAAGGATTTAAGAGGATGGTTTTCAGCTAAGATTCATTCTAAAGCCAAGAAAAAAGCTAGATTCAGAACTAAGTCTTTTAGCTAGGAGAGATTACAGAGGTTCTGGTTAGTCAATGAAATGATGGACTGGGTATTAGGTCTATCTTGTACCTTACTGACACAAATTGGTAAAGTTATGCTCTAATTGTATTTTGAGAGAAAAGTTTTATTTTTAACAGGAAGGGTGATATGTAGAAGGAGCTAAGGTGGGAGGAGTAAGGAGAAGAAGAAGAGGAGTAAGGAGACAAGGAGAAGAAGGAGAAGAGGAGCTAGGAGATGAGAGACAGAGGGAGAGAGAGAGAGAGAGAGAGAGAGAGAGAGAGAGAGAGAGAGGAACATGGAGGCAGATGTTCATGTGTTTCCACCAGTCAAAGTTAGTTGGTCTATCTAGGTTGGGTATTGAGTTACACTTCTGATTATATGGGCATCTTGTTATTGAGCATTACTAAACTTATAAAGCCTATGATCAACATTTTAAAAATTGTATAAAAGCAAAAAGGAGGAGGTGGAATGGGATAGGGGTTTTTCTAGGGAGGGGAAATAAGGAAAGGGGATGGCATCTGAAATGTAAATAAAATATCTAATAAAATATAAATAAATGAATGCTAATTCCATTAACTTCTGCTAAACCAATTTTAGCTCAATGTGTATGATCTCCTTTTTACTGGCCATTGAACAGCAACCCTTTGATCTTTCAGAAGATATTAATTATTATCTTTGGCAGAATTAATTATTTATTATTGGCAGAAGACACATCTTTTAATCCTTTTATGATGCTCAAGTTAGGCCACTAATTTTGATGCTAGTCTCTTTATTACATTTAACATTTTTCATTGACATAATTCTTGATTAAAATTTGAAAAATTCACAAGTAACTTATAATAATTTGTTTTAATAACAATAGTTTAGGTTTCTTTTATTTAAGATCATAATATTTGGATTTATATTTATTAATTTACAAATTAACATCTAATAACAAAAATTTTCAAGAACCTTTTAAATTACTTTTTGCAATATGAAAACTCTAAAACTTTAGCAAATATGTGATAAATTCCATATGAGTCAAAAAATAGGTTGTCATCTGTAATCTTAACATGGATGTCATCTGAATGTAAGTCTGAGTGGTGTTTAAACTAATATGCCACTGTTTTCTTTGTTTTAGTAAGGATCAGCTCTCTTCAGAATCTTTAAGACACCATGACAAATTCTCCCAAGATACCAAGAATGTTTTATGACAATTCTTGAATAATTATCACTTTATGAACATGTTTATTTGTACATATCACCACCCATCACCTTGGGTATTGAATTTACCCACATAGAACTATTAAAACTTTCAATTTCTTATGTTTGCTTGTGATAATGAGAACAGTATCATTAATGATTATATTATTGTATTATTTTTTAAAGTAATCAGAATCCATTAAGGAGTATAGTAAATCCCTAGTGTACATTATCATAACCAATATTCAGAATAACTCTGTAGTGTAGACACAGTAAACAATCTTGTTCCAGTGAAGGAAACTTGGACTTAAAGGTTGAACATTTTATCTTAGACAATCTGTGAGAATGTATCTTTCTAGGACTTGACTTCAAGTTATTTTGTATTGGCACTAACTTTACAACCATAATACTTTCCTCTTCTATCTAGATAACTTCATATTTTCAGAATGAGGAGATAGCCAAATCTCAAGATATTTTTCATGGCTTATTGTTCTAATTTTTATTTTTATCTTTAATAATGAATGTTCTTTCCAAAGCAATTTTATGACTAACTGCAATTTAGCTGAGCAGGAAATGACATGTATTAAATTTCTTGAGTTTAGATACTGCCATGCTCTGGATCCTATCTAAGTATAATATTCGTATATTTAGTGAGTATTGAAATAATCTTGTACCTATGTCGAAATGGTGGTCTCTGCCTGAAGACATAAAAATATAAACCTCAGCTTTAAGATTTATGCATTCCTGTGAAAATAAAATTTTCCACAGTTTGATCTTGGATGTGTTCACACTCTCTTGATACACTGAAAATCCACACATCTGGTCAGAGAAATGGAAAAGAAAATTGAGGTCTGGAAACAAATGAGAAAATAAACAATTCCCAGACAAACACATGACTTCTTTTCCTAGAATGAGTGAGATTAGGGTTGAAGAGATTCAGGGGTCCAGCTGCAATATGATGCTGTGTGTCTTAGAGTCTTCTGAGGACTTGCTTAAGATACCCAGCTGTTCTGTTATGCTATAGGTTACTCTCATTCAGTAAAGATGAGAAGAATTTAGAGACCCTGCATTATTTAAATCACACTTAATCAGATTCTGGCCTATATCCAAAGTTAGGAGCCACTTCATAAATTAAATAACTGCATTATAGTGTATATAGAATCATTGTTTAATACTTCTGATAGAGGTTACTCATGGCCATATAAGAGATATCCTTGTTGACTTGAGTATATAGGAGTATCTATATGAGAAATGTAGAAATGTCTACAGCAAGAGTAAAACAAACATTGGGAAACATGAAAGTTGCACGGGTATGTAAAGGAAAAGAGACATTATTTCTCAATGTTTCTCTGAGAGTTTAGAAAATATTAGTCCTTTAATAGGAGGCCAAATAAAGAAAATTGTTTTTAACAATATCGGCAGAATTTCTAATCCCTTTAAGAACAAAGTAGAACAAAAATTTCACATAGGGTACATTCATTTCTTTTCTCTCTCCAGTACTGGGATACCCTTCTGTTTCCTTTAGACTGTGGTATGTTGCTTCTTTCATGTTCAGACTTGGACAAGAACTTACATTGTGGGATTCTTTTATTTTCTGGGTGTTAGGCTTTCACAAAAACTGTTTCATTGTCTTTTTCAATCTTCTAGATGTCTAATTGGCTAATTCAGTATAACTATTGAAATCCACCTATTTTTCGAATAAACTATCAATATACTGAATCCATGTTGATATTTATCTATCTATCTCATATATATATATCATATATATGAATATGAATATATATTCATATTCAGTGTAATAAAGATCTAAATTTCTGATAAGCACTCCGCATTCTTGGTATAGCAAGAATAAAAGCCTTTGTTCTTCCTTTGTCTTTAGGATCTCAAGCTGAAATAAAATAATATTATAAAGTTCAATGACATAATATTTTCAAATAATTACATGAGTCAATTCCTCATCAGGAGCTTTTTACATATATATATTCACATATATTTCCTATTGGTTTTGTTTCTCTGAAGAACAGTCACTATAAAACACTCAATTGATTTGGACAGTATTGAGAGCAAACAAAATGAAATAAAAAATGAAAAACAAACAGAACAGAAGACAGAAGACATTTGTCAAAATGATTCATTGGTTACAATTGAGTACTGTTCTTGAGGAAGTTGCAGGTTTGGTTCTTAATACGCCAGCTGGGTAGCTAAGAACAGTGTGTAACTTCAACTCTAGGAGATCTGACATGCTTTTCTGTCCTATGTGGCACTTGCATGTATGTTCACAGACCCACATACGTACCTACTTAGATACACATAATTAAAAATAAAATAAACCTTCGAAGCCCAAATAAAGCCATGACATCAATGACAAATATACCAAAACAACCTCCAGGAAGTCAGTCATCCCTTTCGTGTATTAATTATAACAAGTATTTAAATTCATTTACCAACTATAGTAGATATTCAATCTATGTTCATTTAATTAATGAGCAATATTGAGTCAAATGGTACATGATATTAGATCACAAAACATCACACAATTGTAACCAAGAATATTTACCTATCTACACCTGTATCCTTCCATAGATGTCAGGATAATGGATGGAGGAAATATCAGAAACATATTGGATTTATTTTTAACTCATACAAATGAAAGCATAGGGCTTTGAGAATTGTAGCATGATATGCTTAAATATAATTTGTATTCACAGGTGTGGGCAAGGGACACACATATCAAAGAGAAGTTTTTGACATATTTTTTTGTGTTCATTCATATCTGGTTTACTCCATCTGGCAAATTGGAACTCTAGATAATTGTACTTAAGGATGGACTTGTCTTCACCCCATTGGTTAATACAGTCTAAATGTAAGATTATTAAAATCCATATATTTCTGAAATGTGATATTAATGAACTAGGTCCTTGGAGAAATATATACTTTTCTAGTAATAGAGAGCCAAATTCCTTGTAGGCACTCAATATTGCTTGCTAAAGCCAGGGTGAGGCACATGGTTCTGTCTTCATTTGTCTTCAGAATCTCAAACTGAAAGGAAACGGAATATATGAAGTTCAACTAACTAATATTTACAGATAAATAATACAAATAAATAAGATTTACTGATAAAAATTTAAAATGATTCATCAAGTGAAACCAAAAATATCAAAAGCCTTCTTACTTCTTCTCTAATGAGAATATGGCATTCTAGCTGTCTAAAGATAAACAGAATTTTAAACTTTTGATCTCCTACTAGACTTGAAATTAAAAATCTAAGTTGAAATGTGAATGTTTTTTATTTTAAAATTTTATTTTAATGTGTATTTAATGTGTTTTGTTAGCATGTATATCTGTGTGCCACAGAGCCAAGAAGAAGATATCGGATCCTCTGATATTGTAGCTATAAACAGTTGTGAGTTACTATTCATGCCCATATAATCAAACCAGGATCATTTGGGAGCATGGCAAGTGGTAGTGACCACTGAAATATCCCTCTAGTCCAGAAGGTTGTTGATTGTGATATTAAATTTTCTACCTCTCATCTCTTCCACAGGAGGCCTACATGTTGCTGCTTTTGCTACCATCACATCTCTAGTGATCCCTGCGCTGTTCCAACACGTTTTGTGAGTACTTAAGATTAACATCACTGCCATTAAGTGTGTTGGGTGGAGTTATGCTCAGGTGGTGTTGAGGACAGTAGACCTTGACCTCACTGAGAGGGCTGGAGAACTCAGAGAGGCTGAGGTAGAACTTGTAATGACCATCATACAGAATCCAAGACAGTACAAGATCCAAGACTGGCTCTCTCCCAGACAGAAGGATGTGAAGGATGGAACACAGAACCATGTTCTGGCTTATAGTCTAGACAACAAGTTCAGTGAGGACCTGGGATGAGTAAAGATTGTAGCCCATAGGGGGCTGCACCCCTTTTGGGGTTCTTGTCTGAGGTCAGTACACAAAGACCACTGGCCTCTGGGGATGCACTGTGGGTATATCCAAGAAAAAATGAGTGTCTGGGAATTAGCTGTTAATAAGTAGTTTATTTACCTATTTATATACCTACTTATATTTATATACCTCACCAATGGGAGAGGGGAGAAGACTGCAGTCATATCTTAGTCTATTAGTTGTGTTAATGTTTCTGTTGTATTCACTTTAAAACTTAGGACAAATTGTCTTCCAAATACATTCAAGAGCTTCAAGATGGACTAACATCTTGAATAACTAAGCTGATTGCCTCTCAATTTCTGCCATTTGGCAGTTTAACCTGTTCAGGCTGGAGCAAAAATCTCCTACCTCTCATAAACAATGCCATATGGAAACCTTAAAATTTCCTCTATTCACAGAATATAAAGAGCATAAGTTTCTTAACTAATGCAAAAACATAATTCTTACACTGGCATTTTCCTGTGATTTTTAGTGTTGTATAGATACATGTGATTTATCAATACCCTACTAAAATTAGCACTTAACACCATACTATCTAAAGGCAACATATCTAGTCTGCAAATCATCTTTGTGAGATGTCTAAAACTAGAATGTTCTGCAACTAGAACATTCTACTTGAACAAGATAGTACACTGTGAGGGACACCCTTTTTGGTACGAGACTATCTATTGCTTTATCCAATGGCAACAGTAATTATCAAAATATAAACTTCAGTTTCTCCTGCCTTGAAATATTTACATATAACATATCATTAATCCTTTGTCTTACCTCTCAGATCTATTGGTAGGAGGGTTTTAGATATAATGAAGCTCAGGCATAGCAAACAGAAACTTGTAATGTCACTCTGATTTCTAAAACTGGCTACATCAGAGGAATAGGATATTTTACTCCTGCCTCAAAAGGTTAAACTGCCAAATGTTAGAAGCTAAGAGGAAATCAACTTATTTATTCAATATGTCAGTCCATCCTGAAGCTCTTCAACTCAAAGTTTTGGAAGAAAATTTGCCCTAAGTTTTAAAGTGAGCATAACAGAAACATTAACACAATTAATAGACTAAAATATGATTACAGTCTTCTCCTCTCTCCCATAGGATATTTCTTTCAAGGCCTCCGATGAACTTCTGGAACCTCAAATAATAGCAAACTATGCATATATTTTGATTTTATGCATATGAACCTAAGATAAATTTTATTTTATAAATTAAGCTCAGTAAGTGGTTACCTGCAGTAGATAAAATAAAATGATAGTAATTTGCTACAATAATTGTTAGGTGAATTGCTCTTTCTCTAATTGCATTCCACTGGTCCATTTTTTTTCTCTGACTCATAATATTTCTGTAATCAGTTGAGGTGACTCATGTAGACACTGGGAGATCCGAGAGGTTATTGAACATCCAACATTGTATCAGATGCAATAGCTACAAAGTACCTAACAACAGATGCCAGTTTATGGAAGTTATTATCCACAGACATCATCTGAAGGAAGATAATCAAGAAAGAAGAAACATCCTGCATCATTTACGAAAATAACTAGGTAAGCTCCGGATGCTTGAGAAGAAAAAATAATATCCTGAATAATAGTTGGTAGGTTACAACATTTTCAAACCACTAAGTGTGTGAGAATAAACACTATACACAATGTTTCTTATAAGAATTAACCTGGTGGTGGTAGAGGAGGTCAGAGCAATACAGAAATGAAAAGAAAGGCTTGCAGACAAACACAGTAACTCCTGGGAAAGGTTACCTCTGAGAAACAAGAGAGAGTATGCGTGCAGGACCAAAGTGTTCCATCAATATCGCGATGGGTAGCGTAATGAACAAAATAATTTCTAATCTAGTAAGATAAGAATGTAGAATATAATAGAATCTTTGATTTATGGTATTGGAAATAGAAAGAGTGAGATAAAATCAATGCATACATGCATGCTTGGCTTGACTTTTGGCAACTGCTAGGATTTTATTTTAGTGAAAAAGTAGACATTTTAAGAAAACATTCAGTTTGGCCTAATAAACAGCATTCTGTCATAAGAATTCAATCAGTGTGCAATAAAATCTTAACATGCATTTGAAGAATAAGAAATGGCATGTGATAGTGGTTTGACATGCTATTTTGTATACAGGATATAATAAAGCAGTGATATTATGCTGATGAAAAATACTTCTCCTGGTTGCCAAGGTCATCACAACTTAATTGCCTTGCATTTCTATCAGCAATTTATCAAATACGAATGCCCTCTGGTGAGAGATGTCTAAAAACTCCAGCTCTGAATGTAAATTGTTTCTTGTGATTTGTAAACAAAATGAATTACCAACATTTTTATAAACTATGAGTGCACATTTGAGAACCAGAGCTGAAAGGCAATGTTCATAATTGATAGCAATAACAAATAAAATGTACCCTCATTGTAACTCCGTCATTGTTTTGAATAAAATTAAATGTGTGACAGTTTTGGGGTTTGCAAATATCTAATTAAAATGTTCTTAAATATGCAATGGAATATATTATCAAAAGAAGAAAGATAAATGAATAAAACTTTAACTTTCTATAAAACGCTGCCATTGGATTCTTTTAATTGGAGGACAGAGCAACTCACCTTCAAATAAAATTTGTTTAAACCTCAAGACCATCTCAAAAGATGGGTCAGAACCAAAAGATAGGCTGAAAAATAGTATCATATAGATATGACCTGGGTGCTGCACTCATAAGATGTCAAAAACATAGTTTCTTAGGCAAGATATGCATAGTGACAATACTGGTTGACAAGCCAATTCAAACAGGGAAATGGTAGTCTCCTGAAACAAGTGCCCTGAATGGTTATCTACTACCAACTGAGTGGTCAGCTCTAAACATGAGAATATTGATAGGGGAGAAAAAGAATGGACAATGCAAATGTTGTACTCATATATAAAATTTTCAAAAGCAAAGAGCTTAAATTAAAAATCAAAATAGGGAATTTGTTCCCTAAAGAGTTAGTAAACTATATTTATTACAAAGGTTAAAAAGCCTTCAGGAAGTTGTTATACCTGGAGAATTGTGTAATATAAAAATTGTGCCCTTGAATTTCAATCTTACACTCCCAGAAGACACAGCTCTTCAGTAGGTAAGGGAGGAGACACATTCCAATGGGGAAAACAAAGTCCCTGGGAAGAAAAGGATTAAGACATAAACCGTGTTATTTCAATGCATTGATGACTTTTATTGCTGCTCTGGCAAAATACCCAACTAAATCACTGAAGGAAGAAAGGGCATATTTGCGCTCAGAATTCAGGGTACAGTGTATCATGATGTGGAAGACACAATAGCAGTGTGTAATAGTGACATGTCTGAATTAAAGAGGAGGGAAAACATACTCACTATAGGCAGCAGCAGCAGCAGCCATAAACTGGAATCTGAAACTGAAAATGTAGGAACCTAACTGATATGCTTTCCCTCCTCTTTAATTCCTATGGAAAGTCAGATCACTGAGCTATGTAGAGCTAAGGAGTCATAGGCAAAAGCTGCTCTCACCATCCTGCCTGTCATGATGGGCTCTACTCTCAATCTGTGAGCCCAAATAACCCCTTCCTTCTTTAAAACTTTTTTGACATAGCAATAACAAGTTTCTTAATTTAAGTTATAATGATGGATGTAAGTTAATCAGTAGCCATCATAATAATATTCAAAACATTCACAAGGCCTGGAAGTGTATGATAGGAAGGCATAATAGAAAAGGCTGGAGAACTGTAAATAAAGCTTAGTTTGCAGAACAATTCTAAATTAAATTCTAAATACCTGGCCTTCTACCCAGAGATACAGGTAGTTAGCAACCCCCATTAAAGAAACTGCTTAGCAACAGAGATCATTACTGAAAATTGTAAGCAATCAAAATAGAGAATTGGGAATCCCAGTACTAACAGATTTATCTACAATTCCTGTACTAAGGTTCAGGGATTATTGCAGAAGAGAGGGAGAAATGATTGAAAAATAGAGGGGAAGATGAAATTTTCTGTGAGACTCTGTCTACAAGAAATGTCAGAAACTACACCCATGAAGTCTCACCAGCATGGCTGCCTAAACAAGAACTGAACAAGGTTGACAGCAATGGATACCTTAATATGGACAAGAGAAAGCACATGAGGTCTCAATTATAGACAAAGGAAAACTACTAGTAACATTATGTGGAATATACATATGTACATATTATATGTGTACTATATATAATATATACAATATACACACATATACATGTATAGATATGTATGCATATCTATATTTACATATATATGGGATTGTATATATATGCATATACATACATTATTTATATGAATATACATGTATAGTATATGTATTATACACAGTTATACATATATCAATGAATTTGAAAGACAGTAAGAGGTGGAATACATAGAGTTATAGAAAGGAGAGGATAAGAAAAAAAATGGTGCAGTTATAATTTAGAAATTTAACAGTCTTTAAAACAAATGAAGATATACACAATGATACAGTGGCCGTTCTCTAGTTAATATTGTTGCTCAGATGCTGCTGTTAAAATTAAGGAACAAACTCAGCCAAGGCCATACACCAAGCAAGATCTAGGAGAATAAGCACATTTAAATCCTCTTTTCCTTCCCCACATCGCCTGGAAGGACACCTATCAATTTTACTGCTAAATACTGAATAAAATCCAAGTTCAAAGAGAACACGGTGGTCTGAGTGAATCGTTCTCTCTGTGTAGAATCTGTGGTGGTTTGAATATACTTGGCCCATAGGGAGTGGTACTGTTAGGGAATGTAGCCTTGTTTGAGAAAGTGTCTCTGTGGGTATGGGCTATCGAGGTCTCCTCTTATGTTTGGCTTCACCCATTGTGGAAGAGAGCTTCCTCATAGTTGCTGAGGATGTTAAGTCTCTCCTGGTTGCTTTGGAATCAAGAAGCAGAACTCTCAATCCTTCTCCAACAGCATGCTGCAAGCTCCTATGTGTCCTGTTATGAGGATAATAGACTAAGCCTCTGAAACTATAAGCCAGCCCCAATTCAATTTTTGTCTTTGTAAGAGTGTTTTGTCCTGGAAATGGGTGAACAATGAATACCTACTATGCTCATTTTAGAAGGAGAAAGACCCATGTGGGGATCCATCCTGTCTGCAAACACCAACCCCTGACACCGTTGCTGTCTCCAAGAGGTGCTTGCTGACAGGAACATGGTGTGGCTATTCCTTGGGAAGTTCTGCCAGCAACTGATGAATGCAGATGTGGATGCTTGGAGCCAATCATCGGATTGAGATCAGGGTTCCTGTTGGAAGAACTGGTGGAAGGACTGGAGAAGTGGATGGGGATTGTAGCCCCCATAGGAAGAACAATATCTGCTGGAGGCTGGCAGGACCATCCAGTGCACCAAAGAACTAGATCACCAACCAAGGAGTGTACAGGGGGAAACCCATGGCCCCCATACATATGTAGCAATGAATGATCTTGTTTTACATCAATGCTAGGGGTGGGCCTTGGTCCTGAGGAGGCTTCATGCCCCAGTGTAGTGGAATGCTGGAGCAGTGGGTAGGGAGGTGAGCACCCTCACAGAGGCAAAGGTGAAGGGGGAGAGAGGGCAGATGTGGGATGGTAGGTTTGTGGAGGGGTTACCTAAAAGGGGCATATCATTTGAGATGAAAACAAATGGAATGATTAGTAATAAAAAAAATTAAAAATTCAGCTTAAAATAATGAAAAGATGAGTGATATCTTTGTGACATTTTTACTCTATATTACAGGTATCTGAAATTTTGAGGATTGCAAAATTGATAATTGGAGAGCTAAAATATTTCAAATGGATGAGATCACCTATATTTTCTATGAAAGTCTAGGTAAATTTCATCAACTAATTATCAAAAATTTAAAAAAAAAGAGTTGACTTGGTCATGGTGTCTCTTCATAGCAATGGAAACCCTAACTAACACTCAGATTCAGAAACTTAGGCATGGATCTAGAGGAGTGAATGAAAGAGCTGCACACTGAATCTGTGGTGATGGGGATCTCTTTAAATCTCAGATGCTACGTGGCACCCAGAATGAAACTGATTCTGAGGCTGTTTCTGATCACATGGATTTATAATCATCCACAAGACAAAAACATACATTTTGATTCACACTAGTTTGTAATCAAGTGGGTTTGAGTTCAGCATAAGTGTTTGTATTTTTAATGATCTTTTAGAGATTACTGATGCTATTGATTGAGAGAGATTTATGGAATCGGTTTGGTCAAATTTTTAACCCTTACTTTGTTTGCTAGTAGTATGGAACAAAATCAAGTTTCTAAGGTTATCTGAATTCAAAGTACTTACTCATCAAATTAAATTCAAAATCTATCAGCTATTTGTTAATTCATTTATTTTTTAAAGGTACTATTTGTAATTATCTGGAATTATTTTGCATGTTATCTGAAAATACATCAGAAAATGTAACCCAGTATACTGTTTCACACCCAGTAAATCAATACACAGTATTTTTTTCTTATACAAACAAACAAATAGAAGGCTAGTGGAAATACATTAAAACTATATCTAATAGTCTGAACTTATAAATGTATGTTTATCTGTGAGCCTTAAATTAATTATTTGTATATATTATTCTTTCCTAAAACAGCAAGTATGTAGAAAATGGCCTTATAAGATTTTGTGGCTATTGATTCTACATAAATAAACAACAAGAATGTTTTAATTATCTGTTTAGAAATGGCTTGTGCTTTCCTTGGTAGCAAGTGGTAAGTGAAATTAATAGTACTTTGCTCCATACTGATATATTATAGGCCTTCAAAGGTCCCAATGTTTTGTTACTCTTGTAATTTTCCATTTCAATTTACCTCATGGGGATTTTAGCATTTGGGGTAAATAAAAACTTTCCAGATACTAAATGCTTAATTCTTCAAATCACCTATTTATTCTTGGATGATAATGCAGTGATACCAGACCAGTCATGCTAAATGAAGTGTCTGCCATTCCAGAGTCAGAGGTGGTGGATGAGAGTGTTTTCCAGACTCAACAGAGTTGATACACATATACAAACTTATGGAGACTGTGATAGCTTGCACAGTACCTACACAGGTTCAAGCCAGGTAAAATCCCTGCATAGAAAAGGGGTACTGGATACAAAGCTACACTCCTAACCAAGAAGGTATTTGCAATGGTAACTGATGGGATGTCACCTGGAGGTTCACTGGGTATATCTAAGTACACTTCACTGTAGGCTCCATGATCAAGAGTAGATGGCAAATAAAAAATAGACTCCATGTTTGCTGTGTGCCTTTTGTTTTGGTATTTTTTGTCACATGGAGGGATTTTGTTGTTGATGTTCATGCTTTTACTTATTTATGTTTATGGACACTCTATTAAGCATAGCTATGATACACAATCAGTCTTGGTACCATGAATTTGGGCCAGAAGGCTGAAGATTTGATGCTCCAATGTTCGGTAGTATAGGGGCTGTCCAGGTGTTCAGTGGTCTCTATAAATTGGCTAAGTTTTAGAAGCTATGCTTAGTGCTTCCCATAACTTCAGTTAATCTAGTCATTTTGGATTTCTGACGGCGTTGAAGACCTATAGACTCATAGCCAATCCTGGTTATTTACCTTGAGAGAAAAGATCTGAGTGGATGGTTTTCAGCTGACATTCATTCTAAAGCCAAGAAAAAGCCAGGTTCAAAATTAAGTGTTTTAGTCAAGAGAGACGACAGAGATTCCGGTTAGTCAAAAAGAGGAGGGACTGGGTATTAAGACTATCTTGTACCTCACTGGTACAAATAGGAATAATTATGCTCTAATTGTATTCTGTGAGAAAAGTTTTATTTTAACAGGAAGGGTAATATGTAGGAAGAGCTAAGGGGGAAGGAGCACTGAGAGGAAAAGATGGAGTAAGGAGAGGAGAAGATGAAGTAGATGAGAAGCTAGGTAATGAGAGAGAAAAAGAGAGAGAAAGAGAGAGGAGCATGGAGGCAGAAGTTCACATGTCTCCACCAGTCAAAGATAGTTTATATAGCTAGGTTGGGTAGTAGTAATACTGGTAATTATTACCATACTTATAAAGTCTTTGATTAACATTTTAAAAAAATTGTATAAAAGAAAAATGGAAAAGGGGGCATGTGATAGGGGTTTTCTAGGGAGGGGAAATGGGGAAAGGGGTTGGTATCTGAAATGTAAATAAAATATCCAATAAAAAAATAATAAAGAAAAAAACAAAAAACAAAAAAAAAGCAGTATGGAGAAATTTCAAGGAATAGTAAGAACAATTTTAACCCCACTTTCTTCCTTTCCAATGATGTGTCAGGTAAATTTCGATGTTTATTTGCATAAAAAGGAGGTAGGGTATATTGGCATTTAAAAATAGTTGCATTAAAAAGCTTTGCTTCAAAAAAAAAAAAAGAATCTAGAAAATGTGTTCTAAATGCAGAGTGGAAAATTATTCATCCAGAAAGAAGAATGGAATTCTAAACTTTGCACCAAGGTTGAAAGATTTACATGCTATTATTTAAAAAAAAAAACACATCAGACATAAAGTTATTTTGCTATTTCTTCATAATTGTGAGCTAGGGCTACTCACCCATCTCAAAAATATTAACCAAGAACTGTTCCTGTCTAAGGAAAATGCAGTGACAAAGAGTGGAGCAGAGACTGAAGGAAAGGACATCCAGAGACTGCCACATCTAGGGATCCATCCCATTTGTAGACACTAAACCCAGACACTATTGCTGAAGCCAAGAAGTGCTTGCTGACAGGAGCCTGGCATAGCTGTCCCCTGAGAGGCTCTGCCAGAGCCTGGCCAATACAGATGCTCATCACCCACCATTCAACTGAGCACAGGAACCCCAAGGGAAGAGTTACTTGAAGGACTAAAGGAGCTGAAGAGGTTTACAACCCCATAGGAAGAACAACAACATCAACCAAACAGACCCCCAGAATTCCCAGGGTCTAAACCACAAACAAGAGAGTACACATGGTGGGACCAATGGCTCCAGCTGCATATTACATATGCAGCAGAAGATAGCCTTGTCTGGCATCAGTGGGAGAGGAGACCCTTGCTCCTGTGCCCCAGTGAAGAGGAATGCTAGGGCAGTGAAGCAGGAGTAGGTCGGTGGGTGGAGGAGCACCCTCAAAAAAGCAGGGGGATGGGATAAGGTTTTTGTGGAGGGGAAACCAGAAAGGAAGATAACATCTGCACTGTAAATAAATAAAATTACCAATTAAAAATAACAAAAAAAGAAATAATAAATTGTCAATCAAATATTACAATAGAGAATGGAGATTTAGAAGGTAGTGTGTAAGTTGGGTAAAGAAAGGAGGGATTCATTAAATTCATATTGTGGGTTGGGGGCTCGTTCTCTAAAATTAAAGGTAACTTAATACACATTATGCTGCTGTTAGAAAGAAGCTAAGCTACAATATTCTAAATTTTCACTGAGTCCCAGACCATGCTCTCTGTTGCATTTATTAGGAAGTCCATAAAGCTGTCATTTTGGAGGAAAACTTGCAGAGTTAGAGTGTTGTGCAGCAGACTGAGCCCGAGCTGCAGTCTGCTCTGACACCTGTACCTAATGACAAGGCACAACTAATAGTGCGGAGAGTACTTGGGGCAGATTGGCTTGCTGGGAGGCTCTTTGGCAGGTTCCAAATGAATGATGAAATACAGAACTCATTCATCATCCTACCTTCACATCTTGAGTTTATATTTGCTATGGAATCACTATATTTGATAATAGCTACAAGATTTCATTTTAAAGTAGCAATGCTGTGTGCGAAACCGGGTTTCTGGCTGATATAGAAGGCACAGGCACTTAGTATGAGCAGATGGCTCAAACTCACAAAACATGACATTAACAATCCCTTTGCTTTTCACTTAACCCTCTCCATATTGCCTCATAGTGTGTTCTTAAAGATCAATGAACTGAAGCAAAAGCATGGTTCTGGCTTACAAATGGATTTGTACATTAGTATCTGGCCCAGCAGAAATGTTACACAATAGCCTGATGTAGAAGCTTGAAAGAGAAAGCTCTTGAACATAATGCAAACTGTATAGCTAGTGTGTGTGTGTGTGTGTGTGTGTGTGTGTGTGTATGTGTGTGTGTTTGTGCATATGCTCACTTGCACACATATATATGTATATGTAAATCATTAATATGTATTAACATGTTGATTGTACATGTAATTACTAGTGATTATATTTTAACTTACTGGGAAAAGTAATTAGTGAATAATACAACTGCAGTATTTGCAATGAGATGGACTTTAAGAAGTATATCTCCAGATCTAGAATGAGTGTAAAAGGCTATTGACTAATGGATGGTTTAAATAATTACATGAATAGATGAGGTGAACCATCCTGTGTATGTAATTCAACCTTGTTTCCAACTATCCCACAGCCTCCTCAAGGAGCCCATGTACATGTAAGGAGAGACATGGCATAGATATGGGATCAAAAAACATAGGCTTGACCTCATTAGGGCTGATCTGGACACCAGCTGCCAACCTGCTAGTAGCTATTACAGATAGATTAGATTTGACCTCTTTTCCACAGGTGTGAAGCAGCGGTTCGTCTTCCTGGGATTATGAACATATGAACTTGCCTTCCTTGTTTGAAGTACTCATGCCAGAACATCCATTAGTAGATTTGCACAATGCCTTATTTATATCCGTTTCTTCTGCATATGATTGTTTCCAAACAGTGAACTCATTTCACAATCGGGGAAAAGTAAGAGTGAGCTCATGTGCAAGAGATTCATTAGTTTACCATAAACTCTGCCATCAGACAAAGAGTTTTTCCTAGAAGAGTATTATGGTATTCTACAGGTTTATTTACATCTGAGAGTTCCATTGTAGTCTCATTTATGGTTCTAATTTCTTATTAGACAGTGATAGGTATGCTTTGGGAAATAAATTCAAGATAAGCACCTTTAATTGATCTATTTAATAATGTCCTGTGTTGGTTAGCATTCTATTACTGTAACAATATACTTAGGATAAGAAAGTTATAAAAAATTATAACTTTTAATGTTTTATTTTATCTTACTACTTTGCACATTTTATTCCATCAATAATAAGCCAAGTTACTTATGGCCTGCTGTAGCACAATGCATCATGGAATGACCACATGACAGAGAGACACTGTTCACTTTGTGGCCAAACACTATAGGAAGAAAAGAAATGGCCGGGAATGCCACTACCCCTGTAAAGGCTTGTCATCAGTGACCAGACAGCTACGCATTAGGCCTCATTTCCTAAAGACATTGCTTCCTTCTGATAAAGCTATGGGATGAAACCCAAATTCTTTACTGCACAAACCTTTGGGAAAGATCCAGGTCCAATCTGTTACATTCTGTCTGTTCTTCATCCCCATAGGCTTATGCTAAACTCATCATGAAAATGCTATTCAGTCCATTCCTCAGAGTTACCAAACCTCAATCATTCCAGAACTGCTTCGTGGTCCAAATCACAACCTATTGTGAGACCTAGGGGAAACTCAGCTGAGAGAACCTGTAAAAACAGCAGATCAGAACAGAACAAAACAAAACAAGACAAAAAAACAAAAAGAAAATTTCCTCCTTCCAAGATATATGTAAAGATTCCCTATTCCAAAAAGAGTAAGGGAAAAGAAAGGAGACAAGGTAAACAGAAACAAAAACAGTGGGGCAGGTGTTTACCCCTGAGGCTACATGCCAACACAGGCTATGAGCTTCTAAGGATTTGAACATGGTGTGGGTGAAGATGAGCAAAAAGTGGAATATACTTGATAAATTCCATTGCTTTGCTCTGAGCTCAGAAGGTTTCCCATACTGTCCTACCTACCTTCTGTGTTAGAGCCTTGCCTTTCTGAATCAACCACGCCTTCCTAACCTTCAGCTCTCACTGGATTTTGTAAATGTAGATACTAAGAAGTGATGTCATCTGACAATTTGTAGAAAAAAGCTGGTTTGTAATTCTAACATTGGCTAGATTCCTCAGGTTGCAAAGCTACTACTGATTTGATTTAGGGCTGACCAGGGCTTCTCTTGGTCCTCTTGCTTTGTGGTTGGTAGAAGATTATCACATATTCAAGACTCAGTACTCAAGAAAAATCTTCTCTTTTTCTAAACAATGGCCACATGTTTCAAACTTCCTTATAAGAATGCATTAACACAGTTTCCTCAAAGAAGGAAGGATACAGAGATTCTTCTTACAAAATAAGATTGAAAATGGTTGTTAGACTCAATTGAGTCTATGTGAAATATTCACGTTAAATTTTGTAACCTTATTCCATCTTTGTCAATGCTTTCACTTGCTGTAATGGACAGCACAATTAATTTTCATCCTCATATGTGATTCTTCCAGAGTGAAGAGTCTTAGTGAGTCTATCCTGATGAGCAGCATGTTTTCTCTGCAACTTTGAGAACCAAAAGATTGTTAAAATCTTTATTATTATTTTGTGAGTATAAACGTGTGTACATTTGCTTGTGCACTTCTGCGAGCATGCCATGGTACACATGTGGAGATCAGAGACAACACTGTAGAATTATTTCTGTTCTTTTCCCTTTAGTTTTTAGCTTGGTGGTTGAAACTCAGGTTGTCATAGTTCGACAGCACATGCTTTTACCTCCTGAACCATCTTGCTGGGTGGCTCAAATATCAGCAATGACCTGAGCTACGTTTTCTATCACCTTTTCTGTGCAGGTCTGTTCACGTGCCAGGGAAAGTGGGTTTTCCACTGCAATTTGAGTAAACATTGTAACTGTCACAGTGAATAGTCTTGGGAAACTGCTCATACCTCTTCTACAGTCTTTCATTAGACAGACACTTTAGTCTCAGCAACTACAGGTAATCATTTATATAATCCTAGCACTACTGTAAATCATTGAGCAACAATACTTCACTCAAAATGTGTATCTCATCACTGATGCTTAGCTTAAAATTTCCATCCTTGGACTAACCCTGGTACAAGAAATGGTGCCATCTACTTTAATTCAAAATAGCAAACACTGCTCTAAAGATTGAAAACAAGCCTAATTTACCCAAGGAAACCAGTTGCATAAATAATAGAAACAAACATACAGAAAGTTTTAAAAGACAACCACAGGTATGGACCAACAGTCATCTTTAACCAGTTCTCTACTAGAGGGACAAAATCGAATAGTGTTTCCAGAGCTCAGAAACCTACATCGTCTCCAGGAATTTGGAACCACAGGATATCAGAATTGCTGAAGCAGTTGACAATAGAAGTACTACAGGGTCCTGCTTATAATTTGTTTGTTTGTTTGTTTGTTTGTTTGTTTTGCCATATCAACCTAAAGTTACATGACACAGGAGTCTGGAGGATGCAGTTTTGAATGTATGATTTGTGTTCGATGAGACACACAGCAGTGGAAATGTACGGATGCATCTGAGCTCAAACAACCCATGGGGTGACAAGTGCTAACGGGTTGTACTGAAGGCTGCTTCCCTTAGATGCAAATTAAGAGCTCTAATTCCTAATATTTGGCAGACCACAAAGGATAAGGTCTCAGTAGAGACATAAGACTTGCTTCTTCCTTTCCAATGTAGTTTGAATTTTATTCAGCATATGTTGTCAGGAAACAAGGTAGCAACCGTAAACAACATGTGGAAGGGTAAGATTTATTACTTTTCAGCAGGTGGATAAATTTAATTCAACCAAAACCAAATTCCCATTGGTTGCTAACTATGCACTCACGGTCCCCATTCAGTACTTCCTTTATTAGTATTTTTTCGAGTCCTTGTAAATTCAGGTTCCAACCAAAACACTCAGTCATGGGGGATAATATAGAACTCATTCTTCCTAGTCAGATGACATAAGAATTTTATGTAAATGACGTTTGTAACAACATAAAGGCACACTCAAATGACCAAGTTCAATCTAACTATGTGAGTCTCCCACTAAACTAATGAAGAAAAGATTAGGGCAATTAATTTAGAAACTGCTGTTTCCAAGTCTCAGAAACTGTTATTGCTGCCTGAGTTTGTGGGAATAGCTATCAAAAACAGAAAGTAGTTGGCACTTGTTAACAGAACAGGCCTTTGACTTTCAGGATCTTTGCCCTGATCACGTAACAGTCTTAACTCAGACATCAGAGTGTCCTTGATCATTTATCTATAACAATGTCAAATGCCAGACATATGTATATTTTTTAAGCTTATAAAATGTACAGAGTGGCTATGCATACGAATAGAATTTATTGTTACTGTTCATCCTTAGAAAAGTTTTCAGATGATTAATTGATCTATTTTATACATAAGGCATTTTTATTTTTCCACAATCAGAATCTTTATAAGTGCTAAATATCTAAAAACATTCCCTTAACACTTTGTAAGTTCCATCCTGGGCTATAAGGAATTTCTTTTCAATCTGAAGACCAGCAGGATTTGCCTCACTCTGCAGTATGTTAAAAGAATATTATTATTCACTGTTTTCTCCTGACACTTTTGATTGTTTTCTTTCGTCTTTTTTTTTCTTTGTTTCATTTGTTGTTGCTTGGTAGTTTTTCCTAGCATCTTTATAATTCTAATTCTACTTTCAAAATATATCTTCTGTTTTTATTTTTCATTAATAACCGTAAAAGATAATGATGCAAGACTTTCTCATAGACTCAAAGTTTCAACGTTTCATACATTTTCTTTTCCTACATTTACACTTTGAGCTCTTTTCGAGACTCTAAACTTTTACTAGTCTTTATTTACTTTTTCTGCTCAACCTCCAAAGAACTCAGCTCACACCTTCAATATAAATGAGCTCATGTTCTGTTTGTGTAGCTATTTCTCTACCACTCTCAGGAGGCAAGGATGGAAATTTTTATCAGCACGTGGGTCAGGGTTTCTCTCAGAGCCTGGCACGCAGAAGGATTTAACAACTCTTTAATTTACTAGATTGGCTGCAAGAATAAACATAGTGCTTACATGAATACCAGCATACAGGTGTTAGGCAGAAAATGCCGATGTGCACCAAATCCAGATTTAGTACTGTAGAAGTCAATTAGTCTGAAGATAAATTTGGAACTAAGTTAGTAGATGTTTTCTACATATGGTAACAAATGATATGTGTCAGTGTGTGTGTGTGTGTGTGTGTGTGTGTGCTTCAACTAAAATAGGAGTCAGTGATTTTCTTTCTATAAGAAGTAGGCAGTCTACCTTGTGTTGACCTAAATCCTACTTTAATATATGATGAGGCTGAAAGAATCAAACCCTCTCTGATTATTTCGTTAATCAGTAGCAAGATTAAATACAGTAGATATGTAATAAGCATTTCTTGAATTATGAAATATATCTATTGTAGTGGTTTGGAATAAAAGGCCTCCATAGACTTGTAAGAAGGGCTAAAATTAAGGGGTGTGGCCTTGTTGGAGTAGGTATGGTATTGTTGTAGGAAGTGTGTTAGTAGGGGCAGGCTTTTGGGGTCTTAGATATTCAAACAAGGCCCAGTGTGGCACGCTCTTCCTGCTCTCTGCTGATCAGGGTGTAGAACTCTCAGCTACCTGTCCAGCACCATGTCTGTCTGCATGCCATCATGCTTCCTATCATGACAATAATGAACTAAATCTCTGAACTGTAAGTCAAGCCCAATTAAATATCTTTATGAGTTACATGGTCATGATTTCTCTCCACAGCAATGGAAACTCTAAGACACTCATTCAAAATATTTTAAAAGATTGGAATTTATGCAATATCTAACAAATACAGCAACAGACAAGATAGGTAGAATGTCAAATAATTCTAGCAAGATATAACTAAAATTGTTTGAGATGTTAGCGTAGAATATACAAGATTTTGGATTTTCACACACACCATATACACATAGACGCACACCTACACACAAACACACATACACAGACAAAATAAAATCAAGAAAATTATGCAACTGAAAATCTGGTTCTCAAGTTTTACTCTTCAGAATGTCAATTACTGTGACAGTAGCTGATTCTGTCTTAATGAATGTGATGAACCAGTTATAAATTCATTATATGAAATATATATTTAGGCCCTAAAGGAAAACAAACCTATAAGGTAAAATCTCTCTTATATTGTGGATAAGGAACTTGAACCACATAGAGGCAAATTATTTCAAATTATGTAAGTCATCCTGGCCTTGCTTGATTGACATCTAAACACTTTAATTCCCTGATCACAATCTTTTCTTTTACTATGTAGTAATAAATTTTGATGTGTAAATGTATTTGATATTTCCAACCACTGTTAATATACAGCATGCAAAATTTAGCTCTTTTATGTATATGAACAATCTGAACAAGTTCAAGAATTTGTTCATTTCATTTGATATATGTTGAATATACATGTATGCAAATACATTATTTTATATAAATTAGGCTTATCCACTGCAGAGAATCTATTTTCACAAGAGAAAAGGGTCCAGCTCCTCCAGGCTTTCTACAAGAATATACTGAACACAAAGCAAAGTCACAGGAAAGCAAGACACAGGAAGCATCTTGTTCTCAACATTTGTTAGTGGTTAAACATATATGTGTCTTCTTTCTTGTGGTAGAATCTAGTAGGACACTTGTATTGTTTTGTCTCACACTAAAAATTAATCAGAATTCTATTTCAACTCACAGCGGTGCTATAGAATTTTAAATTGGTGAAAATCATGAAGTAGGTATGTGTGTTAGCAAATTTGACTATTATATGCCATTGATTTGACAAATGGCATTTAATTATTCCTCCCAAAATACTACTTGCTAAGTTACATTATTTTTATAATTATATGCTATTATATTGAGAGCATAAATCTATAATAGAGCATAAATCACAGCTTGAATTTCCTCAGTAATAGTAATAATAAACTTATCAAGCATACTGCTTGATTTAATGCTTCCTTATTCTCTCACCTCTTCATGCTAAATTTTATATCTGGCTCTCTTTACAAGATTATTTCTCATTTTCTGAATTCAGCCGTAGCAGGTTTTAGCTTGAGTTTGAGTACTTGGGGAATATATGCCTTTATTGTCTTTTAAACCAGGGGAAGAAACATTTTACTTGGAGAAGAAAAATCAGAAAATCAAGTGTTGTGAGGGAAAGATAAAATTTAAGGCTGTTTCTTAATCTTAACAGAAGAGAGAACAGGTCTCCACATTCTTAGCAAGGTGCTTGTAAGCCAAAGGACATGCATGATGTGTTGAACTATCCTGTGAAAGACTTGGCACATTTCCTCTGGAATTAATATAAGGGATTTCTTAAATGGTTGACCTTCATGCTTACTGATGAGTGCAGTTGTGAGGGTCTCAGCTGGGTCTCTAATTGGCAGTTCCCCTCCTCTCTGCCTTTTAACATTGTAAAATCTTTTAGAAAACTAAGCCTGCGAAGAGCATGTTAATAGCAGGACAATGTTTGAAATAGATGACATAATACATCAGGAACCAACCTACCCACCTTATCAAGGGTGCCAACTCTTAATGTTTATATAACAAATTATGGAAGTTAAAATGATATGTGTGCACTCTTTATTTTGTGTCACTTGTAGACAGTTACCAGTTTGCAATTATTTCCTGTCCATACATATGTTTTAAAAGTAAAAAAAATATAGCTGTGCTCTCCATGCACAGCATATATATGTCAATGGTAGAGTAATGCGAAGTTTTATTCTCAGTGAAACCATTTCTTATATAGTCATGTTTTAAAAATGATAATGGTTTCTAATTAAAATAAAACTGATAAGACTAAGTAATTGCCAAATATTTGTATGTTATGCATCGTATACATTACTCATAAACCTGATTGTGTTATTTTATGTGATTCAAATTTCATTAATGTTTTAGGAGTTTTGTATAGTGTGTTTTGATAATATTCACCCAGGATCTACCAAATCTTTCCAGATTTACAAATCTTTAGCCACAGAACTTCTTGTGCTTTTAAAATTATCATGATTTTTTAATCCATCAAGACTGAATTTGTGCTGCTTAAATATCTTTTATTGTGTTGTCTTCTTGTAGGGCATGGTCAACTCACCAAGGTGCTACACACTTATAGAAAGCCAATTCTCCTTTCCCAACAGGGGACACTTGCCTTTAGCTCCATGACTAAAAAAAGGAGTTTGTGGCCACTCCCATTTCCACGTTGGGATTAGGTATTGTTTTGCACATTTTGTGCAATCTGTAAAAACTACTGTGAATTCATATGTGCAATTGCTCTGCTGTGTCCCAAACCACTGTTGTCGTACAACAATCCTCTGCTTCTAGATCTTACATTCTTTTCAACCCCTGAGGCTTGAAGGGATGGGTTCAGTGTATATACTCCATTTAGAGCTGAGTATTCTCTACTATGATATGCTTTGCACCTTGCTTAGTGGTAGATTTCTATATTAATCACCATATATTGCTGATATGTTTCAGATGAGAGTTGAGATATTGATCTATGAAAATGACTATAAATAATTGGGGTTTGCTCCCTCCTTCTTTGTTTCTGAATTATAGTAATTGTACTGGCTGGTTTTGTGTGTTAACTTGACATAGGCTGGAGTTATTACAGAGAAAGGAGCCTCCCTTGAGGAAATGCCTCTGTGAGATCCAGCTGTAAGGCCTTTTCTCAATTAGTGGTCAAGCATGGGAGGCCATAGGCCATTGTTAATGGTGCCATCCCTTGGCTTGTGTTAATCCTGGGTTCTATAAGGAAGCCAGGGAAAGCAATCCAGTAAGCAACACCCCTCCATGGCCTCTGCATCAGTTCCTGACTCCAAGTTCCTGCCCTGTGTGAATTCCTGTCCTGACTTTCTTTGGTGATGTACCAGAAGGTGGAACTGTAAGCTGAATAAACCCTTTCCTCTTCAACTTGCTTCTTGGTCATGATGTTTTGTGCAGGATTACAAACCCTGACTCAGACAATAGTAGATTCCCTCTTAGGCCCTATGTAGCCATTAGTTCTTGACCTGATAATGGAGACAGTTATGATTTTATGCTGTAGAGTGGATTCAAATGCCCCCCAAATGTTTAGTTATTCCCACGATGTTTATGCCAGTGGGCACATCTTGCCAAGTGGCATGCCTTGCCGGGGCTGTCTTTCATAGTTTGTAGAATCCATAATTTTGTTTGATTGCCAATCATTTCATTCCTCTGGCAGTGTGTATCGCACCTCCCAGCACTGCAAAAACTAGACAATGGAGATGAAGCTTCCGGGTGAGTGAGAGTCTGAGTTTTCTGTGTTCTATGACTCCAGTATGTGGTGCCATCAACAACAGTGTCTACCTTCAAATCTAGTTTTTCATGCTAGTATGTTTATCTTCACTTACTAACAGAAATTCGAATTGAGAAAAAAATAAATATTTTCAGTAAAACATTTCTCTAGAAAGTCTGGAAATTTGTTAGAAATTCCTCTACTTAATTAAATATATGGTCTCATAGCATGCATCCTGCTATGCAATAGAGAAAAGAATATTTTTCTTTTGTTTTGTTTCACAGTTGATAGAAGATTTCAATATATTTCAATAATATTGTCTTGTTCATGCCATTTACATTTAATGTAATTACATTTAAATTACATTTACATTTCAATTCAGTAAATTTTATTTTTAGTAGAACCCATTTATTTTAGGGTTCTACTGTATACACATATATGCTGTAGATTGCCGTATCTTAATATAAAACTCAGAATTTAATTTTGTAAAATGTACATCATTATGTTCTACAAGTATTTGGTCTTAATCCAAAAGCTTAAAATACCCAAGATACAATTCACAGACGACATGAAGCTCAAGAAGAAGGAAGACTAAAGTGTGTGTGCTTCTGTTCTTTTTAGAAGGGGGAACAAAACATTCAAAGAAGGAAATACAAAGACAAAGTATGGAGCAGAGACTGAAGGAAAGACTGCCCTACCTGGAGATCCATCCCATATACAGACATCAAACTCAGACACTATTGTGTCTGATGCCAAGAAGTGCTTGCTGACAGGAGCCTGGTCTAGCTGTCTTCTGAGAGGCTCTGCTAGAGCCTGACAAACACAGAGGTGGATGCTCACAGTCAACTGTGGGGCAGTGGGCTTTGAGAAGTAGCTGGGTGCCTGTTCGAGCACAGGCCTTGAACCCTGGACCCTCATGTGACAGATGGCATTTTGGCGCCTGGCTCCTGGCTCTTTTCACTCAGTCTCAGCCCCCCACACCCCCTCCCACAGAGAGGTCTATGACCACTGGTCATGTAGGAACAGTGCCCCAGGCTCTCCCACATGCAGATGAGGCATTCCCAAGCACCCAGAACAAGCCAATAGGATCTATCTGCTGCCAGACTCTAACCCACCCCAAAACTGTATATATTGACCCTACTCAGAAGAAGTAAAGGTGTGCAAGAATCATCTTGTTGTCCGAGAGTTTATGTCACAAGAACTGTAACACTAGCGACCAGTGTAGCACCTGGGAGCAACCGGGCATTGACAGTGGTGACACAGGCAGAGGCAGCAGTGGAGGCAGCGGTGGACTTTCTCTGCTCGCACCCTGTCCCCAGTCTGGCAGAGACTGTAGTGGGAGACTGAGCTCAGGTTCCCCAATGGAGGAGTTAGAGCCTGACAAACACAGAGGTGGATGCTCGTAGTCAACCACTGGACTGAACTCAGGTTCCCCCATGGATGAGTTAGAGAAAGAACTAAAGATGATGGGGTTTGCAACTCCAGAGGAAGAACAACAATATCAACCAAACAGACCACCCCCCCCCAGAGCTCCCAATAACTAAACCACCAACCAAAAAGTATACATGGAGGGACCCATGGCTCCAGCTGCATATGTTGCCGAGGATGGCCTAGTTGGACATCAATGGAAGGAGAAGCTTTTGGTGCTGGGAATGTTCTACGCTTCAGTGTAGGGTAATGTCATAGCAGAAAGGCGGGAGTGGGTAGGTGGTTGGGTCAGCACCCTTATAGATGCAGGGGGAGGGAGGATGAGATGGGGGGTTTCCAGAGTGGAAACCTGGAAAGGGGAATACATTTAAATATTCCAATCAAAATATATAAAACCCGCCACTAGAAAAAAAAAAAGTATTTGGTCTTGTTTGGTTTTGTTTCATTTTATTTAGTCTATCTTGATATTGACTGTTATGATTGGCTTTAAATCTACTTGTTTCTATTTGTCTCATGTCTGCTTTTTTCTACTAACTGCCATTTCTGTGTTTATCTCACTAAATATGTAATTATGAATTAAATATATTATTTTTTAGTGATTGTACAAGAAATCATAATAGATAACTTATCTTTTTAAAACTAATGTGTTTTACAAGAATTAATATAACATACTTTTGATTGATGTAAAATAATTATTTACAAATAAATTAACTTTGTTATAAGATACCTTCAATATCCTCCTTTAGATAATTTTATCATATGTAGACATATAATATATTATACATAATAATATAAATTTATATTAAATAAATATGAATATATAGCTGTATTATTACATAAGATTAATAGTTTACATTAGTAACTCTATGTATACAGTTTTATACTTAATATTATATTCAGTTTACTTTAAAATTAGGCAAATAAAAGCATGATATGTATTTGCATGATTTTTTCATTTACCTATATAACTATCTTTAATGACATTTTCTCTTTATTGTGTGTATAATTATTAATGCCTGTATCCATGTCTTCTAATAATGAACAACTTGTCTATGTATTTAAAGTAATAACTAATAGCAATACATTTTTCTCTTTGCTTTTATGGGAATATGTTCTACCATCAGTTTTGAAAGATATTTGTTTTGAATATTGAATCCTTACCTTGCCTGTTTTCTTGTCTGCCCATTCAATACATTAAATATATCAGTTCATTGTCTCTTGGAATTCATTAATTCTCTACAGAAGGCAGTTTTTAATATTATTATGTCCAATATAATTTCTCATAATTTTATCTACAAATTTTTGAATTTGGAGTGTTTCAGTTTTGTGGGCATGTATCTGAAACCATTTATGTTTCACACTAATGTGTTAAAGTTCTACCACTAAGATAAAAATAATATGACACACATATATGTATCTACATTTATCTGTTTGTGTAATAATTAATATATATTCATATACTTAAAATAATTTTTTTAGACATTTTGCTAACATTCTAATATGTAGAGTAGAGTGTGTACAAATGAAGGCTGATTCCAGAGAAGAACATTGAAATTAATATCTGTGGGAGTTTACTAGGGGAATGAAAACCAGGCTACATTAAGAAATTTCAACTATAAGTGCGAGAAAAACTTAATCAAATATGAATTTGCTTAACAACACAAAAATATTGTAAATTCTCCAATAGGCTTTAAATCACTTAAGAAATCTTGCAGATTATATTTGCAAGGTTGAGGGTTCTCTACTTAATTTATATTAGTTCTGCATTCTGTTTCTTGGGGAAAATATCATAGTTTATGAAGATATTACAAAAAAAATTATCAACATAGGACATTAACCCTAAGGGCATAGCAGTGGCATGAATACCTTGGTAGTAACTAACTACTCTCTTATTGGACTTAAGACCTGCTCAACAAGAGGCAAATAATGCTTGGTACTGGAAACCTAAAACTTTACAAAACCAGGGTTTGTAAAGTCAGGAACCTTGGAAGACAATCTGCAACCACCACTTTTCAAACCAGCATAATGCCTAACTACATTCTAAATATTTGTTCTTATAACTACAGTAGTCAACTCCCTTATCCAGAAAACTTCTGTTTGCAACAGACAGAGACTATTACAGAAAACAACAACTATACAAGATACAGAGGTATGGGGACTGATCCCAAGTGATACATCTACAAAAAACTCCTACTCCTGAAGCTTTAGGATCATTTTGGGAGAGTCAGGGAAGACCAGTAAGAGCTGGAAAAGCAGGAATTTGCTTTGATATTATATCTCCTTGAAATATCTGTGGCTACACTCATGAAATCTCCCCAAAATGGCTGCCTAAAAATGATCTGAATAAGGGCAACACCAATCAACATGCTAATGTAGGGAGATAAAGCTCGTGAAACCTCAACCAAAGACAAAGACCTACTAAGCAACTATGCAATGCTTAGAATGAGAGAAGGTATTCCAGAGAAGAGCTCACCAATTCGTCTGTCTTGGAAATATGCACATATGACTAAATTTATGTAGATTGGGCATATTGTATTTATGTACAAAGGATATATACATGTGCATGTGCTTATATGTAACAGCAATTAAAGAAATAAGAGACCATGAATGTGAAAGAGAGCAAGATGGGGTACATGAATGCTTTGAAGGGATGGAATGGAATGCAGAAATAATGTAATTTTATTATAATCACAAAATTACTGAATTATTGAGAAATAGAAAGAAAAGGGGATTGTGTCCAGAAATAGAATATAAGTTAATTATGATGCACCTATCTCATTAAAATTGTAGCTATCGCAACATAGTATAGGATAATGTTTAATTCTCAAAATAAAAAAAATGAGAGTATCAAAACCAGAATAATAATAGAATGATCTATCAACTATTTGAAAAGCAGTCCTTTAATTTTAAAAAGGAAGTCAATTTATAGTCTTGTCAGTTATCTGCTATGTTACTGGTTTGTAGTAAATAGAACTCAGAAAATAAGAAGTTGGCATTCAGATGAGCCTAAATCCTCACTGCCCATATGGGTTGAATGTTTCTTCAAATTCATATATTGGAAATCTGTGCCCTAGTACCCGAGGACATGAAATTATTTGGAGAAAATGATTTTATATATTTAGTACATTAATGAAATTAATCAGTGAGGCTCTAATGTAACGACTGATGTCTGCATAGGAAGAAAAGTTTGGATGCAGAGACAAAGAAGGCAATTCAAAACATGAAAGCAGAGATTACGATAATGTACATGTAAGCCAAGAGATGCCAAAAATTGTCAGAAACTAGAACACACACATGGAACAGATTTCCATTCCCAACATTCAAAAGGAGCTTTGGTTGCCACTGCACAGTTTCAGAATTCCAACCCTGCAACTGTGAGACAATGATTTCTATTATGCCAAGACTCAGTGCATGAAATGTTTTCCCCAGTAGTCTAAGAAAATGAATACAAATACCATTCAACAAGGCCAGTACCTCCCTACCTTTGCAGAAGCAGTCTGTCTTCTCTGGCTCTGGCTATAATCTTCTCTCTAGAATGTTTATCACAGTCCAGAAATTATGATAGATGATTACCACATTAAAATCTGACCCTTAAATGTAATTATTTGAAGTATTATTCTTAATTCGCTAGCTGGTCAAATACATACGGAAAACAAAATAAAGCAAAAAAAGCAGAACAAACAAACAAACAAACAAAAAACCAGTACCTCAGCTCTAGAAGGCAGATATGCAGCAAAAATGAGCTAGTGGTGAGAATGATTTTACCCACAGGGTCATTTTAGTGAATGGCTGCTTATTGGCACGAGGGCTGACATGGCTGCCTCTACTAATAGCATGCCATTCTCATTTGCAGTCTCTACAGGCAGCAAAATATAAAGCATTATATTTGATTGTTCACTTTTACTGATTGGAAGAATGATCCCAAACCCAGGCTTACGTAATTTCATGGGAAGAAAAAAGAATTTCACATTTTATCAGATACTTGTAAGAAGTAACATTAATGATAAGTTTTGTGAAAGAGATATTAGGATGGGCTTCCATAAAGTGAAAATTGATTTGGCATTTTCTGTAAGGATTAGTGAAAGCCTGGATGCAAAGTGAGCAGGTACCCATGAAGCATTTCTTGTGTTCAATAGTAAAAGCTAATACAAATTACAGAACATAGCCTAGGCAGAACCATTGATATATGGACTTCTCAGAAATAAAGTGTTTGACTACTATGCTAGATAAGGATCCTTATTATCTTTGAACTTGGCTGAAATCAAGGTGATTATAAAAACATTACTGAACAGAAGAAGTTTTAAGTATTATTCATAACTGTGTTTTCAGTTTCATTAGTGTGATTGCATTATATATTTACTCATATGATTTGATATTTATGCATTTGCATTTATATAAGGCATTTTCATTGTTCTCCATTTCCTTATATTGAATATAAATGCATTAATGTGATTTAGTACCTTATTCATTGTTTTAGTTATGGATATTTATGTATCCAGATAAGCAGAGAGGTATTTGTGTGTAAATGGATCCAGAGGACAAATAAAATTTACACTGAAATACATACATATCGTATCAGACAGTATGTCTCCTTTTCCATGCACAGTAAGTATGGGATGAGTAGAGTTAGATTAATATAATGTATATTCAAAACTGATGGACAAAAAGATCTATCCCAAAAATTCAGTGCTGGGTTATCAGTTTTAACCAGACATCACCATAACTTAGGCTTCATTGCATTGCTTGGAAATAGAGTCCCCAGAAGTTTCTTCCTTATTCGATATAAGATTGGTTTTCTAGTGAGAGGACAGACCCCAATGTTTGAAAGTAGGAACTGAAAGAGAAATTAAACATCACCAAATCAATATGAGAGGTGAGATGCCCACTAAGGACTCAGTTGCTAATAGTTAATACTACAGGTGCAGACTTCATAGAAACTTAGTACACATAATGTGTGACCCCACGGCTCATCAGCTCACTTCACTGTAGTCCCTTCTTGGCAATCCTGGGATGGCTGGGGAAAGACACTTACTGTAGCCGCCCAGCACTGTGAGAGGGAACTGTTACTGCCTTTGCATAGCCTGGGGAAAGATCTTACTCAAAACTCAAAGCACAGCCTCTGCTGAATGAATTTTGTTTTCCTACCAAGATGCAGTCAAAATATCATAAGGCTGTAATAACTCAGGGATCATCTGAAGTTTGTTTCTTTAATAAGATTATTAAGATGACCATGACTAATATTTGTATGATTTGCAGTTCATTTTTATATTGTGGCTTATGGAAAATAAATGAAGTTTTACAGTAAATGGCCATGTGTTCATCGGTATAAAATAAATGATTCCTGTGAAATAATCTAAAGCAACCCATTTCTAAGTAAAGGATTAACCATGCAAACCTCAGAGTTCTTGGTTTCTTTTGAGACAAGAATATTTTCTAATGATTGTTCTTGGCATTTCACTTTAATTTATAACTCTTCACCAACACCTGTGGAACTAAAAGTGATTTGAAATATATGTAGGAAAGTTAACGTCATCTTTAGTACATTTGGGGAGTGAACAACCAAGCTTTGGGAATGTCTGCATCACCTCTGTTATTATCACTGTTGCTTGCTTTTATAAACACATTGTAAATGTCTTATTGTTATTTGATTATTCATAGAAAATGCAAACAAAAATGTTCAATAAGCCTTAGAGTATCAATTATTTAATTCCATTTAAATATAAAGGTATGATGCTTAGAGACCATGACCAACAAAACTCAAAATGAATATAAAGGAAGAGATCAAGAGATCGGGGCCACAAAGGATCAGATCATTTACATCCCTGTGCTTCAGCAGGATTGCTGGCAGTGAATACTCATTAACAAAGTATTTTGTGGAGAAAATTTAAATTATAAAATGAAACAGAGTAGCATAAATTACAATATATCTGACCATGTAAGCCTTAGACAAAATGATTAGTTTTAGAATTCTATTTTAAGTTTTGTTTTTATAAGCATACACCACTCTTGACATTATTTCAATGGAATATTAATAAAATAAACACTAATTTGTCTTTTATAAGGATGACACCAGTTTAAAAAAATTGCTATCCAGGAAAAATTGTAGCAATTATGTAGAGGAAAATGATAGACTTTAGAAATGTTTTTTTTTTAACAAGTATATTTCAAACCTTCCAAAGAAAAAGAATTCTCAAGAATCTTGTCTTGTCAATGACCACCTTACAATCTGATTTAAAGTAACTTAATTATCATCGTCAGTTGATACAATATAATTTTGTGTAATAAACTATAATCCATACATCAAAGTCACTTAGTAGCTAAGCCAGTTATAGTTCCTTTCAAGTAAATGACAGTATTGATTTCTTATTTTAAAACTTGAATAGGAAATCAAAAGACTTAAATGTGATGCAGCATTAGATTCCAGGGATGTTGGAAAAAAAAAAAAAAAGAACCAAGAGGTCTTTATTATTGAGTTAAGATTCAGTTAGAAGGCAGGAGTTGGCTTTGAAATTTAGAGCACTTGCCGCACTTCTGGAGGAAAATGGTTCAGCTCCAGAGACTCTTACAAGACAGCTCACAGTAGCCCATCAATCCAACTCCAGGATATCCAATAGCTTTGGTCTCCCCAGACACCTGTACTCACATGCACATACCCATAGACAGACAGACAGCTACACACACACAACTAAAATGAAAGAAAGAAATCCTCTTTTGAAAAACTAATTTTTAATTTTTTTGTGATTATAATTGCAGCACGTTTCCCTTCCCCTCCCTCCATCCAAAGACCTTCATCTCTCCCTTCTTGAAGATATTTAAACAAGATTGTAAGTGATGACTATCATTATCCGTGAGCTTTCCTGTACAAATTGCTGGAGAAAAATATAAGAATGTGTAAATCATGTGGAGAAAATAATATAAATAAATTTAGTTTTGTAAAACAATAGAAAACTATAGTAAAAATGAACAAGGAGAATCATGTCCTTCAAGTATTATAAGTAATGGCCACAAATATTATTTTATCAACTGACTTCCCTGTTGATTTTAATGTCAACCAAGAGCTATGTGAAATCTTTCAGCAAATTCTAATTGTATGAATTTAACTGACATCTAAGAATTATTCCTCACTGGGAAGTACACACGTGTGTAGATTTGATAGCTTATAATAAGAGTTAAAGATAATATTTGCTTACTGAGATTTAAATGAGTAAAGAAAATGTGTGTTGATTTAAACTACTATGTTTGGATTTACCACAAGGTCCTTTACATTATTTGTCTTTCAATAATAATGTTTTACTTAACACAAAGACTTTAGCGCAAAGGAATGGTACAGCACTGACTTTAGCTGTATTAATTAGTTAATAAAACTTAGAAAATTCTGTCACATTGTTCCAGCCTAGTGAATAAGAGCTAAGATGATTTTTCTTTCTTCTTCACCAGAGCATCATCTTCACTGTTTGAGACCTTTTGGTCCAATAATTTAGACGCTCAGTTTCTTATTATTTCATGTCATTCATGTGCCATGATGGGAGAAGTCTTGAAGTTACATGAAAAATGTTAAGTCTCCAGACACCATATGTGATATATGATGATTGTTTTCTTCTCAACTAAACTAGATTCTGCTGAGAATGAGAAATGAATTGTCAAGTTACCCCCAGGCCTCTGTTGCAGAGGCAGGAGAATTGTGAGCCCCTTGTAACTGCCAAATGCCATTTCCTCACAAGTGAAAAAATATGTCAAAACTGGTCCTGGCAAAAGTAAATATTTGTAAATGCCCTTGGATTCTCCCAAAGCGTGTACTTCAATCATAGAACCAATAACATAAATAAATACTGTAATAAACTGGATGTGACAGTAAAGAGACAATACAATCGCCAAAGTTTACAATTGTGATATAAATTACTGAAAATTTATTCAGAATGTATACATTTCTTTATGAGTTTTTAAGCTATCAATAAGCTCTATTTTTGTCTTACAGATATTTTAAACCCAAAGCAAGTACAAACTTATCTATTTACAAGTTTAGTCGCAATGAACTGAAAATACACTATGGGTTCAATGATCGCAGGTATTGAGGTAAGGAATTTAGAAGGCATGTGACACCACCGTTGATATTATGAAATCAATCATTTTCAAAGAGAAAATAAATATGTACTTTGAAATATAGCATGAATATTGTAATATAAAAATTATTATGTTCCATACTGTTTGAATCACATTTTTAAATCACACTAAGTGGTTCCCCCACATTGATGAATTTACTGTCAGGTTCATTGTTAATGTCAGTAATAAAACACACCTATTAGACCCAGTTTTTCCAACTTTTATTATTTTTTTTTACCTTCTGTATGAGATTTAAATTTTACATACTCAGGTGCAATTGATGCCTATACAAAATGAGTTTCTTTGAAATGCCATCCTCTTCCTTAGATATCTTGAAGTTATTAGTATATTAAACAAAATTCTTTCTGATAAATATAAATTAGAAAGTAAATGAATTAGTGAATGATTAGCAGACAATTTTATTGTGTTGGGCCAATGAAAATATTGAAAAACTAACAATAAATAAAATATAAAATAATGAAACTTATTAGGATTTACAGACTAACTAATATTCAAAGGAGACAGATTAATCATTACTCCATAGGTCCCCAGGTGTTTTGGTTTATATAATATTGACAACAACTGCTAAGTATTTCTATTGTAACACATAAAGCATACCCAATGATGGTGACTACATGAGAATTGCTATATATTAATAAATTTTATTAAAAAGAAATCTTAAATGGCAGCTAGAATTTAATGATATATAATTTACAACTCTGATTCTAACAAACATGTAATTAAGTTTATTTTCAATCAGAGCCAATTCCACAGGTCATATTCATTTTTATAATCAAGAACAGTTTGACTATAAAACAGTTGTATAGTTTGAAGAACAATATTAAATATACAAAATTAGTGCAAATAATGAAATATAATATATATATATACATATATACATATATATTTATATATATATCTGAAAGCATCTGGTATATGAATGAGAATGTGTTACATGGTGAAGTTATGTGTATGTCAACAAGGAAAGTTGGATTCATTAATGACATTTACACAATGAAATGTGTGAAATATTTACATTGACATTTGCATTCTCATATCAGAAAATTCTCACGGAAACGTTGAAGCACTACTTTTTAATTGAACCCAATTGTAGTGAAAAAAAGATCATAGAATAGTGTGTCATATAATTAGAATGTGTGACAGACTTAAGATCATGATGGACAAGACTGATACCAATAAGCATGCTAATGTGGACGGTGGAATTGCTCACAAGAGCCCAACCCAAGACAAAAAGCTACCAAGAACTAGAGAATGCTGAGGAGAGGCAAATAGTCTCTCCATTAGAAGAGCACATCACCTGATTGTCTAATATACATACATGTTAAATTGTGTTAACTGACTAGGTGGTATTTGTATATTTAGAAACACAGACAAACACAACTGAAATCAAAAACAAAGTTGTTATATGAAGTAGTTAAGGTGGTAGGTGAAAGGATTTAGAAGGAGAAACAAAAATGGGGAAATGAGGTAATCTTTAAATATTACTTAGTCTATAAATAGTAATGTGTTTCAGTGGTCTGACACAATAAAATTGGCTGCTTATTAGTTTATATTAATCTCAAATAATTAAAATACTTTAAAATATTATGGTGCTAAATCCAGAAATCATGTAAAACATGAATTTCACTAAATTAAGCTTGACTTCTATATAAATGTTATGAACAGAAGGAAAAAAAGCAAAATTTTCAAAGTATATTTGCACTGTGAGTATTTGATTTTTACTAAATACTCCTACAAATTAAATCAAAACAGATCAACAGTTTAATTACAAAATGGTATAGAATACTAAAAATGGTGTTATAAGAAAATAAATCAGAACAGCGTGTCAGAGAGATGGCTCAGTGCTTTTTGATCATCCAGAAATCTTGAATTCTGTTTGGCTTACAAAGAATTAAAATTCATTGTGTGTTGTCATTGTTTATTATATCATTACCTATGTAGACTATTGAGGCTTTTAAGACCTTAGACAAAATAATATAGTATTACACTTTATTATGATCAGTAGTGTTATGCTGAAGAATTTTATTACCTGAATATGTGTGCATATAGTACAAGGAAATTATAGCACAATGTTCATAGGTTCTGGGGGAAATTAACGGAGGTTTTAATAATGCTGAATTGTGACACTTGAAAGTTTTCTACAATAGCTGAGGTTTTGGTGACATTAAACTCCTTTGTGTAATAATGTTTCTATTACACAGATTATAATGACTGAAAAAAATGTATTTGCTTACAGTTTTAATTTAGTGACATAGAGAACTTTATTTCAGGTAAAGTTTGACTGTATTTCTCAGTATGGAAAGAAAGACATAAATATTTTTTTTCAAAGCTTGTATAATACTGAGGGGTCTGAGGTAACAGCTGAGCAGTTAAAGTGCTTCCTGCACAAATATGAGGCCCTGAGTTCAATCTTCAGCACTGATAAAATAGCTCATTGTGACAGTGTATGACTATAACTCCAGAGCCTGAGAGACAAACCCAGGAAACCCCCTGGGCTTACTGCTGGCCAGTCTAGCTGAATCAACCAACTCAGGTTCAGTAAGAGACCCTGTCTCAAAACAGGAAGGCAAATGATTGGAAATGTACCTGAAGTCAACTTCTGGTCTCCATTTGTTTATACACTTATGTATATGCATACCTCCCAGAAGTTTGCACATATATACATCCACCAATATAGATAAACACAAGCACCATCTAAAACAAATTACAAGGCTTAAGATGCATGATGCTTGCCCATGGGATAGCACAAATCCCTGACACTGTCAATGATTCTCTGTTATGCTTATAGACAGGAGCCTCGCATAACTGTCCTCTGAGAACTCTACCCAGCAACTGACTGAAACGATGCAAATACCAACAGCCAAACACTGGACAGTCGTTAGAGACCCTTATGAGTTAGGGGAAAGATTGAAGGCCCTGAGGGGATAGAAACCCTATAGGAAGACCAAAAGTGTCAACTAACCTGGACCTCTGGGACCTCTCAGTGACTGCACCACAAACCAAAGAGCATTAAAGGGCTGAACTGAGGCCCCTGGCAAATATGTAACAAAGGGCTGCCTCAGTGGGAGAGGATGTGCCTAATCCTGCAGAGACTTGATACACCAGGGTAGGGGAATACCCAAAGGGGGCCACATCCTCTTAGAGGGAAAGAGGACAAAAATGGGGGGAGGGACTATGTGAAGGGGGAACTGGAAGGAGGGGCATCATTTGGGATGTGCAATTAATTTTTAAATTTTAATTATTAATTTCCAATTAATTAATTAATTAAAAAGATGCAATGATGAAGGATGCAAGAGTTGTGGCAATGTCCTGGAAACAATGGTGCACCCAAGATTGGTTTCTTTGATTATGAAGTTTTCTTTTGTACATTTAGTATTAGAAGTGGTTAAATTGTGGTGTTTTCTGTGAATGAAGCAGAAGAAAGGAAATTTACAGAGTATTAAACCACACTGATACTTTGAGAATAGCCAGTTGGGTTACATTTTTGAGATTAAAAGATAAAGGATTTACTGTTTTCAAGAAAATTTTAGTTGCAATTATTTCATTAGTGATGGAAATAAAAAGGATAACTGGAAGCTGACTTGAAAAATTTGGTCCTAGAATGTAATTCAGGTGTACCTATGATCTTATTTTTCGCTTCCCTTGGTTAAGCTCTTACACTCTAAATTGGCCAACAAACAGTCTGAGCCATCTTAGACATTCCATATAACCCTGGATTTCTTTTCCGTTACCTATAAGCCAAGATTACCCTGTAGGAAAGTCTACAGAGGTGTGGTCTACAGCACCTCTCTGCATTCTGCTCACATGTTCCACACAGTTCATTGGAAGATCACCTCGTGCGACTCTTCACATTGCCAACCAACACCAATAATGTCATTCTAGGTGACCACACAGATATGAGCATCGCATGAAAAAAAATGTAAGCCTAAGGAAGTCATCTTAGCATGGATTAAGTAAAGTTTGTTAGCTAAATTGGCCACTCCCTTATACTATCTAGAAAGGAGGGGATCTTCACAAGGTAAATGTGCGTATCCATCTACTCTTTCCTTCCTGGCGAGTTTATAACATGTTGAGCCCTGCTTTGTAAGTATATAGCTCTCTTATCAAATCCTTATATACTTAAAATAATTATATCTCTTCAAAGAAAAATACCATTTCTTACCACTCTTATACTTCTCTGAATTCAAACAATGTCTTTGACTTTAGCATGATATTCTTAGACAAAGACTTCTTTTTCAGGATACATAGACTTCCAACAAGGTGACAGGAAAGTAAGATTTATTTTACCTTTGAAATTTAGCTTGGCATCATTAGGAGACACCATGTCAATGATTAGTATGACATGAGATTTTAAAGTCTGAAAAGGTTTCCAATGGTTCTTTCATTGTCCCCTATTAGGGTTTTGTTATTGAGAGAAATGAATATTAGCACCTATGTTATAGCTTTGATTAAATTACTGAACTGTGTCTACTGCAAAATAGAGCTGGGCTGGGTTACTGATAGTACACTTCTTAGAATAGTGTACTGTATTTACTTATTAAATCTATTTGGGTTTTTGTTTGTTTGTTTGTTTGTTTGTTTATCTGCTAGAAATTAGTGAAGAGCTGGAATGAAAAAGTTACTGATGTGATCTACCCAGAACATCCAAGCACAGAAAGAACGCTCAGGTAAGACACTATGAGAAACATAAGCTAGCCTGTATTTTTGATTGTTTATCTTCAGCCACAATATTTAACTGAATATGGGATAAAACATACAATATGACAATGAAGACTAAAAGACAGCTAATTTATTAACAGTATTGTTGGGATGAATGGTATAGTCAGTCAGAGAAACCACGGTTATGAACAGATACAAAAATTATAAAGCACATGTTTTAAGTGACAGTAAGAAAAGAGCTTTGAGTCACCTGGAGTGAGCAAGAATAGATGAGGACCTGGTCTGCATGTTCTGTGTTTGAGGTATAAGCCAGAAAAGTTGCAATAAAAAGTAGCAGTAAATTTGTTTTCATCAGTAAAACTTTTCTTCAATTAAAAAGAAATGTATATTTATCTTAAGACCTGTATATGGATTGTATAATGAATAAAAATAATAATTATGGAAATTTAAATTATGTTTGAAGTATTAGGTGTGTTAAACAAAGAAAGAAACCAGTAAGTGGTTGGAAGGGAAGGTAGCAAAGACGACTTGAGGACACAGGGGACAGCCCAAAAGTTAACATTGAAGACAAACGGGAGAAAACAATTAGTGTTTTCGTTTGTTGACTTACATGGAAGTGTATGGCTGTTTGTCACCTACCATCAGCTGCAGACATAGTGAGGGCTCAACCTCCATGCACCCTACCCAAAGTTCAGCCCCACTAAAATGCCTTCCCGAGATTTGATTCCATTTCTGCTCTTTGTGTGAACGCAAAGATGCTATCTACATCTGTTCCTCACTCCTAAGGGAAGGATATTTCCCATATTTGTGCTTTCCTTCCTCCATATCCTTGGGAGAGTTTCATTATTTATTTCATTACAGCCACTAGGCTCACTCAAGTCTTTTGAGTTTCAAACTGTTATCATTAATATAGTTTACCTGTGAGTAAAACATACCATTTCAGGGACGTTGTTGCTTTCTCTGCTCCTTGGATAGTTCTCCAGAGAACTATACTAGGTATCTAAACCCAGAGCCTTTAGGGCAATGCTGTGCTGTAGTTGTGTATGTCCACCTGAGTAGTTGTCAGCATTCTTAGCCAAATATAGAGTCAAGGTTCTTAACCTTTTTATTTCAAAGGAGGAATTTCTAGTTTACAAAGATTTCTTTCTGAGAGTTCCATTGGTCTTGTGATGGATATCTGTTTAAAGGTAGAAATGAGCTTTAGGAATTGTTTCTAAAATTTCCTTCCCTTTTTTTCTGATGACCTACGCACAACCATGCACAGAGAATTGATAATTGATATCTCCATCATCCACAGAGTTTCTGAAAGATTAAGTTTCCGACATATATATATACATATACATCATATACATACACGTACACGTACACGTACACGTACACGTACACATACACATACATATACATATATATATGGCTTTGGGGCCAGTGTTAATCTTGATTTTGGACACAACATTCATATTTACAAAGCATATCTCACAAAATTATGCGTTCTAAAATAAACATAACAATAAAGATAGAAACTAATTACATTATTTTACAGATTATGTAAAATCTGTTATTGTCATCCAAAATGCCCCACGTTGATAGATGAAAGGGTATAAAATCTGCATTTGACACATTTTCAGTTGTGACATTTTTAATACTTTATTGTGTATAATTCATCATTCTCAACAGATATTTCTTGTAATTAATCAATCATGTCTCCATCCATTTTTGACAGACGTAGCCTTGCAAAGTGTTCAAAATAGTTGAATAGAACGTGTCAGATTAATTTCTAATTTTATTTATATATGTTTCCCTTTGGAAAGCAAAACAACCACAAAGGTCTAGACTCAAGTTCGTTTTAGCTTTATACATTCCCCATTAGACATTCGAAGTTGCTGAAACACATATAGCATCCGTAGTTTATATTTCACTGAAATTGGCTCCTATCACTTCTCTAAGTAAATGCTATCTTGACTTTAGCCACTAAGTCCTTGCTCCACTGAAACAAAAACAAAACCTTGAAGCACAGCGTAACATACCTCTCCTGCTGAGAGCCCCGGTGGACCAGGTGTTAAAATTTGGACACTTTTTTTTTTCTTTTTTTCATGCCCTTGATATATGAAAACAAAACCAGAAGGAAGCTTGTTGAGGAAACTGTGTTTTAAACAGTAGTAGCTCAATCCGTTGATTTACAGGCTACTGATTTACAAGCTGTGAATGAATTGAAGCCTTCAGCAACAGGAAGCTCTGCCATTGGGAAACCCTATCGCTCCAGCTGGAGCCCAGGGACCTGGCTGACTGCTTACAGGAACACTCGCTCCAGGAACCCCTGTAATCAAAGTTGTTAAGCAGAAGGAAATGTCTTCAGTGCTCTTACATGGCTCTTAATCAGATACTGACAGAGGGCCTTTGATCAACACATTTGCACCATGAGGTTAGCCATAGGGTTCAGTCTGTCCATACAGATTTCACAGTCAGCTCCCAATGTATACAACCAACAGAGGAACCATTCAAACTGATCTTGTTGCTGGCTTCATTTCTGTCTTCTAAACCTCCTGGGTCTGGTATGAGGATTAATGAATCACTTTTTTTTTTCCTCCCTAGTGTCTTGCCATCTCTGTATTTGAACTGTGAGCGAAATGTGAGGCATTGCTGGACAAGCCTGACTGTTTCTTCTTTGATATTTCCACGTCTTAATTGAAACCTCAGACAAGTGGCACCAGACTGTAGCCCAGCGTTAGGTCTTTAAGAACTTACTAGTGGAGAGAAAGAATCCTCAGAGAGGAATTAGCTACAGACAGAGCTCACTGGTGGGTGAAATGGCACCAGCTGAGTTAGTTTTTCATTTGCCAGCTTGGTTTGGTACCCGGGATCCGTGACTGAAAATGCAAAGTGCCGTGGACTCCAGAGCAGAGAAGCCCAGAGGTTTCTGGTACAGAGGTGCCAATGCAGAATTCTGGCAAGGCACATGTCAAATAGGATGAAAGAAGAGCTATAAATTTTTCTGTGGGTTTAATTGCCTGTGAAATATTCCAAATATGTTGTATTAGGGGATAAGTTGAATTGACTCCATTGTTCCGGGGAAAAGGGAATGGGAGCTTCTTCAGGAGCTTGAGGTAGAGGTACAGATTGGTAGAGAGCCATTATTATATCCTTTGCGTGTGCAGTAATGTTTGGGTGAACACCTACCTCTCCATCCTGATGTAGTCACGAGGAGGTAGGAATATAAACAAACACTAGTAGGTCATGGATTTGTATAAGACTTTGGGGCAGCTCATGTTTAAAATGGGGTTAAAATAAGTTTAATAGAATCCCCAAAGTTTGAGTTTTCTTTGAGTTGGAGGTTGACATAGAATTTACAATATTTATCCAAGAACTAATAACTGCAATCAGCCACCACGCACGGGAGGAAGATATTGTGATTTTATAGTTTGCTTTGTATTATTTCAAATAGTAAACATAAATTTCAAAATATGACAAATATTTGAATGACTTAGTTCTTCCTTTAAGAAGTTAGAAATGGGAAACTGAGAAATAGGGATTACCTATTATCGTTTAATTACTGGTTTGTAAATAAAAAAAAAAAAAGGGGGGTGGGAACAAAAATCACTGAGAAAAAGAAAAAAGCAGTTATGGTTGCCAGAATATAAATTATATTGACCTTTGTAGTAATTAAAGTTAAGTGAGTAACGTTTTCTCCCATTTGCCCAAAACTAATTATTATTAATCTAATTCAAATGAATGGTTATTAATTTAACACAAATGTTCAACATTTACTTAAAAATCAAATCATAGCCATATTATTTTTTGAGACACTATATTTACAAGCTAAACCCAATGTAAAGTAAGTACTTCTCAAACCTTTGAGGTAAATCAAAGGTAAATTGATTTATTTTCCTTTAAGTTAGATTGTATTTAATTAAAAAACTGATAAGTGTTATGCTTTGATGAGTTCTAGCAAAATTATGACAGACTAGGATGATTTTTCATGTTGTTAATCAGGAAAACTGATACAAGTCATCAGATGTGTTGTGGAGATAACAGCGCATCCTTTGAAGAGAATGTCAAGAATTGCATGATGTCCCCTGTGGATTCATCTGATTGTGTGTGTGAGTCTATTTCTGACAGACAGGAGTTAACATGCATGAACTTCAATAATGTTCATATTTTCTAGAAGAGCATTACATAGCAATGCATATAGTCTATGCTATCAGTGGTGAAAATGATCTTGTACTGAATATAGGTCTCCGTAATTTCCATGTGAGTACATTTTGATATCTTACAACATTCCTTTATAATTAGAGGTTTATGTAAAACAAGAATTTAATTTGTCTGAAGATTGCATTTTATTATCAATAAACAAGAAACAAACAAGCTAGTTGGTAACTTCTGATTTATGTTCACTTAAAACATATAAAAATAGTCAACGCTGGGTCTTCGGGTTAAATATAATCACAAAATGCTCTATACGAGTGTGGGATGTGGGTTCTATGAGAATTGGTTTGTTTTCTTTATTCTTTTTCAAGCCATTATAACAGGGTCCTGATGAATTCATTTATTGCTCTGCCTCCACACACAGGGATAGAAAGTGAATAATGGAAGCAGAAGGCATAGCAAAATGTAAATTGGAAGAAAATATGCAAATACAAGTGGAAAATGAAACTGCTATTCTTCTTTCCCACAGGAAAACCCATCTTAAATGCTGTCCAGATTCCACATTAGGATATACCACATAGTTAAAAAAGAACTTTTAAAACAGGTCCTACTGTAATGGGAATTTGATTTTAGTTTTATTATTTGTGTTTTCCTTTTTTACTAATTTTTATAAAACCACCATGGATGGTAACTTGAAAATACAAATGTAATCCTGAAACTTGTCTGAAGGGATCAGAGCACTGGCCATGGCCCACGTCTTAGAAATCAGAACCAGCTTACACTAGTTCAAGACCACAAAGTCTTCTGATATAGTCCTCTCCACACACAGTCATACCAAGCCTGAGGAAACATCAGGAAGGAATTCTTAGAACTTCCTTCCTGGTAGATTATATTTTATCTCAATTTATAGTTTTTTTTTTTTTTTTTTTTTTTTTTTTTTTAGGATTCAATTTCTAGGTTTGGGTGTGGACATTTATTTTTCAGTAACTACCTGGAAAGGCAAGGCCTTTGAAGCTCCATTTCAGGGAGAGTATCCTAGTTCAGCAGTACATTTACCAAAGCCACCCTCTTATTTCATGTCGTGCTACCCAAGGCACAGCTACAGAATCATTTAGTACTGAACAAAATGCCTCCTTCCTTAGTTCATGCTAAAATATTTGGAAATAACAACCCATTCTTTCAACACAAATATTTCCAACTGGAACACAAAGAATATAGGCCAAAAAATTTCTCCTTTTATGAAAAATTTATATGTGGAGGCTAGAGTAGGCATGAACTATTGGATAAGAAAGTGTACAAAAAGGGATACAAAACTTGCTAAACTTGCAGGACAGAATGTCATCAGGATAATGGAGCATGTGTGTGGGACGGGTGGGTTTTGAAAAAGAATATAAAATGAAGTTTTTCTTTATTAAGAAAATAGTAAAATTTCTGCTTCATAGGTTACTTCTAATTTTGAGTTTTATATAGTATTGTATTCATTGGAGAAAATGTCATAGAACATTGTTATTTTTACAGTCTAAAACTAAAGATCTTGCACCAATGAAATGGCTCAGTAGATGAGGATGCTTGTAAACTCAGCCCAAGTACCTGAGTTCCATTTCCCGAATCTACATGGTGGAAGGAGAGAATCAGTTCCCCAAAGATTGTCCTCTATCTTTCGCAAGTACACACATGTGCACATGTGTGTGTACACTTACACGCATACATACACATACACACAGACATACACACATAATGTTCACAAAAGTTTGGAATGTTTAAATGCCCTTATATTGACTAAATTTGATAATAGTAAAACTAGAGTGTTTTTTCATCGATTGTTTACAGAAGATGATTAATATGTGACTCATCAGGAATCATGTGTCTCTTCTCCAGCTCCTCCTCCTCCTCCTCTTCATCCTCTTCCTCCTCCTCATTTTTTCTTCTCTTTCCTCCTCCTCCCCCTTCTTTTTCCTTCTTTTCTCCTCTTTCTCCTCCTTTTCATTTTTATGAAAATGAAAGCCACTACTTCTATGAAGGCCACTAAGAAACTTACAGGATTGTTTATGAGAAGTCATTCTTATTTTATTGTAATTTCCACTCAACATTTCAGTGTTGATGACAGTTCAGAATGTACATAACATTTTTTTTTATTTAGGATAACCTAGAGATTATTTACATAAAAAATTTATCTGCTGGTATGAAGAGATGGAGTCATAAGATAAATTGATCATTATGAATAAAATGCGATATGTTAATAGAGCACACTTGTTTTATTTATAAAAATCAAAAATTTTGATGGAAATAATTTAAGAGTGAAATATCATCAGAAATTCTGAGAGAAGTTTGGACATATAAAAAATAAGAAATTTGATAAAGTCAAAGCCAGTAATAATAAATTAGAGAAGACTTTTCTCCATAATACTAGAGACAAGTTATTAAACATGTTCCTGGTGGTAATATGACTTTCATGACTTAAGCTACTATGGCTATTATTTTCTGAATTTGCCTTCATGACTATTCTAAAGAAATATCGACTTAGAACATTCTCTCTTACTTTCCCACATATTTTCCACTTATTTTCCACAATAATAGGATTGCTGATCCTATTATTGAAGCCTTTCATTAATAGGCTTGTATTTGAGAGCAACTGACAATCAGGTGACTATAAGTAACATATATTTAAATTAGCCATGTTGATTAATTCTTTTGATGGGAATATATCAGAAAGAATCACTAAAGTCATATTAATAAAAATAATAATCACCCAGAAGGGTTTTTATGTCTTTTTAAAAATAATTCTTTCTTATCTCTCCTCCCTTGTAATGACATGTAATCCTAGCCTGTTTTGTGTTACTATAGGTAACTGTCATATCATTAGGTCCTTCATCATGGAATCAATTTTAACAACACTTTATGTGATCAATCTTTCAATTTTCTTCATTCTAATGTTTATGCAGTGGTGTCTTATTAATGTTTTTATTTAGTTTCCTAACAAGATTTTTTTTAAAAATTAGGATTCCATCATATACCATCTGTGGGATATTTGTATATATTTTTGTATAAAGTGTCTATTCATAATGTTTTGAGTTTTTATTGGGATTGCCACCTTATCATTGAGTTGGAAAGATTTATATAGTCTACTTGGAATCCTATTGACAAGTGATATTTTGAAAACAAATCTCTTTTTTTTTGGCTTTTTCTTATAAATCCATGTGTATTTTAAAGAGCAAAATAGACTTTTATGAAGGAGTTAATTGATCAAGATTTTATTTGTTGGCTATAATTTTTGTTTCTCATTTATAAAATACTTTTGAAAATAAAGGTCAGTCACATTTTAGTCCAATTTTCTTCTTTGGAACTTGCATTATTTTCTCTCTTCCACTTACTATTATGATCTGTTTTGAGTAAATGTGATGACAAGTCTCATAGTCTTTCAGGAACAAACATTAGCTAAGGTAATGTAAGACTATAGTATAGGGAAGAGAAAACAATTTCAATTTGCATAGAATTAAGACCCCCACACCATTTAATATGAATAAACTAGGTTTGCATGGAGCTGTTTACCAAAAGATGATAGAATGTGGTGGGGAAGAAAGTGAAAGTCATTTCTTGATGAACAAAACTGGGAAATCTAAAAGTTGACATGGCTTCTCCTGTCACTATTGCTTACCCATCATAACCCTTCATGCAGGCTGCGTAGCCCACATCCAGATGATGGTTTTCTATCATCTTCAGCAAGTTTCATATTCAAATTCAATCCAAAGCTTCACATATGACACATCACTTCTAAGCACTGTTCAGAATACAAAATTGCATTTTAGAGACACAGTTTGGTTTGCAAAATGCTCACCTAATGTGCACTAGGCTCCATTTCCTCTCTCAGATATTGTATGAATCTGAGGTAGTGGTGCATACCTCTAACACCATCACTTGGAAGGTAATGGCAGGTGTCAGATGTTCAAGGGCATCTTCTACTACATAGCAACTTAAAGGCCAAACTCTGCTATAAGATACTCTGTTTCAACAAAAACAAATAAAGGATTTCAAACCCAATTTTCTAATTCAGAATGTGCATCTTGGCACAGTCCTAGGTGATGCATATGTGTGTGCTATTTATATTAGGAAAGTACATGTTAACTATTGGCTTTCTACTTACGAGATCCATGATTTGTCTAGCAGTATGCTTCTGCCTGTAATAAAGCAGCGTGATAAATGGTCTTTCATGGATGAGCAAGACTTCTTACTGAATTGAGTTGGAGCTGTGGAACAGCCAAGTATGTGCATCTGTAGCCAATATGCAAAAGCCCCAAGAATTTCCCTTATTCTGTAATTCTTCTGCCCCCCTTCTTCCCCAATACTTTCTTCTGGGTTCCATCTGTCAGGCTCAGATTAAGCATGTCAGCCCCAGCAGCAAAAGAAAAATCACTCTATCTTGCTCATGCCAGTTAGAGGATGCTTTGCGAATTGTCTCCCTCCAGCTACTTGCATCTTCTAAGCCACAGCATTAAGACCTGGCTTAGTTTCATCAGAAGCATTTAGTGGGAGGGAAGGCAGAGAACATGTGTGTGATAGTAGAATAAGTATCTATAAATACACAGCTGATATTCATTCTCATAGATAGACGCTACTTATATGTTTTTTCCTTCTAGAGTAACTCACGATAAAATAATTATACTGCTGATAGTTGGCCAACTTTAGAACAAATAAAACCTGTTTTGAATGTATTAGTCACTAGTTAGATTAAAGGGTGAATCGTTGTCTCCCAATGCATTTCCTTAAGCTATGTTGCTGCTTCCCAGTGGTGTGTGGGAAATAGAACTGTGTGCTTCACTATGAACCTGACTGGTTTCTATATAGCTAATTAGATGACAGTTCAGACTGAAGGTAACAGTCAAGATTATACTCATTTCCTGAGATCATGTAAACAAGAAGAAAAACAGGCACTGCCTCCTTAGCACCGTTTCAACCCCAGCCCTCAGGATAGCACCAGGCCAATAGTTAACGAATCTTCAAAACTAAGGAATCTCCTTAAGATTCCTGCAAAAAAGGTTTTGGTATTTTATAGATCCAGGATTGTAGAGGAAGGTAGAGAGGAAACTGGTAGGAGTGGAAATGTACTGAGTGGAAAAAAAATGAGCGCTAATCCACCCTCCTGATAAGGAAGCCTGGGAATGGAGACAGCTGGCCAGAAATTCAGGCTGCGCAGTTGAGCAGGGTTGGCCTAGAGCAAAGGAGGAAAGGAAATATTAATCCACTATAGCAAACCCAGAAGAAATCTGCCCACATGGCCCAGACAGAGGTCTAGTGTGTGGCAGGCAGGGGCAGCTTTCTTCATTGTGAGGCTTGTCAGACATGATTCTATAGAGGAGTTTGACCAGAGCTCATCTTTTCAAATGCAGCCTGGAAACATAATACAAAGACAGAAGGTATATCTGAAACATAATTCTGTTATGTGTGTGTGTGTGTGTGTGTGTGTGTGTGTGTGTGTGTGTGTGTGTGTGT
>JANHMN010000011.1:45253020-45286557 GCA_030674055.1 Rhabdomys pumilio
ACACACACACACACACACACACACACACACACACACACACACACACACACAGAGAGAGAGAGAGAGAGAGAGAGAGAGAGAGAGAGAGATACACACACAAACACACACGCATGCACACATGCAGGCAAACATACACACGTGCATGCACACACTCCAGGAAGAAGGCACCTAATCAGAACAGAGGTAGAGACACAGTATTCTAAAACAATAAACAACAGAACACTGCTTATAAAAAAATGCACATTTCTTAACAAAATAAATCTTGAGAATTTTCTTAATCACTATATTTAGACAAAAAGACCTGGAATCTTTATAAAGTTGCAAACAACATTACTTTCTTTTGCAGAAGTTCAAAGATCACTGCAGAGTCTGAAGCACCTTCCATATCTAAGGTTGGTGAAATACAAAGAAAAACAATACATCTTTGATCATACTCTAAGATATTTTAAAAAACGAACACTTAATTAGGAATGACATCTTAAAGTATTCAGCACATAAAATTATACACATTTACAATGGCATATTTTCTGCTAAGAATTAGAAGGGCTATTTGTAAATAAAAGTATAATAACTTCATCTAAAACATAATTTTTTTCAGGGTTGGAGCTATATTTTATTGCTGGAGTGCTTTCCTTGCAATGCAAGTGACTGGGTTCAATCCCCATTTGTCAAAAAAGTAAAAAAGAAAAAAAATGGACTGTTTAAGTAATGTCTAAAATAGAGCAGAGTTATAATAAAGTGTAAGTTTATAGTTCTACACAAGTTGGTAGGTAGATGCAAACTATAAGTAGGAATAAAACAATTGCTTAACGTTTTTCTATACACAGTTTGTGAGCAGTTTTAGTAAAAACTGTGATTCATTAATGCAAAACAATTAGTTTTTAGCAAATTTCTAACTTTAAGTATACTATCCTTTTGTAGGAGATAAAATGTACACTGTTCACCAAGATCCTAATTTCTTCCTGCTTGCTAATTTCACCCTGTGACAGATATTAGGTATTGTAACACGGTTCCCATTGTGTGTGTGTGTGTATGTTTACATATAAATCAAGAACCAAGACACAAATAAACAAAAGATCCCACTGTGTTATCCCCAGTACAAGAAGGATTTTGTGTGCAAGTTTAGAGATTGGAAACAGATGTAAACATTTCTAATTACGAGTGTTTCAGGTTGCCTTCCATGCACAAAAAACAGTTGCTTTAGAAACTGTGGGTAGGGCTAGCCTAACACAAACACCATTTGCTTTTCAATTTGCAGAACAGGAGATGAGAGTGAATGCAAACACATTAATCATGAGATGAAATTTATAAGGAGGCCACTCACTAGTGAACTTCTGGTTCTATTCAAATATGAAAGTTTTCGAGCTCTTGGGTTTTACCCCTGTGTCTATGAATTGATACATTCAGAAGGTTAGGAAGAGGGTGCTGAAAAAGGCATTTCTCTTTCCTTTGTTTTATCTCTTCTTTTTCCAGGTAAACACAATGGGGGACTCCTTGGCTAACATACAGACACAATACTGAAACTAAATACCAAGCAACACCCAATAACAGGCATTGTTTGTTGAATGGCCCTCGTCTATTTTTTCCTTTGTAGTTGGGCTTTGATTTGTGGCTTACTCTCTGCTGAAGAACTATGTTTCCCATCCTCTCATAGCTGTAACTATGGCTTTACAATTAAATTTAGGATGGTTGCCTCTAAGTAGACAGGTATCAGGCTTCAGGAAGTAGATTAAATGGACCTCCCTCCTTCCATCTCTCATGAATGTACAGAATCATCCTGAAAATGAAAGCCACATGTTGAGGTGAACAAATATACAGATACAAAATTAGGAGCCAGGAATTAAAATCACTAGAGTGATGAAGCTACCTACCCTCCTGTTCGGCATCATCTGTATCTAAAATTCACTTGTGTATTGGGGAAATTTATTTAAATCATGTTGTTTGGCTATTAGTGGATGATGCAAGCTCTTTATATAATTTGGATTAAATTACAAATAGGATGGAGTACTCGCTTAGGTCAAGGGACTGTGGCTAAAATAGTATATAAGAATGGCTGAGTTTGTTCAGTGTATCGAGTGCAGGGCTCAGCAAACAGTGACTCATGGAGTAAATCTCTCACTGTCTGTTTTTTTGTAATAAATACATTTTTATTAGAAAACAGTGTTGCATATTGTCATTGGTTCTTTCGTGCTAAATTACAAGTATGGGTTGTTGTGGCAGGCCTCATGATTGTGAAACCTGAAACTCCTGAAGAGTACATACAAACAGTTTAAAAAATACCTCGGTTGATAGAGAAGGCTGTATTCTTCACCGGTGGTGTTCTTTGAAAGGAGAGTGGAAGGCGAGTGGGAACTAACCAAGCAATTGAATCAATGAATCATTCTATGTAGAAGGGTAGTGGGAGCTAACCAGGTGAGTGAGTCATTGGATCATCCTAAGTATAAGGGTGGTGTTAGGAACTCATCAAGACTTCTGGTCTTAGTCTCAATTTGAAGAAACTGTGTCAGATCCAAACTCCAACATGAAGAATTATAAAACAATGAATCCTGAAGAGTGTCACACCAAGTACAGAAAAATAGCTGCAACCTTGGAAGTGGTTGTAGTGGAAAATAAAATGGGGGCAGGATTCAAGACTGCAGAGTGTAAGAAAATCAAAGCTGACCTTTACCTGAAAGATAACTCTACCAGATAATTGCATTTCAAGCCTAATTATGTTTTAATTTTAGATGGAAACAGTTTAAAATGATTTTCATGATGTCTTGACAGTGGAGGCAAAGTATATGAGTATGTTAGAGTTAGAGAACAAATAAATATTCTCTTTGAAAGGACCTTGTCTGCATAACAGTCAAACTTAATCATGAGGGCAAGTACTTGAGATGCTGGTTAAATAATTTCAGGAAGTACTCTTCGGAAACTGGTTCAGTGGTTTCGCTTAAACTCTACCATCAGACATTTAGACAATCAAAAACAGCAATTCCAACTAGCAATCAGAGCAGAGTATGCTACTTGGAATATTGCTTTTGTGTATCCTAGAAATGAGTCCACAGTCTCAAGAAAATGACCATAGAATCCAAACTACTTTAGTAAGGGTAAAGGTTTTACTTTTATTCAAGAGCATATGGCAGTGCCAACTCAGATTGGTAAGCAAAGCCAATGGGGGGCTTGTTTGCTATTATTTCAATAGCAAAGTTGTCTTCAGCTCATTCTGAATCATCTGAGGTCTATCATCTTTTTAATGTGATTGTGCTGGCTAATTTTATGTCAACATCACACACTCCAGTGTCATCAAAGAGGAGGCTGCCTCAATTATAAAAGTGTCTCTACAAAATCTTGCTGTAGGCAAGCTGATAGGTAATCTCCTTACCTACTTATTATGGATGGCACCAGCCTTACAGCTAGTGGTCCTATGTTCTATAAGGAAGCAGATTGAGTAAGTCATGTGGAGCAAGACAGTAAGCATCACCCTCCATGGCTTCTGCATCAGCTCTTGAGCTTCTTGTTGGAACTCCATCTCTGACTTTCTTCAGTGATAGAGAAACGTGGTGGTCTAAGCAAAATAAGCCTATTCCTTCCTTAGTTGTTTAATGTCTTTATATTTCATACCAATAATTTTAACCTAATTAAGACGGTGATTAACATAAAGCAGTGATATTGACAAGCACAGAACGACTTTTGAGACTAGGATGCAAGCATGGGTACAAAGTGAACCTCTGAGGCACACAGTTTGATCTTAGAAATACGTGCAGTGGAGAAGGGAGATTTTGAAAGATGGCATCTTTACAAATGTCTTAAAATATGAAAGTTCCTTTGTGTCATTTAACCTTTTACTATAAAAGACAGTACATTTTATTCAAGCACTTCCTGGAGTGCTTGAAAACTAACACTCTTCTATCATATTGTGACAGAAAGAATAGAAATCTAAGGGTCACATGTAGCAATGTCTCTAAGCCAGGCTAAGGGAGAGGAGAGTATCCATGATAACTTACAGAATTCTCCAGTTAACGTCTCTTGACTTTACTTTCTGCTCAGGCTCACTGCTTGTTCCACAGATGTGACCTCGTTTCTGAGCTGTGATGACTCAATTGTCCTCATGAAGAATATGTGATCATAGATGTCAAATACTGAACGCAGGGACTATTAATGAGAACAGGGGATAGAAACTGGTCAGGAGCTTTACAGCAGTGGTTCTCAGATTTCCTAATCCTTCAACCCTTTAATACAGTCCCTCATGTTGTAGTGACTCCAACCATAAATTCATTTTAGTGCTGCTTCATAACTGTAATTTTGCTATTGTTATGAGTCCTAGCATAAATATCTGATATACAGTATATTTTATATGTGATTTCCAAAGTGGTGGGGCTCCACATGTTGAAAACCACTGCTTCAGGTAAAGACTTTGAAAAGGAACTCTTCCATTCTTGTCTTTAATCAGAACTGTGAATGATTTTGGAATTGTCTTTGTCAGAGGCAAAAATGATAGCAGTGTTTGGTTCTCTAGTTATTGGATGCACAGGTTTTGTTTCTTTTTCCCTTAAACACAAATAGTTAGAAGTTCATACCTGAGCGTATGCCCAACACTCTAGTTCGGATATCACTCTCTCTTAGGAGAGAGTTTTGGAATTGGCATATGAAATTTAATTGTAAGAATGGCTTATATTTATTATAATGTTAATAATGATGCTGTGTATCTTTGAACTTTATGTTCTCAGCTGCTGTCTTAAATTTATGTTCTCTCATGAACAGTGAATCTGCTCTCTGGTGTTCTTGCTGTAATTTAATTCTCTTTGCCTTTCCTATCACCGTTGAAACTTTGAAAGTCAACAAAAGCAGAGACCCTAAATCTTTCAATGTCCCATTTTAGCCAAATATCTAAATTTATTGTTTATGTCACAGTTCCTGATAAGAGGATACTTCACATACTAGCAGGCTAGGAGGTCATTGAGAATGGACCTCTTTCCTCATGATCCACTTTGAAGTCCTCTTCTTGTCCCTAGTAGCATAAAATTAGTAATAATAACAAACAAATGACTGTTTCTACATATGACTTAAAATCCCTTATAAAATGTCAAATTCCCAGGGCTTTGTTGAGGCTCACTAAAGGAAAGCTACTTGCTTCTCATTAAAATAATCAAATCTGAGTTCTACTTCTCAAACACTAACTCAAAAGGCTTTCCACCTCCCTCCCCAAGGAAGATACCAGGACTTTCATCCCTTCATTGTTGATTCTAATTTATAGTCTAATAATTTGGTCCTTTGGCTTTCTTTTGACTATTTTTAAAAATTCTTTTATTAAAACATGTAAGAACCTGGGAAAATTACCTAGTAAAATTACCTTCCTCATTGTGATTTCTGGAGGGACAATACTTCCTAATGTAGCTGCTAATCCATGTTCTCTATAATCTATCATAATCCAGGTCCTTAAAATTATATTTATATACATATTCTGTGTGATCTAGACTCGGGTTCTGTAAGACATGGACTATGGTATTTATTTTCCACATAAGGAATAGCAACTGTTCAAAGAGCAGTCTGAACTTAAGACAATAGTATCTGTCTCTAGATCTGTACTTTAGGTGGTTACAAATATTTAACACATTAAAATGATTACATTACAAAAAAGACCTTGGAATAAATGTAACACACACAAGCACACACACACACACACACACACACACACTAAATGCCTATTTCCCAATAAAAGACTACCCATTCTTAATAGGAAAATCTCTCAATATACCTAAAATGTGTTGTAAAAGTAGGTTTCATATTGAGTTCTTGACAGCTGGTAGGGGAGAAAATTGATAGGAACATACACAGAGAGGGAGAGGGGAGGGAAAAGAGGAAAAGAGAGAGGGAGAGGTTGAGAATTTCTCCTAACTCCTATCAAGTAGTAAATATTAATACTCTCCACTGTGTACCATAAATTGTCTCCTCAGCAAGCCATTGACAGAGTTGTTCCATAGATGAATTTCCATCATACACAGTGTGAGGTCTGGAAACGTACTATCTGTCCTATCTTCTAACTGACACAGTGAATGAACCTGCCAATATTTTTCTCAGTTATGGGTCAATTTTCAGGTCAAGAAAGAGAAGTTATTCTGGATAGTTGACAAAGGCTTGTTTTGAATTTATGTTCATTTTGTTGTTGCTTGTTCTTTATTCTGAAAACTGTTTCAAAAGAAGTTGGAATTATTGGGGGATCACACGAAAGTGATGAATGTTACAGGAAGAAAATACAGAAGATGGATTTCAGGTCCTTGCTAGTTCTTTCTTCCTAATGTGGCTACACTGAATAAATATCCTTTTCTCTTAATCCCACTTATTGGCTCCTTATTGGCTAATTTTTCTCTTTTAATTGACTTTTGTGTATATGTAGCTGGACTTGACTTGGGACACAGGCTGTAGTCCAACATGTCCATGAATACAAGTAATGACTGACTTAATCGTGAGTTAAACCAATGTTAATTTTAAAAATCTATAATGATTATAGTTCAAAGAAAGTTTTTCCCAGAAAATATACAAATATATTCAAGTGTATATCTATACTTTAAACTTAATGTCTGTATAGCTGTGCATGTATGTGTATGTATATGTGTATATGTATAAAGATTATATTTCCATATTCATATTGTGAGCAGAGTCAAATATTTTCTGAATATATGTCTAAATAGATAGTAGGTTGTATTGATATACAGTTACATATATAATATCCACAAACATTTTTAATTTTGTCATAATTTGAAATTTTAGTTTCATTTGAATATGGCTAGTTTTATTGGCTTAGAAGCAGATATTTCTTTTGAAGATGTATTAGTATAGGATTCAGGGTAGCCATTTTGTAGGTAGATTTTACATGTTTAAGACAGGAATGCACTTAGAATTAAACCTCAACTTTAAGTAAATATTTTGCAGTCTTAGTATGAAATGAGAAGTCTTCAAATAGAGTGTGCATTTCTTAATCTTCAACTACATTTATCTAACTGATTTTCATCTATGTATGCAATGTAACTAGGCAGTGCAGTTTGACAATGACTTTGAATTATTTATTTGGAACCTATTTGGTGCTTAGGCATACATTTGATCAGAAGGTAAGTTTTTGAAATGTTAATTTGTCTCATTTCACATCAACATCTTAAATTTGCTACTTGGCTATCTCCTTCTAGACATATTTTAAAATGCAGCCTTGCTTAAAAATAATAAAGCATTAAGCATGTTTCTTTTTACCTAATGTGCGTTTAACCAGTAGACTCTGCACTTTACAGAACCATGAAATTTTAAAATACTGTACTTGAAGAAACAAAGGGCAAAATATATTTTCCCGAAACTTTTCTTTCAATGAAGATTATAGCTTTTATTTACTTATATAAATAAAAGTGGGAGAATTGTGGGCAAGTACTTGATGAATACATAATTGACAATTTTTCCTTCTAGAAGACTGGAAGGAAAGAAACATTTATAATTTCAATAAATTGATAACTGTAATTATAATTGATAATTGATAACTCATAAATGGTAGGTGATAACTATGTGTTATGTATCAGAGCATGTGTTATTCCATCCATTAAATGTCCATTTCAGCTCAGAAATCAAACAAATATTCTGGTAGGTTTGAAAGTCTAATCTATCTTAGAGGGTCGTGTTGATAGTTTAAGGTTGTATTCATCCAGCAAATTTTCTATAACCTTAGAGTGCTATTTAGAGCTTGACTGAGAAAAACATGAGTGAAAAACAAATGCTCTACTGGTGAAGCAGCATACCACAGGGCAGCGATGTACACATATTGTCATCACTTGCCTTTTAGAAGGTGTGTAAAACAAAAACTGTGTTCATTAACTTCCCCAGAGTTTCGCAGTACGGTTTGAGTAGATATATTACTTTTAGTCATTTTGTATTCATGTATTGTTTTTACATTATATCTAGTTTAGAAAAAAAGTTTAGTGCAAGTTTTATAGTATTAAAATATTTTGAAGAATTTAATTAATTTTAATGGTTTTCAATATGTTAGTTTGATTTTTTTTAAAATTTTACTTTGGTATTTTTACTTTTCTGACTTATATCAGATGGTAACAAGTTTAGAGAAACATCATTATAGTTATTTGACTCACTGTGTAAAGATTTTATAAAGCACAATCTAAAGACCTAAACACAAAATCAGTTATTATATATTTCAAGTTTTCTACTATAAACTGGAAAACATCTCCAAGATTCAATTGTTTTTTTTTTGCCTTTCAAATATGACTCCATGCAGTACCTGCAAGCATATTAAAAACAATAATTTCTGTGGCTCATTCTTACTGGCCTATACTTGCTCACTATGGCAATCACCTTGATGCAATGATAGCTTGAGCAAAGAAGACTAATTAGTGGTGTGAGTATGTCCCTCATAAAGCTTCTCTTTGTGTCTTTTGTGTCCCAGGATAATCCACCTTTCTCCTATAGAGGCACACATGTTATGGCACAATATATATTCACTTTAAAGTAAAAATTGCCTAATCTGGAACATCAATTCATGTTCATGAAGAAGTGGTAGAGAAACATTTTCTAAGAAGTATAAACTCAACACGAATTATGAAAACAATATACAAATACCTTTGAATTCTTAACTCAGAAGTTATTATAGCTGTGGAAAATCACCTTGTGCAAAACACATAAGACTTTAAACTAAGAGTAGCCATTACATGACATTGGGATTTTTACCAAACACCTTATTTCATGTCTGTCAAAGTTTATAAGAAATTATTTTATCTCAGAGATCTTTTATTTTCTTTAATATGGTATTACAACTAAACAGTAGTTCTGTGAAATCAGATAGATTTTTGGTTATCTGGGGTTTTTGGACACTCTCAAATTGAAATGAACAGATGATTTCTGAATAATAGAATTTAACACATGTCACCAAGTGTTTACATGAATCATTGTCCCAGTTTTCCTGAGGTAAAGATTGACAGTGCGTCTATTTCTTCGGTTTGGAACAAGAAAACGTGCCCAGAACTAGTGACTTTAAATAATAAACCCTTATTTTTATGAGTTCATAAATGGTCCCTTTACTTTCTATGATCACTTTCTAGCCCATATCTGGTTCTGAGGGCACCTTTCAGTTGGCTCTATTGACCAATGAACCATTTGCAGTTTTCTCATAATGGCTCAGCATTCCAAGAGCAATGGAATGCTCTTCAAGTCTTCAGGAGACTTAACAGAGATACTGACATATCAATATGATATTGACATGGTTAGAATGGATGACAAATTAGACAGTAGAAGAAGTGAAAGAAAGCAAAGTTTAGTGAGAAGTTAAGTAATGTTTTCCTGTAGCAAAGAGGGGTCTCAGAGATGAATTCCCAATTAGCTGTCTGGATGTAGTGTACTTTTAAACCCAGGGATCTGTACAGTGTGGTCCTAGTCAAATGAAAATTAGTTATCTAACTGGAATGAATCTTAATTTTTCTTTTAAAAATTTATTATGCATATGGGGAGGGAAGGATGTGCAACCATGAGTGCTGTTTCCTGGGGAGGCCAGAAGAGGGTATTATGTTTTGTAATGATGGAGTTAGAGGTGATTCTGAAAATCATAATACATAAGTTCTAAGAACCAACACAGGTCCTCTACAAGAGTAATAAAACCATATTTGTAATAGCCAGAAGCTAGGAACAACCCAAATGTCCCTCAGCCGAAGGGACACTAAAAATGTGGTTCATTCACACAGTGGAATACTATTAAGCTATTAAAAATGAGGACATCATGAATTTTTCAGGCAAGTGGATGGAACTAGAAAATATCATTCTGAGTAAGGTAACTCAGACCCAAAAGGACATGTATAGTATGTACTCACTGACAAGAGGATATTAACCTAAAAGGAAAGAATACCCATGATACAACTCACAGACAGCACGGAGATTAACAAGAAGGAACACCCAAGTGAGGGTGCTTAAATCCCACTTAGAAGGGGAAACAAAATAATCACAGGATGCAAAGGTCAGGAGGAACCTGAGTCAGAGAGGGGAGGAGGAGGGGAAAGGGTGGGCAGGATCAGGTATCAGGAGCAAAGACAGGAGGGAAACCCAGAGGTCCTGGAGAATGAATGGAAATGCAGCTGTGGGAGCAGGGGAAGGCCAGGCAGGGAACATCTAGAAAGTCTCAGAGACATGGGATGTGGGAAGCACCCAGGACTTAATGGGGATGACCTTATCAGAAATGCCCAACAGTGGAGAGATGAAACCTGAAACGACATCCGACCCGTCTTCAAAAATTTCTTCCTAGAATTGTTACTGTCTAAATGAAATGCAGGGACAAAAAACGGAACAGAGACTAAAGAAAAGGTGGTCTAGTGATGGGCCCAACTTGGGATCCATCCCATTCACATGGACCAAACTCTCTCAGTATTCCTGATGCTATGTTGTGCTTGCAGACAGGATCCTAGCATGGCTGTCCTCTGAGAGACTCTACCAACAGCTGACTGAGACAGATGCAGATATAGACAACCACTGGACTGAGGTCGGGGACGCCTATGGAAGAGTTAAGGGAAGGATTGAAGGAGCTGAAGGGGATTGCAATCCCGTAAGAAGGACAACAATATCAACTGAAATGGACCCTTCAGAGGTCCCAGAGACTGAGCCACTAACCAAAGAGCATATACAGCCTGGATGGACACCCTTGGCACATATGTAGAAGAGTTCTACCTTTTCTGGCCTCCATGGGAGAGGATGCACCTAATCTTGTAAAAACTTAATGCCTTAGGGAAGGAGGATGCTGGCAGGGGCGGGGGAGGGGGAGTGTGGGGAGTGGGTGGAGAAACACCTTCTCAGAAGCAAACGGAAAGGGAGATGGGGTCAAGAGCTCAGGGAGAGGGACATTTGGAATGTGAATAAATAAAATAATTTAATAAGAAGAATAACAATAAGAGAGAAATAAAGGCTCTTAACCTGTGAGCACTCTCTGAAGATCTCGGTTGATTCATTTTAATGTATGTTGGAAATTCTTTACCTGACATGTCAGGTAAAGGAGTGGCAAAATGTTCCAAAACGAGTTGGGGTGAGAGGACCAGAAAGTCTATGTTTTAAAGGTTTCTGATTGTAGCTATTTCTAAGTTAGGGCCTTTAAGGGCAAGGTTCTGTAGCTTCCACAGGTGTGGAATCCACTGCAAAGACTTGGTGGTTTTTGTTCTGAAGCAGAACATACAGAGATCTTTGTTTTCCTTAGGCCTATAACTCTAGCTGCAGATAAAATGATGGCTGCCTTACTCTTAATTACACCTGTCAATTACATCTGTTTGCATTACTAAGACACAGGGCCATCCTAGATTCAGAACTATGAAGAACAGGGTCCATTATTTGACTGACGGGGCTGTAAAAGGACATTGTACCGCGAGGAATAGTGAATTAAGTCATCTTCACAATCAATCTGCCGCAGTATTTTTCTACACATATATACATATAACTCAAACATATTTTAGAATAAATTAAGTGGTTCTTAGAACAGATGAGACATATCTGAATTTCAAAATGTCACTAAAACAGATTATTTCTATAATATGTGTGGAAAGGATGTCAGAACACTGACATCTTGGGTTAAGTTAGTAATTAGGCAATCTTGTGATATGTTAAGTGGACATATTCAAACATGCTTATTTATAAAAGAGTGTCAATTTAAAGAGACAGTTCTGGTGGCAGCACATAAGGCTTTTTTCTCAGCTCTGTTCAGTTTAATATTTAGCACCATTTATCAATGACTTGTATGAAAACATAATTACTCAAATAAATGTTGACATGAAGCTAGAGGAAACAGATAGTATTTTGGGTGATAGTATGATTATTTTAAAGAAAATGCTCTCAGCCAGATTTAAAAAAAAAACCATGAAACCAATCGGATCAATTTTGTCAATATAGATGTACATAAAACACAAGAATAAATTAAAAATCCTAAATGTCAGGGCTTAATATTAATAATTAATATTATTATTAATAATATATAATATTAATAGAATTATTAATATTATTAATAATTCTATTAATTAATTAATAGAATATTTGCCTAGTATGAATGAGGTTCTGAGTTTGAATTTCAGCACTGGAAAACAATCCCAAATATCTGGCTACTGGTAGGTTTAGTTTGAGTGATCATTGCAATGGAGAACATAACAACACTGGTAAATATAGGTCACATTTTACAAGAGGGTGAATATTCTATATTAATGAGTTTTTGCACTTCTGTGTTCATTTGTGGAACCTCTCTATATTTAAATTATCATAAGAAATAGTGATGCGTATAGCATGATCTTGTTACTTGATTCTCAGTTATTTCCCCAGTGCTAGTTGAAGTTCAGTTTCCTGAGTAAGCAAATTCTCACCAATCAGGAGGAGTGAATTACAAATAGGTAATAGTTCTTGTCAAGTAGCAGATGCTGCATGTGTTGTTAAAGCCTCTGGTTATAGCATAACTTACATAAACATTGTACCTGTGTTTTAAGCATGAGGAACTAACTTTATATTTCATGAATTCATGCAAAAGTCAGATGAAGTGGCATAAGTCCCCAACTCCAGCACTGAGCAGGAGATGCAGGGACAGATTGGGGATTTTCTGGCACTCAGTGCCATCTTCCTGGCAAAATCAATGAGTTTCAAGTGTAGTGAAAGACACTGTCTCAAAAATAAAGGTAGATAATGATTCAAGAGTGATATTCTATAACTATCTCTAGCCTCCACATGGTTAGAGATAGTTATATTTACCCACACTAGAAAAGACATAGATCACACACATAAACATACACTACACACACACACACACACACACACACACACACACACACACAGAAGTTAATAACATAGTTCTACCTAGTCTCAGAAATTAAAATAAGGCAAGTAGTTATTTCAAACAACAAATATGAAGTTTTTAAACCACTAAGCCATAGCAATTTTAAAATATCTTCAGTTATATTTTATAGAAAAAAATGATACAGTGCGCTTTACATACTCAAAAGAAAATATGTAGAACTAATAGTTTTAATTTAAAGAAAGAATTGGAGTCTGGTTTCTGCTTAGAAGTAGAAAGACAAATCTAGCATAAATTCATCACATAATAATAAAGTAATAATAAAAGCAATAAAGTAATAATGAATATATTATTTTGATGACATTTTTAAAGCAGTTATGTTAAAGACTTCCCCACACTTGGGTAAAATTGTATAATTTAGAAATGACACTTGTAACCTGAAGAATGTCTTTTTTAAGCCCTAAGATCCGTAGATTATCTCATACTGAGTATGAACATGGACAGTGAAAAACCCTAGGCTCCTGTCAGAGAATGTCAAGCAACAAGGATCAAGCAATTTTTTAATATTCCTCAGGCAAAGACACAAAGGAAGGACAAGAGTTTTCAGGGAACACATATAATGGGAATAGGGAAACAACTCAATCCTTTACACACTAGGTACCACTTTCAGAAAGGGGTACCTAGGTTCATATCTCCAGCACCCAGTGTAGCATTTGGCCATGATGATGTGCACGTGTTAAACTGGAAAGAGAACCACGGAGAACACAGGATGGCACTTGATAGACATACTTGTGAAATGTGGTTCACTAAGAGACCCTGTCTTGAAAAGTAAATGCTGAAGGACCATTATTTGGCATCAATGGGAGGAGAGGCCCTTGATCCTGTGAAAGCTTGCTGCCCCGGTGTAGAGGAATGCTAGGGCAGTGAGGTAGGAATAGGTAGATGGGTGGGAAAGAAAAGTAAGTGGTTGGAGAAGATACCAGTGATACCAGTGTTGACCCCTAGTATCTACAGGTGGGCGTTGCCACCCCCACCCCCACCCCCACACAAAAGATAGAACTAAATCTGTACAGAAAGAAAACCGTTACGCCCAGCATGAACATGTAAATATAAGAAACTTCACAGAATCATGGAACTGGAAGATGGCCCTGAAATAGAAGAAAGCTCCTCCACAAAACATAAGCCTGAAAAGAACGAAGAGAAAACCCAAGTCCAAACAGGAATGGGATGGAGAGATGGCTCAGTATCTCTAGCTCTGTAGGTACCCACCATTTTTTGGCCTCTTCAGGTTTAGGCACTCATAATCATATGTCCATATGTAGATTTGTACTATTACACACAATTTAAAATAACAAAATGAAATCTAAAACGAGTATTCGATAAGAATAACTTAACGCTTGGGCTAACAGCTTAAAAAATGAAGTCCTGAGCATGAGTTAGCATGGTTCATCTTCCATACGCTTTTAAAAAATTCATTTCCAATATTAAACACTCATGTGTTACATTATATCCTGGACCATCCCCCATATAAACTCTAAATCAACAAAACAATATAATTTTGTAAAGGCAATTACCTGACCAAAGTGCATTCAATTAGAAATTAACTGAGAAGTCTGAAAACTTTTCAAATGTTTGTAAAACAGCAATTTTCTAAAAAAACACATAAATGAATTAAAGGTAAAGCAGCTAAATGTTATAAACAGAACACAAACATGACCAATAAAACTCAAAAGATCTTTTTATCATCCCATTAGTCTTTCCTTGTACAGATATAGGACACACAGCATCTTTGGGAATCATGGAGTCCTCAGACAGTGTTCCCTGCCGTGCATCATAGCTGAAGCCAAACAAGAGTGTAGAGATTATCAGAGTCAGTTGCAATCAGCTTCAGCTAAGTGGCACAATCTGCCTAGATACTTTGTTTTGTTCTGTTTTGTTTTGTTTGTAGGTGGTAATTAACAATCTTTTTTATAATATTCCAATGATAGATAACAGGATTCTATAGATACATAAAGACAGAAAGTTGAGGCACAGTGAGCTTGGAAACAAAGCACACTATAAAATCTACAAGGTAGGGCAGTATGAGAATCCCATTGCAATTTCAGTAAAATTATCATTTAATGTTTTCCAAAAAGTTGTTAGTTTTGCTTCATCGTGTTTTTTAATTTGCTAGTTGTTGCAAATATCTTTACAGTGAAGTTTAGATTTGTCTGGTGCTAAATTTTCTTATAATAAGCAACATTTAAAATGTTTTGATTCTGAGTTTGGTGTCTGCATGTGGGATGAATTTTCAGGTGGGACACTCTCTGGATGTCCTGTCCTTCAGTTTTTTTTCCACTCTTTATCCTTGTATTTCCTTTAGATAGGAGCAGTTCTCAGTTAAATTGAGGATGTCTAGAAGTGCTTGCTGACAGGAGCTTGATAAAGCTATCTCCTGACAGGTTCTGCCAGATCCGACCAATATAGATGTGAATGCTTGCAGTCAACCATTGGACTGAGCACAGAAACCACAATGGAGAAATTAAGGGAAGGACTAAAGGAGCTGAAGGGGCCTTATATGGTATCAATGAGGCCCTTGGTCCTGTGGAGGCTTCATGCTCCAGTGTAGGGGAATGCTAGGGCAGTGAGTCAGGAGTGGATAGGTGGGTGGGGGAATATCCTTATAAAAGCAGGATAGGGGACAATGGGATAGGGAGTTTGCAGAGGGGAAGCCAGAAAAGGGGATAACATTTGAAATGTAAATAAATAAAATATCCAATTAAAAATTCAAATAAAATAAAATATTTTGAATCATTAGAAAAACTTTTCCATATTATATATATCAGAAAATTTACATTATTATTGGAAAAGTGTACTTTCTTTTTTTTTCTTGTTAAGTCCACATTTAATTTCAAGTATTTTAAATCTTCTACTCTAATGTGAAATCATAAGGGCTGGTTCTTATGACTGTGTATATCATTAATTTCAATTTCTATACACAAATTGTTCAATGCATTAACTAACATATAATATCTAAACACAAAGGATGAATATTACTGTTTTTTATATCATTCATAAAAGGTACAGGAAAAGCAGACATTACTTTTTATTGTTGAGGGATGACTGTTTATAATGTACAAATAACCTTTCTTTTACATTAGCTTATATTTACATATTATGAAGAATTTAGCACATATTTATTTTTGTGTAATTTTTTTATTCAGACAGTTTCAAGTTTTAATTTAAAAACCCTTTATTGTCCTAAATAAGGTGTTTTAAACTATATATATATATATATATATATATATATATATATATGTGTGTGTGTGTGTGTGTGTGTATACATATATATATATATATACTTTATATAGCACTATGATTAACATAAGTCAATTTCTTTTCTGTTTTTCGTTTTTTTTGTCAATTTCTTTTCAAATGGAGAAAATTTAACATTATGGTGCTTTCTATATGTTTTACAATATCGACAAAAACATTTGCTGGGGTAACCACCAAGATTCTTCAAGTTTACACTGTTTGTTATTTCTGTCAAAGTAGATTAGTGTCTTTCCTATAAATGTAGCACCCTTTTAGTGAATAATTATTTCAGTAAACCAGCTAGCCAGTCAAGTCTGAACCAAGAATTTTATAGTTTTGTTTTTTTCCCAGAACCTTCAATTCTAAGATGCCCACAGGTTAGCCCTTTCTTATTTCGGGCTGGAATTTCATTCAAATAGTACCATGTTCAAGTCCAGCTTCATATCCTACTCAAAGAGGTTCTTAATCCTATCACATAAATCTATCTCCTTAAGTCAGTTATGAATGACGTATTAATTGGAGTTCATAGGTCTCTGTAATGGACTAAACATCTAAAGCCCACCCTTAGAGTCAGCACATGACCAGTGCCTAGTCCTTCTGCCCACTGTGCAGCTGACAAGGAGCAGAGCCTTGTGACAGCAATGTGTGTGTGGCCAGTGGTTTCATGGATAATTGGAGAGGAGGAGAGCTGTGTTTGTACTGTCTAGTAAGTGATTTTACATCAGCCAGCTTTTCTTAATAAAGGGTAACTTGAACCACAAATTGAGGGAGCAAATGTAGTGATCAAAACCATTTTATAGTAAGTGCTATTGTCTTTGTCTCACTGTTAGGCTTCCTAACAAGGACCACACAAGTTTTATGGAAAGACAATTGTGAGAATCAACAGCCCTCTGTGAACAGTTGAGCACAGATAACATGCAAGGTCTTGGATTAGGTCATTCTCTGTTTTTTTCCAAATTGGAAAGGCATGCTAAATTTCTGTGATTAGTGCTAAATTCATCCAACTGCATGCACAGTGCTTCTCTTGTAACATCTTGCTAATACTTCAAGTTTCTCTAAACTTACTCAGAATAGGCAGGGTGGAATTTACACTCTAACGAAAATGAAGACCTTGAAAAACTGAAACATCTTTCATAAAGCATATACATAAAACATTGTTGTGTAATTGTAGATATTATGAATTATCTATTGATTTCTTTTTAACATTTTCTCCCTCCATTAATCAGATATGCAGCAGGAAATTTTCTTTATCTTTTATCAGATCTTTGTTGTTTCTTTTTTCTTTTCTTTTTTTTTTTTTAGAAAATCAATAATCTTTAAGCATTTAGATAAAGTTTTCAATATCCTTTATAGTTAAGAAAACATGGCTGCATAGATATTACTTCTTATTTAGAATTTTATCTTACAATTATACTCTCAATTTTTCCGATAAAACAGTAATTTCTCAAGTCACTTATAGATAGTAAGTCATAAGTAAAAGTCTGTATATTTAGGTCTTAAAATGAATTATTGTGTCTATAGCCCTTACTCTTTTGTTACTACAGAATAAAGATCTGTAATAAGAAATGGAAAAAATGAGAAATATCCAGGGTCCCAAGCAGTTAGGGAACGATATTGAAGCCTCTCTAGAAGGAACAACTGATGTAAACAAGAGAGAAAAATAAAATCATTCCAAAATCCATAAAAATGCTTTTCAGATTTAACCACCACTCAACACAGGCAGATTTAAGTAAAAATCTCAATGACTTTCATGAAACAATACTAAAAATCTAAAAGAGAGGCCAACCAAGTTGACCTATATATCCTCAATTAAAACTCTCCTCATGGGTCAAGGTTTATTTTCATTGGTAACTGTAAAAAGAACTAATCTGTATTTTTATGTATTTGAATAGTTCTCCTTTAAAAATAACCCCCAAATCTAATATTTTATAAATTAACTTAATAAGGTAAAAATCAGATGTGTTTTTCTTGGTTCAGTGTCAATATAATATGAATGCATTTTCACCATGTCAAATCACCACATTCTAGGACAGCAAACTGACAACTTCAAGAAAGAGACTTTTAAATCTCTTTTGAATGTTGTTGATACATAAAATATAGTGAAAAAATTCTCAGATTTAAAATGTGTTTGCAAACACTTCCAGATCTAAAAGAAAATAAACTTCTCAGACAGAAATTTTGTAGAACAAGAGTAAATTTCAAACCATTCTCATAGAAGAGCTGACAAGAGTACAGAGAAGAGCTCTTTGCCCACAGTAATCTGTAGAACAAGCTACTACTACTGAAATACTCCAAAAACAAATGATTTGTGAGTTTGGTTTAGCTTTGAATATTTGGCCCAAACAGTATCGACCATGTTATAAACAGACTTGGAATTCCAGCAGGTAGTCAGTGGGAGGAAGCATCTAATTTCATGGGACCCTCCCTGAAAGACAAACTTTGAATTTGATTAAAGAAAATCTGTATGTTTGCTCATTTGGAGAGATTAGTACTTTGGCATATCCAAATCCGAGAATTGCTGGGTGTGGTGGTGCATGATTTTAAAAACCAGTGCTGCAGAAGCAGGGTCAAGCAGATCTCTGTGAATTCTAGGCCAGCCTGGACTACATAGCTCACCTTGTTTAAAAGATAATAATTTGAGAAGAGTGACTGAAACTATCTGTGAAGGTATCAGAAATGATTTCTATTCCATGAGCAAACGTTCCAAGTACTACCCCTTCCTTCCTAAAACAGGGAGTATCTTGATTAGTTTTAGTACTACTTGATGACAACCCTGTATCATTGAGAGTTAACGTATGAAAGTGTTTATTATCGGCAAAACCTTGCTGTTTGCTTGTTTCTTATTGTTGTTGTTTTCCTAGATCAGGTTTCTCTCTGTAGCCCTGACTGTCCTAGAATTTGCTTTGTAAACAAGGCCGGACCCAAACTCAGATATATGCCTGCCTCTGCCTCCTGAGTTCTGAGACTAAAGGTATGTGCCACCATGCCTTTAGTCTCCACCTCAATGGAGACATTTTTTTTTAAGTGTTGTTTGTCATCTTTTATCTTCAGATGTCATACTATTGTAAATTAATTATATTTAACAGATTTTTTTAGAAGGAATCTTAAAAAGAGTTCATCATTTCAGTTGTCCTGTCTGATATGGAGGTCTGGAGTGATAGGCAGCATTGATATTCAGGTGACAGGCATCAGCTGACACTTAGAATGTGGTTGCCATCAATTATCATAGGTGACCAGAACTTTCTGTAATGCATAGGATATCATACAATATGCTTTCTTGTCACTGATAAAGGAAATCTGGGTTACATGTATATAGTCTCCTCCTAGGCATATCATTCTGGTACTTTGTATGTATTCATCACTCCCCATACTTCCTGGTTCTGTTATGGCTCTGACATAAAGATGAGAAAATGAGCTGGAAAGAAAGCAGCTTACATAGCCCATTGTTACCATAGCCTTATTGATGTTCCAAATGTCCTTTCTATGTCATTGAAGGGCATGCATTTGCAGACTCTGGAGGTGATCAGATCACCAACAAGCTTGGAAGGAGTTATTTGTGGTGGGAATGAATCAGGAAAGAGAGACTGGGTACTCAAATGTAGGGCCTTACATCATAGGCCTCCAAAGCCGAAAATAGAAATCAGTATAAAACATGGGAAAAGAATGGTCCTCAGAGAGTCAGAGGACCACTGATGAAAGCAGCCTCTTGATAGGTGAACAAAGGAAGACTTTGTGCGAACACAGGCTAATTAAGTCTTGCAATTACTCAAAAGGCTTTTCTTTTGTGAGGAGGAGCTAGACATCTAAGAGTGATGTACAAGTTCAGATTGAAAATTCTTATTTATATTCTTCGAGGAAAGGACCATTTGCCTAGGAGACAAAGCCGATGCTGCCGAGTTCCTGCTTTGAGCAGGCATGAGGGGAGTGGGAAGAGGCAGGCTTCTGAAGTAGGTGAAATTGTTGGTCATGAAAAGTGCCTTTGACTCACTGTTTCAATGGATTTAACCTTTATTAAATATAGAACCCCTATGAAAATAGCCATAAGCTGAGAGAATTGCTTCCAATGCACACTTCTTTCTTAGTGATCACAGAAAAAACAAAGCCCGATCAGCTCTCGAAGCTGGAGTATTCTTCTCCCATATGGGAGCTATTATTTCCAGTTCAGTGTGTCTCAAAGTAGGGGTCAGGTCTCTCAGAGGCCATCGGGGTCTGAAGGGGTTAACACAGAACAGAGCTCCAGAGCTCCTCAGCGATCAGTGCCAATGGTGGTAGTGAACTCCTAGCTATATAAACCAGATGAAAAGGCCTCTGCTTACCAGCCCTGGCCTTCAGTTGTCTTGTAATAAGTACTCCAGGCACTCCATCTCCAAGAGGGGGCTCCAAACTACTATTTGAAGGTGACAAAGAGCTTATAAAAGCCCGTGCTTGCGTGTTTTTTAATGGGGTAGGGGTGTAGCCAACATGAGAAACAGGAACAACGAAGGAGAAGAGGAGACACTGGCTTAGAGCAGTTTCAAATGAGGATTTTGGCAAAACTGTGGAGACAAGGACACAAGCCTCAGGTGCTACAGGGCTTCCCACCTCAGGAACAAAGGACTCCTGGTGCTTTCTTTTTAAGATCTTCTTAACATATATCTCTAACAAGGTCTTCTTCCATGGTTCTGTCTTCAACTCTACCAAAGACTATTCTATGTCAGAATGGTGACCCATCTTATAAATATCTTTTAAACACATGAGAGAAATAATGTGGGTTTTGTTCATAACTACATACTGTTTGTTTTCTGAACCGTTCATGTGGTCTTATAATTAATTAGTGACCAACAAGGGAAATAAGCAGAAGAAGAGAGACTGTAGTAGTCAGCGGGATGAGCCCTGTGAATCACCAGCTTTCTTCCTAGAGCAACAGAGTAACTCTGTCAGTAGCCACTGATTTGCATATTGTCACTTAAGTAATTATACTCAAGAAGGTAACTCCTTTAGGCAGTATCTCTCTTTTCTTTAATTGAGCAAATATCAACTTATGATATTTGAATCCTTATGAATCCTGATAAGCAATGATGTCCTCTGGTCAGCCAGATAATTTGTTGGCAGAAAATGCTACAGACACTTTAATTTCCATCTTTCAAAATTTCGAATGAATATGAGATATAATTAATGCTAACCTTCCAGGCTTGCCAGTTATCAATTGGCTCAAGAGAGTTATCACTTACACGCATACACACAAGATTGTAGTTGGGAAAGAGATGTGTTGCAGAGAATATGGGGAGAATTGGGAGGAGAACAATAAGAGTGAATCTCATATTTTACTGTATATCTGTATCAAAATATCAAAGAATAAAAAGGACCAAAATCTTGCATTATTCCATACAAAGACATTGTACAAATGAATCATCCCAGGAGCAGGGGTTAGTACTAAGGACATTGACATAGTCACCAATTTCTCATGGAATACAGGAATGCTTGTGGAGAAGTATAGTGTTATTCTACAAAAGTAGTATTTTCCAAATGTTGTCTAGGAAGCATTTTGGCATTTGGCATATTATTATGACTCTTGCTGTGTTGTTGCATGTCCAGATTTGAGAGTCATACTCGGGCTAATTCTGAAGGCTGCCTGTATACTCAGAGGTTTCTGAATCTGCATTTGCACAGACATCCTTTCTAATTTTCTTACACTGAGGTTTGGAAATAATTGGCCTGAAGATAGAATGTCTTCATTTGTGATGGGAATGAGTATGTTTTCCAAGCTCTCAGTTCTGTAAAAAGTATCACTTTTCATGTATGCAAGGTAGTATTACATCTGAACGCACCTGTAGAGGGTTCTGTGGACCCTGAGGATTGTGTACGTTTCATATTGAATAGTCATTTATCATCAAACTGCACAACATGTATGTAAAAGATATAATCTTAACTCTGAGACCAATTAATAAAATATTTTTTTTAGCAACCAAGGGAAAGTATGAATTTAACAAATTTCCTTGTTTCTAAATATATAGAAATAACTGTGAAATATCTGGAACTTGGCATATCCAGAAATGTATGCCTGTTCTAAATTATTTGTGTTTCTTCAAGGCAAGAGGTGGTTTATCGTAATTTTTTAATTTTTAAATTAAATCTATGATCAAAAATATTATTATTATTATTATTATTATTATTATTATTATTATTATTATTGTTTTTTTCGAGACAGGGTTTCTCTGTGTAGTCCTGGCTGTCCTGGAACTCACTCTGTAGACCAGGCTGGCCTCGTACTCAGAAATCCACCTGGCTCTGCCTCCCAAGTGCTGGGATTAAAGGCGTGTGCCACCACTGCCCGGCGATCAAAAATATTATTATTAAAGTTTCTCTATATTGAATACGACAATCATCAATAGATACAAAATTAACAGACTAAAATAGAATATGTATTTCTCCAAATTCATGAAGTAAATGAATGAAAATGGAAGCCTGAAGCAGCTTATAGAATGGTTGGACACATATTTTACAAGATAGCAGATGGGCATCATTATGAATCTGTCTTTTCTGGAATAAATTATTTTTTATGCCATTAGAAATAGTTACATCATATCATATTCAAGGTCACCTAGAAGATAATACAGCAGCCTAAAGATGCATGTTTACTTGGACCACAAGTGTTGCTCAACACTTCATTGGAAATGTAAGTACAGAAGAACTGTGTATTCCCTGCTGTGCTAGGTATGCCTCTGGGGTGAGACCTAACAGCCTAAGAGCTATTTGTTTGTTAGGGAAAGTGCTGAATGTGGAAATGCTGGCTCAGTTGGGTTGGAAGTGGTAAGATTAATGAACACAAATCTGTAAGGAAAAGGAATCTATGAGTGTAAAGGGGGAAAAATTCCCAAAGAGAAAACACACAGTTTGTTCTTCTAACCACGCCACTGTCAAATGTCTTGTTGCATAGGTCAAAATCTCACCTGTGAGTTCTGTTGGAAATTTGTATCTCTCTTCAGTAATGATTCAATCGGGTGCCAACTCATCACACATCTCATCATAAACTTTTAACTGCTGTGCGACTTTTGAAGGGACCAATTTTATTTTCATCGACAACATATGCATTTTGCATAAAACAGATAAGTTTGATCAGAAGAAGGACTCTACCATGAAAATAAAACTGTAGGCAAGCACATGTATTCAAGTGGACCTTATTCTCCCAAATACTGAGGCAGAATGGATGTCTAGATAAAGTAGATGGGGAAGAATAAAGTAAAAGAAAATTAGTGACATGCAGTAGTTCATTCTTTTACGTATATTTAAATTTTCCATCATAAGAAAGAGAAAATACTGTATTTTAATTTAAGATTCCAGTAATATCTACAATAGAACAAAAGCCTGCAATTCTTATTTTGTGTTTACTGTTCTAATGCAAATGGGTTAAAAATATAAGCTTTTCTGATACAAATATAACTTGCATATCATGTAAATATTTACTGAACCTTGTGCACCAGGAGTTCTTTCAAGTCACCAGAGGATGCAATAAATAGATAGCAGAGAATTAAGTGTAAAATAGTGTCAAGAGGGTATGAGGAGAGTTATATAATTCAATGTCAAGTTGAATGCAATTATGAAAAAAAAGTCATCCTTGCCTATTCTTGCAGAAAACAAGTACAAATGACATTGTATTGTCTCCTTACCTTTCTCCACCTCTGCCTTTGTTCCTTTCCTTTGTAGAGTCAGTGTACCATAAACGATATAATGAAAACCAAAAAGAACAAAGCAGAGACCTGACAGCTTGGCAGCATCTCTCATAGTAATTAACACTGTGTTCCAAAATAAATTAGCTGCGTTTCTCTGAACTTCAGTTTCCTGTGATACCGTATATAATTTTCCTGAAGATAACCACAAGTTTATCTTAAAAGAAAGGCTCACTTAGGGGGAATTAAACTCTTGTGGCAAAACCTTAGCTGTATAGACAGGGGATATCTGTAGTCTACTAAGTCTTATGGCTTCCAGGTGAATGTGCTCAATATTCCATGACTAGAAACAATTTACATACAACAATGCTAAGCAGGTGTTAAAGAAACCACTTGCTTTTTGGTGTGTGTGTGTGTGTGTGTGTGTGTGTGTGTGTGTGTGTCTGTTTTTCTGAGAGGTTAAGTTTTAATTGCAAAGAAAACAACACAGAAATATGTATTCTCAGCTTAAAAAGTTGTCTTGAAAATACATGCATAGACAAAACAATGTGTAATACCCCACAGGACCTCACATCGTGTAAGCTTGTCATCAAATGTGTCTTTTATGTTATCTCAAAGGAGAAACTCAAGATTACAAGGGTGGGGGCTTGGGGCTGCTCAGAAGTGATACCTGAAGCTGTCTCCATCCATTTGTTTTCAGAGTGCTGAAAAGATGAAGAGTTTTCCACTTTCATGCATTATGTGCATTTCTAATGTTTCTTTTAAACAAATATTTACCTAATGGTTCCTCTTTATCTGAATTAATTTACACAGCCTAGGATAGAATATCCTTAGGGTGTCTTTTTAATTGTTTCTTTCAGGAATGCTTATGCTAACAAAAGAGAAGGAAGAGATAAAGTCATTACACCAGGAAAAACCTGTCTCTGTCATTTGGTGCATAATGAAATGGCTTGATAAATGCTGCTTTTGGTTTATAATATCGTTAAACCAATATACGTTCAGGCTTCCTCCAAACAAGCAAACAAGCAAACAAATAAAACAAATAAACAAATTCAGTACTAGCTGCTTTGAATATGTCTCTTGGTTAACACTTTAAGTTTTAATGTCTAAACCATACCTTCTCTCTTGTGCAGCAGGAAATTCTGCCTGTCATTAAATCACTAACTCCTTCTGTTTATGACTCACAAGAAGTAGGAGAGACAGACATATGTGTGAGCAAAGCTTGTCTAATTAGCATCAGCCTTCACATTGCACTACAACGACAATAGCCTTTCAGAATTTGTGTTATTTTGGCATACATGATGAATGCCACATGTAGAATAATTCTTCATTCCTATTTCATTTGATTGCTATGGTCATTCATTTGCAAGGCTTCTTTCTTTTCCTCCCTCACCCATTTCTTTAAAATTACTTCAGCATTAAGACCTGCAGACACCACATTCTTTCTTTGTGGGTATGTATCATAGTCAGTCCTAAGTCTGAAAATGCCAAGATTTTCAAATAATCAAACCTCATATTTATCATTTTTACAGTTATATCTCTCACTTTGGATGTGTCTCAAGAGTCATAATTAATGTCCAACATAGAAATCAACTGAGAATTATATATCTATATATATATACATATACTAGCAAAAATGTACAAAATACTGTAGGTATAAGGAAACTATTAAAACTGCAAAGGGTTAAAGATAGACCCATTCTGATTATTTTGACTTAAAAAAAAAAGCAGTTAATTCCTGGGAGCTCTGGTTGGTTAATATTGTTGTTCTTCCTATGTGTTGTAAACCCCTTCAGCTACTCCAGTCCTTTCTCTAAGTCCTCTATTGGGGTCCCAGTGATCAGTCCAATGGTTGGCTATGAGCATCTGCCTCTGCATTTGTCAGGCTCTGGCAGAGTCTCTCAGGAGACAACTATATTAGGCTCCTGTCAGCAAGCACTTCTTGGCATCCACAATAGTGTCTGGGTTTGGTGTCTATATATGGGATGGATTCCCAGATGGCACAGTCTCTGTATGGCCTTTCCTTCAGTCTCTGATCAACTAGACCAGCCCAGAGCTCCCAGGAACTAAACCACCAACCCAAGAGTACACATGGAGGGACTCACACTCACGGCTCCAGCTGCATATGTAGCAGAGGATGGCCTTGTCGGGCATCAGTGGGAGGAAAAGCCCTTGATCCTGTGAAGGCTAGATGTGCCAGTGTAGGGAAATACCAGGGTGGGGAGGTGGGAGTGGGTGAGCTGGTAGGGGAGTACTCTCATAGAAGCAGGGGGAAGGAGGTTTCAGGTAAAGAGAATAACATTCGAAATGTAAATAAATAGCTTATTCAATTTTTAAAAAGCAATTTAAATAGAATTTTAACTTAAAACCTGCACAACTGATACCAAGATGTTAAAACTCTCCTCTAGGAAGAACTGCAGATCGAAGTGTGCGTCATTACCGTGATACCTGTGATTACTATGCCTATGCAGTAACTTAAGTCTTTATCCACATGGTCTTCTTGAATGTGGTGTCTACTTGTTTTCAAATACAAGTCTGTATTTGGTATTTTCCAGCAACTATCTAATGTAATGCTAAAATGAGTGTTCAATGCCACTGAATTTACTTTTCAACTTTCTGATTAACTTACCACTTTTACATCCATCTACGATACATCCTAAACCTTATATTAGATTAATAAGTTTTGGTTAATACTTAACCTTATTTGGTAATATACATTTATTTACTTTTTGAAAGCGTTTAAACCTGAATGATTTAATTTCAATTTAGATCCTCGAATATAAAAATGAGTCATAAGAATATAGGTCAATCAGTCACTGATAGACAGGGTCTTAACTATTAGTAATATTCAATGTACCTTATTTTGTCATTCTGTAGCATCTGTGTCCTTCTTTACAAGTCCGGTGAAACGTCTGGCTGGAGAAGGTGAAACCTGATATTGTTCAATGAGACAAAAATATAAATATATACATTTTCCTGAATAATGAGAGATGAGAGTTTCTTTAAATTATTGTTTCTTTAAACAATACATCATTCAAAAGTTTATTTGAAAATAATCACACATAAGTGAATTTAGATTAAAACCACAGGCACTGTCTGAGAACAAAACTTAAAGAAGATTACGCACCAAGCAAAGTTTGGGTGGGGAAAGGCATCCTTTCATCTTGCTATTTAAAATGTTCAGTATTGACAAAAGGCTTCATTTTAATCATGTTGCACCCTGACTTGTGGGGTACTCAGTTCTTTTTTGGACACAATAGATGAGCCAAACACTTTAGTTAAAGTTAAATGAACTTAAAATGGTGTTCATTACTTAAGAAGAAAAGATAAAAAGCAAAAATGAGGAATGAGATGGAAGATGGCGTTCCCTCACAATTTAGTTTGATAATTCCAGAAATTTTCTCAAGCTAGTCTTAAATTAGGCCAAAGGAAAAGTTAAAGCTAGTAATTTTTGATACTTGATATTCACCTAAAATATTAATCACTAGTGGCTTAAGAGTTTTATGAATTTTACCTTTGTACAGGCCCGATGCAGGTCGGTAACAAAAATCATATCTCATATGTGGGACTAGCACTTTAACATTCATTCTTCAATGTTTAAACAATGTTTTCAATTGAAGATAAAATTACATTATTTTCTTTTCCCTTTCCTTCCCCAAACTTCTCAGTGTCCCCCCACTTCCTGAACTTTCGGGTTAACAGCATTTTTCTTTGATTATATTTTCGTGTATTTATATTTATCACATATGATATATATATATATATATATATATATATATATAATATATGAATATTCAAAAATATGTATAAATACAGTTTGCTGAGTCTATTTTTGTTGTGTGTGTATGGTGCCAAGGCTGACCATTCATCTGTGGGCAGTCAATAAGGGTGGTGATTCCGCAATGAGGTTAATTCTTTTCCCAGAATTCAATATTTTCCTATAGTTTGTTATTATTCTAATATAAAATTTCAGTGGTTTTAATTCATAGTAACATTTTCCTTAATTTAATAGAAGTTAATGATAACATTATAAATAGTTATCCACAATGTCTATTAAATCATGAAATAAAAGTGAATTATGTAAAAATATATACTTATGAGGATCTTAATAGATTAGTAGTAGATACATAAAACATCTAGGAAAAATGAATTCTTATATTTGTGTTTACATTGATTTTCATCATAGCTATAAATAAACATTGTTTCATATGTTTTTATGCAATAATAACACAAGAAAGTACAACTTTGTATACTGTTTTAAATACTTGATATTTGGCAGCATGCTTTAATAATTCTTAAAACATTTGTATTTGTGATAAAGATTGAACTATATTTTATTATAAATGTTAATTGCATCTCTATGTGAATTTTTTTGTGGAATAAAACAAACAAATGATAGCAAAAATTTTGTAGGAACTTGGAGTCTCAAACTAATTAAGGGTAAAATTGCAATATAATATCTTTCTTAAAAAGTAGACCTGAAAGTTTTCCTTCACTTCAACCTGTCACTTGATGTTTAAACTCTTTTTAAAGCACATCATGAGGGTTTCGATTTATGCACCAGATCAAAGCAGAACTCTTCCAAAAATAAATCAGCTAATTTCAACATCAAATGTGTTTTTCAAACGAAGCTTAGACATCCAGTTTTAAGCTATCAACTAACACTTAAATACTATGTCTCTAATCAACACAGTATCACAGGAGTCTAGATATGGTATGGAAAAAGAGATATGTTTTTCAAACTCTCTTTACAAAGAGATAAAAATAAAAGTATCATACCATTGCCTAAGCATCATACCATTTAGTGATAAAGATAGTAAGTTTATAGGGTGTCTTGGCTGCCAGTATAGTTCTTTTTCTATCATAGGTTGTTGTATCATAGAGAGTAAGCATCATTTCCAGGCTACTGGAATAACATGGAATGCATCATAAGATCTTAATACTGTACTTGAACTGATGACAGACATGTCAGTTGCAGACAGGTACATAAACCATTATGTTAGGCACAAAAGATCTGAAATAAGTATTTTAAGTTTGTAAGTTCTTATTTTTTATGATGGTATTTATATGGAGATGCTTGTGTTTTATTTTTTATTGAAGAAAGTGATTCTGGGCTTTATGGTTAAAATGTCACATGAACTAGAAATTCACAACAAATTTATAAAGACAACCATAAACTATTACATGTATGTGTTGAAATCTATAATACTCATAGACTTTTAATATTGTACATAGACTCAATCCCTCCATAGACATCTATTATTCAAGGTATCTCAAAGCACATGAGAAAGTTCAATAGAGCTGACACACTAAGTAAAGTTTCTATGGAAGAGAAGTGTAATATAGATACTACAGACTGGAAAAAGAAGTTTGGAAAAGTAATCCCCTGGAACTTAATGAGAGTCTTATATAGCAGCATTTACTTAAGAAGAGAGAAGCATCTCGGAAACAGCCAGTTACATTAATTAGAACACCGACTAGTTCTTTAAGTGAACTTCATCAGTCTTCCATGGTTCACTTTACTAGAAAGAATAGTAAATACCTGTCATCATCCATTATACTTAATAATGATGAAAACTGAAAGCAATCTTCCTAAGATCAGAACTGAGGCAGCAAAGTTTACTCTTACCAACTCTTTGCAATACCTTGCTGTACCTTTAAGCCAAAGCATTTGGCAAAAAAAAGAGTGTATTCCAGCAGGAAGTCAAACTGTCTCCATTCAGAGATGATATAGTCTAGTCAAAGAAATGTCCTGTTGAAAAATCCTGAAGATCCATGAGAAAAGAAACAGTAAAATGTCTTCATCAAAAATTCAGAATAAAATTGATCAGAAAAAAATTTATATATATATATATATATGTGTGTGTGTGTGTGTGTGTGTGTGTGTGTGTGTGTGTGTGTAATGATATGCACAGGTATGCATGTCTGTGCATGCACAGAACCCAGAACAAAAATTTGTTCCCTTAGAACTGGATTTGCAGGTGATTGCCTGAGGGCTGGTATATGCTTATAATTTTCAAATCCTACTTTAATAAGGGCTCTCAAACCTTTTAGCCTCCCTTCTAGCCCACTGTCCAAAGGTAGAGGAGAAATGGTAAATAAGACAAGGAGACATGGACCTGTTTAAAAGTAGTTCTTTGGGGGGAGGGGTTCTAATCTCCATTTGTGAGGATACCAGCAGTCCAGTTCAGTAGTGTCAGGTTACCAAAAGTTCGGTTCAAAAGTGCCACCAAATGCTGGCATGACCCAGCAGAAACTGCCAGGTCTCTGCAGAAACAGCAGGAGTCAGCAGGATTTACCAGGGCCAGCAGGAATGCAGGAATGCCAGGAGTTCTCTTCAGTGCCTCTCTCAATGAAGTGAAGATTAGTTCAGATGCTAGGCCAACAAAGCGTTGCAGGACTAGCCATGCCAGTTCAGCACCACTGTCCTCTGAGTCCTATTTATACCCTCTCCAAACATCACCTCTCCTCTCACTTTTCTTGCTTCAGCAAAACATCACATGAGTCTGATGAGGCAAAATATCACGTGACTCTGCACCACGTGACACAACCAGAAACTCCCACTTCAGGCTGGCTTGCTGCATGGGTGCCTGTGACTTTGTATGCAGCACTTGTCCCCTCTGAGTTTTGTCTCTCAACATACAATGATTTCTAATTCTGTTAATATTTATGAAAATGTGGATAAGTTCTTATACTCTATTTTTAGTCAAATTGTATCTAAAGAATACATATTAAGAATGATATTTCAGTACCAGGAATCCTTCTTCTAGGAAATTCATTAAAATCATTTTATTAATAATAGAATATGACAAATATTCTGAAGCACAGTACAGTACATGACAAACTCAGACACATTCCTGGCCAATTATTTACTAACTTTCTAGATGTTAACAACTTACCTGGTAAGTCCCCAGTGGAAAGTGTAAATGTTTTGAATATCCCATGTGTCAAAGGCAAAGAGGATGAAGCACATGGAAAACTCTCTTCTTGGTAAGAAAGGATTTTTCTCATAGTCTAAGAAGAAATACAATTAAGTATATCTATCATTTCTTATGGCATTTTATTTACATGCCCATTTTGTGCTTTACAATAAGTAACCTTACAAAACTCTTTATAGGGCCAATTCTTCCACCAATTTTTAAATGCAACATAAACCCCTTACCATGTTAAAATATAATAAGAGGCATATTTAGTCCCCAAAGGGAACAAAGCTAAAGCCAAATGCCAAACAGCAACACGATAATTAAATCAGCATTCTCATGAAGATAAAGGAAAAACAAACTTGATTTTTATACTGTTTTTCCATAATAAACCCCCAACTGTACAAGCTGGTCATCATTTTCCCAGACATATACCGAACAAGATGACTGAGTGTTCCCTTTTTACTTGAGGACAGCTGTAAACAGGACAAAAAGTTCAGGATAACCTCTGATTCCACGAACCCACACACATGGTTGTATAAACACTCAGGATCGTACATGTGGTATCACTCAGTTATTAAATGGTGGCCTGAACTTTGCTGTTTCCGTCTTGTGTCCCTGCAGGCCTCTCTGCTTCATCATAATACGTTGTATCATATTGGGCAAGCAACAAACTCATCGGAAACTGCGAAACTACAGTAAAAGTAGTTGAGTAGACAGCTCAGTAGGACATTTACCTTGCAGGACCTGAATTCAATTCTTAGAACCCACATGCAATATAACTAGATGTGGTGATAAACATTTAGAATTTCAGTAATAAGAACTGCTGTCTATAAAAATAAACAAACAAACAAATGAGTAAGTCATGGATGGTACCTGCTGTCCTCTGGCATTTCCGTGTATGCACACACTTGAGAATTTTTACCTTCCCCATGAAACACCCGTATACAAACACATGTACATGAAGAATACAGTAGAAAAGCCTCACTACAGGAAGGCAGATAGGTTGAGAGAGTCAGCTTTAGGGCGGGAGAACCCTCTTCCCCTACACCCTTTGAAACACTTATACAATTTTACAAGGCACTCACATTCCCATGTTAGAGACAGCTTTGTGTCTGGAACAGCTAAAGCGTAGGAGGAGGAGGTGGCGTGCTCAAAAACCATATTGTTATAATCTAACACAGTTAATATGCCTATAGAAAAAAGTGGATTTCACTGATGTATGTCTATGAACTCACACGACTTACAACTTATAAAACCTTGTGAAGATATCAAGGCTTATATCTAAGGTTGAAGCATTCCACTTCAGTCTAGATTCAACCTTGAACACACATGTCAATGTTATGTATTGTTCCTGGTATCCATTCTTCATCTTACACTCTGGGAAACAAAACTCTGCTACTGTGAACTCCCTCTATGACATATATTTCCCTGGACAATCAGGATGTCATCTGAGTTTCAAGCTGAAGTTGGACATTTAAAGCTCCCTGGAGACAGTTTGAATAACTTCTTCAAATACTTTTTGGACGTGAAGCTCTCACACTGGAAGCCCGGGAGACATTTATTTCCAGGGGGAGTATGTGAAAGTGATATCCTATGAGATGCCTAAGGAATAATACAGATCTCATTGCTTTTCCGCATTCAGACCTGACATTTACTTTTCCTTCTATATATATGCTTAAATTTAGAAAGTTTTATATTGGAATGTTTGATAATTTTTAAAAAGGTTGACTGGCATAATTTAATGACTTGCCGTGTGAGATAAAAGTGATTCGTGGAAGGTTGCCATTATTCATGAGTAACAACAAGTCTGGAGAGCACAAACTTCAGATTTGACTGATTTGTGTCTGGCTTCATGCTACTTGAAAATAAAGGCTTGGCTCCTACCTAGCCATATCTTTGCCGTGTTAGAACCATCAATCAGGTTTTTACCTAACCCCTAGCAAAAGTTCAGGGAGTCCTTGAGTTTATATTGGTGATCTCAGACATCAGACACTAATAACTGTGATTCAAGATAAAACTGAGCTAGCTGTTCCATTGATCAGAAAACACTAAATATTTTCAAAGTGTCTAAATATAATTTTATTCATTCATTCATTCATTTATTCATTCATTCATTACTTTACCTCTTTTGGTTCCAATGATACAATTTTCTTTTCCGGTATAAGTCAGTATTTTTATTAGACAGATGAAAACCTGTCTATTCAGGGTTTCTCTCATAGACTATGAGCAAGCTGCAGCCTACTCTTGCTTGAAGATGTAATGAAACTGGGGCAGAAGTAGCTTCATTGAAAAACAACATTGGTATTCACTTTATGCAGGGTTCTAGTTTCAAGAAAATACCTGGTTTGTAAACAACGACACAAACACCTGTGGTAATGTCAGTATGAAAAAGCATTCCTTAATTGTTCCTTTACTCAAACAATTTACTTCTATCACTGATCATGGTCTCAGCTTGAGACTCTGTCTGTAATCTCTAAAACCTCTTTAAGGATGTTCACTCTTCAGTTTACCAGTTGCTGGCTCAAAATCCAACATACTTTAGGGTGTCATATCTTCTAACCACAAAAAGTCTTAGTATAATGTCTATATAGTATATCTCAGGGTAGCTGACTGATCGGACTAAAACAAGCTGACAATATATTCATAGCTCTTTAAAGATTTGGATTACTAACAGGAAACAAAGATTAGCTGAAGAGACTTGGTTGCTTCAGTTGGTTACACCAACAGAAATGTACAAGAAGTAGTATCAGTATCAAAACTATTGGATGAATGCCCTTAGAGTTTTTAGGGAATTAAGATACTTGCGCATATTAAAAAATTTCCATCTCAAAACAATTCTGATACAGAGCTCAACTATCATTTGTGTGTGTGTGTGTGTGTGTGTGTGTGTGTGTGTGTGTGTGTGTGT
>JANHMN010000011.1:45286567-45311887 GCA_030674055.1 Rhabdomys pumilio
TGTGTGTGTGTGTGTGTGTGTGTGTGTGTGTGTGTGTGTGTGTGTGTGTCATGTTTTGCAATTCTATTTTCTGTTGACAATATAGCTTGACTCTCTTTGCTAGACTAGGTTGGTGCATAGACAGTTTCTTGTACCAAGTAGCTTTACTTAAAGAATTCTCTCAAACGTTGTAGTAGTACTTGCTGTGTGATTCACACACCAGGAGATTCAGGTGATAGCAATAGCTCAAGTTCTATTTGGTAAGCATGAGAGTTCTGTTACCGGCAGATTGCTGCAGAAGGATGCTATTAGTACTTCTTTTCTGTCTGTCTTCTGGAGGTGAAATAATTGGGGGGGGGGGTGAGTCTCAGTAAATACAACCACAAAATAATTTTTTTCTACTTGCATTTTTCTTCCCATAACTTACCATGCTATCATATCATTTCCACTTAGTTCCGATATTTAATATCAAATTAAGTTTTCAAGAAGACACTGAACCAACACTAAAGTAATGTAAAATAGAAAAATAAGAATTCCATTCAACTGCAAGGAGTGTCCAATTCTATACTCATTAAAAGGATTGGAAAACTTTAAATTATCTAACAAACTACATGCAATACATGGTCTCTGTGTCACTTGAACCCTAAGATAATTTCTAACTCAGTAATTTTGTAATTATATCTATTTGGAATTCCATGTGCTCCTGGTGTATTAGGCTTTATTTCAGAATAAAATGACTCACTAAAAGCCTGGGTACCTTTTTATTTAAAAAGTATTGTTCAATGAATACTAAGGTGAAATTTTGATAATGTCATCATTATTGTTCATATCATAGCCTAATATTTTGCTCATATAAAAACCATAAAATATCTCACATAAAGCAACCAAGTTTCAATGATTAATATATTCTAAAATATGTTAATTTTGTGTTATATAAAGAACAAAATAAGAATATCTAAAAACCTGATGTTGATTTAAGTGTGCTGAAATAGAAATTTGATTCTGATTAGCTACACCAAGAAAAATATAGATTTTAATTCTGGTTTCGTTGATACAGTCTTTTATTTGAGTCTTAAATTCTTTTCTATATGGATATAGATTAAGAAAATAAACAGTCATAAAATTATCTGTTGAATTAGTAGTGGAGACATATGCCACATCTTAGAAAAAGAAGCCAACAAAGTACACAGAACATCACCGATCTCTTGACAACCAGGTTGCCTTACATATTTTGCCATATTGTATCTAAAGGTTAAAAGCAAAACAAGCAAAGAAAACACATTCACCTTTGACCATGATGTCAGTATAAAACACTGTACTGTGATTCAGAGCCATGAAGGAGACCATTTCTCAGCATGTGCTCCCTTCTGCAAAACAGATACCTAGTGAAAAGCATTCTCTGGTCAAATAAATTTGAATGATGTCAAATGAACTCAGTTAAACAGATGTTTTCAGAGCTGATCTTCTTAGAGGCTTTAACCAAGAACAATGAAGAGATTTACCAATGGACAAACAGAGCATATGGCCATTCCTAAACTGAAAACAATTAACTCAAATCTATATCTTAACAAGATGTCTCACAAATTGGCATGTAAAAGTATTACAGGTGGCCTAAATACCTCAAAACAGAGGTTTAATTCTCTTTGTTTTTATATTGCTTTGCTTTGTAGTTGTGATTTTGTTTATGTTTTTGCTTAGAGATATTCTTTATGACCTTGATTAATTTCTACCATACTTAGGTCATGAAATATTCTAAATATGCCCAAAAAGAAAAATACACAAGCAATATAATATACAATATCCAGCTATTCATGTGGTAGTTTTTAGAGACAAAACATTATTGCTAAATATATATTGAATTGTTGTAGAAAATTAACATATTTGTATTCTCCTAATATAGAAAAATAAAAATTGGGAGTTTTGAATTCTTATCAATAATTCAGCGCTTGGTTTTCCTTCTATTATATTTCTAAACTTTCCTTTCTTTATATGGAAGTAGTCAATATCCAGCTTGATGCACCTCAAATCCTTTTTTATATCTAAAACTATAATCTAATATGAAATTTGTTTTTATACAGGTTAACCTTAGAAAATAATATTTGTTTTTAGGGAACAATAAAGAAGATCATAAAATATTTGTTTCTAAATCAAAGAAATATAATTTAAAATGATATTTAAGTTTCAAATTACACAAATGGAGAAAAAAGTCTAGGAAGAAAAGGAGCATATGAACAGGTTTAAAATGTTTCCTATTTTTAAAATTTTTTTCAGACACTAAAACATTAAAAATTGTTCCTAAACAATTCTAACATGGACACAGTTCAGCTTAGGATTCTGGGGAAAAAAATACACACTCAAACTCCAAATCACGAGCAGCTGCTCCCATCCGACTCCTGTGAAGTACGGTGCTGCGGTTCAAGAGTTTTCTTGTCATGCAATCAAAGGACGGAAACATTAAGGCTGCAGATGGAGAGTGGTGACACACCGTAATTTCATACAGACACAAGACGGTTTGGTGACATAAGAATTACTAGACCATGAGTCCTTGGGTCCATGAAGTGGATTAAAGCTTTATTGCTCTTTGGAGTCTGACAATGACAAATGTTCTCTCTGATGTTGGGATTATCTTGTCTAAACTTTTGTTTCCTCAGTTTCAAATTTCATTTTTTTTTTTTAGCCTTAACCATCTTATAAGATCCCAAATAACTTCCCTTTGCCATTATTATTGGAAGGTATTTAGTAATGTTCCCTAGTCCTGTGCCGAACTTTTGTCATCATATCCACACTTAAGTCATTTTTCAATTTCCAATTTTCTGAGGAGGGTTGAATGATAGGTTTAACCATATGGTCACACGCCTGAATTCCAAACTATATTTCAAAGCCAAAATAAAAGAAAACAAAACAAAAGAAATAAAATAAGAGAATTCTCTAAAAATAATTCAGATATAGATGTTGCATTTTTTAAAATTAATTGCTATTGCTAACAGATAGGTTTTTTTGACAGCATACATTTAAAAATATATATTTATTTATTTAATGCAAATGAGTGATTTCCAATGTGTAATGATGTGTACCACATATATGCCTGGTCCATTCTGGAATTCCAGGATGGTACTGGATGCCCTGGAACTGAAGTTAAAGATAATTGTGGACTACCATGTGAGTGCTGGAAGCTGAGGAATAGATGCTGTTAACCATGTATCTGTTTCTGCAGTCACTGATAGCAAACATTTTGCCTTAGCCATAATACTTATTGTACTTTTTTTTTATCTCCCTTCATTTTGTCTTTGTCATGATCATACCTTGTGAAACATTACTTCTAATGGTTTTTAGCAGATAGAATCTCCAGACAGAAATGGGTAGAGCTATAATCAGACAAATTTTGATGGCATTAACATTCATTGTTTTCCTAGTACTTAACAAAACTGTGTGAAGGCTTTGCATGTGGAAATAAATAAAAATTTTCCATGTTGCTAAAACTTCCAGTAAGCCAGCTTGATTTTTATTTTTCTAAAAGCATTACTTCCCAACAATGCTTCTTCAGATTGTATTTGGATATATTATAATTGTATTTGCTTTTTAAAACATTTGAATAATCATATATTGATAGCTGTAATTCAGTTACACTAGCTTGCTTGATAGTCTTTTCTGTTTTGTAAGAAAGAAAAACATCACCACAATCTGCATTTCAAAGAGAAGTTAAAACAACATCACAGGAAAATGGCATGAACCTCACCTTGGGGAGAGTTCAATGAGGGTTGGACAAAAATGACTCCTTTTCCAGATGCAACATGAATTCATGGTTTGAGGATGTATCCTGAGATTTTAAATAAACACATAATATAGAAGATACTATTGCATACTTGGTTCTTTTCTTTATTGTAATTTTCAAGCATAGTGTGCATGAAGTATTGTTAAATACAGCAGAATGGAAGGCTACTATTACTGATGTTATGGTGTGCTTAAAGCTAGGAGCCTAGCATGGCTGCTCTCTGAGAGGCCAATCAGCTTTAAGAAGCAGATGCAGATAATTATACCCAACAAATTGATTGAAGCAGAAGAACCTTGAGTTTGAATTAGGGAAAGCTGGAATAAGCTGAGGAAGAGGGTGACCCCATAAGAAGACCAACAGAATCAATTAACCTAGACCCTCAAGATCTCTCAGACACTGAGCCACCAACCAGACAGCATACACTAGCTGATGTGAGCCTCCTGCCCCTGACACATATACAGCAGAGGACTGTCTGGTCTGGCCTCAGTGAGAGAAGAAGCACCTAACTCTAGAGAAATTTAAGGTCCCAGAGAGAAGGAGATCTGGGGGAGTGGGGGCGATGGGGACATCTTTTTGAGATGGAAAGAGGAATGGGGTGAGAAATTTTCAGAAAGTGGACAGGGAGGAAAATAACAACTGGACTATAAAAATAGTAATAATAATAATAATAATAATAATAATAATAATAATAATAATAAATTCAACAACTGAATATGAGTACTTGAAACTTCACAGAGTGCTTGGTATTGCATTACTTCACAGTTTTTAAATGTTGTCTTTCTGAGAATGAAAACGATGAGTGTAGTATTAGACTAGCTTGAATTTAATCCAGCCTGTGACTTTCTTACAGCGGCATCATGCAAATGTTTAACCTTTTATGAGGTCATTTTTCAGTCTACAAAATGAAGAAAGAGCGAGCTAGAGTCGGTCTATAATTTCTTAGTCAAAAGACAGCTTTCAACTTCAAGGATTAAAATCTGAAATGAAACCTGAAGTACGCAGTATGAAGGATGTTCAGGAACGTAATAGAGCACGGAACATAGCTAAACACATTGTGAAACTTCAATGATGTATGCTCTTCATTCATGTAGTTCAATATCTCTGGGGTAGAATAATCTATAGCAGGAAAAGGAAAAATTAATGCTATGAGCAAAGATTTGAGAAATTATAGCTAGGCATGAGGGAGTATTCTGGGATGAGAAAGGTGTTCAACAATAGACACTGGTGCATCTGATACAATTATAAACTATTAATGAAACTTAGGTCTAAGAAGATGGATGGTTGAGGAAAAGCATACACTGCATGAACATGAGGACAAAAGTTTTGATCCTCAAGTGTAAGGAGCAGAGTGAAGCCACCGAAGCCTGTAAATTCTGGGACAAGGGAATCTCTCGTCCTTGTTAGAGAGCCAGTCTCTACCAAATGGCTGACTTTTGCTTTCGTACGCACACACATGCACACACACAAAATAAACACATTCACATATACAAAAATTAATAATAATGATAATGATAATAATAATAAACAATAAGTTAACAAGACTCATGAAATTGAGAACTTAAATTGGCAAACTTACAATATGCAAATTTTAACACAATAATGGTATTTGAAAATAAATTATAATATAGAATTGTACTTGCATTTTGGGAATATAAATGTCTTCATAATCATACTTTTAGAGATTGTTATGACTCAAGGTCTTTCTCATGCTAGATAAGCACTCTCCCTGAACACTGTACTCTAAGCCTTGATACCTATCGTCCTTTGTCCATATATTGCTCTCAAACACTTAGTACCAGCAACTGACTTCATTCTTATGAGAACTGGGGTGTTGATCATTTCTGTACCTTGATTTATATTAGTAGGAGGTCAACAAATGTGTTTTTTGGAAAATGTGATATGTAATGAAGAGTGCTTTATTTAATGAACTGACAAAAACAACTCTTAGTGGGAGCTTCCAGTTCTTAACCATCTAAACTGCTAAATAATTCACCAAGTCTGTATCCATTATTATCCAAACTATATCCATTATTACCATTTAGAATTATTTTCAAACATGAAGCAACTAAACAACTTACTAAAACAGGAAAACCTACTAAATCTGTAAAGTGGATTATGATGGCTTCCTCTTCATTATCATTTAAGAACTTTTCAACACCATTTGACTAAAAGACAAAAAAAGTTATTTTGTTTGCTTTTGATGGTTAAAATTTGACATTCTTTATACATATAGTAAATACTATTATTTTTTATCATCTAATATATATTGAAATGTTTTATTACCTCCAAGAATTTTTGACATGTGACTGCTTGCTTACCCTTCCATGTAGGTAACTGTCCTAGGAATCTTTAAAAATTGTATTACAATGGGAAGAGCCCACAGCTTTCCCATCACACTATTGGGAATGTTCTCTCTCCTTTTATCTTGTGAGTTCTGAGGACTGGGCTCAGGTCATCAGGCTTGAAACAAGTGCCCTTACCTACTGAGCTACCTCAGCATGTCTGAAATAAGAGTAAGTCTTAATAGGGAAAGTATTCTTCTAAAATTGTTCTACTCATATGGAAGGAAAAGTGGTACTCTATGTTATTTATCTCTTACTTATAAACATGTTGTCACTGATTTGGGGCTCTAAATAAAAAACAAAATCTTTATTTGTCATTCCATTAAAAATAAACAAAATAAGAATTTCTTTTCAGGCAATACCCACACAATTGCAATAGTCAAGGAAACAACCAAAATGTCCATAAAAAGACAAATTGACAAGGAGTGCTTCATATATATGGAATGATTATTTTTCAGCCCAAAAAACACAAGTCAGTGCTACTACATGTAATAACATGAATGGAAATTAAAAGTTATAAATGAAATAAACAAAATAAACAAATTTAATATATTTATGCATGTGAGATATATATATATATATATATATATATATATATATATATATATATTTATATATATATAAAATTTCTGTCTAATTTCAATTACATGTGGAATCTAATCTAAACTGATCAAACTGAGGCAGAGAGTGTAGAATGATGGTTACCATGTGTTGGGGGAAGTAGATAGAGTGAAGATTCAGTTATGTACATATACTAAGTTTTAAGAGATTTGCTGAAAATATTGTAGCTTTGGTTAACAAAAAATATACTTTACACTTAACATTTATTAAAGAATCAAATTTTATACTAAGTTCAACCATAATTAAAAAACAAAAAAGTGAAATTCATCATAATGCTATTAATTTAATTTGTAACCATTTATTTTTATATCTATTTTATTGTTTGTGAATTACAGGGGAGTCCTATATGGTTTGGAATGCAAGCTGAAGTGTTTGAAGAATGAGAGGAAAACACAACATGCATGGAAGTGGGACAGTGTGAGCTCAGCTGGTCATTGGTAAGAATGTTGATGCAGAGCAATGCACAATAACCAAATATCTAACAGTGGCTCGACTTTGTGTCTCCTGGTTGTTACAGTGACTGTTGTTAAATTTTTGAAATCATTTTATTCAATATGTTATGATATATACTTATAGGCCAATAAAGTAAGCAACTATAAAATAGGAAGAATTAAAAAATTAAAGTGTAAACTCGACAGCAAATTATGTCACGTAATTTGGAGTGATGTTGACAGTTTGAATAAAATGACTTAAGATTAAATTTTAGATCTAATGGGGGAAAGTTTGAATAATACTTGATGCTTAAAATTCTATAGAAGAGTAAAAGAAATGTCTTAGGCATTCATATGATATGCAAATAAAGCAAGGTAACTCATGATTAGATATTTCAGTTATAATAGAATCATGCAGTTTGGTACATCTTAGGCCCTGCGTATAACATGTAATACACTCAATAAACATTAGTAGAAAAAAAATAAGGGAAAATCAGAAGAAAAACAAGAATGAAGAAAGGAGAATAGACAATCTTTTCCAAACTTATCTGTTTTTTTTGGTTTCTTGGATGCTTTGTTTCTTTGTTATTTTTCTCCCTCCCTCTCTTTTCTCCCTTCCTTCTTCCCTTCCTCCCTCCTTTCCTTCCTTTCTTCTTTTTTTCCTTCTTTTCTTCCTTCTTTCCTTCCTTTTCTCCTTTCTTTTTCTTTTTTGTTCTTTCTTTCTTCCTTTCTCTTTTTGTTCTCTTTCTGTTTGAATAAAAACATTGGAATCCCCCCAAAACTATCTATAGCCCACTACATGATGCAAAACATGTTGTTAACTGTACCATTAAATGGTGTAATGATCCCCTGAAGGCAAACATGGGGCTGAGACAGATGTCCTCAATCATGAAAGTTCATACAAAAACATGTTCCATATGGTTTAGGACATAAGATGCATGGATTAGCTGGCCCACGAACAAGAGGAACACACAGTTAGCAGTGCAAAGGGGAAACTATGAGCTCAGCACTGTGTTGATAAGTGCATCCTTAGTAAAACATCAAGCAAAAGGTTAGCAACACAATGTTGCCCATCCTACATGCAGGCAGAACTTTGTATCGTGTAGTTATGTTTTATTTCAGACAAAAGTTTCCTCTGCCCCACATTTAAGAGGCTACTGTGAGGAATATGCTTTGTGTAACTTCACCATTAGATGCATATGCCTCTATGTTTAGTGAGAGTAGAAAAATTGTTAAAATTTATTTTACAGCTAAAAGCCCAAATTGTATCCAGCCCTGTAGGAAATTGTCTGTCTCCTGCACATGTCTAAACATCAAGTCAATGTGCTCTAGTTATAAGATCAGTTACAGAGATCTGCCAGTTGAATTTTAATCTTGTGCTTCCTGAAATAAGAAATTACTGTTAGGAAGCCAATAAAAGTGCTTCTTGCCCACAGTGTAATAAGAAGACTTCCACCATGAGTAAACAAAAGCAATCACAAAGCTGTGGGAGACTCAAACCTCACATGAGAAATATATTTTCTTCTGTAGTCATCTCAGTGATTCAAATAGATACCCAGCTGTTTCTTGCTACTCTAACTGTATAGGATGAATTAGGTCTTTGATTGGGATACATATTGTTGAAGCTAAACACATCTTTTCAGAGCCTCACATTTTCATTAATTGTTAAGTGTTATAAAAAACATTTTCACTCTTTTCAAACTAATTCTAGTAGATTACATGTTATATAGAGAAGCAAACTATACTTACAGAACAGATATTTGTTGCACATAATATCTTTTCTTTTGAAATACTTCTATCCTCTAAATGCATTTATAGCCCATAAACTAAAAATATATAGCTTATAATTTAAAAGCAGAAAATGGAAGCTAAACTAATTATTACTTAATCTGGAATCCAACATAATAGTTTCTACAGAAAGTGAAGATATTCTGATTCTCTCAAGGAAAATTATTGTCTTTTATAACGTTAGATTTTAGAAAGTTCGATGTCAAATATTATTTTATTTAAAATTAATATGAGAAGGTTTGCTGTAAATTTTGGGAAAAATTGTTGGAAAGTTATAACATTTAAAACTTAACAACAATGTGATTCAAATTTTAACAGTTTGATTAACCAAAGTTTAGTTTTTGAATGTAATTGACTCAAAGTTCTCTTTTAATAAATTAAACTAATTTATTAAACTAATTTATTAAAAGAGAAATAAATTTAATAAATTAAATTAATTTATTAAGAGAAATAAATTAAATCAGAGAACCAGAATCAAGATACATACATACACACACACACACACACACACACACAACCCCCCCACATATATATATATATATATATATAATATTTAATTATTAAACTGAGGAAAGAACCTACTATTTAATTGTCAACTAATTCCCCAACTTTATTAGTTTGACATACCTAATTTAATTTTTATGATGAAGACATTACTAAAATTCAGGCCTTTTAAATTTAACTAATAAACCTAATGTTTTAAGGTCTCAAAATTCCTCCATCTTGCAAAGCATAACAAACATGAAAAGAAGAATTGGCACAGTGTACAATGTCTAAAATATAAATATGCATTCACTTTCTATTAAACTAATCATCTTTAAAGCATTTTTGGATTCAAATTAAAATACTTCTAGCCTAACCTGAAAAAGGGAGTTACTAGTATGACCACCAATGCCAGCCTTCAGACTCTTCTACAAGTCTCCTTACTAATTAATTACATTCTGGGAATAGCAAATAGTTTCAGTATCAAATTCTGACCTGAAATATCATGTTCAGCCATTTTAGACTCTAAAGAGTTGTTGAAGGTTGTTAGACCATCTAATATGTTACCATTTATTTAAATGCATTGTGGTGGCAGCTCATACTAGAATCAAATAAAATTTATTACATATTGTTTCTTTTTAACAATGGTTTCCTAGAATAGTTAATTTATGTCAATGAAAATAATAAAGGCATGCTAATGACGACAGCCAAATAATGAAGCTTATGTAAACAACATGCCCCAGAATCATCTATATATGTTGAGGTAATTATTTAAAACAGCCTCCATAAAGTTGACTATCTAAGCTGTAGTGGTTTTGCCTAACTCATCCTCCATGTTCTGTGGCCAGAGGCCATGTGCACACCACAGCTAGTAACGTAGTAACGGTCAGCCAGAAACACCAGCTCTGCCACCCACAAGATGCGATTGTGAGAACAAAACCAACCCAAAAATATATAAAGAATGGAACTAAGCAGAATTCTCAAATTATGAAATAACAAAGTGGAAAAACATTTAAAGGAAACGTTAATCATTCTTTTCCCTCAGAAATGCAAACTAAACTTACTTTGGGATTTCATTCTACCCTAACCACAACAGGTAAGAAAAAATGCTGGAGTGAATTAGAGAAAAAGTGAACACTTAATCATTTCTTGTGGGAGCACATTGCTGCTGCCATTATGGAAGTCAGGGCTGGGGTTCATCAAAAAAGTTAAAAATAGATTTTCACATGATCCAACAACACTGCTTTCAGCACATACTAGAGAGAAATTTTTCATTCATATTCACTGCTGCTCTATTAAAATTTCCAGAAAATAGAGACAGTCTAGATGTCCATCAAACTGATGAATGGATAATAAAGTTGCATTACTCAGCTGTTTGAAGATTATAAACTTGGCAAGTAAATAGATGAAACTGGAAACACTTCATTCTGAGTGAGGAAACTCAGGCCCGTAAGGACAAACATCACATGTTTTCTCTATTTGTGGATGTTATCTGTGAATCTTCTGATATATGTGTTTGGAATACACGTAGAGGTCAGGGAATTAATAAGTGGCTATGGGAAAGGGGCTTTCAAGGGAGGAGAGGTAGAATGAAATTAAATGAAGTGATAAAGGAGAATAATCAAACACAGAGGGTAGAATTTGGGTGCTAGATAGAAAGACAGAATAGAAGATTCAATAAAGTGAGTAATAAATAATTTTAAAGACTTTTTTCAAAAACTTGTATGAAAATCCATGACAGTAGAAGCAACAAGATGAAGTTGTTCTATAACAGGGTAGAAATACTCCTATGACAGATCACATGCAAACATAAAAATTAAAAAGGAAGCAGTGTTAGTAATGAGACACCTCTTAAGGATGTTGGCCATTTAGTTACTGTAGACTCACATATTACAAGAAATTGTCAATGCTATTGGCTAGCACATGACTGTAAGACCCCATCAGTGAAGACACCATACATAAGTTATAGAATATGAAGAAAATTTAAAATGGCACTAATAAGGTTTCTTTATTTCTATTGATTAGATTTTATTATATTAGAAGATGTTACGCATGTTAAAGGGAGAGAAAAACAAATATCAATTTTATTTAGCTCTGAACCTAATGAGTTAGAAAAATGAATGGCTTTGCAAGACATACTCACTGATGCAACAGTGGAATGAACATCATGTCATTAACCAGCCACTTTCTCATTGGATTTCAGCTTCTCTCCACAAGATGAAGCCTATGCCTGCCATAATTATAGGACCATGAACATGTGTATCAATAGCTCATAGACTTTAGAAAAGACCTTACCCCTATTTTTTTATGAAGTATACTGGTATAATAAAGCTGAATTCCTAAGACTTATTGTTATACCCATAGGACAATGCAACTTTAATCATCATTGAAGTAGCTTCTGTTTGGACATCTATATCATGTCATTTTCCCACAGGGTTCAAGGAACGTCGCAGAGAAGGGGCCAGAAAGAATATGAACCTGAGGCAATGGATGGATAAAAGAAAACAATGTCTTCTGGATATAGCAAGGGAACAGCTTTACACGTGAATTTATAGTAGTTATTAAAGCAAAACCCTCACTAGCCATACCAAATTAAGGCATCGAGAGGGGAGAAGGGCACATGTCCAGCAATAACATGAGGGATACTTGATAACTGATGCTTGGAAAGAAAAGAAAAAAAGTCAATGTTCTTCAAGACAATGGCTCCTTCTAAGTAAAGCATGCTCTGGTGGAAGATGACACAACCAAAAATATAAATACAGAACAAGTTGGTGGAATTAAAAATAAATGTCAACATAAAGTTGGATGGATAGGGAAGGGTGCAGAGATTTGGAAGGAGTTGGGAGATCAGGGTATGTATAATGAAAGCACACTGTAGAAATTTCTCAAAGAATCAAAACAAATGAGAGAAGAAACTATAATAACAATAAATAATGATATGTTAATTCAAAAAGTAAATAACAGGATATAATATCCAAACAAAAATAATCTATGAACAAACAATTGCACATGGGAAACTAAGGTTAAGAGCATTATATTTATTATTGTATATAATTGTATATTTATTATCAAAGACAATAAAGTACTTAGACAGAAACAAAACTCATATATAATATTATTCTAAAATATGGACACTGATGAAAATATCAGAATATCCTGATTGAAAAATATGCCTTCAGATGCTGCTGATAAAATTACTCATGGCCTGAGGTCATTATTTCCATTATGGTCAAGCTTCAAGAATGGCATATGTAGCTTGATCATGGTAGCCCTTTTTGTCCTGGGAATATTTTTATTCCTGCCTATCCTGTTAAAGCTTGTCTATATCAATATCAACATGTTGGCAGCCAAAGTACATCACTTGAAACTGATTATGGACCCTCGGACAGAGTTATTAATTTAACAGGCTGCCAAGCCAAGAACAGAAAAGATTCTGCACAGGACCTTACCAACGTAAGACAGAAGTACACTGCTTTTGAGAATGCATATTCCATGATGGGTAAGGAAACCATTCTTGTCAGAATGACTTAAGACAGGCTCAGTCTTGTTCATGAAATAAAAAAGGGCAAGAGGCAGAGAGCTTTCAGGGCTGCTTGGCAAGAATCTGACATTGACTAAGGACAAGGAAATGGGCTTCAGGCAGGAACAAAGAAGTAATTTCAGGTAGAAATCTAAACCTTAGGCTAGAACAAAGAAGTAGACTTCAGACATGAAAATGACTTTGGGCTAGGACAAGAAAGTAGGCTCAAATATTTTGGTCATCTTGATAAGCCCTTAGAAATAGTGATCACGGGAGTGTTCACTGGATTTTGTTTATTGCCATGCTTATTTTTTGACTATTTGTGTTTATTGTCTTGCTTGTTTCCTGACTATTTGCATCTATTGTATTGCTAGTTCCTCAATCTAGAACTGATTTTAATACTTAAATGTAATTGAAATGGGATAAAAGCAAAAAGGAGGAGGGCAGATGAGTAAAGGGGATGGCATCTGAAATATAAATAAATACAATATCCAATAAAAAATAAATAAATGAGAAAAAAGTAAAAAAATAAAAAAATAATAAAAAGAAAGAAAAATATGCGTTCATATTATACTCAGACTTGAAATTTAGTATTGTAATCAATTCTATCCAAATAATCTATTGTTGTTAATAATATAAGACCAAATTCTATCCTTTCAAATATTCATATGGATTATATTATTTACTTAATAAACAACATTTTTACACACAAGAGTCTAAATGTGACAATATGGGCATTCACGACTTGGGAAATACAAGGAAATTGATTCTTATTTCCTGAAAATTCTCCCTTCTAGAGTAAAGAATCAGAAGCTAGCATGGGGGATGAATGCTTTAGTGAATTTATACTAAATTTTGTTGTTTTTGTCAGTAGGACAAAAAGCAGATTGGCTGGTTGGTTAGTTGACTAGTTTTAGGAGCAAAGGCAATTACCTATCTGGCATTTGAATGTGTCTTACTAACTGACTTCTTCCTGATTACATTTTCACGAATGTTCGCATAGTGAATAGATTTGGAATATAAAATTCTTTCTGCTGTAGCAGTTGGTAGGTTTATTTACTGGCTGTGGCAATCATAGGCAAGATTGCTTTCAATTCTTCATAAAATATTTAGGCCCTTTAAATGTGGGCTTTCTTTCTTTCAACATGGCCTGTTGCATATGTAGGCATGTCTTGGCTCATTCGTAACTGTGTAAACTGGGGAAACAGAGCATGAAAATGATGGTACTCTGGATACTGCTTCTGCAGAGAAAGCCAAGCCTTTTGTCTCTGACCCAAAACCTCAGATCTTCTGCCAGCATTCCTGGAAGTGTGGCAAGCTAACTTGATGGCTTGGAAATTGAGTAAAGTCTGACTCCTGATAGTTCTTGGTATTTTCTCTCCCATCTCATACAAGGCCTTAACTTGAAACCAAACACTATTTTGTGAGGAAGCCAACACCATAAAGCAAAAACATATCTGAGTGTCCCAGGTAGTAGCCCAGTTATGTACTTAGATGACAGCCAAGTAAGATAAACAGATATGTGGATGAATGAAATTCAAGATAGCTTCAATGCCAAGATGACTTTTCCTGCTGAGAGCCAAGCTTCATGGAATAGTGACAAGCTTTTCTCTGAAAGAAATCTTGACCCACAAAAAAATATGACTGTTAAATAGCATTTACCTTTCAAAATCACGAAGTGATATTTACTATGAAAGCAGAGTAATTGGATCAGTGACTAACAAAATCAAATGAACCACTTCTTTTATATTTTTTGATTCCACTCATACACACCCAGTCCGAGAAGGGAACATTTATCAGAAGTTTTAAATCCTGTTCATGGAATACCATTTAATAATTTCTTATGTATTAGTAAGTCATTGACCATATACTTATTTTTATCTCTTCATTGCAAGAAATTCTATAATTTGATTTGCTGACATTTGTCATAACAGTGCTTTAAAATGTCATTTAATGAACTATGAGCATATCCTATGGGCTAAACCCTGGATAAGTTTATATGACACAATAGATTTGCTGTTGACAAGTTGTTTCTAAGTGTTCGAGAGAAAAGGGAACTTAGTGGAGTGTAAACGTTATGCAGAAGACCTACAACACATTAGTTTACATTAGTGGATTTACTCATTAGTATTTCAATAATACAAGTTTATCTTATTTATTTAAGTAATTATGAAGCATTTGTGATGTCTTCTTGTAGCCATTTAACTGAAGTAGCACCATCATTAAATGAAAAATGCAGTAATAAAAGTAACAAATTAGACTCTCGTATTCAAATAATGCCTTAAACTGAACTAATGCAATAAAGGAAAATAACTTACTTTTAAGGAATTTTTAATAACTTGAAAATATTAAGACAATCTCTTCAATTCTGTATGCACAACATTTCATGTATTAAATTTCAAATTTGGAGCTGGTGAGATAGGTTAAAGATCATATCACCAAGCTACCAATCCTAGGGACCTTGTCTCCCTCTCTCTCTCTCTCTCTCCCTCTCCCTCTCCCTCTCCCTCTCCCTCTCCCTCTCCCTCTCTCTCTCTCTCTCTCTGTCTCTCTCTCTCTCTCTCTGTCTCTCTCTCTCTCACCCTCTTTCTCTGAGTCTCTCTGAGTGTGCATATGTATATGTGCACATACATATATGTGTATATGTGTTTGCTAATTTAAGATATTACTCTAATTTTATTTAAATAATATACCTACCAAAGAGTATGCATAATGTACTCAGGAACATGAAAAGAATGCATATTAAAGGAAATTGTGCCAAGAGTAAAAATGATACTGGCAAATTAAGCATTGTTGGATGGAACATATGTAAATGAATTTTGACTAGTCTTTTTAGAATTTTGTACTGTTGAGCTGCTGATATGAAATATATATTTATGATATGTAGCATACCTATGGCAGTTAAGTTCAGATAGTGTTATCTATAACAATTTGTATTGGCTTTTCCCCAAAGCTTTAGATTTGCTGTGTATGAGAATAAATGGGAACCATATGAAAGTCAGTAAGTTCTTGATAGTACATGACGTTCTGTGTTCTCTCATGCTTGATTTCAGCAAACATTCCGAGGTTTTGTCTTCCATCATCGAGGGTGATGGGCTTCAAAAACGTAAGCGTTTTTCTTTGGCTTCAGATAAGAATCCCAAACTTAACACACTTCCATAAATCACTGGTGTGGAAATCTGTCAAAAAAAAAAAAAAAAAAAAGCCCAGCTCCAAAGCCCTACGTTTCTCTGTGGTATTCAGTGTTTCCAAATAAGATTATTTGTTTCATGTTCCAGAGAGCATGCTTTCTTGAAGTGTTCACCATATGTCAGACAGATCTCATTCTATTGAAATAAAGTTCAATGAAATGAAGTCAGGGATAACTGCCTGTTCCTCTAACATGGCAACAGCAATAAAAGGATAATGCAGGAATTTTTTATTACTTGAGCTACCTACTATCATTATACGTATTGAAAAGAGGCAAAGTGGTGATGAGCCATCATATAAATTTTATAGAGCATTCCATTATTTCCTTTCAGATTTCACTATAGGCTTCATTATTACACAGACACCTAACAGGCTACTAATTTGGAGTGAACATTCTGGGTTCAAGTTTTACTTACATTCTACCTGCTGTGCTAACTTGGTCAGCTGTTAACTGACCTAATGTGTTCAACCACAATTAACCTCAACTCAGAAGGTATCTCTCAAAAAGTTATGATGAAATTCAAATAGTTTAAAAATGGTCTTGTATGTGGGAAAGTTTCAATTGGAATTAGCTGAAATTACTTAGGATAAATGTAGAAGATGTGTATGTATGTATCAGATAAGTAATATATGTTATCAGGCATCTTATATTATTCTTATCTATTATTACTGTTTTTATTGTTTCTAATTTGAATAGACAATAATTTTTTTCAAAGATGAAAGATGATAGCCCACCTACCTTGATTTAAAAAAAAAAACAATCTAATTAAAACTCTTCTTTGTCAACTTATAAGCAAGATTTCCCAGAGAATTTCAAAGAGAAAATGCCTATAAACTTCCAAAATCTTCATTTTATGGTGTGTTTAACTCTACCACTTATTTTCCCAAGTTGTATCTAGATCCTCTGGGTCAATAGAATGTGCATCCCAGATGCCCCATAAGAAGGCTTGTTTTAGCAGGCATATTGATGTTATTTGCACACAGTATGAGAGTAGAGAGGATCAGAAAAGCCTTGGCATTTTCCTTGTTAAAATTTTATAGCTAAGCTCTGGTTCAAGGATCTACTTAAATGTCTTAGCTGCATGAAGAAAAATGGGAGCATGGAGACCAATGAAATAAGTCCGCAAAATTCTATGAAAATGAACCAGTCTAGCAGAGATCAGCATAGTCAATGAACCAAGACATACAACTTAAACATTAACTAGTTTTATTGACATAGAGGAAATTGACAGTTTTCCCTATAGGGAAAAAGTCAGAAATTTTACCCAATATTATATTATCAAGCTTTATTTTACTGAAGCCGTTCAAATCAAAATTATATGTGTGCTTATTAAACATCATACAAACTACAATGAGCAATGTGACCATACTGGCCCCCAAGGCAAGAAGTCTTCTTAGTATGCCATTTGTATAGAATGGTGATGGGAAGCCAAGATAAGGCATTTCAGTTTAAGAGGGTAAATGTGGTGACTATATCAAGCACAGCATTTAAAAATGTTTTGTGGTAGTATAAGAGAATGTTCCTTTATCCAGTATTGAGGCCTGAAATATATATATATATATAAGATTCTAAAAAATGGAACAGAAATGACCATTATCTTATGGAATTAAAAAATGTCATTCTCTGAATACTATGTATAATTTGCTAAAATGGATAACATTAGATATATTAGATAGAGTAGGTCTATGGGAAATTAAGAGAAAAGTAGTATTTTGTTCAGAAAAAAATCTCATGCTCATGTACCAATAATCAGAAGTAATTTGTATGCTAGAAGTGAAAATCATAATTGCAACCCACGAGTGTGTTTTTAATTATTTGTGTGTGTGTGTGTGTGTGTGTGTGTGTATTAATAATTCTTACAAATTAATATTAAGGATTCCCAAGAACAATAGAAACTCACACTAGATTAGTGGTGTTTTAAACCTGTGTTGCTTTTGGAGGAAGTAAATGTGCCTTTTATGGGTTGCCACAGACATAGTTGCTGTGTGTGTTTATATATAGGATTATACAACCTTGCAGGCTCCTGAGGTATTTAAGTTTGTGAGCCTCCTGAGGAAGAACTAAAAGCTTATACTTTCTAGTGTATGTTAGTCTGTCTTCTTACTGGAGAATATGTTGGGGATATCAGGAAAGGGGTTGTTACTCAAATGAGGAGAGACCTTGAGTGGCTGGATGACCACACACAGAAGAACTAAATTAGACCTGCATCTGTCACCTTGCACAAAAACATGAAATAAAGATGTAATTGAAACATGAAACACTGAAAATTCTAGAAGATAACACAGGCAGTACCCTATAGGATATAGGTATAAGACAGAAGGTTCTGAATAGAACTCCATTTGCCCAGGAGTTGAGGCCAACTATTAAACAACAGGAACTCCTTAAATAGGAAAGATTTTGCACAGTTTAGCAATAATTACTGAAGGGTATGGCAATCCTATAAGAAGTCTATAAGTGCCAACTAATCTGGATATCTAGAAACTCCCAGAGAATAAGCCACCAACCAAAAAGCATACAAAGGCTTGTCTGAGGCCCCAGGCACATATGTAACAGAGGACTGCCTTGTCTGACCTGAGTGGGGAGAGAATGTGCCTAATTCTGTAGACTTATTAACCCAGGGAATAGGGTTGGTGGAGGGAGCACACTCTCAGAGGCAAAGGGGATGGGGAATATGGTCAAGAACTCTGGGAGGGAGAACCAGAAGGGGGACAACGTTTGGAATGTAAATAAATAAAATAATGAAAAAGGAAAGAACCATGTGAAGAGAAAGCACACAGAATGGGAGAGAATCTTCAACATCTGACAGAATGTTAATATCCAGAATATATATACAGTCATAAAACTAAATAATTCATTCAAACAATGGGCTTGAGATCCAACAAGAGTCCTCAAAAAATAAAAATGTCTAAAAATTTTTAAAAATGTGTTTTATATCTCTATCAATTAAAGAAATACAGGTCAAAACAATTTTGAGATTCATCCTACCAAAGTCAGAATGGCAAAGAGCAACAACGTAATGCACAACAAACGCTAGAGAGGAAACCACATTCCCTGTTGGTGGGATTACTCCAAAATCTTGTGGAGAATGCTCAAAAATCTAAAAATGAGACTACCATATGATTCAGCTCTACCAGTCTTATGGATATGCCCCCAACCCTTGACAACTTACTCCACAGATACTTGCTTAGGCATACTCATTGCTTCTTTATTCCTAGTAGCTAGGAAATGGAAACAATCCAAATGTCCCTCAACAATGTGTAAATAATGAAAGTCAGAACATTTACAGATATACTACTATTCAGATATGAAGAAAAATGGTATCGTGAAAGTTTCAGATAAATGGATGGAACTAGAAAAAGTCACACTGCAGGAGATATTCCAGACCCAGAGTCAATCATGATTATGTTTTCTTTCATTGACAGTTCCTAGCTCCATGTCAGCAGCTGTTAAGTATATAATGTATAATGAATGACTTGTAACTTCTGAGAATAAGTTGCCTAGCAGTTTAGTGATACACATCAGTAGCACACATGTGTCATCTCTGTACTTGAGAAGCTGAAGCAGGAATATTGTAAATTTCAGGCCAAACTAGTCCATATAGCAAGCTCACAGACAAAACACTTTTCCCATAATAATATTGAATAACATTTATGGAACAAATGGACATTTTCTCTTTTTTTTTGCCTACAATTTAGTCACCTTATCTGTTACAATAATTCTCTACTCCACTCCACATGCTGACACGCCATTTCTCATTCAATGCAAAAATCACTTCTAATTTGTTTTCTGATTTCTTCCTAATTACATCTGCCTCTATAGGTTTCTCAGTTTAATTTGTTTCTCTTTGACTTAAAAACTTTTTATTTTCATGTAAATTAGTTTCATTAAGTGGACTACAATGGCAAAGAGTTTATTTTTGCTCAAATGTCATGTGTGTCCTAGCATGTAGCTTGCAATTTAGTTAGTTGGCTTTTATTTTTATCCTACCTAGCTATACTAGCCTGGCTTCCTTCATGGCAGCCACACACTTTCTTTTGGACAGGAACAGTCCTGAAATGTCTAACTTCTCTAAAGAGTATAGTTTCTCTATAACCACATCACTATGCCCAGGGTAAGCACAAGTCTGAGTATTTTCCAATCTGAGTAATATATTCCATTGTGATCTAAGGCAAAGCTTTAGCATGTCTGTTCAGATAATTAAGGAACAATAATAATTTCATGAAAATCATGCAACTGCCTTGTATTAAAACTAGCTAGAGTAGTATTTTCTATTCATATGAACATATAGCTTCAAATTAACTTAACAGTAGAAAAGTGTTGAAGGGAAGAAGACATAATGAAAGACTTACAGCTGATCATGTGACTTGATCTTTTGTTCCACCTCTTCCAAGTCTGTTGAATGAGGTGAGAACATACAAATTTCATGCTTCTCTTTAAGTGTGCATGTGTGAGTGTGTGTGTGAATTAGATTCATAGTCAAGAGAACTAATATTATTATATTCATTTTCTATGAAGATTAGAATTACTGATGAATTTTCCCAACTTTCTAGTACTAAGATTGGAACATTAAATGGGCTTTGGTACATCATGAGGAGGACAATGAAACCAAAAGCACATTCTTAATGACATAGATAGTGTTTCCTGAATTCCCTGTATAAATTTACATGCGTTTCACATATAAATAAAACATCAAAGACCACTTCTGTATTCTGATCTGTAAAAATATTTTCATTATGTTTATTATAAAAATATAAATGTTCCCACTAGAAATCATTTTACATTAGTAAGAGGCCATCTACATTGTGCAACATAAACTAAATGAACCATGTTTCAAAAATGCATGTTTAAAATAAACACATACTGCCAATCATATCATATTTATACATGGCTTGATAGATACTTAGTACAGCATAGACTGGGTGTGTTGCGAGAAATAAATAATATCTATAAATCAAATTTAAGATACAAATCAGATAATATGGTACATAACGTGGCAAGGGAGCGGTAGCCTCATTGATATGGGAAGGCAATGTAGTTCCTGTACAAAGAGATGGCCATAAGCATTCTAGTACCTCTACTCCCCAGTCCAGAATCGTACACTGTTATGTTTACATATGTACAGGGAAGGGGTTATGCAAAGGAAATTCATAAATGGTAAGATAGAAAAATACTGACAAATGAGAAGCAATATACTGCTTAAACATCCTCTACTTTCAAAAAAAAATCTCAGCCAAAAATAATACAACAGATTCAACGACTTTCAATATCTAATTATTTTAAAATTCATTTTTGTTGAGGTTGTTCAGAATATTACCCAAGAGAGGTAACGCTATTATAGGCGAATTGGTTCAGATGTTACATTTGAATTTTGATATTTTAACATTACAAATTGTAAATTACTTGATTAGAGTCTTTTCTAGTTGCTTTCAGGAGACATAAAATTTAATATTAGTTTCATTTAGCTCATTTCTAAAATATTCACACTCTTAGAAGTTCAATACAAATTATAGTCGCGTGATTTGCTTATAAGGAGCATTGCCGAAATTTGAGACACAATTTCACATCTGAAAGACCTCACCTAAGCTCTAGGATATGAAATAAACCTACAACAGATTGTATTTGGAAACCTTCGTCTATGATTGGAAGCTGGATTTCTTCAGTGTCCCATTTTGCACAAAGACATATTTGTGCGGCACTGTTGAAACCACTGTATTCTGTGACACATGCATTCCTTGATCCTATGGAATGATACTATCAGCAAGAAAATCCAGAACCAAAAATATTGCTTCAGCATGTACGGTCATCTGGATACCCATTAGGGACATCCTTTTTAATATTAAAGAACATGCTTACAATTGGCCTTTCGGGAACAGCAAGTCTACATCCCCATAATGAGACATCTCATTTTTCCGTTGTCTGCTGACATGGAATTTTTGGTTAGATGAGTTGCTACTTCAAAAATGTTATGCTCTATAATACGTTTAGAAGTTCAAAGCTTCTAATCATGCACCTAAATCACAATAGGTGCATTGAAGTGGAAGACTTAAAGATAGTTATACCTGATATTGATGATGAAAGTGTGTAATTAATTGACCTACACCCCAGTGATGCAGATGAGTAGCTTAGTTATCATTCTCTACACATTTAAGCAGTAATATTAAAAGGTTTTTCAAAACAAGACGCTTTTCTTTCTATTTTTTTGGCTCATGCATTTACCTATAGGCTGCTGTCAATTACCATACCCATTTAACCACATTTGGATCTTTCCAGTTTGCAAATCTGAGGAGTTCTAACAAGCTTCTTTCATGAATGAAAGGAGTTGATGTCCCCGAAGCACCAGAATAGGAAAGGTATGTCATCTGGGTAAAAATCCATTACATACAAGCCAATAAATTAGGAGCATACAGTTATTGAGAAATGAAGAGACAAAAATGAATGGTATATTCAGACTGTGAGTGATTGGGTGACAGGGAAATCATTTCATTTTGTTGGTACAGATAAGTAGATTGTTCAACAGTTTTAGAAAAGAACATATCATTCTCTGGGTCTAGTTAAACATGTTTCTTCCTGCTGACAATTTTGCAATAGCATTTGGCACTTGGCTGTAACAAAACCCAAATTAATCATCAAGGCATAAATATCAAACAATAAAAAAATCCAAAAGAAAATAAATATGCACTTCCCCCAAATTAAGACATGTTTTCACATGGTATACTTCAGGAAGGTAACAATTAAAAATGTATAGTATTTAAAACAACTACAAACTTCATCTTTATATGCTTCAAACAGATAAAGAGAATACTAAAGTGATAAGGTAGTAAATATGGCCAGATAGTTTGAGGTATAAATGCCTCTATTTTGCTTGCTTTTAAAGAAACAAAATACCTGTTACAGATTTTTTTTCTGTGTATAAAAATATCACAAGTCTTTTCCTTTGTGGCCATTCACAACAAAGCCTTCAGGTCCATTTTGCTAGTTTACTTCCATGATAGTTAATGATCAATGGCTCTACTCTAGTTCTTCCACTTTGTACTGAAGAATTTTAATTAACCCCATCAATTAACATTTAAAAAGCAAATACAAAACAAAATGCGCCCGCCCACCCTTCTGTAAAATGATAGGGGAAAATAAAGAGATTTTCAATTCCATTTTAAGGCATTTGGACTTATAACTGAGTGTCTTATTAGACTTGGAGCTTTCAGCAGCAGCTATCATTTCCGTCTGTCTGCAGGATGCTGCTGCATCTTCCCATTTCTCACATCCTTCCAGTACTTTACACTGGAACTGGACCATTCTTAGATTGTGTTTCTAGAGCTTTAATGGTGCTGACAATCTTCTTCTGTGGTCCAACCACAGTAACACCAACCTTTTTCATGTCACTGTAAAACACAAGAGAAAAATAACTGGTAAGAATCATGGTGTTCTTAGTATGGTAGAAAGAGGAAATTTTAAATTTTCACATAAGCTCAACTCTATAATTATATATCTCATGCTTGATATCTGATTTCTAATTTTCGGATAATGATCAGCTGTTATACTTGGGGTATTTGATTCCTGTATTGTATAAGAATATAAATGTTGCAGTGGGATAAATATGCTTCTCAGAGTTTTGTCAATCCCAAACTTAACATTATGTTTTTTCTTAAAATTAGGGCTTTTCAGAAATATAACTGGGGCAGGGATTAAAGAAATAGAGAAGCATTGCTAGGCAGTGATGGATGGTAAATACAGTGTATGATTCTTTACAATAGACAAAAAAGCATACAGGGTGACATAGGAAAGAAGAAAATATACAAAGGAAGTCAGGGATTGAATTATACTGTTATTCAAAATCCCATGATGTACCAGAAACTACAAGAAGCAAGACTCTTTAAAAAAAAAAAAAACAGATTCCTGAGCAAGTTTATTAATGCCTTGATTTCTCATTCTTGCCTTCAAAATACACTCTGTTATTGAAGGTGACAACTGTGTGAAAATATGTCCTAGTAGATCAACTAAACATTTTTTTTTATTAGCCTACCTGTTTACAGATATTAACACAATTTTTGAAATCTTTTGATATTCCCTTGAATCAGACTGACCTCAGGGGTTATTTTGACTTCAGGTAGTTATAAGTCTATGGTTATAATTACTTGTTTTCTTGTACTCAGATGTTATGACATAGAAGTCTTCTACTTAGTTTCACTTGGGACACCTTCCCTGGGGCCATAGAATAACTATATTAAATCTGACTATGCTGAGACCATGTGTGAGCATATTTGTCTACTGTATACTCCTTTCTATGAGAAGGCAGACATTGAAGGGAAAACACTGCTGACTCCTTTGATAAAACTAGTGTACTTTTTTTTTATCATCTGAATGCTTCAGTCAATACCAGGACAAGAGCACCACATCTTGACGCTCCTCTGTTCTTCCCAAATCCATGACACACAGCACTGGTTGCTGTTGTATTAGCATTTATTTTTGAATGGTTACTCATAAATAAAAGAAGGTATATCTTTATTAAGTGTAAAGTAGTTTAAGCTTAGAAATTCGTCATGAAAATAAGTGTTGCAAGAAAATAACTTCATTTTAAATAAAAATGGCTAAGTATGTATATTTCATGAATTGCTTCTTTTTAAAATAATGTACTGATATGTATACAGTCCTAGTCCCCACTCAAATATTCCGTTCTATTGAGAACTTCCTGCTTCCTTTGCATTTCTTACCTCATTTTTTATTATTATCAATTATGCCTGCTTTTTTTTCTGATTTATTTTTTTCATTGTCTTGTCTCTCCTTGACTTTCAACCAGGTAAATTTGATATGGACAGGGATTCTAGTTTAATTTGACCCTTGTGAACAGATAGTATCCTTAGCAGTGGATACTCTTTACTAGAGGCTCTATATTTACTACAGAAAAAAATATATGTATGTCTTTATCCCTAGCACCAAGGAAGAAGAGGCAGATGGACTTCATTGACTTCAAGCAAGTACATAGTGGGTTCCAGGACAGTTAGGGTTACATATAGAGAACTTGTATTAAAGAGGAAGCAGGAGGAAGGAGAGGAGGAAGAGGAGAAAAAAGAGGAGGAAGAGCAAGAGGAAAAGAAGTAAGAGAAGGAGGAGAAGTAATAGGAAGAGAAGGAGGAAGAGAAGGAGAAGAAGAGAGGAGAGGAGAGGAGAGGAGAGGAGAGGAGAGGAGAGGAGAGGAG
>JANHMN010000011.1:45320798-45403239 GCA_030674055.1 Rhabdomys pumilio
AGGGGGGGGGGAGGGAGAGGGAGAGGGAGAGGGAGAGGGAGAGGGAGAGGGAGAGAGAGAGAGAGAGAGAGAGAGAGAGAGAGAGAGAGAGAGAGAGAGAGAATATAGATTGTTATAAAAAAATCTTGTATTGATTCATGTAAAAGAAAACAGAATGAAAATTTCAGCCATACCATAGTTGAGAACTTTTTGAACTAATTTTGAACTACAGAAATTCTCTTTGGTAAACTCCTATGGGCAGTGCATCATTGTTTTAAAATGCATGGAGCACTAATTTTAAAAGTTTACTATAAGTCAGAAACATCTGGAAGAGGTCTTAATGTACAAAGTTCTTTCCTCTTATTGACTGAGTTTCTGAATCATCCACATTGGAAAAAAAAATCTTGAGAATTTTATTTCTAACAAGTTCATAGGCCATGCTAAAGATGATGGCCCAGGCACTATGCTTGTAGATGCTTTGTTAAAACTTGAGTTTGGAGAAAGTATGTAAAAAAGTTAGTGTCATCTTCCTACATTTATTCTATCTAAAGACATTAAGTTAATTTGTGGAAGTATAAAAATATCTATATATCAAAATATAGTAAATGCAATCTCATAAATTATGACTTGGAATTGACCAGTATCATATCATATTGCCTTATTTTATATAGGTTTCTTGCTTAAAATCTCTGGTAAGCATAAAGAAATATGCTAAGCCCATGTGCTAATAATATCTTTTTTACTAATAGTAGCAACATGTAACAAATGCAAACACAATTATTTAAATTTCATACTATAGTTATAACAGAATATTAACGATTGTTTCCTCAAGCCCAACTCTCATTTTTGTGATTAAAATCATGTGGGAAGCCTCATACACTATTAGAAACAACATGATACAGATTATTAAATATTGTCTTTGTGAAATACTAAAATTAATTAAGAAAAATACTGGAATACTTGTAAAATTATAGTCAAGAAAGGATGCTAGACATCCCCATATTAATGTTAAGTAGAAACCAATTTTGGGGAGAAATACTTAAATATTCCATGAGGCATACATACACACACACACACACACACACACACACACACACACACACACACACATTATTTTATTGCATTCTTGTTTGAAAATATGCCTTTTGTTATGTTTTCAAATTCCTGCTTGAGAAAAATAAGTAAAGCTGTAAAAACAACTCAATTAATACCCTTGCAAGATGTGGGAATAGCTAAGTATTCAGCTCCGATGTCACCAAGTAGACGCCACCTGGCTTCATTATGCTCCACTTCCTTGCACAGCTTGAAGTTTTAATCTCAACTCATAACTCATAAACTAAAAACATACACTTACATCCTGATTGGACATCTCCCAATATGGCCTTTCTCCGTAAGACATCACTTCCCAGAGAACAATCCCATAACTCCATACATCGCTGGCTGATGTGAACTTGCGGTAGGCAATTGCTTCTGGTGATGTCCACCTTATTGGTATCTTTCCTCCCTTTGGAAATAAAAATCACGTACAATGAGTAGGTACACAATATACTCTGAAATCGGACAATTTTTCAGGGTACCTGCTCTGAAGGAGAATATAGGCTTATGCTAAAACTACCTTAATGTTCAATTTTTCACATTTAATTTGTAATTAATCGATTATTTAATTAATCGAATCCTTTTTGGACAATTTCATATATGGATAAAGTGAGCTGTGGTTACTGGAATCTCCTACTTTCTCATATCTTCCCAATCCTACTGACCTTCCTTCTCCCTGTGCCTTCTCAAACATCCATATCTCTTTTTTGGAGATTCTTAGAGTTTAGCAAAAATGATGTTTGTGAACATGGGTTTGTAACTATACACAGAAGCCTGGTGGGCAACTTATTTTATTCACAGCTAAAGATATTAACTACTCTTCTAGAAGTTATCAGCAGTGAATACTTTAAACAGAGAGTGCTAGTAGGCTCCAGTGGGTATTTTCTAAGTCATTGTTGGAAAAAAATATCTTTAGAACAAAATTTATCCCTAAAATCTTAGAACACTGAAATCATTAAAATGCAAAATTATAAACTGCTCAAATGTTAACATTTTTTTTAAAACAATCAACTATGGCATATTATATAATCATAGTGCCATGGTATCTACAACTTGAGGCAACCTCTTGGGATTAAAAGATTTTCAAACTCAAGCTTCATTGATTGACCAAGAAATTTTAGTTCAGAAAAAATAATATGATGGAGGCTTGTTGTTTCTTAAAATTTCAGCCATCTGTCAGTAGGTTTGTATCCTAGAAGATGATCCTAACAGAGTGATGCGTGAGCCTTCAGTTTTTTCATCACATTCAACTTGCTCCAGTTAGGAGACTAGTGAGCACACCGTTAACATTACATAAATGCATTAGATGAAATAATGTCAAGCTCATTAATGACTATAAAGCCCCACTCAAATTTAGCAAATTTGCTGTCATTGCCAACTAAATCAGACTTACAAAGTTTTCAATTTCCCCCTTCTCCGTGTGAATCAGTATCAAGTCACTGTGGCTTTAAATGGACACAGAAGAAACTGGCATTGAACATATCTAATTGAAAGCATAAACTGCAGAAGAGGATTAAACCCAATAAAAACAACTTTGGAATTAAGAGGGAGAAAAAATGAGTATACCATCACAAATTGTTCAATTCCAGCCGTGTAGATTCAAACTCTTTTTGTTCACTAACAGTACAAGAATGCAGTGCTAGTATAATGAGCTAGTAAAACGTCCATTGTCATAAATAAAATAAAATGGACTGTTCCCAAACTATAATTTGAAATCACAATCCCATGAAAGCTGGATATGTAATAAAAGTGAAGGTTATGAGCATAGCACACGTGGGTCTGTGCCGACCACACAGAATTGTTGCTTATATTTAGATTCTTTGCCTTGGCAAGAGATCAGGCATCCAAGGAAAGCTTGTTTATCTTAGTTGAATCCTATTCTCCTAAGTTAATGCTGCCTTAACTTCACACTGTTGTCTTTTTGGGGGCAGAAATTCTTACCACTTTCTGTGACTGCCCTGTCTTGGAAGACAAGTCTTACCACTTTCTGTGACTGTCCTGTCTTGGAAGACAACTCTTATCACTTTCTGTGACTGCCCTGTTCTTGCAGCATTGTAAAGCAAATAGCATATTATAATTCTCTGCACTAACCCATGCAGTACATCTTCCATTTTCATCTATCTGCAGCCCAAAACCATTGGTCAATATTTCCCTTCATTCCTCCACCCCACAACCTCAATTCCTTCTTGGTAACCATCACTCTATCTTAATTTCTGTGAGATCAGCTTTAGTAGAATACTCACAAACCACTTAGTGTAGTATTCCCCAGGTCCATCATTACTGATTCAAAGAGTCCATTATTACTGATTCAAAGAATAGAATTCTATTCTTTTTAGAGTAGAATATTCTCTTGTATAATCATGCTCTCCCCTTTCCTCCTGCATTCTCGTACATACCTATATTTGGTGAGACTGGAGAGTATAGCTGTCTCACACTCTTATTCTTTATGCATGTGGGATAACATGAGAGCCAGGTTCTCAGAAAGATTCCTATCAACATTTCTGACCAGATATTTTCACTCACAGGGACTGTGCATTCTTAGATGACTTTATTCACTCTGTGTGTAAATGATATTAGTGACCCCTAACCAATACACCCCAAAGTAGCTATAGACAGTATCAAAAGTCCAGTGGAAGAGGACTTGTCCCTGTGAGAGAGCTGCTGTTTCAAATGACACATGACAATTCTTGAGCCAGACTCATGGGACCAGAGACTTTATATGAACTGGTTGCATTCCCTGTTTCTCACGCTCATGGTTTTTGGAGGTACTTTTGCTCTTGCTGTAGGATTTAACTAATTTTGAAAGTCAAGAGTTCAATTCACAAGAGCTAATTTATTTGTTTACTTTTTGCACTTGTTGCTCTTTCTAAAATAATTAATTAATTTTTTTTATTTTATTTATATTGGTGTTCTGCCTCCATGTATGCCTGTGTGAGGGTGTCAGATGCCCTGTAACTGAAATTACAGACAGCTGTGAACTGCCCTGTGGATTCAGGGAATTGAATCCAGGCCCTATGGAAGAGCAGCCAATGCTCTTATCTTCTGAGCCTCACAAGAGTAATTTGATGCATAGATTTTGATAGCATGGCGTTTCTGGAAGTTTTTATTTCAATCGTTCTCTTCTTTTTTTAAAAAATAATTTGAGTATCATTTTTCTTCTCAGGTGGAGCTTACTGGTGGGTTAGTTTTCATCAAGAGGCCCTGAGGCTGGAGAGCAGTTTTGTTATCTGTAGCCCACATAACAAGGGCATAGAGACATACTGAAGACATATGGGTAAAGACGGGGGGAATTAAGAAGCTTTTACTGAACTACAATGTACAAGAGTGTTCTGTCTTTTGGCTGAGTAATTGTATTGAACATACAGAAGACAGATTCATTACGTGTTTTTTTGTGGGGTTTTTTTTGTTTTGTTTTTTTGTTTGTTTGTTTGTTTTATTTTTTTTTTGTTTTGTTTTTTACAAATATTTAATTCCCAAGCTTATACAGCATTCTGTTCATGATGGGGACACAAACCTCTTCCTTACTCATCGCCCACCTAAATAGTTCTTCTACGATTTTAAGGTTTCTATATTTTATTTCCTTTTGAGTTTATATATGTGAAAAATTTGTTTAACTGGTTGTTTTATAATAACTGCCAAACAGCTATTAAATATAAAAGATTTCAATGAAATATGCAAAAAATTGGATTTGATGAGACCATGTTCTGTTTTTATTTGGCCCATGTGATTCCGTACAACAAAATAATTTTATTGAAGTTTTTTTAATGAGCCTAAACTTGGAACTCGTTTCAGAATCTGGGTAAAATACCACTAAGTATTCAACAGGATTTATAAAAACAATTAGTTATACAAATAATTTATGATGGTAAATTTTCTGTATTATAATAGAGTTTTAAAATTAATCATTATTTAAATGTTTTTTGTATTTATATTTTAACTTCTAGAATATTTACACATTTGAGGTAAGTACCCAGTTGTGTGGAGCAATCCCTGAATCACAGCATATGGACTATATCTAAAATATCAATCTCAGATGGAACTCAAGTTCAAAGTCAGCAGAATCTAAAGATAATACTTGCTCTCAATATTTGAAGCATCAAACCTACAGTCATATCTAACTGCATCTGTCTACGTGCAGTCTTACAAATTGGGAGTTCCAGGGACTACTCAGTTATTTGTCCCACTCGAATACTTTATTTTAGTTTAGATAATAAGTGTTGCTTTCTGGGAGCAGTTTTGATCCTCCTGTTTAATTTTTTGCCAAGTTTCTTGACATTTCTGTAGCAATTTTACCATATAAAAACATAGAGCAGTGGGGGACATAAAACTTCTTCTGTTTATCTTCTGTAACGACCTAACAGCTTGAATATCATATAAAACTTAGCTCTTCAGCTTTCAAATTTCTGTACTAAATCTATGTGAGCAGCAAGGATGCTGACATTCACAGAGATAATTTTGTTGAGGTCTTTAAAAGAGATTAACTTTGTACTAAGCCCATCATCTACTTGAGCATGTATTTTTGTCTTCCTCCTATACAACTTATAGAAGAATTTAAAGAGATGAATAAAGAGTTTCGAACATGCGTGTTAAGGGTTCTATAGAACAGTGTTTACGTGCCATTTTCCAGTATTGGTCACAGGAGTTTAAAACTTTCCTCAAGTCTCTAAAACACCATATAGTGAACTGTTCTTTTAAAGTTCTAAAAGTCAGAAATTTGAGAATTCAAAATTTAAATTTGATAGTTCCCATACCAGTGGTCTCTATCTTCCTATATAGGAACAGTTCCTCATGTTGTGGTAACCACACCCCCCACCATAAAATTATTTCATTCTTAGTTCATCACTGAAATTTTGCTATTTATATGAAGCTTAATGTAAATATCTGCTTTGCAGGATATTTGATATGTGACCTTTTGTGAAAGTGTGAGTCAATTCCTGAAAGGGGTCGTAACACACAGGTTGATAACTTCTTCATAAGACACTTAGCCAAATGATGATGATTTCTTTCCTCTAGGAACTTATTCAATGCCATTTATTTGCTGAATGGTGGTGACCTCAGCTTTAGCTTCTAAAGAGAAGAACAATGGCTGAAATGCCTGGGTGTTAAAACATACTATTCTATATTGATTTTTTTCTTAGCCTCTGTGAAAATAATTTCCTTTTGATTTAAGCACTGTTCCAAGGATTCTCATTTCCTCTCTCTTGCCTGTGAGCTCTGTCAGATTGTGCTTCAAGTAGCAAAGGATTTAGGAGGGTTAATCTGAGTAAACCCAAAGTGATTGAACATTGACCGTGAAGACAAATATTAGCCTCTCAGGTTGGAAGCAGAACTACACTGATAAATCACATTGTCAAAGGTTTTAGCATCTATCTGCTTCACTCACTGTAGTAGACGACAAGGTACACCCCAAGAAGAAGCACCTAGGAGAAGATACAACTCTCCTGATCCTAAGAAACTCCATCTTAAGGGTTACTGAGGGATAGTTTTAGCAGAAGTTGTTTGCCATGAAGGATAAAAGACAGATGGCTCTTTTATGAAGCAGAAGCAGAAGCCCACCCTTGAACTCTTGAGATTTTTTTCAACTTTATGTAAAACAATTAAGAATTTATTAATAGGCAGGAGAACACTCACATTAAAATAACTCTAAGACTGCAAAAAAACACAACTCAAATAAGTAATGTTTATGTACCATCCAGATGTTCACAAAATAATATAAAAGTTAAGTCATATGATGGGAATGCATACCTGTACTACAGCATACATCCTGAAGAATAAGACTAAACATCACCTACTGTGGCTTGAGTTCTTTCCAAAATTCAGTAAATTATTAAATGTCAGATTATATATTATATATAATCCAAATCACTAAGTTGTTTTAAAAATACCTTTTAATTTCTTTTTTAAATTATGTGAACTCGGGGTAGGGAATATTTATATAAAAATCATTAACTGCTGAGCCCCCTCTCTAGCCTCCAAATGTTTATTCTTTACCTTTTAATATGATAGTGTCCTAAAAGCACACACAAGGACTAATGAATCAAATCAGAAAGCCCAGAAGCAAATCCTTACATCCACAGCCAACTAATTTCTTATAACTATGGTAAGCCTAGGCATTACAGGAAGAGCTATCTTCTCAATAAATCATAGTGGGAAACTTAAATATCAACAGAAGAAAGAATTATTGTTATCCTTATTCATCACCATTTACCAATTCACTATACTGTGAAGATTCAGTGCAAGACATGGAACTCTGATCTAACTAGAAGAAAATATGGGAAGGTTCATCAGAACGTTAGAACCAACATGAAAATTTTGGACAAACCCTAAAAACAAGAAGATAAAAACAAGGCTAGATGAGCAGGGTTATAGTAAACCAAACGTTGTCAGCATAAAAATATAAATAAATAAAAGGAGCTGACAATAGAGTAGAGAAAAAACCCACAAGATGGTAGAAAATACTTTTCAGGTATGTATCTGACAAGATATTTCAATACCAGAATATTGATTATGGACACTCAGGAGCAATATGATTTAACCAGACTTTTAAAAGGGCAATAGGTTTAAATAGTAAATAATTTCTGAATAGCAAACATATATAGAAAAGTGTTAAACATCATTAATCATCTGGTAAATAAAGAAAATTCAAGATGAGCTATCACCCCCACTATAAACACATATACTTTATAGAGACTAAACAAGAATAAGAAGGGCCATGTGAGAGGGCTTGGATGGAAAAGGGGAAAGAGGAAAATATTGTAGTTACAATCTCAAAAATTCTTCAAGTATAATATATTAAAATTAATAATAGTTGGTAGGAATCCTGGAAAAAGAGAAAAATCCTACTGTTGGTAGGACAATTATATAATGGAGTCTTTGTTGAAATAAAATATTGGATCCTTAAAAATAATTAAAAGTCGATAACCATAAGACCCACTTATCCTACTATTGATTTTTTTGTACAAAGGAAACAAACTAATTATGTCAATGAGACATTGCATTCCTGTGTTAATAGCAACACCATTTACAATGGCCACGAGATGGAAAAACATCTATGTATCCAGTAGCAGAGCAAAGGCGGAAAAGGGGCACGTGGCACTGCAATACTGTGTACTAATAAAAACAAAAGAGATCTTTTTCTCTGTATCAAAATGGATGGAAGTGGAAATAAGTGGATTAACTGAACTAAGCAAGACGCAAGAAGGCAGGCATGAGTGATCACACTCATATGTGGAATTGCAACATAATGTTCTTATATAAGTCAGTAGATTAGGGACTGTCAAAGACTTGGGAAAAAAGGGAAGAAGGTAAGGAAGGTCAGGAGAGATCAATCACCAGATACCAAATTATTGTTAGGTTAGAGCAAGAAGTTCTGGCACACTTTTGCACAGTACAGATAATTGTAACAAAAAACTATGTATGGTACAATTAAAAATAAAAACTAGGATAGATAATTTTAAATGTTTTCACCTTAAGGAAATAATAAATCGTTGAGGAAGCAGATATTAAATATTTGGCTCAAATATTACATACATATGCATATGTTGAAGCTTCACAAGTATCTCATTGAAATGAATATTTTTAATGTTTTTTTGTATCATTCATAATTTATTTAAAATGTTACAGAACACTAATTTAAAATTCTTAGTTTTTTTTCAAAATGGTAGTATGCAAAAGAAGCAACATTATAAGTCATAGGCATATCCAATATTGCAGAAATAGTATATACTCATAGTAAAATAATATTAATATGAAATCATTCTAATAATTAAAAATAGAACATAGCTTGAAGACTCACATAGGTAATGTTAGCAATTGTGAAATAACAAAGATGATCCAGTAACATTAGCCTCCAAATCCTCACCGAGGCACTTCTAATGATTTTGTGATCAACAGAAAGACAAACAAACAAACACAAATCCAATATAACATCAAACTTTTCTAAAGCTAAGAAAAAAAAGCCACATATTTAAAAAATAACCCACTGAACTATAACCAAATAAAACCACACAAAATAATTATATGTTGGCCTCCTGATCATGAGGCACGTCCTGGGTTGGTTTATATCTTCAGTTTAACTCTCTTGAAGAAAACTTTATATTTCCCTCTTCCAGGAGGTATAAGTGACAGTTCAGTTGTTAACCTAACTATCCCTCTGCTAGAGGGCAAATATTATAAATATATGAACAACTCAAGAAACTAGACATCAAAAAACATCATGATCAAATTTTAAAATTTGAGTATAGATACAAACAGGTATATTAAATTGGAAAAATCATGTAGAAGAGTTCAAGTAGCTCCACACTTACTAACTGTATAAACCTCAACTCCAAATAGATCAAAGACCTCAACATAACACCAAATACACTGGAAGTGTTAGAAAGGAAATTGGAATATAAACTTTAACTCATTGGCACTGGAAAAGACTTTCCAGTCTTTACTGAAAATACAGGCACTAAGGTTAGCATTTAATAAGTAGTACATCATAAAACTAAAAGGTTCTGCATGGCAGAGTACACCATTATTCAAAGTGGTAGCCTACAGAATGGGAAAGGTTTTTAGTAACTATACATTCCATAGAGAGTTACTATCCAAAATATACAATGGACCCAAAATATGAGATAACAAGAGAACAAATAACTCAAATTAAAAATGGGGTACAAATTTAAACAGAGTGTCCTTAAGAGGGAAGCTTAGATAATTGAGATATACTTTAAAAAATTGCTTAATAGACTTAGCCAACAGGAAATGCAAATCCAACCTACTTTGAAATTTCATCTTACAAATGTTAGAATGTCTATGATCAACATAATGAGTGATATTTCAATCTCACAAGGATGTGGACTAAGAGGAACACTGCACATTGCTGGTAGGAACACAAATTCATACAGCCACTGTGGCAGTCAATGTAGTGGTTCTTCAGTAAAAGAGACATTAATCTTACTAAAGATCTGGCTATATTACTCTTGAGAATATATCCAAAGGATGCTTCATCTTACCACAAAGACATTTGCTCAACAGTGATCATCACTGCCCTCTTCAAATAGCCAGAGACTAGAAACAAGCTAGATGTTTTTCAACAGAAGAAAGGATAACTAAATGTGACAATTTACACAATGGATTATTAATCAGCTGTTAAAAACTGACATCAGGAAGGGTTCAGAAAAATGGATAGTACTAGAAAAAAATCGCTTTGAGAGATAACAGATCCAGAAAGACAAATATGGTAGGTATTCTCTTACATGAGAATTAGCTGTTCAGTCAATCATATCCAAGCATCAATGCATAGAACCACAGATGGAAAGAATAGAGTAAGGGACTAGAGGTAACAGACAGAATTCATTGAGAAAGTGAAATATAGATAGATATACTTAGGACATTTTACAGATGGAGCTACAGAGTAACACTTGGTCCTTCTGTTATAAATGGGAGAAAAAGAAATAAAAACAATGAGCTATCTCATTCATGGAACTGCCGGTCTTGCAATTGATTTTTCCCCTCATTTGAGTTACAATGAGCGCAAACTCATGAGATGAGGTCTTGGCTCTGCTCACTTGTAGACTCTCAGTCTCAAGAACTGTGTCTGGCACATAATAGCTACTAATTTACTGCACAAATCTGGGATTTAGTGAATCATACATTTCATTGAATAGCAGTCCTTCAGGAGAGTGTAGATAAAATATTTAAACACATTACTATAAAAATTCCACACTCAATGTTCCACTTCAAAACTACAGCTTTGATTTTCCATTACGTAAATATAGAGATTTATTCTTCCCAGACTGAAATGGTCATGCTAGCTATTGGTCTAAAGTATAAATTGAGAACATCCAAAGTGATTTATCAACTTTTGATTCCACGGTGATAACTGAAGTCAATATATAATTTAGATTTTATAGAAGTAAGTGACTTCTCAGAACGCGCCGCATGCTCCCTGCCTCCTTCCTGCCAGGCGTCCGAAGACCCCGAGATGGTGGCCAATCTCTGCGCATGGACCTGTCGTTATATGCCCCCACAGTCTCTGTCCTGCTGTGCGCCAACCTCCACGACAGCTGGGGCCCAGAACAAAGCCCTTCGTCCACCTCTGTTACCCTGAGACATCCACCCCTGACAAAAGACGGCCTAACAATCCACCATATTAGTGGAAACAACAATTCAGTAGAATCACAGATATAAAATCTACACAACATAAAATTTCCTTTATGACCAAAGATCTGATCCTCTCAACCAAGCTTGGATTTTATTGGTTACGTTCAGTTACAAATCATCAGAATGAATCAAAGAGAAAATGATGTAACATTGGAAGATAGACACAAGAGAAAGTCAATTGGTTTTCTTAAATTCTCTAACATAGTCCATGAAACATCTGCATGCCCAGTTATTGAGATTGTAAAAGGGAATAGGTTGCCTGACTGCCTGACATACAGATAATGTAAAAGTCTACCCTTGTCAAGTTGGGACAATGTATATAAAACAGCAGATCCACAACTGGCATATTAAAATTATGAATTCTGTTTCAGTATAATAGTATGAATACTAATTGGCACAGATGAATATAAACATGCAAATATATACAAAATGCTAAACTCAAAGAGTCACATAAAGCAAAATACTGGCACAAAATTCTAACCAACATGGCTTTTTTTATTATATCTTTAATTCTGTGCTTTCATGTATGCATAGCTTTCTGTGTATATATATGTATAGTAGGCATGTGTGTAAGTGTACGTTCGTGTGTGTGTGTGTGTGTGTGTGTGTGTGTGTGTGAAAGAACCTGTTCCATGGACCTCACATAAATGTGGATGTCAAAGCAACTTACACAATTAGATACTTGCCTCCCAACATGGTTAATTTAAAATAAATTATGTAATTGTACAGTTCAAAACAAAAGAGTTGGGGAATGTGTCATGAAAGTAGCATGTTGAAAAACAGAAGAAATTCTTTTGTTGTTTGTTGTTCAGCAACAGAATTTCTTTGGGATTTATACTCGTGGGCCTGCATGCTGCAGTCGTATCAGCCAACAGCAATCCAGGGGGGTTCAGTATGATTTGTGAGGATAGAGTACAGCTGCAGCTATGCCTCACAACAGCTCTTTAAACCCTATCACATCACATAAAACAACATCATAATTTAGATTTATATCATTGAATGACTACTGAAATATTTATTCAGTTTTCAAGGTACTTTTTCTGGTAAAGCACCTGTAGCAATTCTCTTCAAAGTGTCATTCAGGCATCTGTAGGACTCCCAAGAGCATTTCAGGGAGTCTGTGAGCTTAAAACTATTTTCGTAATAACACTAAAACCTTATAGCCTTTTCACTTTGCAACATCCCAAGAGTTTGAAGTAGGGTTTTACAGAGGGTGCAGGATGCATAATAATATTGTATAATGTGCAATGTCAACATTTGGAATTTTGGCATCACTCAGGATTGAAAAAATTGAAAAGAAATAACTGGATGTGGGTATTGAAAATAGCTGATTCTTCCTTAAAATTCTTACTAAAATAGACACATGAATGACTGCTTATTTGGCCCCTTCTTTTCATCACACTGTTGAGAATATAATGGGAGATCATTATATTATATATATATATATATATATATATATATATATATATTATGAAGTAGTATGAAGAAATAGTCAATATGTATAGAGATCAAGCATATTCTCCATAAATGTTCCAGTGGAAGATTTTTATATTTTATTTATCTATTATTTAAATTATGTGTATGGAACTGTGTGTATCATTATGCACACCCAGTAAGTGCTCCTGCCTACTAAGCCACGTGTCGAGTATCTAAGTTTTTTTTTTTTTTTGTACATAATAAATTTCTTCAGTACTCTTTTTATTTTGTGGTTTGAAAATAATGACATTTTAAATACTGAAAGCAGCAGACACTCTCCATCAACGACACTGAATCAAATGTGGTGCGTGATTTTTTGTTTGTTTGTTTGATTGATTGATTGATTTCTCTCAACCTAAAGGCAACAGCATACAGTATGGCAGTGTCAAAGAGTCATTGGATTGAAACACAGAGAAGCATTTCCTGATTTGTAGAAAATACAAACACTATGCAAAATATCTTAAGTGTTACTTAAGTACATGTGATGTTTAATGTGAGTTCATCATACTTATACAAAACATATGCCTCTTGAACAATTTTAGATATTTTTGAAAAGAAAAAATTCATTGAATATTAAGCCAAGTAAATAATATAGCATCCAAGATGAATAGAATGTTTTTGGTTACAAATGCAAATGAATAAACTTGATTTTATATCTAGTTTTTTTATGCAATAATAAACTTTTATCTCATTCAAGTCTATTCCCCCAAATATTGGCTGGAATATTTTTTATTAATGCTACCTGACACATTCTGTTTAAATTTCAAAAAGAGGAGCTCTTGTATTTTTACTTAAACTAAATCTCCAGTCAGTACACATTTTCCACAGAGCTGCTTAGAATAGCAACTCAGCTGTTTTGATGCCTTTACATAAAAAAATAGCAGCCCAGTAACTTTATAATCATACTCATCTTAAGAGTAAATCATAAAATTACTGTATTAAACAAAACCTGTTATTGGAGATTAAGTCAATGACTTCGAAATTACTGTAGATATGCAGATGCTTCTCAAAAGGAAGCTGGGACCCCCATGGGTATTTGAGAGAGCTCCAAAAACACAGAGTGAACACTGAACTGTTATGAGCAACTATGTGTGGGATGGAAATGGATCCACTTGGCTGGTGTGGCTAGCAAGAATCTTCTGACACTGAAACTTCAAAACAAATTTCCTTGCATTTTTATTCAGAAATATATATACATAAGAATACTGACATAGCAATTTCTTCCTTCTTTACTCCCTTCTTTACTCCTTTCTTCCTTAAAAAAAAAAAAAAAAAAGATAATGGCCCTCAAGTGTCTCTAGTCCTAACAAAGTCATAACCAGTATAATGAAGGAATGCAGATTGTCATATTTGCCTGGTCCTGGCAGCGTCCCATGATAGCAGCCATTCTGTAGAGTATTCTAGGATCAAGAATAAAATTGGGATCAAGGATGCTCACATTTAATATATGTGATATTATATATGACAGAAAAATTAGAGCTTTACTCAAAAGTTAGCTTAAATGATAAACAAGTTCAAATATACGTCTCCAATTAGGTGTGCTTTATTAAACCTGGAAGTATTCTTTTGAATATGACAGTTGTTACAGGAATGATACAAGCAGTGAGCCTTTTTTCTAGACTGTTAGAAGTTTATAGAGTTGTGGAAACTTTTTACAAAAGACATCTTCAGAGGACTAAGCAGTATTGAGGAGAATAAAGTCATGTCTTGTGTTGATAAGTAAATGCTAATCCTTTGCTACATATGTTTTCTCCTGGGGCAAGAGTGTGGTCCAAACTATGATGCTGTGTTTGTAGAATCTGTATTGGGTGATATTGTTAACGAGCACAGAAGCATCAAGAAACACTGTGGAGGATATTAACTTTAAATATTTAAAAATAACACACTGGTAAAAAAAAATTCCCAGAGATTTATCAAACCTTCCTGTTAAAGATAGCTCACTCAAAAATAGTGAGTAAAATGTCAATAGTTTAAATATGTGGAAACCTTGCTGTGTTGAGTAAAAGATTTTTAGATCAGGTATGTTATTTCACAATTATAATATTTATTTGGCTTTTAAATTTTTAACCTATCAATTTTTCACCAAAAAATAATAGTTATTGAGAGATGTCTCCATGTATGGAATACATAACTGACACAGGATTTTATGTTATCATTTCTCCTTATTTATACACTCACACATTTATAATATGGCAATTGTGATAATAATGGAAATAATACCCATTACTCACCCTGGTTGTGTAAGCAGCTTCAGGATCATCTTCAAGCACCCGAGAGAGTCCAAAGTCAGAAACTTTACACACCAAGTTACTGTTGATCAAGATGTTCCGAGCAGCAAGGTCCCGGTGGACATAGCCCATGTCTGAGAGGTATTTCATACCTGATGCTATACCACGGAGCATTCCCACAAGCTGTATGACTGTGAACTGGGCATCATGTTTCTGAAAAACATTTGTAATACAGACTAAGCTATGTTTCTTTTATTTTATGATTTTATATGCCAACATTTTTCATTATTGACTCTATACATTTTAACTAAAAGCATCTAAGACTATCGTTATCTGCAAACAAATGAATGCATAGCTAACACAAAATTGAAATTGATAGTGGTTATATTACGCAGTACTCTATCATAAAATCAGAATTCAGTTCAAAAGTAAGACTATCTTGATCTTTGTATGGTACTCAAGCTCACTCTCAAAAATTAATATTAAAAAAATTAAATAGCACGGGTATTACAAGATGATCGCTCTCTGATTTAAATTTTACTCTTCTCTCTTGATTATAATTTCAATTATTATTTGAATTTTACATGTTTGTCCATTGGTCCATCTGCCATCTACATCAATTTGTAAAATACTAAAATGACCTTGGGGACAGGGCAAATGTCTTTTGTTACCTCCTGAAATCATTAAAGATTATTTGAATGTTTTGAAGATTTTGCATTTCTTTAAAATTCTTGAAGTAAATTAAACTATGACATATAAAATGTATTCAAAATATAAACATTAAAATAAAAAACATTATTACAAAAATTATATCTTTTGATTGAGAATGGGTACACTTTATAATTTCATAAAAAAAACCTGATATCTGAGTAGACAGGATTATGTGAGATCCATCTGAGTTAATTAACAAGAAGGGCAAATGTATATTTCTGCCTTATATCAATTTCATTTTTATCTTGCTCTAGGGACATATTTTAGTCTTTAAATTCATTTTAAAGATGTGATTTGGAGCAATACAAAAGCCTTAGCATTTTTTTAAAAAATGTTTAAACACAAACCATTCACATTTGGAGGTTAAACATGAAGATAAAATTTTACAATTTCTATTTACTAAGTAATCCTAGTCTATGTCACTTTTACTTTACATTTGACACCAAAATACTTACTACAGTACTAGAACACATAGAATATTTTCTATGACTCATTTGTCAATATGTATGTTTATATACAATATATCATATATACACATAAATACTGTAAATATGATAATTTACTCACACGTAAGAAACTGTCCAAGGAACCATTCTCCATGTATTCTGTGACAATCATCACTGGCTTACCTGAACATATAATAAATGATAGATTTATATTTATCAGCACTCAACTAGTATCAACTAAAGAACATATATTATAAAACTTGACATATCTAACAAACATAGGAAACTTGAGTGTCCACCAAACACTACAATGTTGTAATGAAAAAGATCCATGTTTCAAAATAAAATGCAAAAAAAAAAAAAAATACAGAAAGCTAGGCTCCAGAACAGAGGTTCCATAACCTACTTTATCTAAACTAAATTATTTAGCACAGTGTTTCCCTGCCATAAGATCCAAATGCACCTCTTTATTCTTTTGCTTCTAAGGTATTACTGAGAATCGAACATTTTATCTTCACCCTTATTGTTTTGGTTTCATTTCTCTTACTTGAAAAATATCTTGACAAAAAGTAAATAATGTTAAGAATTTATGGTTTGCTTACAATTTCACATCATAGCCCATTATTTGGGGGAATTAAAGGCAGCAAGAATTGAAGCAGTGAGTTATTTCACAGTTAAAAGCTGGAGATAGCGAATGCGTGTGTATCAGGACTCAGTTCACTGTCTCTTTTTTTCATAAAGTGCAGGACATGATCCTAGGGAATGATTACAAGTACTTTAGGCTGAGTTTGCTTCCATCTAGAAGTACAATCAAGACAGTCTCCCATCGACAGGACTTTAGTTCAGGCCATCAAGAAAATTAGTCATTGAGACCCTCTTCATGAGTGATTTTTGGCTGTGGCAGACTGACAGTGAAACCAATCACCACACTGAGCATGCTCAGGGAATTAGCATTCAGTTATCTTCTCTGTAGCATTTATGGAGCTGTAGGCTGTAGATCAGACGCTTACACTTCTTCCTAGTTTCCCTGCCTTCAGTTTTTTATGACAATCTGCCAATAGTTACATTTTCATATAGTAAAATATTTCATCTATTTTATGATTGTTTCCCAAGTCTAGTGGACCAAGGTTAAGTCGGAACTGAGAGAGAGTTCTTGAGCATAGGACAGGCTCTGGTCAAGCAATCATGTCCAGCTAATTGCACAGCACAGTAACAAGTTCCCTTCTAAGCATGTTCTCTGAGTGGAAATCAGTTCATTGAGTTGTTTTGTTTTGTTTTTGTGTTCTTAATTCTTTTTTCTCCCTCATCTTCATATATATTATTTTCCTTCATATATATTAATTTCAATTATTTTAGTAGTATGAGACCCGTTTTATTTTTTCCTTCCTTATGGTATTATAATACATTTGTTTTTAAGACAAACCTTCCATTTTGTGTTTATTGTATTGCTTGTTCCTTGACTATTTGCATCTATTGTATGGCTAGTTCCTCAACCTAGAACTGACCTTAATACATGCATGTAATCAAAATGGTATAAAAGCATAAAGAAGGAGGGGGTAATGGATGGGGGTTCTAGGGAGGGGAAATGGGGAAAGGGGATGACATCTGTATTGTAAATAAATAAAACATCCAATAAAAAGTAAACACAAATAAATAAATAAATAAATAAATAAATAAAATAATTAATTTTTAAAAAAAGACAGCTGTCTTGTAGTCTAGATTTGTCTTGAACTCACTACGCAGTGTAGCCTGCCAAGGAACTTCTGATCCTAGCCTTTCTTCCATCTGGTAAATGTTCCTCATATATACATCTGCCATACCTTGTCTGTCCGGTACTAAGGATCAGACTCTGGACCTCATGCATGCTCGGATACACTCTATGCATTAAGCTACACTCTCAGTTAGTTTCTCCTTATGAGACTATAAATGATCCTTTTTACTTAATTTCTTTAAAGTTTACTTTTATCGGTGTAAATCATCACTATATACTGAATCAGTATGGTGCATGCTATTTTTACATCACTTTGATATATCTAAATAATTTAATTAAATTAAATATCCACATATATAAATTACATGAAAACTCTCAGGTAATTTTTACATATATTATTATCAACTGGTACACTGGCCTATTTTCATTAAGGCATCAATTTGTTTACATTCCTTAGTGCCACATCAATGTATCTGCTTTTTCCAAATCTTAGCTAAACCTTAGTTTGACAAGTTTCAAGAAGAAATTCAAGCTTTACTTGTGGCATAGAAACATTGTATTCTAAGATACTTTACTTCCAGCCTTGTCTTTTAGTAAAGTACATGAATGATTTAAGGAATGAATGAATGAAAAATAAGCTTGCTTATTCTAAGTCTCTACAGATCATTATCAGGGTCTGTGCTCCTTCCTAATACAATTCTGGGGGAATAATATACTACCAAAGTTCAGTGCATGCTTCAAAAGTAGTTGAAGAAACTCTGCTTCATTTGGCTGGTTGCTGCTTTTGTATACCATTCAGCTCTCTGCTTATCATGGATTTCCTCTGGCTCTCAGCCTTATGGCCATTTCATTTCTCATTAGCATGTCTCGTAAAATGTTTGGCAAGGGAAATAAAAGTAGCTAAGAAGTCAAACTAGTCAATTAAGCCATAGCCCCATGACCATCCAGAAATGAGATCAGGCTGCCTTTAGCTCTTCTAATTCAGGTATTTGTAAACACTTCAGTTAAGATAGGCAAGTCTGGAAATGTGCTTTGCATTAAGTTCAAAGATCCAGAAACCAAAATGTACAGACAAAGAGCAAACAGAATCACTTGGAGAGCAATATCCTGACTTACAGTTCCCTTTGTGATCTTGGTAAATATGGCTAAAAACAAAGACTCTGGAAAAGTAGTGAGACTCTGCTGGAGCGTGCATTAAATGTAGTGGGAAATGATCTACAAAACACCAGCTCATCTGCACAATATTCAGTGTGCTGGTACTAAAGTTTGCATGACCCATCCTGTGTGCTTTGATTAGCACATGACACAATCTGCTTTCTCAAAGTGGAGCCTGTATTATTTATTGTCACTAGAGATCCCAATACACATCTCAGGACATGTAATAAGCCACCTTCCGAAATTCTAGCCTATGACTGGCTGAAGAGTAGTCACCCCAAAACATTGAGGCAAATTTCACAGTGCAGTTTAACACATTCCTAAATTTATTAAGTTTAAAAAGAAAACAGAAGAAATAACCTCTCACAGTAATACAGTAAAGAACCAAGCTAGTATGTTATAAGAAGTTTCTTTCCACAATTATCTGTAGTAGTTCAGAGATACTAGAAGTCACTTAATCACTGCCCAATGACATCATCTAAGAATTCTAGAATAAGGCCTGGATATTGATGGCTGCAATTATCTTAGGCATGATTTCCATAAAATCTAGAGTTAGATGGTGTAATATAGGTAGTATAATCATCTTGCCTTTAAAATTTTCTAATCTTACTTTTGGGATTAAAATATTTTTACATTCAAATTTTAAAATATTTATTAATATTAAAATATCAAAAAATACTAGCTGCCCCCCAAACAGTACCAATTATTTCTAACACAGTAAGTTGCTATTTCTAGTCTTGGATACACTGTTTTCTTATCTGTTTTGAGACAGAGCATTGCTAAGTGTCCCTGGGTGGCATGGCATTTGCTGTATTGCCCAGGCTGGTCTTAAACTCATGGTCTTCTTCTCGTGTCAGCTTCCTGTACAATTGGTTATTGCCATGTAATGTGTGGCTCCTTACACACACTCTTATATATGGGTGTGACATAAAGTAAAAACTATTGCCAATAGCAGAAGAAAAGAAAAATAACAGAGAAGAGAATATTATGAGAAAGAAAATATTTGTATTTTCTCATTAGACCATTATAAAGATACAAGTTATATTTCCTGATTCCATTTTAACAGAAGCATTTCTTTGGTTGAAATAATCACAGTAATGTCCATGAATGCATGTGCTAATGAAAGCAGAGGTTAAGTTCAATTGAGTTAAGTTGTAACCCCACAGTCAAGCAACAAGCCAGTGACAACTGTGGAGGACATGTGTGTGATTGAGGTTGGGCTAAGGTTGGTCCCTGCTATTTATATATTGGCTCTGAAAGTCTAGTTCCTAGGATTCCTCATCAACCACAGTTGCCCCCTCAATACTAAATCTTTCTATCCTGCTGCTAGTATAGTAGACAGCTTCTCCTTTAAAAATAGCATGTGTAATTAATGTCTACATTTTCATATGTGTGCACACCTGCACAAATTTGGTTTGTTCTTCTATTGTTCTCTGCCTAAGTTTTTTGAGACAGAATCTTTTCGTTGGCCCCAAAACTCACTAATTACATTAGAATGAAATATTAGTAACCTTTGGGGATCCACCTGTCTCTACCTAACCTTCCCTTTACCACAAGGTCTGAGTTAACAGTTGTGCACACTGAGATGTCCAGTTTTTACACTGATACTCAGGATCCAAATTCATGTCACCATCTTTGTGCACAAGCACTTTACCCACTAAGCCATGTCTCTAGTCCATGAAATTTATACATTTTCTATATGTCTGTGTATATTTTCTATTGTCTGATATGTTAAATAATCTTTAAATTTAAAGTAGCTTATTTCTGAAGATATTTGTACCTTTATTCTTTTTAATATTGTTGTAAATATTTCAAATCATTAATTATTGAACAAACCACTTTGAATTTGTAGAATAAACTAAACTTTGGCATGGTATGTTACATTAGTATTTATATTATAATTGCTTCCTTCCTATTTACTCCTCTTTTTTGTACATTGGTAGACATGGCTTCATAATTGCTATTACTACATTTTATTCTGCATTATTATGACTAGCTATTTTACTCTCTGATAATAATTGCTTAACCTATACCAGGTTAGCCCAATGTCTAGCCTCATAGTTCAAAATGGCACTTTTCCTTCCTTCCTTTAAATATTAGTGTGAGGACAGAATTACTACTATATACTAAATTAATGTCTTCATGTATGCATAGATGCATGTACACAAATATTTGGTGTATAAAGTTCTTTCAAATATAAAGTTACTTTGGTGGTCCACACCTTTAATCCCATCACTTGGGAGACAGAGGCAGGTGAATCACTGAATTTGAGATCAGTTTGGTATATAAGTGAGTTCTAGGACACCCAGTGCTACAGTAAAAAGCCTGGTCTCAAAAAAATCACCCAACCACCCAAACAAACAATTAAATTCATTGTTGATGTGAATTGATGCTCTTTGAAATACAGGTTACAGGTGCCAGGCAATCATGTTCTAACAAATTTTACACGTTCAAATATTTTCATGTTATTAATTATTTGAGAATTCCATACAAATTATTTGTCACATTAACCCTTTCTCTACTCCACACTCCACTAACTTTGTGTTTTCTTTTTGTTATTATATTTAAATCATCAATATGTGAGTTTTAAATCACATGTGGTTGCATGTGTGGTCTTCCATTGGAACTTGGTTGACCTACAAGAGTCCATACCAACAAGAATGATTTCCCCCCTCCCAGAAGCTATCCTTTCTGAATAGTTCCTAGTTATGAGTAAGACTTCATGTCATTTCTTATCTCCACTATGGAATTTTGCCTGTCTTGACCTTCTGTAGATCATGTACTTGGTGCCATAACTGCTGTGAGCTCATACATGCTATTGCTGTGTAGTGTCCTGAAAACATGGTCTCCATGTAGCCATCAACCTCTCTGACTCTTATAGTTTTTCTGCTATTTCGCGAAGACCTCACACCTGAGGAAGGGTGTGACCCAATTGACCCACTCAAGGCTGAGCTTTCTGAAGTCTCTGTCTTTACAAATGACCAATTCTACATCACTGGGTTCATTATCATCAACACAAATTGAATTTAGTATTTCAATATTTAATCTTGCAAAATGTCAGGATGCCATGCTACTTAAATAAATGAGAAAAAATGTGCAACGCCAATTCCATGGTAATTCCAATTTAGCCATGCAAGAGATGTTAGTGAACAGTAAAACATGAAATAACCCAAATCCTTTAAACATGTAAAACCTCATTCCCTTCATGGTTTCCCTTAAATATACTGATGAAGACCTTCTTGGTTATGTTACATAGCATGCTGATATGTAAGTCTGAACTCAATTGTCAATTTGCAATTGTGACCATATCATATTTTTTGCTTGCATCATCAACATCGTCCCTTCTCATAACTGGTGAAATAAACACCATGTACATATTCCCTACATAGAAAGTCATAGGGAATATAGTACTAGAGGAAGCACAGATGAGCCTTTTAGAGAGAAGAAGCAAATGAAGTAAGGAAGACACGTATTTTCACTTAAGTATGACATCTTCTAACTATGCTCTCTCGTCTTATGTAAAGTGAATAGAAATATCTAAGTTTTTTGTGCAATATAGACATTCAAAGGGACACATAAGATATCCCCTAATGCACAATCCACAGTATGGCTCATCATGCAAGATTACATATTAAACATGCAGCAAATCTTTTTGATGCTCCAATTTTCTTTCCATTTCTAGAAAATAATTCAAGGGTAAAATATACCAGTACACATTTTTTTTTTAAAGAAAAAAATGCTACTAGGTAAAATTTTGCCAACGGTAATTACTGTTGGGGCCTGAGCATCAGTTAACTAATGGTGTGATGGCAGAAATATCAAACATTTGCTGCAACTAAGTTCCATCCTTTTGAACTCCAGGAAAATGGATAACACATGTTAGTACCTAGCTCTGCTCAGAGTGCGCTGCAGCTTTCTGCTACTTTGAAGATCAGAGGCTCTATCACCTTCTCCTGTTCAAGGCCATCAGACTCAGCAAGTACTATGCCATTAACATTGTTTATGGCTCAACTCAAATAAATGAAAAAGTAATGATTATATAATGATCTTTCTGCCCACCTCCCCCCAAAAAAGATCTGAAAATAGCATATTACATATGTTGCGTGGCTCCCACACACAATTAATAGCAACAATAAAAAGAATGGCTTTTAAGCAAAAGAAAAAAAAAACCCTAGAAGTTATTTTCCAAATTTTTCCTTTGGTGACACATTGTCTCATGCTTAATCAGAAGTAGGACATACTCTTATACATACACTAGTCGTGCATATAGTACATGATATTTAAAATATCTGAAAATATCACAATTCTGGTAATTCTGTTTCACATGAAGAAGCACCTGTAAGAGGTTGATGTGGAAGAAGTCTCACACTGAGTAAGGCTGACTTGGAATTTGACGTCAGATCCACAGAATTCCTAATTAAAACAAGAACAGGCTCGATCTTCCTTTGTAAATACCATCTTGTGCATGAAAATCAAGTTCGACTTCATGCTGCTTGTGTGTGCACATGCATCTCTGGACTTTATAGATAGATTGATTTATAAGCCGAAGAGGTTTAGACAACAATATTTTCAGGAGAATAGCTAACTTTTAGTTGGCAGATTAGCTTTATTTTGTATTAAATGAGGCATATTAAGATGATACTGAATTGCCACTGCTGGGTGCCGGACTTAGAGCTTTCAAACATGCCACTGAGAAGCTCAGAATCACGCTCAATGCAGAGTACGCTCTTATATTTACAGTGTGTTTGGCTGTGTTTATAGAGTTGGCTTGGCAGCTGCTCATGTTCTTATTTTACCAGGGAACTATAGCACGGTTAAAATTTTTACTCCCAGGGGGTAGTTGTGATTGACAGTAGGATGATTCCAGAATCAGGAATCAGATGCTCAACAAGTCCTATCTGCTACTTATCATCTGCAGTTTATTATCAGCTTTAGGCCTTAATAGTTTTTCTGCATTTGGAAATTTTGTTATTCTTGTTTATCTTTGCTTATTGTAATTCATAGCAGTTTTAGATGCAAAGAAAATTTCCCACAATATTTTCTGTTTTACATTGATGTAAATGCAATAAATACATTCTACGGCACAGCAAATAGGCTGCGTTTGCTAACTCGTTGACTCTGGAATGAGAAGAAACAACACCTAGTGGATGAAGTCCTAGAACCAGTTGCCGAGGGTCAGTCCAAACCTAGAATTACGCTTGATGTTCGCTTTATACCCACTGTTTCTTAAACGTTTAAAATGGAAAAATGAGCGACGACGATTCTATCCAGGCTAAAATGTCATCGTTTTCTCCATCACTCTCTGATGGAAACAATCGGTTAGATAAGGGAACTTCTGTGGTAAACGCACTTGATTCAATGTCACCAAAAGCCTTTAGCGGCAATTAATGTCCCTCTCCTCCTCCGTTACTTCCTTTGCTTTACTTTCCATCCCTTCGTTCTTCTCTTTGCTTTGCGCTTTTATTTTACGTGTTATTTGTTTGTTTGTTTATTTATATGTATCCACTTTACATCCTGCGCACTGTCCCTATCTCCTGGGTTACAACATTGTCCTCCCTGGAATCACTCTTGCATACTGCTCCTCACTCTCTTTCAAATTCATTGCCTCCTTTTTCATTGAACATATGTATGTATATATATATATGTGTGTGTATTCATATAATACATAAATATATTTAATATATATAATATATAAACATATGCATATATATGCATGTAAATCACTTTGCCCAATTCATGTTGAAAATTTCCACTTTGATTCCTGACACAGTGGAAAATTAAGTGTTTGTTTTGACCAGGGGCTACACTTACCTATATCTCTGACATCTCTGAGAAATATTATCTTGTTTAGGGTATTTTATTTCATTTTATTTTTTTAACTTTTGTTTTAGGATTTGAATAAATGGCAAATGGCACTGTGCTGGGCTGGTGAGCTGCGTCTTTGGATGAATATGACCTTTACACATGCTATGTGATATGATACACAAATGTCCTAGTACACACACACACACACACACACACACACACACACACACACACACAAACACTAAATTCATGCTACAAGAAGAAAATTCAAATGTGGAAATCTGTTTTTGTTCATATTAGGCAATAGAGTTTAAATGGAAAAGGGTTAAGCTGTATTTCACAATATTTGCAGTGACTTCCAGACAAGAACCTTGTGCTGTATGACTTGCTCGTGACAATGTAAAAGAGAAATGACCAATTCTAATGTATCAGGCGGTAATGACAATGTAAAAATACCACTGTAAAAGTCAAAACCAGCAGACCCATCATGACGTAAAATGAGACATGGTAAATGTAAAATCTGAGAATAAGATGAAGAGTAGCATATGTGCAAACGGATTGACCTCCCCAGTTGGGTTCCAGATTCATAAGCAACCACTTGATCAAGATGTCACCATGGATATTAAATGTCTAAAGAACACAGAGAATCCAATGAAATGTGATCCTGTCCATCTAAAACACTATGTTCTTCCCCTAAAGGGACAGTAGAAGCACTTACTTTCATAATCTCCACCTCACTATCAATGTTTTAATTAATTATTAAACAAACAAAGTTTCATCAGCAAATATTTCAGTATAATTGCTGGTATCTCCAAAAGTTATGAATACAGAGGCAAGAAATAACTACAGGATTTCACATGGTTATATTGTGGATGTTGCAATTATAAAGTTCTTATTGTTATTAAGTTGAATTCTTAAGTTATTTATTCTATTTATTTCACATCAAAATTCAAAGGAAAATCAAAGTATTTCTTCAGTATGTCACACTCCTATGTAGAAGGAAATACATTTTTAGCTACACTAAAGTGAGAGAAGGTATCAAAGCCACCTGGAAAGGGCTGCACATAATGTTGCAGAAAAATATCATTGGGCAAAATATAACGAGTAATAGCTGTTGGTAACCATAGAGTATAGAAATGTGGTGCCAATGAATTATCCCCTGAAAGATGCCAAATTTTCTGCCATATGTTGTCATTCACTGGATGGAGTCTGTTGCCAATTTCATTTATTCTTCAGCTTGTGATCCAAATCTTGAGAAAAAAAAAATGCTTGATGCATTCTCAAGAGGTTTACATTGGGACTGGAGCCAAGAATCGCAGAACTGCCTCACAGGATCTTTTTATGCTGGCTGAAGAAACTATCATGGATATAAATCCAGAGCCCTGCAATGACCCTGAGCCAAAGGCTCCCCAGTGCAGCCAGGAAGACACTGGGAGCCTAGGTCAGAACTACCTGAAATCCACTGGAGAGCAACGAGAAGCCATGGGTTTCCTGAGAGTCACAATCTTAACATCTTAGAAGCATACCCAAGATTCCTATAATTTTCCTAAAGGCAGGAAGAGAGCAAGGGGTCAAAGATCTGAGGGTTAAAATGAAGCTGATGAATAATACAAGAAAAGGCAGCTAGTTGGGAGTTCCTGGAAAAATCCAGCCATTACTACTCCTGATACTCTGAGAACAAGATTATTTTTCACAGTTCTCATCAAGACAATTTTTTAATCAACTGACTATTGTCAGAATTCACAGGTTTGTGTGTAATAGAACAGCACTGGCATTTAACCTATTGGCAGAAAAAAAAATTACGATCATCCTGAACAGAATTTCAGTTAGAACCAAGCTACTTGAGGTTTCAAGATGCTTCAATGACTTTGAATGTATGCAATATCTGCTCAGCATAAGCAAAAGCTGGCCTTGTGATTTTACTTACTTTTAGTGACAACTCCTTCCAGTCGGATGATGTTGGGGTGGTCAAACTGTCCCATGATGCTCGCTTCTCCCAGGAAGTCTCTCCTTTGTTTCTCTGTGTAGCCCACTTTCAGGGTCTTGATGGCCACCGAAATCTCTTTTTTTGAAGGAAGTTTTAAGCGGCCGCTGCAAACTTCTCCAAATTCACCTGTTAGGATATGAAAAAGAACAGTAAAATATAATGAAATATTAAAACTTCATGAGGGTGAGTAGATAGCTCGGTGGGTGAAGTATGCAGTCCCCAGTTAGGAAGCCCAGCACTAAGGCCAGTTATAGTGGTGCACGTCGGCAAACTCAGCCCTGGGTAGGAGAAGAGACAGGCAGATGCCCTGGACTTGTAGGTCATCCAGTATTGCCACAGTAGCAAGACTAGGTTCAGGGAGTAATTATATCTCAACAACCACACAAATCAAATATAGATAAATAGAAAAAAACATTCAGGGTCAACGTCTGCTTTTAATGTGTACAGGCGTATGTGATTGAGGCATATGCCACACACAAAAGTGTATACACACACACACCAAAATAATTCAAAACAGAGCAACTGCTTCTTTTAAATAACTCTATGAAAAGCTATATGTTTGGGCTTTGAAGGTATATTCTATAAGCTCAAAAAATTTGGAAGATGGCAATATAAATTGCCCAAGAAATCCTTAGAATATTTGTGGACCTTGACAGAAGCTCTCCGTGGTTTAAATCAGCACAACATGAAACTGCAAGTGGGGAATTGCGAGAAGCATCTAGTAGAGGTTGAATTCCTTGTTCTAATAGCTAACATTGTTTCAAGGTTATCAACGGGCAAGCGCAGATATTAAGATTGAACCCTGGATTAATGTCAGATGTTTGAAACTATTCTGTTTTGACTATGAGAGCCAAATTGGCTATAGACTTGGGCTCACTAAAAATGAGAGGGTAGGCATCTGCTATCAATTCATTTTATTGGAGTATTGGTTTGTTGTATTGTTGACACAGCAGCTATAAAGTTCTCTAGGCTTCTGGGAGGAGAACAATGATACAACAATATCAAATGAAGCACAGCCAGTTTTACCTAAAACTAACTTCAGAAATATTTTTCTTAGACTTAATGCCCTCAACAAAGCTACTTCAATGTGCAAATGATCTGAAAATCATTGAACATGAAATAATGCTGAATTTTGAAGCTTTCAATTTAGTTGACATAAATAGATGATATAAAATTTCCTTGAACAATTAGGACCCTACCAGGTTACTGATGAGATTTACCTACAGCTATTCCAATAGATGCTGGTCTTCAGCCAACAGAAGCTCTTTGTATGTCGTTCTCTGACTCTATTTTAGCTATAATTCCATGCCACCCATGGAGAGTCTTATCTCATTATTGTACAGACCATTGGATCTGTGTTGTACAACGTTTAAACATTAATCATATAGTAAGCAGAGAAGGGTTATTTGTGAAGTTTTTCAATTAATTATTTTTAATTAACAAATTAATGGTGAGTTACAGTTAGAGAGATGTGAGACAATCTATTTATTTATTTATTTATTTATTTATTTATTTACTTTTTTGTAAAGTAAATGTTTTGATTTCCAAAAATAGCAGAATATCCTATTTATTCCCTGATGCATCACAACAAATATTTTGCCTTCTCTTTAGGAAGTTTTAACCTCCAGTGACTTTACCTTCTTATGTAAATTCAGTCTCCCTTGTTTGCAAAGCAATGACTTATGCTACTATACCTTGCTTGGCAAAACCATTTGCAGTCCAAAATAGAAGATGTAACTGTCCTTCACATATTTCTCAAGTAGTGACAGTGATACAGATTTCATGAAATACCAACAGACCACAGAGTGGACAAGGAATAATAATCCTTGTTTCTGTAGAATTATAGGTTCTCTTGTGCTGGAGCATCAATAGCACAAAATTTGAGAAATCAACTGATTCCCTCAAGTCAAGATAGAATGTCACTACAGACATGGGGAAAATCTAAAACACAAAAAGTTTTAATTTCCTTTCATGAGGTTATCGGAACATTTTCAGGGAGCTTTAGTGCCAATTTTGTCAAAACCTATGAGGTGAGTATAAACTGGCATTTTACATTATTTAAAATACATACTCAAAATAGTCACATTAAATCTACATCAAATGTGTCAGCCTTTTATTTTTGATTGTTGGTCCTCTGAAAGACACTTTTAAACTAAAAATCAAGATTTACAATGACTACTTTTGTTTATAGTGAGACCCACTTTTATCCTGCTCTCCCCATTTAGTCGATAGCTTTGTGACACATGATCAGCTATTAGCCACTGCTCTTGCAGTCCCAGGAATTCAATAAAAAAAAGGCAGCCATGATCTGAGAAGTCTCTAAGTCTGGCACCTTTGAAATAATTACATTCCATTAAATACTGTATTTATTTATTGCCTGTCTTTGATCATGAAATCAGAAAATGCCTATCTCTAGAGTAGTACACTTAGGACTCAAAAACTGAGCAAGCTCAAGTTTCTCATGTAGCGTTCTTGCTGCTAGTTTGAAACTCATGATTAACAACTTGTCATTGGTAGGAGAACATGCTAGTTACCTGCTCCAACAACTTTGTCGATGGAAATGTTGGTGGCATCCAACTCCTTCGCAAACTCATGAACTGCTTGTGTAGGGTCTTCATATGTATGTGGATCAACGTATGTCCTGAGACCTGGAAGTTTCACTAATGAAAGAAGAAAATCATGATTTTTACTAAGAAAAATTTGAAAACGTTAGTCGCTGAAAAAAATTCTCTATCACACAAATTGGTATCGATCTTTAGGCTACTCTGTAATATTAAAAATTCTGATAGAGACGTTATACTAATTGTATGAAAAAAAAGTTGTTTGCAATAGAGCACAAACAGGAAACACAATAAAGTATTTTCTCTGTTAAGACACTAAAAGAGGACATTGAAATGTGAATGTCGGGAGGAAGACTTTAGGAGTGTGAGTGGGCATTTTAGTTACTACCACAACCCATCATACCAGTGTGCTACTAAACACTTCTGATTCAGAGGCACTAGAACAGCCAAGTATGTTGATAGTGCACCATTTGACAGCAAATTAAAATACATGAATATGCTCAGGAGTCAGAAAAGAGGCTTAAGTATAAAGTAATTATCACCTTACAAAAACCAAAACATCTATGATACTACTGTGTGTAAGTATGTTTTATTTATTCACAAAGGAGTTCATCACCTGAACTGAAAAGTGAAGTTTAAGCTTCATATTTTATGTGTAAACCAGCATACTCTCAGAGGGCTTAAGTCGTGTGTGACTCTGAACATAACTAAAAACAACATAAACATTGTTTAAAAGCTTAATAGTTATGCTGAAAAGCCATTTTAAGCATAAGTCATACATGTAACGTCATGCTATATTTATTTATTCAGTTATTCTGAATTTGAAATTCTCCTGGCTTTCTGTAAACAAAATAGCAAAGAACCCCAAAGTAATTCATTTATTTATCATTTAATATTATGAAATACCTTTCTTCATCTGGAAAAACTATCACATTAAAGAGAATTTGGAATGTACAAATTATCTACAAAAGAAAATGTTTTAAATAAGAACCTACAGTAAATCTGTGTACACACTCTAACATTAAAGATGGAAAATTTATTCCGTCAAAGTTTTGTTGATGCTATAGGTCATTTCAATTTTGGTAATATGGATCGCATTGTTTTAATATGAACCAAGTATGCTTAAAATATATTTTTTTATTTAGTTACATTTAAAGGTTAAAGAACATTTTCTTTTATATATATAAAAAAGAAGACACTATAATTTCCAAAAATTACTTTATAATTGCAGCATCTCATTTAGAAAAAGATAAGTAAACAATGCGTTGGCCAATTGGAGTTGGTTTGAAAGGGAAATAAATAATTGCCAGTAGCTGTCCTCAAGGTAAGTTTTCAGTACAGTGGAATATCAGTCAGTGAATTCAGTATTTCAGCGTGTGTGTCTTTTTTAAGTCTGATTCATTCCATGAAACATATTTTTTTTCTGTAGAAGCAAATAAGGACTCGTCTTTTAAAACAAGGATTTATTATTTTTAATGTTAAGCTACTATCAATAGTATCAATACTAAGACTCTGTGTCTATGAAAACCTGTTACACATTTCTCGATTTGGGAGCCACTAAGTTACTAAAATATTTTAGAAAATAAATATGTGTTATGATCTTCTAGTGTTAGTCAGTTTGGTTACATTTAAATTCTCACTTCAATTACTGATTTTCTGGTGTATTTTGATCTGCATTTAATTTTGAATAGTAAAGGAATCTAGTATTTCTCCTTAAGAAAGAAAACAAAATTTTGAACTTAAATATGAATATTTTCATTAAATAATTGCAAAGCTGTGACTTTGTTAAATTTGAAGAATAAAGATCATGTTTGAGGGAGGTGCTGGCACTAAAATTTATAAAAATGTGAGATAATTGTGACATGCAATATGCAATGTTTAAAATTTAACAAAAAAAATATGCTACTAGTTTTAAAAGTCAGATCTAGAGAAAAATGTGTTGAACTAAATAATACAAAGCTTGGATAACCATTCTCCCCTCAAAAATCAACTATAATTGCTTCTATTAGTTAGCATAAAGTAAATTGATTTTTCTATCCACATGACATTTGTGAAAAATTATAAACATAAACACACTGTCATGAGTAAAATGGTCTTTACACTAGGGACTCTAGCTGTTGATTTTTAACTGCTCACTGCTGATGTTCTGGGAACCAGGAGGTTTGGGCTGCAAGGCAAGTAATCCCTTCACACCAATAATTAAGGGCACCATACAGAGTAACTGGGCTCTGCCACAAAAACCAGATAATAAACACATGCACACGTGTTAAGCTGTGCTACTTTACAGCTCATTCTGTGCAAACACAATAATTTACATTTCCATTTTACCAGCATGAGTTGCCCTAAGGACAGCAAAAAATGTCCAGGCAGAGAGGGCAAGGAGACAGGATCTTAAGAGGCAAAACACATTTCTTTTCTTTTGAAGCAACGTTATAGGATTTGTAACAAGGCTTGAGGGAATAGTTCATAGCTAGAGCTTTTTCAAGTAATACCAAATAAATGGTCTGAAATAAACCAGCTGTAGTAATCAGAGGCAGAAAGTCTATGACAAGCATGTAACTTGCTTTATGGTTTTAAAACAAAGATAATATACATTTTCTAAAATACATTTGTTTATTTTAAGGATATGGTGCATTGAAAAAAAACTAAAAAAAAAAAAAAACTAGGCCATTAAAAGGGGGAGGGGGAAATACTGGAATCTGCATAGAATTGGTGACAGACATTTATTAACGTTCATATTCATAAGGGTTATGATACCCAAAAAATAGCTAAGTCAGCATGGTGCATTATAGAAAGTATTCACACCAACAATCCACCTCTAAGATGAATTCAGAAGGACAGAATTGCCCAATTTAGTCAGACTAAGAACAAATGGAAGGCTGTTATTCTATAATTTGATAGTTCACTAAGTTTATTTGATACACTAACTTCACCTGGGTTGGAATAACCTGCGGGATTAAATTAAGATAAAGTGTTGGTGTTTTATTATTAAATGGATTATTTTAGTACAGCTCTGTGATGAAAGGAATAACACCTATTGCCTCCCCAAAATGCTGCACTGCTTCCATACAATTTACATTTTTATAAGCATCCATTTCGCTTTTCTTTCAACCTATGGTTTGCTTTTTTACCTGTAAACTAGGAATGGAAATTTTACATGAATTTCAGCCACAATGATATCTTTTAGATCCTCAAATAGTATTTAATAGGAAGCACCCTATAAATCTAAAGAAAGTTTTAAAAGACACTGGTTAAGACTGAGGATGTTAGTGCTTTCAAGATTTCAATATTAGTCCTATGGAGGTATTTCAGAGCAGGTGAGCATCAGTCTGGCCTTTTTGGTATCTTGCATGAGATCTTGCTACCCTCTGAAGGTTTATACTATCTACCCTGAATGAAGCAAGAGTTTGGGAAAGAAGACACAATGGATGATATATCTACCAGAGAAGATAAAAGTAGGCATCTTTTTGTTCAATGCAAAAATATTACCTAAAGGTGTATTTCTTTGAAAAACTACTAATAGAGGCTTAGTTGGTTGTTATTGATGAGAGGAGGAAAAATATTGTCTTTCCTACCAATTAGATGACATATAACTTTAAAATAAGCAGTTTATTCTAAAAGCCCTTTCCCGGTTGGTGGACCAAATGAAGTCAAAGATTTCATATAAACAGTGGTTGTTTATATTTACTCATCAGTCCTGAGAGAGAAGATGCTCTTATTTGGATTTGAGGCTATGCTTGACATTTCAGTCACTTAGAGATGTCTACAGTTTTTAGAACTCATCATTGGCATTATCTGAACATAAAGCCACAGGTTACCCATCACTCTCAGTATTCTGAAACAGAGCCACGGAGAAAATGCTTCATACAGAACCTTAGATTTACTCATTTTTCTAAAATCAATTTAAATTTGCTCATTTTTTTTCCTCATGAGGCTACTTTCAAATTCCTTTTGTCAAAGAAAGGTTACCCAATCATATATCAGCAACTGCTAAAGCTGAACCGTTAAAACAAAGTTTCAAAACTCACAGTGGCCATTCCCAAAGTGAAGGCGCTTCTCATCTGAACTGTGCTTTGACTTGTGATAGCCACAAAACCTAGAGGCAAAGCAACAAAATATAAATGCACTACCTATGCACAGAAAATATAAAACACCACAAATAAGGCTTTCCCTTGAAACAATCAAATGCTTTAGTGAAAGTTTACAGACATTATATTACTTTTTTTTCTAGGTACCCTGGAAGGTTGCCTAATGAGGAGATATGTAGAATTGCCTCCCCACTGAGCAGACACCTCCAGTTCAGTTTTTATAATGGCCTTAGAATGTGTTTATAGTATTTTTTAACGACTACTGTTGGAATTAATAAAGAGTAAAGTCTCCATTGGTAATGAGTGTTGTGCCCTGTGCCCAGTGTTTGGGGTGAGAAAGTGTCAAGGAATCTGGGGTCATTTGAAGAATGAGGGGATAATTGGAAAAAGAAAGTGGAAACTAAGAGTGGGGTCAAAAGAGAAGCCATCTGAGTTAGAGGGTGCGGGTAAGAATTAATGGAGATCTGGGAGCTTATTGGGAGACTGTGTTTCCTTGTAAGGTCAGAAGCTACACCCATAATGTCCTACCAACATTACTGCCTAAACATGAGCAGGACAAGGACAGCAACAATAGATACGTTAAAGCAGACCATGGAAAGTCCATGAAGCCTCAACCTCACAGGAAAATCTAGAGGCAGACAAGGAATACTGAGAGGTGGAAAAATAATCTTTCTAGGCAAGAGCACCCCAATTGGTTATCTAGTACCAATCTGTTAGCTGGGAAAATAAACATGTGAGTTACACCATATATACTAGACAGATTATAGTTGTATAATATAATATGTATGCATATGCATATTATATACTATATATTGTATATTGTATATGATATTACATATTATACATTATGTATTATAATGTGTATATGGTACATATTACATATTTGATATATTATATACACATATATGAGCCATAACAGTTGAAAAAAAGAGGCCATGAATTTGACAGGGAACAAAATGGTATGTAAGTGAGAGGCTTTGCAGGGAGAAAAAAGAAGGAGAAAATGTTGAAAACATATTATAATCTCAAAAATTAAAAAATATTAATGGCAAAATAAGAATGAAAGGAAGAATGAAAGAAAATAAAAGCAGAAGGGTCACAAACATAAAATCCTAATCTGTTAAGGGACTTCTTTGAGAACTCAGTCTTCAGATTCTAATGCAGCTCAGCACGCTGAGAAAAGCCACAGTAATGGACAATCGTTCAGCCAAGCAGACTCACCTCCCAACCAAAATGTAGGTGACCACAGTGAGGACAATGATGGCCACAGCTGCCGAAATAGCAATCATCACCACATGACTGTTTTCACCAGAGATGGAGAAAGCTGCAAGGTTGAAAGAAAGAAATAAGAGAACAAACATTACCAGGGTGACTGACAGGTACATGGCAGTGCTTATAAACTCACCCTGCATTCTGATATTTTATAGTTTAATCCAACACTGAAGGAACTCACAGAGTTTAAAGCAAAACAGAACAAAAGACACACTTCTCATAATTTTTATGACATTACTCATCAATGAAAGTTTGATAATAAATTACTTGAATTCCAGACTGTGAAATCTGAGGGCTTGTTTTCATCTGTTCACATTAGCAGGAAAGTCATTGGATAAATCAGAATTCCTGGTAAGAAACCAGGTGAACTTTGGAAAGAATCTATCTTATTTTGAACTTGCTGTGTCTATTTATTGGCTAAGAGAATTTTTGTTTAGAGCAGTATAGATAAAGCTCGAGGGTATTGTACTAAGTGAAACAAGCCAGGCAAGAAACATACATTTCATGTCCTCACACACACAAGGAAGCTAATGAAACACTCGTGCAGTTAGAAGATTAATATTAATATAAATAAAGACATTATAGAGTACTTGCTAAGTATATACAGTTATTATTTTGTCAGTTTTGAGACAATTTGAAGAATAGAATAGTCATGAAATGATCGTTTGTGTACACCATATCACCAACAAATTCTCCTGGGGTTCCTGACTTCATAAATAGACCCATCTTTAATTAATTAGTTAAGAAAGAAATTACCCTAATGCTAAATCTACTCAACTTCCAGATTTTTTAATAGTTCACATCTAAAACAGGTTTTGCTTTATGAGATATGTATAAAAACTCAATATCTTATAACATTTGCCAATTCCATGAAATTCAAATTTCTATGTCCATTAATAAGCATCCATTGGAACACAAACACAATTGGAAATGACTTATTTTGAGTTACATTGAGTACCATCAATGCAGACTCTTTATGTGCACAGACTCAAATATTTATCTACCTAATTACAGAGTAAGTTTATGGAATCTTGAGTAAGACCAATGTTGCTCTGACTGTGATGTAAATAACACGTCACTCCTTAGTTCTGCTTGTTTGTTTTGAAACCAGGGTTAAGATTGGCATTGCTTGTTTCTCTTTGTTCATTCATTTCATTTTATCATTGTGTATTTATTTCTCTATTTGTTTGTTTTCTTGAGAGAGAAAGAAGACAGAGTTGGAAAGGTGGAAAGATGGCAAGGCTCTGGGTGGAGGTGAGGAATGGAAAACTATGATCATAATACAGCGCACAAAATAACTTTATTCTCAATTAAAGACATATTAAAACCAAACAAGCACAGAAACAAAACTCAGGTGTATCTTAGGAGCAGTTAAATGATGCAGTACAAGTACCAGCACCGAGCAGCAGTGTTCAGTTCCCTATGCATCTGACAGAGGAGCCTAAAATGTAATTGATCAATCCACTGCTTTAAACACTTTTTTTAAAGTGTGACTATTCTCCTATTGCTTGTACCACTGTGCTAGTCATGGAGTGGAGTCTGGGTTCAGGTTCAGCTATTTTTACTGCTCAGAGTACAGTGAACAGGCAGCCTCCAGCTTTTGCCCCTTTAGCGTCCACAGCAGTCTCAGGCATAAGCCATCTCCTTCATGGTGACTAAACAGAGCAAAAAACAGAAGTGATGGAGTCTGGGATTCTGGACCAAGAAAAGCCTTGTGGAATGGGTCCTTTCTAGTCTCTGCCTCTTCATAGTGGAGAATATTGCCAAATCTGTATGCAGTGGAAGTACCTCACCCCACCAATCCTTTCTACTCATCCTCTTTTCAGCATGCCAGATCCACACCTTAGCCTGAGACCATCCACAGACATTTAGAACATTCCACCTCTAATGTATCAGGGACCTCCCCATAAAGCTCCTACTCCTGTAACTCCATCTTCATAACCGTTTGACATTAATGTTCCTATCCACTGGCTAGAGATATGTAATCATTTTGTAAAACAGCTTAGCCTGGGTTTCAAAATGCTGACTAAAACATGATAACACTCTTCTTTTCATTCTGTATGTTGTAAATTTTAATGAGCAATAACTTTAAAATTCAATAGATGTTTTGTAATTAGCAAGTTTATTTTGGATAGCTCAATGAGAGCAGGAGAGGGAATGGTAAGGAGACAGAATGGTCCTCTCTTGCTGTCAGTCATGGGATGGATCTATGACTTTTCTACAATAAAATCCTGCTCCTAATATACATTATTACTTGATGTCATCTAAAATGTGTAATCAGATCATACCATGCTTGCTGTTGAAATTATAAAAACAACATAAATGACTAATATCTATGTAGCATATAAATAACCAACTATTTAAAATTGTACATGGTTGTCGTGGTTAACTATTATACTTCTCGTAATTCAATTTGAAAATATTTTCCCACAAACTAGATTCTCTACTTTTTATTGTATCTCATTTTTCCTTTATTTTGAGATGATAATATATTTACATCATTTTCCATTTCCCTTCTTTCTTTTACGTATTCTCACTTACACACCCCCTTGTTCTCTTTCAAATTCATAGCCTCTTTTTCAATTACTTGTTATTAGGTGCACATATGCATATATACATGTATTACTAGACATAACCTGCTCAGTCCATATAATGTTACCCGTATGTATTCATTAAGCATTGGCCATTTGGTATTGAATGACCAGTTGGTGTGTTACTAACATTTTAATCCAAGTTGTTCATGTTAGTACCTTTTTCTACATAAAAGAAAATTAGGTACTTGCTCATTCTTGTGAGCTAGCATGTCTAGCATCATTCATGGTTATATAATTTAGTTGTATGTTTAATACATTAATAAAATTAAAACATTTATACAGTGCCAGTCAGTTTGTAAGTTCTTAACTCATTTTATCAGTTATCTATTGAAGAAGTTACAAAAGAAACCCACAGTCTCTGAAATAACCTTAGCATACAATGTTTTCCATATAATGATACCACTCTGCAACTGTCATTCTGCATTATAGTCTCTATTAATACCTTCCAAATTTTTAATTTACCAGATCAAGTCTTTTCAGTGAAAGACAGCAATAGCAAAATGACCTGCGTCATTCAGGTGTTCAAATTTTAACAGTGAGAGTGTTCCCACCATGGATTCTAAAGTGTTTGATAAAAAGGTGTGGAACACACACACATGCTCTGACTCTTGCTATGTTATAAAAAGCAGTCATTCTATTTAACATGTTGTTTTCCACCATATGAGGATACAGAAGATCCTTATAGGACAGCAGATTCCAGTTCTTCTAGAGTTTCTCAGTTCTAGGAATTGTGAGAAATAATTTCTCCCTCCTACATTCCAGTATTCAGTGGTAGCAACACACACACACACACACACACACACACACACACACTATGTTCTCAACAAAATACGACTGCATACAGCTAATTTAATAATCATAATATCAAAAAAACTCATAAATTTTGCACTCTTATCTACTTCTCAAACTGAACCATAGAACATGGATTTTTTTGTATGGTCATTCAAACACATGACAATACACTTCAGAGTCCTCACTGGTAACACCATTATTTCTATTTTCCTTGAGCATAAAACAAACCCCTGATTCAGCTTCTGCCCACTAAAATTTCTTAGGATGTTTGCCTTTGAGATATACTTGTTAAAATTTGGGTCAAAATGTTCTTATCTTGAAAAAGTGGTCCTCAGATGGAGGTACTCTGACTTAATGGCTTAATCCACTGACAGATTCATATATTGATGGCATTATTGGGTCTGTCTTATTCTAGGAGGTAAAGACTTGTGAATGAAATGGGTTACTGATATTTTGCCATGAAAGGATAGTTGGCCTCTAGCCTTCTCCTCTCTGTGAGGAGAGCCTTCTCCTCTCTGCTTCCTCTCAGTTGTGAGGTGAGCAGTGTTCCATCTTCATCCTCTGATACCATGTTCTGTCCCCCTAAGCTTACATTAGTGAACCAGCCAACTCTGCACTGAACCTTATGAAACTGTGCATATAAACTGTTTTTTCTTAAACTCTTTCTCAGGCATGTGTCACAGTGACTCAAAGCTTCCTGAAACAGTATCATTGTATTACCTTGTCGAACTGACTTTCCTGTAACACCCATAAGAGAATGAGGTTCTTCTGTAATGCTGATATGACCTTACTACTCCTCAGTGCATACCGCAAGATAGTGCATTTGCTATTTTGTTCTTTTATACATTTATAAGCTTGAAAACATCATTTGTAATTATTTTCAAAAAAAAGAAATTTTGATACTCGGGAATATGATTCATATACAAAATGCACAAAAGATGAGGAACTGCTGATGTCATTTTGCAATTACATTCATTATCATCATTTAATATTTTTCAATTCATCTAAGCTTTGTTTATGTGAACTCCATGACATTGTACATTATATTGCTCATGTCTTCAAAGAAGAGTTTCCTCATGCCTGTTTCCTCACAAAGGGCTCAGGGGCATTCCCTAAAGCTAGATTTGGGTGTTTGTTAATGACGGCTCAAGTAGAGTTGTCAAAGGATACTGTTGGAACCAATGACATTAAAGAGCAGTGAAGTCCAGCACCTCGAAGAAGCTGGAGTCCCTCATGCTGAGCAGTACTGTCACTTGGCAAAAAAGTGTTTTATAAAGTATTTGTTATTTTGACTTCAACACTTTTATTAGTCCTGTGCCTTCTTACTAGGCATAAATATATCACCATATCCATAATAATGTGATTTCACAGTTGGACAAAAATATTTGGAAAATAGAAAATGCAAGTGCCAGAGAAAATGGCAAATTAGAATGGTCAGAACAGATTATAAGGTTTCTCTTCAGTAGAGTGCTGGGCGTTGAAGCTCTTTCTAGGATGATCCTGGTCTCACTGGTGTGGACCTTGGATCATCTTAAAGGATTATTTTTCATAACTGTGGATTTGGCTGTATGAAACTGTTTGTGGCTATGTGGTTTTTTTCTATTTTAATTAAAATGACACTTATTCACTAAGAAACCTAAATCATCTCCTCTTATAAAAATTGTTCATATCATTAAGTTTCATTGTTTCATGGGGTATTACTCACAAACTGTACTAACTACTTTTCTCCTATGAAAAATTTTGTTTAAGTATTCTTCAGTGTATTAACACACAAATGCACACATGCATGTATATAAACAAATGCATATATATGTTCAAATTTCCCTCTCAGCTGTAGTCTCATTTGTTACTCTGTTAAATAAATTTAACTTATATTTATTTTATATTAGAACTATAGTATGTATCATTACCCTTTGATCAATTCTAATTTTGCAGTAGACTTTTAAAAATAAGAAACCTACATTTCAAGAAAAGGAAAGTTGTTGAGAAAATGTTTGCCAATTTTATACAAATTTTATCTACCTTTGAGTGAGATGGACAGAATATTCAAATAGCTTATGAATATAAGTGAAGCTATATGCATATATTAAATTTTAAACGACTGTTCTTTATATGTATTGAATGTATTAAGGGTCAAAACAAACTAATGTTAAAACTGTTATTTGCGATTAATTAAAATTATATATTGGATGTATTAAGAATTCGAACAAAATTAAGAACCTCATGGATCAGTAAGTTTCTTTTATAAAGTTTATTAAATCATGCAATGAACTTAGAATATCTGGGCTGGCAGGTGTTAGCAGCTTGCTATCACATTAAACAACGTTCTTCAATTACAGTTTCTGGCTAATAGAAAATAAGAATCATTTCATAAATTAGAATAAAATTAATTTGTAAGACAGCAAAGGTCACAGATATATGTGCACACCAATAGGAAATGACATATACAAATCATGAAACTTATTAAAGGTCTTCTCAACACACCATCGGTTCATGATCTTTGATTAATGCCAAAAATAAATGATCAGGCATTTTTAATTTTTCAATGCCCCACATTTTATAGTAAACTGAAGTAATACATACAGTCTGGACTCGTTTCGAATTCAAATTTGCGGCTGTTGGTTCCATATCCCGCTGCTGTCCGAGCTCGAATTTGGAATACATAAGTAGTGTCAGGCTTGAGGCTACTGATAGTAACATTTGTGCCTCTTGCCCTCAAAATGGTATAACTCGTCTCTTGCTCCTGCTTTGAAGTAAAGAAAGTATTCATGTTAAAATCAAAGCCTTATAATACTATCACAGTCAATTCTCTAACTTTTTGTCTTCAAGTATAAGATGCTTTACTGAAGTCACATTCGTGATTTTATTCTTTGCACACAAGTTATCAAACTGTCTAATTCATATGAAATGAATTACCTCCTGCACAGAAAGCAGAAAAAAAATAGATTTCATTCTTTCAGATTACCTAATATCCTTAGGAAAACACCTTCTTTTCAAAATTAATGCTGACAAAAACTCCTTATAATTCCAAGATTAAACTTCCAAAAAATACCTCTTTTGGGTTAATGTGAAGAGCGATATCCTATGAATATTCAATAGAAATATTTTACTAGTATTAAAATATTAATAATAATTAATAATATTCTATTTTAATAGTGGAAATTGTTTATCCCAATGTACCAATGGTTACATTGCATTGAATGTACATTGGATGTGCAGTATAATTAATGCACACATTAATTGATTATACAGAAGTATCTTGAATATCTTCACATCAAATTCTAGAAATATTTACCAAAGACAGCTTCTCTAGGAGGCTTACATGGCACATTACAATTCCTTGCATGAAGTATTGTTTTAAAAAATGAAAATATGTAGAAGTTTATTTTCCTTCTCGACTATGTTCATGTGGTGAGACTTCTTTTACCTCTCTTTTTTTTTGAGTGTTTACATGCTTGCGTGCATGCAGAGGCCAAAGACTGACACTGTCTTCCTCAGTTTCTTGCCATACGCTGAAACAGTTTCTCTCACTGAACATTGAGCTATCTGATTGGCTAGATGAGATGACCAATGAAGCTTAGGTATCCTGGTGTATCCACCTCCTTGTTCTGTATGGATAACTGGCGCACTCCTATACTCCGATGCTTATGTTTAATAGGGATCTGAACTATAACCCTTCTGCTTATACAACAAACTGTTAACTAAATGAGCCATCGCCTTAGCCCCTAATTACAGATATTCATTAACTAAAAGTACTGATTAGATTGTATTTGAGCTACTACACTAATGGGCACAGTTGGACTTATTTTTATACCATTCACCTACTCATTAAAGAGTCAGAATTATTGTTCTCATACTCAGAAACAGGTCCCTTAGCAAAATGAGTAGAAAAAAAATATATCTTTTGGAAAAAGTCTTAGTAAAACATTCAAAATACTTATTTGTAAGTAATTTTATGTTGCTATCTGCACGTTAAAATAAGCACATTATATGTATGTATGTGTATGTACACACATATGAATATTAAATATATGCACACAAAAGTTTTTAAATGTCTAGAATTTTTATCCTGTATGACCTAATATTTTAAAAGTTGATATACATCAGCTGAATGAGGAACCACCATAAAAGCGCTACCATAGCAGGAGTTCTGATGGGAACAGACTTAAATGCTGTGTTTATTGCCATTACTGACTGCCTTACATTTAGAACTGACATCTTTGAGGTTACTATTTGCTGTAAAATAGACAAGATGATGGAAAAATATCTTCTACTGAGATCCAGCGAGGTCACATGAACAGCTTCTAAACAGAGCTCTACCACTTATAGGAAAGCGAGTTATCTGCAAGAACGTAGCTCATGGGATAATACAGTTTTCTCCTTACCCAACCCAACCCTGCTACATCTTTCCCCCACCTTTTCATAGTATTTGACCTCGTAGTCCAGTATAATTCCATTTGGATGTTCCGGCTCTTGCCAAGATAAAGAGATACTGTTTCTGGAAGTCCGATCTTTCTTAATTGTCATAACTGGTGATGGAGCTGTAAATAGATAAAGGGGGAGAGAGTGAGTGGGTGGGAAGTAAGAACACAGAGAGAAGGCAATGAGCTCGAGAGTCTACCTTTGCTCTAATCTTTGGCAAGAAGTCTTTTTATTTCCACTTCCAGGGCTCCTGAGTATTAATCTGGCCTCTTGTGCTGCTCCAGCAGCTGGATTGCAGCCCTGATGCACGAAAGCCTATGGAAAATGAGCTGAAATTTTTTGCTGCTGGTGGACTAGTGGCAAGTGAGCAGATGTTTTCAATCCGCTACTATAATGTAAGCAGTGAAATACGTTTGATGTATTAAAACATGGAACTAAACATCAGAACTACCTATTTGTTATAATGTTGCAAAGTTATTAATGCCAGATTCTTCAGCTCATTGATAACATTTTCATGTGCAACTCTGGAAGTGGACTGGAATCCATTATGTGCAAGGAGGCCCATGATATCCATAGGTAATGGTAATATTTAGTATAGTATACATTAAATAGGATACATAACGTATTACAGTACAACTTGACTAACAGAAATCTCATGAATAAAAATACATATCCAGAAAACAATCTTCTATGTTTAAATTTTTATTATTTTAAGAATGATTTAATAACAAATGCAAAGATTGCTATGTGTTACACATGAAGGATATTTTGGGATATCTTACTTAATAATGATTCTACATATGTTATTCAAATCACGATATGGAAATAGAAATCCATCTATGTAGGCATCTTCATTTCTAACTTGAGATGAGATATATTTGAAGTGATTTCCTACTTAGAATCCTTCCTTAAAGAAAGGTATGTTCTATCCATCCAGGTTCTTATTTCAAGTCTTAGTTCAATAGACAACTGAAATGCCTTCCTGAGAGCAATGGCAATCTGCCTGACTAGATTATAACACTCTGCATCATAAACACCGAACAAAAGCACAGGACATCTTAAACACACTAGTCACTGAAGTCTTCTAATTATGAGAGAAAGAAGAGATTTTTAATTCTTTTTTAGCAATGTTTAACTTTTTATGATATCAGCCTTTTCCAGGACAACAAAAATGATAGTATTTTCTTTTCTTCCTTATTTTTTAGTTCACTTAATCCCAAAAAGGAAACTATCCCTCACCCATTGTTTCTATTACCTCTGTGTATCATTTGAATCAAACTTAAGGAAATTCTAGACTGATTTTATTTGCTTCTGACTTCTCAAAATAATATTTTCTAACACCATCCAAGAGTGAGCCGTGTAAGGCTTTTGTTGTCATTATAACCTGGTTGGTCTACCTGTATCAGATGCTTCAAACCATTGCAGGTATCCTGACAAATGATAAAAAGAAGTAACGAATTCTTAGCAAGCCTTACAGAATCAAAAAGTATTTGAAGAGAATATTTTTGTCTTTCCACAAAAGGGAAGTCACTAGGTTCCATATTGTTAGATTTCCATACTGTAATTAGATGTCTCTATGACCATCACATAACAATTCTCATAGCTAATTACCCATTCACGCTTTTCTTATCAATAAGTACCTCCTATGTATATTTCTTTCCCACGATTAAAGCTTTCCTTCAGTGGTAATCATTTTCCCATTTCAGTTAGCAACCATTGGAATCCGTTTCCACTCCTCTATCTCTCTTGTGTGTGTAAAAATGACAATATTAACTTTTGCTCTAATAAAAAAGATTGTTTACCCAACTGAGTTGGGAATGAAGATACATACAAACACACACAGAGAGACATACACACACACACACACACACACACACACACACATATATATATATATATATATACATATATGTATATATATATACACACACACACATATATATATATATGATATTATTATTACTATTGTTAATACTATTATTTTGCTTAGAAAAAATAAAGGTTTTATTTTCAAGATGAAAGTATCATTTGATTTTTCTTCTTTATTCTCAGCAAGAAATAGTTATTTTTTTATATCAATTAAAGTCATTTATCTTTCAGGTCTACTCTTCATCTACTCTGCTTTAGTTGGAAAATTTGCCTCCTCTTTTACTTTTGTTGTTTGAAGTTGATTTCAAGCAAAACATGTTATATTCATTATAACTGACAAACAAATTCATTATTTATGGCAGAAGTTAGTAACAGCTATGTTGAATATTTGAGAATTATTTTTTCTTACTCTTATATAAAAAATGAATTTGTAATCCATCTACTAATAAAAAATATAACCTTCAATGTCCTTGGAACCACAGTTAATTCTTATACAAATAATAGAGGAACTTCTCTAATTTCTATGTTGAAGCAAATTTTTTAACAGGATAACTTTTAATACCTTTTTACAGAGCATTCCAGAGAAGGCTGGTATTGAAACTCTTTACATTTAAGCACTAGAAGCTTTACATTGCTTCCATATCATCGTGAAACTACATAATATTTCATAATGATTAAAATAAGTGTCAAGGTAGTTTTGGAAAATAACCAGGTTTAGTATTTCTCCTTGTAAATAGTAGAGAGAGAAAATAATTTAGGTCCAGGAAAAGTTGTGATGAGAATTGCATTAACTTTTGGTAATGAAAGCACTTGTAGGCAGTTTTGGGGGTCTGTCCAAGTTTTACTGCTTCTGAAGTGAGCAAGGCTTTGTAACTGTTGGATTTCTTCAAAGGTTTTTGAACAAGCTGCAGGGCCTCTTTGGACTGTAATAAATAGCCTTTTGTAATCCCACACTTACTTAAGTCGAGGCAATTGCTTGAAGCTTGTGCCATCTCTATGTTAAATGAAGCTTTTCTGATTGCTGCTTTTAGACCTCGGTTAAGTCATTCTTCAGTTCTCCAAATACTCACCCCTTCTGCTGGCTGCTCTGCAGTTCAGCACAGCTCAGTTCACCAGCTGAAAGCCTGTTACTCTCAGGCAATGCTCATCAATATTTTACTATTAATAAATAATTAACAAATATTTTTTATTCTCCTTGTAAATAATAGTTAGATATTATAAAATTATGCAGGAACAGAAATGCTATGGACAGTATATTTTATGACAATGTTTTTTTTTAAATTTTCTTGGAGCACTTTTAGTTCATATGTTAAACTATAATTCATCCATACTTCATGTGCTATAAAACAACTTATAATATTAATGGCAAAGTGGTTTAAATTATATTGCATTTGTTTTCAGGTAAGAATGGTGAGTGGTTTTAATTACTAATTTTTAAATTCTGAAAGTCATTCATTCTGTGTAAATGATACAGTGCTGTAATCTATATTATAGAATTAGTTTGACTAATTTTCTTCTGATTCCTCTGTTTTCAAATTGTCATTTAAAAGAATGAAAGTAATTGTTGAATTTCATATTAAAAAAACTAAAATAAAACAGACAGAATATTGAAAATTGAGGATAAAGTCAGTGGTAGAGTTCTTACTTCACAGGTAGAAAACCCAAGATTATATCTGTAGTTCTTCCAAAAATGTTGACTAGGCAATGTAGCAATTACTAGGGAATGCATTCATAATTTTGCACAGGATTTTAAGTGTGTTTTAACATACCTTTAAAAAGATAATTAAAATTATTCTTTTATTAAGAGGACAGATTGGATACTGAGAACTTTAATAAGTTTTATGGAGACAACTATTAGAGAGTAGTGTACTGAGGAAAAGAGATACAAAGAAGTACAGAAAATTTTGAAAAAAATCAAGTTTTCATTACCATACAGTATGTCTTGATATATGAAACCATTTCACTGGTATTTGTAAAGAAGATAATATAATGCTGCTTTATTCTTATGTTAATTCGGGTCCTCAAAATTGATTGCATGAGAGTTCACACATCTGCGTGTAAGACAGTGAGGAAGCCTTCACCCCCCCCACCCCCAGTTGCTTCTGATTGGTAAAAAATTTGCCAGCAGCCAATGACTGAGCAGGGCAAACAGAGATAGGACATTTAGAATTCCTGAGCTAGGAACCAAAAGGGAAGAAGAAAGAGATCCACCAAGCCATGCTGCCAGGGCAAGGAAAAGGAGAGAGAGGACATGACAAGTCTGAGAAGGTGCAAGGCAGGGTAGCCTAATTGCCATGTAGGAGCAGGGAGACTGCGGCCCAAGAGGACTGCCCAAATGGGTCCAGGGCAGCCAAGGTAGAATGCAGAATGTAGTCAGTGATAGTTTAGGATTATCAAAGGGTGATGGATTAGCCATGTGGAGGTTAGGAAATGGCCCAGCCATTGAGCTGATTCAGACATATTAAAATATAAAGGCTGTGTGTGTCTTTCATTCAGAATGCATGGCAGGTAGCATGGAACATGCTGCCACTGGGATTGATTTAATTATTTTACTACTACTAGATTGTCAGTCCTTTATAAAACAAAACAGTAGAAGACATTATAACAGTAATAAACTTGACTAATTGATATTGGTTATAATCACCTTTCTTTTAAAGAATAAAAACACAAGCAAAATGTAGTAACGTTGATACAGAGGGCCAGCTTCATTCATCACACAACTGTCTTCCATGAAGCCATCCTAGATTTATATGTTAGTGAGTAGTGATAAATTCTTAACTTGTGCTACAGTGGATTTGTGAGAAGTATCTGGGTGCTTGGTCGAGCATAAGCCTGGAACCCTGGACCATTATTGGGCAGCAGAAGTTCAACTCTGCTCCAGGGGCCCTGGTTCTTTTCATTGAGCTTCAGCCTTCCACAGCCCTTCCCACAAAGAGGTCTAAGGCCATCAGTCATGAGGAACAGGCCTCAGGCCCTAGAGAGATTTACATACTAATGAGGTACCTGAAGGCCAGAGGGGGAAGCTAATTAAGCATTCTTCCCCAGCCCCTCCCCCTCTCTCCCTCCCTATTTAACTCAGGTCTGCCCTGAGTTTCAGGGGAGTGCACATCCAGATTCAACCACCATCCACCATGACATTAAAGCCTGTAAAAACCCATGGACTTTCTCGTGTCATCATTTGGACCGCGCTGTGAGGAACCCAGTCAACTACCAACAGTGGTGTGGTCATGACAGGCACCTGGACAGATATTTTCTCCCTTTATTTTCTGGTAGCATGTGTCTTATGAAATCTTATATCAAAGTGTTTTTCAATCTGTGTTCTGAGGAGACACAACTTTAAGGATATTTGAGGTTGACTGATTCTTTGGATGATTTTCCTCCAGGTCCAGTCAAAGCAATAAGATGCTTTTGAATCAGCAACGTGCAATATTGAATTCAAGCAGATAAACCTCGTAATAGTTTATAACTGAACCCTAGACTAAAGGTGGAAAAGAACTCTTTCTAAAAGATACTTTTTTTTTATTTGTAGAAGATATACAACTGATTCATGGTTAATATAACCTATGTCATTGGCTCCCTGTGCTGAAATAACAGAAAAATGAGTTATAACTTGGTTGTTCCAAAGAGATTGCCTGAGGGAAAAATCTTCCTGTGTGAAATGATTGTGTAAGAGATTGGGCATGCTTTGCTTGTGACTTGTATGAGACTTAAGGTGAATGCTGGTGCACGCCAAGTCTGAAGACATATAGGGAGAAGGTCTATTATTTGAACCATGATGCTTCTCAAGCTGCATGTACTGTTATTCTGTAACTAAAATACAGCCCTTGCTTAGAATCAGGAAGTCAGAACATCAAAATTAAAATCCCTAAGGGTCTGGTTTGGTGTGTTTGTTTTGATTGGGACCTTCCTCTTTCTGAGTTTGGGAATTTCTAATGAACCTCTGAAGTATCTCTGTGGTCAGGAGTTTGTGTAAGTTAAAGTAATAACAAAAAGGGCTCAGTATTTCTTGTCCATGTGAGCCAAGACTTTAAAAAAATTATCTCTATGGAAAAATATTGTTCAATAAATGGTTGAAAGATTTTTTTTTCTGTGAGCCAGACATGACTTTTAAATCTTTACTTTTTTAGCTTTCTTTACCATTCATTACAATTCCCACTTAAGAACATTTCCTTTGCAGTGTTTTCAGACATGAATATTTCTATTAAACCCATAAACTACTTTAACGTAATATTTCATCGATGTATGGTCTCCATCATTCCATCCCAACTCAACATTCCAGAAATTTGTCATTCTATGGAATTCCTGCTTTGGTCACACAGATTACTATTTTTCAGTCTTCTATACTTTATTTTATCTTTTCCTGGTATGCCATCATCATCATACTCTGAAGGCTGACACATTTTCTTTTAATTCAACTCAAAACTTATCATTTTCCCCATATTGGATTCTTCTCAATGTTTTCTAGAAGTTCCACTTCTGAGCATTCTAATGATCTGTCTGTTCACAAAGCAAGTGGAATATTCACTATCTGATTCTTCAACTCTCAGAATTTCAACTGTAAAGTAATTCCTAATTGTTATAGGATAATAAATTCCAAGCCAAAAGCCTAGGCATTTGTATTTTTAAACAGATGATATTGAAACACTCTTCTGTTAAAAACCATTTCAACAAATGTAATCCATAGTGAGACAATTTATTCCATTATAATTTAACTCTTCCTTTAAGGCTACAATACAACTACTGCTCTCTTACTCACTGCTCCTTATTCAACCATGAAGCTTTAATGACAAATCTGACAAATCTGTTGCTCAGTTGGCACTCATGCCAGCTGTCTTCACTGACCTCCTCAGTTGACATCTAAACTACACACAACACTTTTTGCTTTACATGTTAATATATGAAGAGGTTTAATTTATAAAGCAGGCAAAATAATACATTAGATATAAAGAGTACTTGACTATGTAACTAACAAAGTTGCAAAGTAGGGTGTAAAGATGATGTATAAAGAAATGATTCAAATCCCAGGTGGGTCAGAGAGGAATATCATGGCATTTCATCATACTACTCAGAATCATGAATGATTTAACACTTATGAATTGTTTATTCCTGGAATTTTCCATTAATATTTCAAACCACAGTTAATATCAGGCTACTAAAACCATGAGAAGTGAAATTATGGACAAAGTTAATCTACAGCATTTATCCCCAGGTATTCTCAAGCTTACTGTCTTTATTCCCCCAGCTTCCTAGTGCTTGAGTACAATCAAGTGACAATACATCTGACTGATATATCATTTAATTTTCTTATCACTATGGCTCTTGATTAGATTGTAAGCATTCCATCCTCAATGCAGGGATTATTGCAGCCTTGCTCTAGTCATGCTGCTAAGTTACCTTTTGATAGGATACAGAACATACTATATGTGCAGTTCTTTTCAAGGATAAATTTTCTTCAGCACTCTATGTTAAAAATAACAAAACTCAAACCAAATGTATAATTAAAACATATTTAGAAGAGAAAAAATATGGCATTTGAAGTCTCTAGTAAAAAAAAAAATGTCATTTTTCTCAACTAAATCGGTAGAATTAAGAAAAAACATGCTAAAACATAGTACACTGAACATAAATGGTGCCCATCAGAGTGAAATCAATACTTGGGTGTCTGTGTCCTAAATTTCTTGTTATCCAGAAATGTTAGCTATTAAATTTTAAAGATTTCAAAACAGTTACAAAATCTGGAAATACAGTCATAATTTATAAACACATCTTAAATTCTGCATAGAAAAAGAGAAAAACAGAAGGGCAAGGTAGTCGTTCTTAACTTTCAGGTCACGAACCCTTTGGGGAATCAATCACGTGTCAGATAGCTGCATGTCAGATATTTACATGGCAATTTATAACAGTATCATAATAATAATTATGAATTATCAATGAAATACTTGTATGGTTGAGAGTCATCAAAATATGAAGAACTATATTAAATGGTTGCTAGATTAGAAGGGTTGAGAACCACTGGTTCAGAAAGGTTCATTGCATAGATTCATGAAGTGAAAATATTGTTTGTCATTTTCTCAGTGTTTTCAAATTCACACATAAATATAAATGTGTTCATTATTGAAAACTCTTTTATGTCTGAATGTAATCTTAAGCATCTTACTATGAACCATGGGCTTGGGAAATTGATGGGGTAAATGTAAAGTTTCTAAGTAAAACTCTTCATATGAAAGTTTGGTGTTTGCAAAAGGCTGCATTTAAAACATAAAGAGCCTTTGAGGTTGATTAAGCTCTAGATTAGAAATTGCCAATTTAAGATATGATGCAAAACCGAACAGATAAATCTGTGTACAGATAAAGAGTAACTTCTCTTTTGTAAAGTGTTGCATCAGTGTCTTATACATACTTGTGCATGCGTATAATATTAGCATAGTTTAGTACAAGAACTTCTGATATTTTCTTCTTTTTTTAAGTCTACTTCAGGTCTGTGAGAACTTGCTGTGACTGCCCCTTCAGATCCAGAAAGCCTCCTCTAAGAGATCATGGTTTGTTACTCCAGGCTGTGAGAATAATTGGGGTGTATGTCTGATGAGTTTTCAGTCTGTGCTTTTGCTTCCCATAGGAGGCACACTGTTGCTGGAACATTTGACTATATTTTGTTTTAAACATAATGTAAATTAATTTGTAGGATATATATATATATATATATATATATATATATATATATATAATTTAAAAAAATCTAATGCACTTGAAATATAACATGCTCAAATTTCTAAATAGATAATTAGTTCTGATTTCAAGTTTGAAATGCAGCATTTACTAGTTTATATATAAAAATATGTGCTTTATGTCCTAAGTATTTGTCGGATCCTAAAGTTAGCAAAATGCATACCAGAGGAGCTAAAAATAATACACATGCAGAAAATAGAATCATTCCTTGTATAATGCCAAAAATAGTTTGAGAAACTCCTTACTCCATTAAGTTTCTAAATACTTTTGGATGTCCAGAACATACTACTTAGCTTTGAGGATAACCAAATGTTTAATTCTAAAATAGGCAACATTTTGTTTGGTTATAATTTACTGCCGATAATATTTAGAAAACATTTTCTGTTGAAACTGGAAGAGACCAAGTCTATAACCAATAGTGGGCTGCTCTAGACAATTCCCTGTCTTATTTATTTTAATGAAGAAATTTGTTTAATTAACTGACATCTACAAGTATGAAGTAATAAAACAAAAATTAAGGCAATAAACATAAAATCTTAGGAACAATTAGAAAACATCTGATAGAACTTTTCAATGCAGACAATTATTCTTTAACTAGTGGGTTCCCAGAGATCAGGGAGTAGAGTTGCTAGATGCTAACGATATAAGGAAATGAGGGGATAGAATGAACAAAATCACTAGAAATTGAGTCCCCATAAACTGAGAACACAATTCTGATTAGAAGCAGGCTAATCACATTGAGATTTGTTTCTCTGCTTATTTTGTTTTAAAGGCTGGTGAAGATCACTATTCTGGTTTGAATCACAATTACTGGGGTGGAGCTACCACATTCTAGCACAGAACAGATGGTTCAACTCTGGATGCAGCTGGGACACTGCATGAGGCTTCTAAAAAAGGACCTGATGTCTCAATTAGCTGAGGGATTGAGAGGTATAATTAAAGCACACTTTTAGTAGAAGAAAGACTTTCAGATAATTTCCCGCTTTAAAGATTATGGATAGAAAACATTATTGAGTGACGATGTCTTCTTGTGTTGTTTGGTTCCTAGCCTCAAGCATCAGGTCAGAAGAATAGAACAATTTACATTTATTAGGCTGTGTTACAGTTAGAAGCTAGGAAAAATATATACTGGTCTTTGACAAATTAAGCTTTGATTAAAAATGTAAGTATAGATTAGACAGTAGAAGCAAGGAGCATTCTATAATGAAAGAAGTAATCTGTCTCTTTACATTTAAAGATGTGTGTGTTTGTGTGTGTTTGTTTGCCATAGAAATTTTCCATGATCAGTCAAGTCTTTTGTGTGCAAATAGTTCCTCAATCTAGACATAAGAAAATTTATATACTATATAATCATACTTCTGTATATCATTTTATGAATTAAAAAGATTACTACATATATTCTTCATGCTTTAGCTTCCTGACCTTTCCTATTGAGAAAAAAACATCAAAACACTGCTTTTTCTGAAATTAGTCAATTACAGGAAGCAAGGAACTAGCTAATAGAGAGTAGTGCTTTCTTATCTACTCTTGTACTCAAGCAAGTAATCCCATTCTGTTCTAGTCTCTGAGTAAGATAAAAAAAAAATCCAATCCCAATTCCTCAAAGTATATAGAAACTAAACTAGCCAATCAAACATCTGCCTAATCTGCTTTAACTTCACCATGGAAACTACACAATAACTCCTGTCTCTGCTCCTCTCACAATTATTAAGTGATCATCCTTGATGCATCTTTTGTGATCCACTGTCAGAAGTCATGCCACATCTTTTTAGAAATTTGAGTAACAAACTGATTTTTGATTTTAAAATTTTAAATATTATCATATTTTTCTCTTACACATACAAGCAAAAATGTACACGCTTATTGGATAATGTGATGCTACGTTACATGAAAGTATTGTATAATGCTGAAAATATAGGCTGAGAGGTCTGTTGGTACAATCAACTGACTCACAGTACTAACAAAATATGTTAAGCATATGAGAACATTCAAATATTTATCACTTCTTTAAGGTGAAAGCCTTCTAGTTGTTTACAATAAACTATACATTATCAGTCTATATTGAGCTTTCTGTACAACAACAAACTAGAACTTCTTACATCTATTTATGACTTAACTGGCCAATTCTTCTAAACAACTGAAGACCTCTGCTAGAGAGAGCTCCCAAAATATTTGAGAAGGTAACTGATAGACTTTTTCTTTCACAATTTCTTCCCTTTTCTTCATGATTAGAGAGTTTGAGATCATCTGGACTGCTGCTATATATTGTCAACTTTTAATTTACTTAATTAAAAGAAATTTACTTCTAACAGTTCTGGAGACTGGAAAGCTTAAGATGAAGGTGTGAGTTGATTTAGATTCTAGGCAGAGAACACTTTCTGGCTTCTTGATGACTTCTTAGTCTGTGCCCTCACATGGCATGAGGACAGCAAAGCTTTCTAAGCTGGTTTTGCAAGGCACTAATACCATTCATGTAAGCACCATGCTCAGAGCATAATCACCTTCTACAGCCCCAACTCCTAACACCATCACATTGGCGATTAGGTTTCAATCTAAGAATTTAAGGGACTACAAACAATCAGACCGTAAGAGACTTTGTGGTACAATGGCTTTGATGTTTAATTTATAGCCAACTTCTTAAGAAGCCTGTAAAAACTAAGTCATATATGGTTTCAACCACAAACACTATTTAAAGCATAGGTACGTCTACACTTACAAGCTTACTACCTTTGAGGCTCTTGTGTCTCTGATGGTTTGGCTCCTGGATTTTAGTTGGATTATATTGCTGATAATAGGGAGGCACTAAATCACAACCTAACACATGTATCTTGAGCAACCCAACCCTGGTTAGCACACTTGAGGCCCCAGATGAGAAATTTTATTTCCAATTTTAGATGATATATATATATGTACATATATATATATATATTTTTTTTTTTTTCATTTTCAAAGTGAGAACATTTTTAAAAAGGTAAAATGAGTCTGTGGTATTGTAGACAATATGATTCAGAAGTGTTTTTTTTTTTTTATCACAACTAACAAACTGTCCATTGTAATTGAAATGTCAATGTTTGGAACACGCACATAAACACATGCACACATTCATTTACATAAGTTCAGACGGGGGCCTGCCATAGCCTCATTCACACGTAAGCATATTCTTGAAAGTGAGAAAGAGATTCAATGCTGAAGGTCTGATAACTGTCCTTATAAATCTGCACCCATGAGTGAGCTGTCGATTAATTCTTCAGTGTTCTATGAATCATGAATTTTTATTTTACATCACCTTATTTTTCATTTTTAAATATGGTAAAAACCATAGGAGTATGTATTTCATTTAAGTATTATTTACCATATATACAAAAGAAGACACAAATTAAAAATAATTGGAGATATTCTCTTGGCTTGTGGATGTCTGGCACATATGGCTTGTATGTAAGCCAAACAGCCATACTCTGAGCACATCAGACTCTAACTGCAGCAGAGAGTAAAGGCCTCTTGAGAATGGCATAGTTGATCCTTCCTTTAGGGAGGTAAAAACCCAAACCTTCCATAACAGGAAATCTATGAAGTCTGCCTGAACATTTGGAAATCAGATTTTGAAAATCAGCTCAGATGTATCCAGCTTACTCACATATAGAAGTGCTAACTACACTTAAGCATGTGAATTAGAGAAGTTAGTAGGCTTCTAACTATAGAGAATGTTAAATATTGTGATTATCATAAAATTGTCATTTTGACAAACCTTAATTCCATGTCACTGTGGTGCCAAAAGATTATTTAAAAAATGGTTATGTCCTTAAACAACAGGGTTTTTATTTGTTAACTCACAATAGATGACCTAACACTTTAAATATAATAGAACAATATTAAATGTGTCTGACAACTACAACCTGATAAAGCCTGTCCACATAATTTCCAGGGATTCTTTCCAAGCCTCTTATCAAATTCCAATCCAAATAAAACAAATTAAGTGCTAAAAAGAGATTGTGTTTATTAAGTTTTCTAGTCTATTTGTCTGAAAGGAGCAAGTGGGAACGAAGCTGATTTGGATGTGTTTGCAAGGTTATATAACTGAGATGAACTCCAGCAGAGACTTGCTGTTTTCAAAAGCTATTGTGCCTGCAAAAATGTCTTTTCTGGCTTGCTAAGCTTGTTTTGTGTTCGCATGCAGTAATATTTCTAAACCTTATTTTGCCCCAAATAAATTTCTTCCTTCCTTGCCCCCGATGCTCAATCAAGGAATGTAAACGTTTAGTTGGAATGAATAACTCTATTTCTCACTTGTAGAGTTTTGAGAACCCAAAGAAGAAAACGATTGAAGAGACTTCACAGGCAAACTATCTGTTGTTAATACCTACAATGCCTGTGACTTGACCTCTTTAGTTCCAGACGGAGGAACACTTATTTGTTTCTGAAGAATAAAATTGTCAAATATCTTTCAGCCAGCTAGGAATTCTCAAAAATTCTTGTTCTCAAGTCCATCCAAATCATCAAAATGCATTAGTGCATATTTTTGCAATTATGAATACTACACAAACTGACCTAAGGATTTTGAGAACTGGAGCAGATTAACTTTTCTATGCACCATAAAAATTTTAGCACATTAGAGAAAATGGCTGAAAGTTGATCCATTTTTGGATTGCCTGCACAAAACTAAAAGGAAAATTATGTGGATATAAAAATAGTTATTTTTGTTTCTTTTCAATTTTGGCTTTTATTTCAGTGAAGATATTTTGGATTCCTACTCCAATAATTGACACAAAAAATCGTCACTAGTTAACACACAAAAAAATATTCTAAGATGGTCCTGTGTGGTCTTCATATTTCCAAGGAAAACACTCCATTTTAGTTAATGTTTGGAAAAACTCCAGACCTTCATTTTTAAGCTTGGGAAGTAAGCTTAAATTGTTTTATTGATGAAAATGTACATTCCATATAGATACTTTAATTGAAAATTATAATTAAGAATGCAAGTACATGTGTTGAAATGGGCTCATTGTCATTGCTCAATAGAGAAGAATGTACTATAATACAATTTATGAATTTATGGCTTCATCAGTAAAGTTATTAGAGTTGCTATGTTCCACCCATGAAACGAATGGATACTATGAGATGTACATATGCTCGCAAAATTCCTATTTTAAAGAGTAAGTCCCCCAAACAAATAGTATAAATAATTTTGCAGAGTTGAAATATAAATACATAGTTATAACAATTAGGTGGGCGCATATTTTTTTATAAAGCTAAGGCACAAAGCACATGCATCATCATAATATCTATATAATATGCTTATGATTGACACTAAACCAAGAAAGCCAATGAAAGGAAAAATCTTGGTTTTTTTATCTCATAATATTTAGTTTGGACTTTTTTTTTAAAGCTTATAGATATTTGTTTACGTATTGTAGTTTCTGATTTTGTTCTCATAGGTTTTATGTGTATGAATGTGTATGTTTACAAAAGGTTTTTTTTGTTATTTATTTGTTTGTTTATGTGCTTGTTGGTTGGTTGGTTTTCCCATTTTCTCGCTTGTTTCTTTTATCTTATTTCATTCTTTATTATTATTATTATTAGGTATCTGTTGGTATTCTAATGAGAAAGTAAAAAGGTGTTCACAGATAAGTTATTACAAATGCCTCACACTCAAACCTGGGTTGCAATCTTGAGTTTCAATATATATAATATTGAAAATCATTTGATTAGTGAGAGTACTGTAGAATGAAGCATAGTTTATGACTTTTTATGAAATTTAATGATGGCACTTTTGATCATTGGGGTGTCAGTTTTTCTATTTGCTCTAAATTAAGGTAATAATTCTGAACTTATTTATTCATTTCTCATCTGTCTTGTGCTCAAAATGCAGCATGCTTGGTGAGAGATATAGGGTTGTTTCAATACTCAGTCATTATTGGGATTCCCCAAGAAAGGCTGAGACACAACAGAACAACAGGACTAGCTCTCAAACAAGAAGCAGACACTGCTAGCAAACCAGACAGCTGGAACCATTTGTGACTGTTGAATACAGAGAACAGACCTTCAGCTTCACTTCTCTCTGCTTTGATGAAATTGCTGGGCTCTTTCACAGGATTCTGGTCACTTTCTGTTAAAAGATGCTCAATGTATATCTGTATGAAGAAGAAATTTCCTGTGTGTGTAGCTAAGAAAACAGTTTGTTAACTGTTCCCTTTGCTTACAATGGAGTGTCACTTCATATAGTTCACAGGGAAAAATTACACTCACCTGTGTGACGATCATACCATGTGGTTATGTCCCACTGACTTAATGATTAAAACAGCCACTTAGGTCTGTGCTACCTCATTGAGAGGACACTGTTTCAGAGGACTACTGAAAAAACACTACTCACTGCATGGAACAGGCTTCCCCAATTAAAAACACTTAACAAGTGTTTGTCTTAAAATTTTTGATGTTCTCTTTTGTGGGTGGCATATGTAGGACACTGGTGTGTGTGTGTGTGTGTGTGTGTGTGTGTGTGTGTGTGTGTGTGTGAGAGAGAGAGAGAGAGAGAGAGAGAGAGAGAGAGAGAGAGAGACAGAGACAGAGAGACAGAGAAAGACAGAGACAGAGAGAGAGACAGAGACAGACAGAGAGAGAATCCCAAGCAACAGAAGATAACTAGCTTAGCTTTGTATCGATGACTAGGAACCTAAGTTCATATCTAAGCATGAAATTAAAATTGTATATATTTATCTTTTATTTTTAAAAGCCATTTAAAATTGGTGTCTTAGCTAATATGTGTTATGTATGAGATTTCAATACATAATTTCATATTATTTTATATACAAGTAGAGCATATCATAATAACAAGATGAAACAGATCCTGTTTGAATTAGAATGAAGTTTCAACATTAAAAGTGATTAAGGCCATTTAATGGCATATTCTCCATTGTGCAGTTCTTAAAGTCTTATCAATCAAAAGCATATTACACTAGTGGATGCTAGTGTAATGTGCTGAAGAAACTGACTTATAGAAACTTAGACTAGCACTGACTATGACGTGAACAATAAATCTTTCCTGTCAGTTCACACAGTGAGTGAAAATTACTATCTAGGCAGAATCAGACAAAAAGACAGAGGAGCGGATTCCCCTGGAAAAGACTCATTCACAGGTAGGGTGATGATATCCTGATATTCACCTGTCTAACACCTTTCACCAAAGGAGACACCTGCCACTTAGGATTCAGGGCAATTGGGCTGTGCTGCAATCTTCTGTTTCTAACTTCCTCTGGCCTTATTTAACTGTAGTAAGACTGACTGCTCTGGAATAACAGATTCATTTCACGATTACTCCTTCCAGAGTTTGTCTCACCAGATAAAAGAGATGTGAGAAGTGTGTGGAGACCTATACAAGCTTATTTTTGGTAAGGAACAATGTGGAGAATAACGTTTTGTATCTTCATGAAATAGTTATCTTTACTAATGACACTGTTTTATAAACAGACATTAGTTAGTTATAAAGAAGCAATAATATTTATTAAAAAGTAAGTATACTTTTAATAGCTTACATTCCCAGATATATATGATTAGATGATTAGCTACAACCAGGAAAAGCCAAATTTGAGAGACAGAGAGAGAGAGAGAGAGAAAGAGAGAGAGAGAGAGAGAGAGAGAGAGAGAGAGAGATTTCTATTGCCAAATCCCAAGCAACAGAAAATAACTAGTTTAATATTTCATAGATAACTAGGTATCTAAGTCCATGTGAAGGCAGGAGTTGAAAATTGTATGTATTTTAATATTACATTAAAAATTTAATTAAAATTGTTTTCTTAGAAACTGTGGAATTTGTTGTGACTTTATAATATGTAATTTATAGTATTATGCATACAAATATTGCACACATTTATATGTATAATTTCTATGAAAAATATTTTTTCTGTGTCAGAAACTAAGAATAAAAGCTCATCACCTGTTCCCTTCACTTACATATACTGATTATTTTTCTTTCAAGAACTCTGTACATTTATCTACTGCAAAGAGCAATGCAGAGTTGAAAAAATAAAAAAAAATCATTCTAGATGAATAGAACACAGTAGGATGCTTATTCTCTTTCAGAAATTTTAAAGTAGAAAGTTAAGCAAATGAAAATAAAAGGCATTTTTCAAGGGAAATATTAACGAAGTAAAGTGATAAATTATAGGAAAATACCTCATATCACTTTATATGTTTAATCAAGAATTATGCACTTGATCAAATTTTCTTTGTCGGCAGCAGTTCCTTGCAGATGTTTGCCTGATGATTTTGTGTCTGAAACTATTTTTCTAAATACTTTCCTTTCAGATATATTGCTTGCATGACATGAGGTAACATACCTTCTTTTGAGAGTCAAATGTTAAGTTATTTTATTTGTTTTATTTATGACTTGCAGAGACTGTCTCATTCATCAAGAATAATGCTAGCCACAGCCTTCAGGAGACAGAGACAAAGCCTTTGAAATAAATGACGATAGAGTGAGTAGCTCATGCCAAAAAATGATTCATTTGATTTAAAACACATTTGTTGAATAAACTTTGAAGCTATCCTCACTTACCAATTTTCTTTGTGATGTCCCTTCTCTTTATAAGCTCGATATCAAAACCATCAGTACCTGGCTAAGAGCAGTCTAGAAATGACCAAGGAATCAGCTTTGTAAAATTAGAAACACTAGGAAAAAAATGTTTTCTTTCAGAATATTTACTTTTTGTCAATTTGGCTTGGCTAAGTGATACTCAGGTAGCAGTTAAATATTACTTCCCACTCAGTTTATGGAGGTTTTCTGGTTTTGTTTTTTTTTTTGTTGTTGTTGTTTGTTTTTATTTTTTTTCTTTTTAAAGCAATTAGAACTTGTGATTCTGTAAAAATCTCAAGTATAGAAATTCGTCTCATAATCTTTTCTTAACTGGTCTCTCAATTGAAGAAACATCTAAAACTTCCATATTAAATAAAATTCCAATCAGCCACTATGAAAGAAAAACTGTGAGTCATGCCTGTAGCATGCAAGGTACCTAGAGTATTGTAGTTTAGATTAAATGCATGTAAAGTTTATTATAAAATGAATTGAAATTCAGACACATATGTTTTAGAAGCTCAAATGAAAAGGCACTGTTATATCCAACATAGAAAAATATATTTAAAAATGGAGATTCTGGAATTCAGTCTGGGGATTGAGGAATGGAGATATTTAGTGTATAAATGCAGAATAACTACATCTTGGATTAATGTAACGAAATTTGCAAAATGTCCACGATGGATGGGAAAGAGTTACGTTGATTGTTTTAATCAGGATTTGAGGAAATTTTCTATGGAGGTAAGTTAGAAACAATGGTGAAATGCTTCAAGGTCTAGGTTAAGAAGTTTGGTGTTTTTACTGCTTACTGTACAGAGCCAATACTTTGAAAAGTAAGTAACAGGATCAAAACCATGTGTCACTTCATCTCACCTAGTATTGATTTGCACAGAGCTCAGTACAGAGTTAAGAACAAGTCTCTGTCCATCCCATGGGCAAGCCGCAATCCCTGACACTATTAATGATATTCTGTTATGTTTGCAGACAGGAGCCTAGCCTAACTGTCCTCTGAGAGAAGTCACCCAGCAACTGACAGAACAGATGCAGAGACCCCGCAGCAAACCTTGGGCTGAGCTCCCACTTACAGAAGAGTTGTGGGAAGAATGAGGGCCCTGAAGGGGATAGAAACTCCATAGGAACGCCAACAGAGTTAACTAACCTAAACCCTTGAGTAATCTCAAACACTGAACCATCAACCAAAAAGCATACACAGACAGGACCTAGACCCCGTGCATATATGTAGCAGATGTGCAACTCTGACTTCATATGGATCCCCCAACAACTGTAGCAGGGACTGCCCTCAAAGCAGTTACTGTTTGTGGAATACATTCTCCAACCTAGGCTGCCTTGTACAGCCTCAGCAAGAAAGAATGTGCCTAGCCATGCAGAGACTTGATATGTCAGAAAGGGGGAGTACCCAGGGAGGGGCCCACCACCCTCTCAGAGGAGAAGTAAAAGAGGAATGAGAGGAGAGACTATGTCGGAATGGGGTGGGGCAAGTGGTAGCAATGAGCAGGATATAATGTGAACAAATAAATAAATTCATTAATTTAAAAAAACAGGTGGGTGCTCTAGAGGGACCACACAACTCGGCAAATGCAGTGGCCAAACTACAGATTGATGCACACAGGAGTCAAAGGGGGCTTGATTACTTTAGATGAGAAATGGGAAAATTCTTTTAGAGAATGAAACAGAAATTGAGTTTTGAGAGAAGGTAAGTAAATCAGGTTTAAGGAAATATAATTTCCTATGTGGCTACAGGTTAGATAAAGATTAAAAAAAACAACACTTTGGTATTTGTTCAGGACCATGGACCCTATGTATCCAGCAATAACATTAAATAGCAGATAGGTGTGGGAGGGGTCTTGGGGAATTCTAGAAGCATATCAAAGCATTCGGATTTCATGATTTTCACAGATGACATAAAAGTTCAAAACCAACTAGAGTTTACTACAATAAAATAGTCCAGATTAGAGATGATGAGAACTTGAAATTAGTAACATCAGCGAAGACAGAAGAGATACTATTTTAGGGCTGATATTGTAGACTTGATAAGTCACTATCCATTGGTAAACATTTATTTAGTGTCCAGGACAGTATAAACCCAGATATTCATCAAAGAGAATAAATTATGTGGCCCAGAATACAGCTCAGTCAGTAAAGTCCTTCTCAAATAAGCATGGGTAGTTGAGTTTGCATCTTCAGCATCCCTATGAAGGCTACTGTATCACATGTCTGGAACCCCACACATGGAGGGGGGGAAGGAGGCGAGCAAATCAATGGAGCTCGTTGGTCAGTCTGTCAGGTTGAATGGTGATTGAGAAAGACACCGAGCACCAATCACATGTCCCCAACACATACATACATCTATACACACACACACTCACACACACATGCACTTTAACAGTCTATACTCACACATAAAAATCAATAAAGTAACAAATTTATTTTAGTGATAACATTTTCTAAAGACTTTTCCAAATGTGACCATTTCTGGCTTGAAGTCAGGTATCTTCTTTTAGGCTCAGCAGCTATATGACTGTCCTCAACATATTTATTTGTGTCATTTTTTAAAAATTTATCTCTGCCAGATATGTTGTGTGTCCTAAATAAAGATATACTGCTATTTATCTAAAAATGCATAAAATAGGATGACTCCAAATAACATCTTGCTTAACCCATAAAACACTACATTCAACCATCAGGTGAGAAGCCTCTTCTTCCAGTAGATGATAATTAACACAGAAACCCATACTGAACAATGTGTAGAGAGTGAGAGACTTTGGAGCAATCCATCATAAATTCAGTGACCTTCTCACACTCATCTTCTCAGGGTTCTGGACATGTGGAAGATGAAGTGGAAATGTTGTAGGAGCTAGAGATGGCAGATGACCTCAAGGGAAGTTTGTTACCCACATCCAGCAGAACTGATGATACACATATAACCTCAGAGAGACTCTGACAGCATACACATGACCAGCACAAGTTCAAACCTGAAAAAAATTCCCAGAAAATAAGAAGGGGAAGTAGACCTAAAGTTTGATCCCTAACAAGGAAGATATTTTCAATCAGTACTTTCCGGCAAATGGAAAATGAGTTTTCTCCAACGGAGTGTCTTTCACTGAGTATTCTAACCACACTCCAGGGAAGCCCTATGCCCAGAATAATCGGCCAACTCAAAAATGAGTCCTTTTTTGTTTGTTTCTGTGGTTTTGTTTGTGTGTTTGTTTGTTTTGCTCTAGTAATTTTTGTCTTACTGGATTTCTGTTGGTTTGGTTTTTAATTTTTAATTTTTAAATTGTTTCTTTTATATTTTGAGATTATTATATAACTATAACATTTTCTCTTCCCTTAAAAAAAGGAAAAAAAATCTTCCAAAAGTAATTGTATACCTCTCCTTTCTTCTTTTCAAAATTATGGCTCCTTTCTTTGTCAATTGTAGTTACACGCACACACACACACACACACACACACACACACACACACACACACATTGTTCAACTTGCTCAGTCTGTATGATATTACTTGTATGGACATTTTTAGGTCTGACCATTTGGTATTGGATAACCAACTGCTGTGCTCTTCCCTGGGGGAAACTATTTTACTTTCAACATTCTTGAGTTGCCTGTAGTTCTTTGTGTAGGGTTGAAGGCTTCTGGACTTATTAAAGTTTACTGAGGCTCAGGAATCATTGTGGGATAGGAGGAGGGAGGAGGAGGGAAAGTTTATAAGGGACAGAGGAACAAGGAGATGCTGTGAGCCTGTCTTCTAGGATTGTTTCATTCTTCACCAGAAAGAACATAAAGTTTGGTGCTTAATTGGGGTGGGAGGAGTTAGGAAGAGTATGGGACCAGAAAGAATATGAAAATAATTTTTTTCATTAAAAACTTAGAATCAAATATCTATCTTTGACTTAGATCACCCCTTTCTCTTTAAATCTTATGACTTGCAAATATAAAATAAATATTTAAGGATACCCATTCTATTCATAATCAGACATTTTTCATCATTTGATAATTTTGTACAATTCTCTAGAGGAATAACTGTTCCTTATCTGATCTGTGTCACATCTAAAATGTCCCCTCTCTATGATCTTGAGCGCTGACACTATCGCTCCCTGAGTTCCACTCTAAGAAACTTCTATATCTGTTTTTTGTTTTGTTTTCTTTTTTTTGTTGATGTTGTTGTTTTGTAGAGGCCCAGTTTTAATCTCAATGTGTGCAAATTGTAAAAGGTAACTGTCAGTTAAGTAGGGAGAGTCTAGAAGAAAGTAGACTGGAAGGGGACAATTCACAATATCAAGAAGATTTTGACTTTAAGTGTTTAAACAAAGTTTGTGACCTTAATTCATTCTGGCTTTGTTACTCCTACTTTTAGTGAACATTACACAGTTTTAAAATTTGTGCAATTGTTTGAACAGGATGCAGTTACCATATGAAGCTTTAACTCAAAATTTGGGTAAAGAAAAAAGGCACAATGAACTTCAACTCAATTTTATGTACACAAGAGTTGAAAAATCTGAGTCACCTTAAAGAGAAATTGATTCTAAAATTTATAAAGCCTATAAATAATCAGAGGGCAAACCACTAAAAACAGATTATTAAATTCAGATTATTAAAAACAGATTATTAAAACAGATTCTCTAGCAAGTAAAAATCTTGCAGTTTAAACATATGCTTGTATTCATTTTAGATACAAGACAAAACTCACTCTTTAAAGTGGCTCCACCTTGGCAGATACATATATTTGTAATGAAGCACACCTGCTATGTGTTGTTTATCAGTGAAAACACCACAGCTGATTTACAAAGTTCTGATGGTACCTCTATCCTCTTTATCACAGTAAATACAACTTCCATCTGAAAACTTAGTTTAGATATCTATCACTTCACATCAATGCATTGGAAAATTATACCCAGTGAACAGGAGCAACTAAACCATTTCTGTGACAGCACAAATTATTTAGTTTAAAAAATTTAAATCTATATTCATTCATTAATAACTGGGTAAGTCCAGTTGCCAAAAGCAATGACTTTACATAGTAATGCCAGATTTTGCAGAGCTAAAGATCACCGCAAATCAGGCTGAGTTAAGTAACTGCAGACCATTCCTCTACAGATCCTTGATTTATCTTTTAATATGTGCAGATGCTTTGAGTCGGATCTGAATGAGCTCCCTAGTACTCAAGAATGAAGTCTTGTGACACTTCTAAATAGTTGCTGGTTTGTTGCTATCACATTATCAAAAGTACTGGTTACTAAGTAAAAAATATTTAAGACTAAATTACAGTAAATATGAAAGCTCCACAGTTTAAACCCAACATAAATCAACCATATCCAATTATCAAATTAAAACAAAAAATAAAATTAACCCAAGAAAGCTGAAAGTAAGACTGTCTCTTAAAACAATACCAATGAGTATTTAGACCTTTTCCATTCTTGTTTTGACTTATTTATTTATGTACTTTTGTAGTCAAAGACTCTTGCTTTCAACTTGACAGAAGTTCAAGTCTGTAACAGGTTGCAACTCAGGTAGAGACCATGCAAAGAACTGAATTATTCAATACAGCAAGAACATACAGGTAAAAGTGAGTGGTCAAATAGGATTTGCTGTTCTCAAAAATTAGGTATAATGAAAGCATTACCATTGATATCTAAAGCTCTTCCTCCAACCCTGGCTTCTGGGCCGGAGAGATGACTCCACCATTAAAGGCTAGGCTTACAACCAAAAACTTTTATATCTGAATGGGCGGCTACTCTCCCTTGGTTTTTAATTCATACCTGGATAATTTATACCACACTGCCTTCTATTAATGTCTGGTAGTTCAGCTATCTCCTCTCCCTGGTTTGGTTCAGACTACTAGCTCTCAAATGGGTTACTATCAGTTTGTCAACAAGCCTATCGTTCTTTCAGATCCATTCATTTTTCTAAATTACAAGCCAGATCATCTTTCTCTCTACTGCATCAAGCATCAACATTCCCCCTTGTCTGCCCCGTCCTAACCATTCATAACAAACCCAGCATTATAGCTACAAACCACAGAAAAATCTATGTGCCTCTCTGACTAGATGAATAAACTGCATGACTGACTCTGCAGGTAACAGACCCCAGTGAAGAGGAAAGCAGCAGACAGCAACACTGGCTTTAGCTCATTTCTCATTCTTTTATGTTTGTTAGTATTGATGATACAGAGTTGGATCAGTAACAAAAGCAATTCTGTATTACAGTCACCCAAAACTCAATAAGCCCTATTTTTCAAAGTGCCTATGAAAGATAATGTGGCAGAGAATTAAACACTAAAGAGCAATGCAATAGCACAATCAGTCTGTGGTTTTGGTCAGGAAATGCCACCATACCAATGTATATACATATACATCATATGCATATGTATTGTTGTATCTAAATATTAGACAAAGAGAATATATATGATAGATAGAGTGTATATAAATTTAAGAGAGAGTTGTTAAGAAATGGATGTAATTAGGAGAAGAGGAGGGAGGGAAAATTGTGGTCAGGATGTAACATGTATGAGAATATATAAATAAATAAAATTTAAAATTAATATATTTACATGTACAAATAGAAGTGAATATTTTCTTTGCAAGCATAACCCTTCATATCCCTGAAATCCTGAAGACCTCCATTTATTTTTCAGTGGACATTATCCACTCTGTACTTTTGATTGGATTACTGAACTAAATGGCTGGGAGCTAAATTGCTGGAAGAGAAATAACCTTTTCATTTTTTTGCTCATTTTTCTAGTCTTTAATATTTCTGTTCTGCTTTGTGACAATTAAATCCATAAGCCAATTTTCATTGCCATGTCAAGGACTCCAAAAAGTCTTCATAAACTAGAAATCACTACCATATCCTCCTCCTCCTCCTCCTCCTCTTCTTCCTCCTCTTTCTCTTCTTCCTCCTCTTCCACCTTCTCCTACTCTACCTCCTTCTCATCCTCCACTTCCCTCTCCTCTTCCTTCTTCTTCTCCTCTTCCTCCTTCTCCTCCTCTTCCTCCTTCTCATCCTCCACTTCCTTCTCCTCTTCCTCCTTTTCCTCCTCTTTCTCCTTCTCCTCCTCTTCCTCCTTCTCCTCCTCCTCTTTCCTCTCCTTTTTCCCCTCCTCCTCCTCATCACCAAGTTTCTTACATCTCGAACTCACTGTATAAATTAGAGTTTAGGATGACTGACCTCCTATTCTTTTAAGAAATAATTGCATATACCAATGTGTTCATCTCTTGTTTTTTAAAAGTGAAATGGGGTACCAGGTATTTGTATACGCTCAGCCAGCATTCTCCCGAACCAGCCGCATCTCCAGCCTCTCATTTGTCATTGTGAGTCATTTTCTTTGCATGAACTAAATTTAGTTATTATATTTTGCTTCATAAAATTATCTAGGGTAACAACCGTGTGCTAATTATTACCATATTTACCCTACCTACATGACACAGTGTGTGGCATACAGGAGTACTCAAAGTTTACAGGGACTAAGATGGACAGTTATAATAGTGATGATAGGGATGTCATGTAGAAGGAAGGAGAATAAAAAAAAAACAAAACACCTAAATAGTGATCTCCCAAGGCACTTTCTGGACTTCAGTGCCAGTCTGTCAGCTTTCTAAAATGGAGCAGCCAGTGGTGGGTAATAACCTTGTGGATAGGGTGGTGGAAGGTTTCTAAAAGCAACAGCTTTCAAATAGTATAATGGAAAATCCGCTGGCTGATTGAAACTCATTTTCAAGTGCTGGCCTCCATGGCTAGATTATCACTAAACCAGATCTGGCCTTTCAGTCAGTAAGAATGACATGCCACCTGTTTTTTTAAGCAGTTGTAAAGTTAAAGAGGAACCAATGATGAGACCTTCAAACAGCTCAAGCCTAACAAGACTAACGGTTAAACTCACAGCAATAGATACTGATAATTATCTCTTCCTAGATCAAAGGCAACAAAACTTGATTTAAAATAGCAATGGGAAATGCAGTAAGTTATTGTTCTTTCTTGTCTTAGACATCCCAAGTTCTAAGCCTTCTTAACTGACTTGCAAAATGCTGGAATTATAGGCATGAGTCATGTCACCTCACTTCTGAGTATGTTTTTCAATGCCAAAAATTTGTATAGGCACGTATATACCCTCTGCCACCCTCAACACAGACCAAGCATGAACAGAGTTCTACAGAAATATTTAAGAAGCTGTCAGGCCATGGAAGGGTATCCTGGTTCTTGGGTTGTGGGTGTTTGGCCACACCCCCAGAACCCAGGCTCCTGACATGAGATCTAATCTCCAACCTGCACCCTTCAGTCACTTAGGGCACAGATAAAGTATGTGATTAACAGGCCTCAGGCCCTAGAGAGATTTACATACTAATGAGGTATTTGAAGGCCAGAGGGTGGAGCCAATTAAACATTCCTCCCCAGCCCCTCCCCCTCCCCCTCTCTTTCCCTCCCTATTTAACTCAGGTCTGCCCTGGGTTTTGGGGGAGGAGGGTGCATCCAGATCCATCCACCATCTGCCATGACAGTAAAGCCTGTAAAACCCATGGATTGTCTCGTGGCATTGGGACCACGCTGTAAGGAACCATGGAGCCACAGCAGCCGGGCCTAACTTCCAGATGGAGGAACCCAGAGTGTTCCCTGCCAACTACCCACAGCCTGGCATGAGGAACCCTGTGTTCTCCAGCCATTTTACCCACAGAAGCCACAAAGATTAATCAAAATATAGAAGGAAATGTATCTGAGTGTCAGTTAGTTGTGTAAACCATATTATAATGGTTTACAACCTTCTTTTTACTTTATGACAAGTTTGGGAAGAAAACAAACACAAATAAATGCTAAAATCCATATAGAATTAAATAAATTCAGAAAATATTGGTAATAAAAGACAATATATTAGTTTGTGTAAAACGTATAAAAATAATTGTTGTATTCTTGATACAAAGATAATATTAGTTTACATAAATCTGTATTTTAACCAATTTTCTATTCCAGAAACTCAATGTACATGAACTCTGGCCAAGCAGTGGACTGAAGTTGAACATGGAATGAGTGTGGCATATAAACATCATCACTGTCTGCATCTTATGATTGGGAAAGAAATCTTTTTCCTGAGAACATCCCAAAAGCTCTCTGACCAGATAGATCTCTGGTGTTTTAGGTGTTTTAGTGGCTCTCCCAAATATTTCAGAAACTCTCTCTTAATTTGTATTATTGGTTGAAAAATCAGTACATACTGGAATTCTGAGAGACCCTTAAGAGTTATTTTAGGAACTTCAAATCTAAAATTCTCTAAACTGAGGGTCTCCATCATTGTTGCTACTCACTGATGATTGAAAAGCACTTGCATTCTAGTGGCATAGTGATTTTCTGGACATAAGCCCGTCTCTGGACCACAGGAAAAAATGTGTTCAGAAGGATATCCTAGCATGTTTGGCATTGTTCCTGTGATATTATCAGCAGGCAGGCCCATGTGAAAAGATGGGGATCTCTACTAACTGATCTTGTTCACACGGTGATGTTTCTCAGGATATATGCTATAGTATAGTGTTCTCACCATTTGATATAGTTTCACACTACTATAGATATGGATTTAATTTAAAAGAGATTTGTATTTGAAAGAGATCATCCAGATGAGGATGAGGAAATTCCTCATATTTTTGGATAAGATTATAAGAAAGTTTTTTTTATTTTTAAGTTGGTCAGCTAATATTTCCCAAGAAAATATCAAGGAAAGTGTCCTAAAGAAACACCAAGAGCCACAGGAAAAGAATTCCAGCATGTCTATATGGCTGGTGTCTACAATTCAAAGACTACTGCCTGTTTTCCCCTTTTCTAATATTCTTAAACATGTGGAGTAGCAATTCATGTAACAAAGAGACAAAATATGAGATCACTGACATGGGAAACAACAATAATGTCATATAGCAAGTTTGCCAACCAGGGAGCCTTGATAATTGGTCATATACTAGTATTACTGTCAAGGTAAAGGTGTTTTCCAAATGAAGTAAGAATCTAAAATAAGAGATTTGGGGCAAAGCATAGCATGCATAATAATATTGATGAGCCTTGTCTAGTTGGCTGGAATCTGAGGGAAGAAAAATATTAGGTACATCATAAATCTGAATTCTAAATTTAACCTGCCAACTTTAATATGGCAGGGTTCAGTCAAACAGGTTTCCAGCTTGCCAGCCCACACAGTGGACTTCGAGCTTTCCAGAAACAAAACAATATGTACCAATTTATTAAATTTTCTCTGTATCTCTTCTTTTCTCTAATGCACTATATCTATATGTCTACTTTCTTAGACACATGTTCTAACACACACACTCTCTCTAGAGGATTTAATATATACTAATGTAACTCAAAAATGCTTTGTAAAACAACTCACAAAACTAAAGCTATATATGAAATAAAGGTATCTCTGTCATTTTACAAAGTGTGAGTTGTGTTTTGAAGGAGTGTTTTCTTGACTGCCATTGCCATCTACCTTTCAAATATTAACATTTTGTGTTAGTGTGAATGCCATTAGTAAAATTTTAGGACAAAACTGATGAATAAAATATAGACCAGACTAAATCTCTTAGTTTGAGTAAATATAATTCTGATCTATGAGATCATTCCCTCTTAAATGTGTAGGAATGTGAATCTTTGACCTTTAGATCTATGTTTGGTTCTGTTGATGGGGCTGGTTTCTCTTCTTCGCAGGACAAGGACTCAGGACTCCAGCGTTCCTGGCCTCTCTTCCCAGGTGAGATATGGTCTGGGACTTTTCACAAACACTCCATCACATGTGGTAAGCACCTTCTTCCTTGTCTCACCTCCCAACACTTTCTCTCACACACATTCACAGGCATGCATTTGAGGGCATACGTCTTTGTGTTCCATCTCCTCTCCGTGTTGCTCATTGTGGCAGTCATACAAAAGGTACTGCGTGTAGTGTTTGTAATTGGAAAAAAATCAAATCAGGTGGTGCAGGTGACTACAGTCAGTATAAGAGGGTCCATAAAGAAATACAGACAAGAAACACAGCTGCCTAGCACCAACTGCAGGAGCTGGCCGGGGCAGCTGCTGCCTCAGCATAGAGGTGGGGCAGAGCTCATTCCCAGAGAAGCAGTTGTTAATGCAGAAATAACTCCCAGGCTAATCTTCTATCTAAGTCAACAAATATTTGGAGAACAAAAGGAACATCGCAGGGTTTCTTCCAGAATCAAAGACATATGAAATGAATTTTCTTCCTTCAATGGTTCATTCTGTAAGATAGGAGATAATTTCATCTTGGAAGATATATAAGCATACAGGAGATAGCTAGCAGGCACTTATAACTGCAAAACAAAAAGGGGATCACACTTTTGCTTTTCATTTTCAAAGGAAAGACTGTGCTCACCAGCTAATGGTGGAAACACCTCACTCAACTCCCTTAAAATTTCATTGTTTAAATGATGAAATACTAGATTCTCTTACTTAAGGCTAGAAATTTGGAGGAGGTATTGTAAAACTCTGACTTAAAATAGTTTAAAAAAACAGTTATGTTTTGAAACAAAATTCATATCACAAATTAATTTTCCCACAGCAGTGCCGGTATCATTTATGTTAGATTTAGATCACTCCTTTTAGAAAGTTGTCGAAAAGAAGAAATTATTAAGCTATGTTCACAGGCTGGTTCTCACTTGGTCCCCACATTGATGCTTTTGTGAAATTCAAGTTATTATCTCCTCCCCAGGCTAAGGGAATAGTAGGAAATAGGCAGAGAAAAGAGTAACACAGGTCTGTGGGGATGAGTGCTCAGAAACTGTACGTCTTAGCTCCAGGAGTCCTTGAACTGAGAGTGTCATTAAGTCAAAGTGACCTTTCAGTATTCCCTAGACTAAACTGTGAAACATTTTTGAAAAGCATAAAATCTTTATTTATGGTAGGAATGTTTGAAATTCAAAAGATAAATGCCATTCGAAATGCAAGTATGTTCTAAGCATCTAATATGTAATGAGACACAGCTGTAATAACAGCCACTGAACCAGGGGCCTCTCTATATCATGTCATTAGTTGACTTGTTATAAGCTGGTCTTCAAGCCCTTTTTATAAAGGCCACTAGGGTAAAAAGGAAATATATCACACACTGAACATCTGTGGTTCTTTTACGAAGGACTACTCATATCAGTTTTCAAGCTGTAACCAAGGCTACATATAGGACTCAGAAACATAGTTCTTAATGAGAAGAATAGGAACTCTAAAGACTTTTATTTCCAAAGATTGGAGAAGACAAGGTCAGGGCTCTGTCTTGGGCTTCAGAAGTAGTATGATTTTTGTTTGTGTTTCAGTGTCTTCTCATAAGTTTCTAGCCTATCTGCTGTCTATGTAAGATTCTGAAAGCAAATATTTTTTTTTCATGTGAGATGTTATTCAGGAAAAAAACGCCAAGGTCTCAAGCTATTGCTCTAGTGAATTTCCTTATTGAGAGATTACACTTAACCGCCATATTTATCATCGGTTCTCATGCTGTCTCTTTTCTTTATGTATATCTACCTGGTATTATAAAAAAATGTATCTTCTCTTATTTTCAGTGACCATATGACAAATAATGCCAATCTCTTTAAATGAGATTACTGACAAGAGAAATAAGTAGTAGAAAGAAATAAAATGTATTTTACTATGGAGAAGATTACATTCCACACCAAAAAAGCTGGTTCCACAAGCAAATATAAAAACAGAAAAATTCATTAATAATATTGAAAACTGACTGATAGCAGGACATGTGAACAGCTACAAACATATAAAGACTCAGGGGGAAAGTAGCTCATCTTTACTGATAGTTACAAGTCCCCCTACAATCTGGAATATTTTATGATGGCAAAAGAAACTAATACACCAGTTGAATGTGTATTTTTTTTCCTTCCTATGAAGGTCCTCGGAATCTATCCACCATCTGTATACCTATATAGCCTATTTACTATCTATCTATCTATCTATCTATCTATCTATCTATCTATCTATCTATCATATATTTTTTAACTCTCATCTATCTATACATGTATATATATCCATCTATCATTTATGTATGTATCCATCCTTCCATCCATCTATCCTTTCTCTCTGTTTCTCTCTCTGTCTCTCTCTCTCTCTGTGTCTCTCTTTCTTTCCCTATCTCTGTCTCTCTGTCTACTTGTCTATAATCTTCCACTTTGAGGGGACATGGTCTTATTATACACCTTAGATGGGACTTGAAATCTTGAACTTTCTGTGTCAGGTAGTTTCAATGCTATGGATTTGGGTTTGGAGTAGTGCTTCTAATTCAAGATATAAGTGCTCTGTTTCACTCTTTCTTTCTCTCTGTCTGTCTTTGTGTATGGGGTGGTTGGTGTTGGGTCAGAATCATGTAGAATGAGGAGGCTTTAACTATCATGCTTAAGCAACAAAAAAAGGATGATGCTATTGGATAGTTAGCTACTATTTGTGAACTTATGATAAATTACTAGTTGTCTTCATTCAGCTGCAGGTGATTCTTGGAGACTCTTGGCAGCTGGCTTGTCTGCATTTTCATGGCCAAAGCAATCAATTTCATGCAGGGTTTTTAGAACTTTTCAAATCCCCTTGATGGTCCTTGAAGGTAGTCACCACATCTTAATCATGATTTTGTCTATAGTGCATGAGGTATAGTGGTTGACTCTTAATAAGTGCTTTGTCAATGCTCAGGAAACACATAAAATAGAAACTAATCAAGTTGCCAAATAAAACCAGGAATTATCTAAAAATTGTTGTGTTCTTTGAAAGTCAATCTGTTGTTAAACATTTCACATGGTAATTAAAAATAAAACTACTGAGCGCTGATCACTCAACATGTAACCAGCACTATATAAAATATAATTTTATGCATTTGTCCTTCCTATCTCAAAATCTTACCATGCACATAACCTGAATAGAACATGTCAGATATTTAATAGTAAAACTATATTGCTCAGTCAATGGTTAATATGTCTCATAAAGATCTGAGTTGAGTTCTTCAACAAGCATTTTAAATCCATGTGAGTTGCCATGCACCTGTCACTACAGCACTAGAGGAAACAGAGATATATAGATCCTGGGGGACAGCACCGTCACTGGACAAACTGTCTAGACAAAGAGGTGAACTTCAGATTGAGGTGACAAACTATCAAAAAAAGATACACAAAATCAACCTTATATACATAGAGCACACCTCAACATATACATGTTCACACATGTGGGCATATACATATAGACACACACACATACATACACACACACAAACACATAACTAACCTAGTTTAAATTTGTCGAGAGAGAAGCTTCATTTTCCCAGATCTCTTAGACATCATTAACTTATAGGAGAACTTTGTACCTTCTAGAATTCTATGTTCTCAATTCATCATGTATTTTGACCAATAACCATATTAGCATATATACATAAAAACATATAAATTCAAGTAGCTATAAACCCTGGTTATTACCTAGCTGTTTTATATTAAGAGTTTACTTAGAATATCATGTATATACAGTAGTCAGAATTGATGAAATCGATGGGAGTCACGCACAAAAGTGTTATTCTACAGTAAAAGTCCACCAAGAAATATTCTCTGCTCTAGCACATAGTCCTTAACATTGGCAAAACTACCTCATTGGTCAACTGTGAACATTTTTCAAAAACCATTTTAATAGAATGGAAATAAAACAAGGCTAATTAGATGAAATAAAAATAGAGTTGTCATCTGAAAATCGTCAAAGAATGTTATGTCTCTAGAGGGTCCACACAGTGTTACTTTACAAAGATAAAGATGAAAAATACCTGACCCAGTACACATAAAACAACATGAGTCAACCAAACAAAACTGATGATATACCATATTTTTTCCTCACATTGTCTTATTTAGGCTAACTTACGTTTGAGAAAATTTAAATTGTCTTTTTTAACTACACACTAAACTTCTTAAAGGAAACTTTAAAAATAATAAGAACAACTAATGATGATTTTAAGTAAAAGATGGCCCTTCTGTAAGTAGGTGCAGAATCTTCCTCTCTTGAATTAGTGGGATCTGTAGCGAAAGATTTTTCAAAGTTATCAGTCATCATAAACAGTTTGACATCTTTTGTCTTCTCAGTTTTTCCCAGTATCTTTTTTCTCTTCTTTAATCTCTAAAGATGTATGTTGTTTTATGGTGCAATATTTGATATAATACTACTGCTTTTAGTCCTCTGATATTATGCTGGTTTGGGGGCAGTCTCAGAAACCTAGAACCAATCTATTCATCTTCCTATAAGTTTTTTCTATTATGAAAGTAAAAGATACCTTGGTGGGCAAGAAAGTTGATATGTAAACATGCATCATGTTGGGGGAGTACAAAGACAAGCTAACTGTGCTAGTGTATTGGGTGTTGTCTCTTATTATACATATGACCTATGAATTGGAAAATGTTGACACCAAACTCTTAAGTTGAACATTTACACTATGATATTTTAGTATTTATTTATTTAATATCTATAATTCTGTGATTTTTAAAAATAAGGTCCATTGCCCCCAATTCAGCAATGATATTTTTATTATGTTGGTTTTACTGCACAATATCAAACATAATTTTTTTCACAAATATGTGCTCTCTGTCATAATAGTCTATTAACAGTCTATTTGCAACAAATTGTCACTGATATTTCTTTGCAAAAGAAAACATTCTAAACAAAAAGCTCTCTTACACTTATTTTAAAACAAAATTTGGAATGTATTAAACAGATTTAATTTGAATATGCAAAATATATTTACCAGTTACTTGAAATGCCAGAATTTATAGGTAGGCTTTAAACTTAACCTTCTTTTTTTTTTTTCCTGTTTTCTTCTAATAATATTTTTTTTAAGTGAGATTGTGGATTGTTGCCTTACCAATGTAAGACATAAGTTACATTAACTTTGTTCTCTAAAATACACATTTCTCAATTTTTAACAGAGTGACATTAGTGCTTACAAGTATATGTACAATGGCATTACTGAAGCTTGGCATATTTAAACATGCTATCCTTGGTATATTTTGAGACAAAAATCTAAAAAACATTTTTTGTGCAATAATAATTTTTGCAATCTTGGCAGAATTTAATTATGATAAAAATAATTAGCACCCAAAGGCCATAATTTCCTCTTCTAGGATGATTTTTGTTATTTTCGGGTCTGGAAATATACTTCAGGAGAAGCCTTAATTTAGAATGTCCACATATCACCAGGCACATGTAGAGTACATGATTATAGTACTAAGCATTAGAAAAGAATTCATGAAAAAGTAGTATTTAATTTGACAAGTTGCCATATGGTACCCATTTGTTCATATTCTATATTGTCATGTCTATAAGTTTAAAGAAATGTTTTAATAATTGTCACAACTAACTATATGTGAATTTGTTTTCGTTTTTGTTTAGCTTATCTTTCCTGTACCTATGTACAATTTTTTGCATTCAAGGGGATGTTAGCTTAAACTCATCATTCATGTAATAATTGATATAAATATTTCTGATATATCGGGATATATCACTGCAGGAAGAAAGTCTCAACTAGCTCAGTTATCTAACTGAATTAAAACAGAAGAGTAGAAACTGATGCGCCATACAAGTTAAATGCACTATGAAATTTGTAGCATACATTGACAGGCAATGCAATCTCTGGGTGAGATGAAGACCTTAAATGTTGAGAGAATTAAAGATATGATTTTAGTTGTTAGGTTTTCTTTTCTTTCTTTCTTCATTTGAGTCTTACAAAGAAAAATAGGACAGCATGCCATGTGATACAGTAGAACATGAATATGTTGGTAAGATAAGTTCATTACATGTCAACTTTCTGATTCACTTTATGGCTATTATAAAATGATCTTTTCTACAGAGTGTTCTATTATCTAACAGAACTCCCACATGTGTAACTGAACAGTCAAACACAATCGTGTAGGTCCTGTAACAACCTGGAGCTCTCAGGTCACAGTAGATTAATCAGAGAGATTTTTACCGTATTCATTTTGGAATTTTGCTTCTTTTGAAATAAGAAAGCCTGACTAGTTGTTTCTGACAGGAAATGTTTTCCTGTCATTAACATGTCTGAGGCCATATCCCAATAGAAAGAAAGTTAATAGATAGAATAAAAACAAATGAATAAAACAATAGAGCATTACATTTAGACACCATTTTTCTAGTAGATACATTTTAAAGTTATAAATTGTTTATTAAGATTTAGTAACTCTTTGATTCTTTGTGTACTAAAGGATTATGCTGCTTTCATCAATGGAAAGGCAGGTTTGTCTGTGAGAGAAAGTCCCCAAGTCACTTACAAGACGTGAAACATCACATGATGTTCCGTAACTGATAAACTTTAGCATCAGTTAAAATAAATTCAAGGAAAATAATTTTCAAAACTTTTCGCACAAAACCTGTTCAGATATTAAAATTCATTAGTAACAAAGTTCTGATAGTCCTGGAATGACAAAATTAAACAAATAAAGGGAAATTGTGTTTGAATTTTTAGTTTTATTTTTTATCTGGTAGTGAGTTCTGACTAGGAGGGAAAAGAATATTTTTTATTATTCCAAAGAAGTCTTTGGCTTTTATTATTAAATTAAATAAATGGAAGGTGACATTTTATGAAAGCTGATAGTGAAAAATGCTTTCAATACATTAAGCAGTCTTTCAAGTGTTATCCCTTTGTTGATAACTTAGTGGTGCATCAGTAGAAAACATAAATAAACCTAATTTATTTTCTCTCTACTTTATATGTATATTATATACAAAGTTTATATATATATAAAAGTTATGAAATGTCTGCAGTTACACCAATCATTTAGAAATCATAAGTAAAAATTAACCTGTTTTATATTCATTTTACTTAAACTTACAGATAAATTTACTTATTCGTCAATGTTTTTCCTTGTTTGGTTGTTGCTTTGGTCCAAAAATTTGAACTCACTATAAACAGGAACTCACTGAGCCATATCCTAGGCCTATCATGGATAAAACTCTATTATAGATAAAATATGAAAATATAGAATCAACCATTTATAATGCCACAGTAATGTTAGTAGTACAGTTGACAAAATTTGATGACCATGGTGAGAATATAGTTAATGCCTTGATTTTACTGAATCCCAAGTGTACCATTCTTCAAAAATTTGTCTTGAAAAATTAGGAGTAAAATAATATATGTATGTACAATTTATTTTCCTAAGTAATGAAAGACAGGAAAAGACAGATAAACCCTGTGTTAAAAACTAATTTAGAAAAATCTAGTGAAATGTTTATGGGGATAATATATACTATCATCTTATTTTTTAACGTTTGATACATATGGGCAAAAATCATGTTTACACAAATTCTATATATACATTAGTAATTGTTTAATAAAAGAAAAAATAAAGATCAACTTGCTCCAGGAAAATGATACACTTGAATCTGTATATATAGGTGAAGAAGAGTTAAGTAAAATCAGAAAAAAATTGTAAAATATACTTTCAAGGAACATCAAAACAGATAAACCTACAAAATAGCTTCAGTACCTAAGAATCAAATATTATTGCAGAAGAGGTGGTAGAAAAATTGTAGGAACCAAGGGATTGGGGAGTTTGCTTTGAGACTGTATCTCCTTGTAATATCAGGAGTTGCGCCTATCAAGATTCACTCTGCCTGCTCAAACATGAGCCAAACAAGATAACAAAAGGAATGCCAAAGAGGACAGGGTAAAGCTCAAGACCCTCAACTTTACACAAAGTCCTACTGCTAATTAAGAAATGCTGACAGGTTCCAATTGGTTATCCAATACCAAACAGTAATTCCTGAAAATAAATATACAAGTAGCAGTATGCAGCCTTAACACGTTGAATTTGCGCATTTACAAATATGTTTGTATGTACATATGTATATGACTCTCTCTATATATATATATGTATATAAAGACACTGAAAAATAAGACAATGAAGTAGCAAGACTGGGAGAAGGGTGCTGGATCTCACTTGGAAAATAGTATGTTCCAGACACAGCAGGACTGACATTCTTATGAACCCACAACGTGGCACCATTCACAGGGCCTGTACACATGAAAGTCAGATGGGGTCCCATGTTGAGAAGAGGAATTGTATGGGATTTGCCATTAACCAAAAACTTGGAATTTAAAAGTTAAATCAAATGTGGAATGAGACTATAACGAACAATTCATAAAAGCTACAGCAAGCATGTGTAACTCAATTTGCAGATTATCATGACTCATGTTGTCCTTGAGTTATTTATCTAAGAAAAACAAAAACTTGAGACACACAGACCAAAACAAAAACCAATAAAGAAAACACAGAAGAACACAGAAAGGTTAAAAGGATTTCTAAAAAAGAGATTTAATATTTAACACAATATTAATTTAGAATAAATAGAAGTTGGTGAGTCTAGGTGGTACTACATTTAGATTAGAATGACCTCACGTTTTCTCTCATCTGTGGTTTCTAGCTCCACATCTCCAGATGTGAGTAGACAACCTGGAGTCATGTCAGAAAGTAGAAAGAACAGGAAATAAAATGTCTCCACAGGACGGAGGGAGCTAGAAAGAGAATGAATAGCAGGATACAGGTTACATAAAGGAGGGTAGGGGGAAGTGGGGGATGGGGAGGAAGGACAACTACAGAAAAAGAGGAAAGGAGGTGGGGAAATAGCATTAAATTTGTTTAAAAAGGTTTAAAGGAATCACATTTTATTGACCCAAATTAGGTAGCATGTATGTGTACACATGCACATGCGCACATGCCCGATGAACCTCCTAATTGGTTATCCAATAACAATTAGTCATCCCTGAAATCATACCCATATAAGTAACAGTAAGTGCATTGGAAAAAAATGTATTACTATTTTATGCATTTATATAGGCTTCTGTAGCATTACAAAGAAAAGGAGACCATGAGTTTAAAGGGAGCTGGGGAAGGGTGCCACCGGAGGGGTCCCAGGGAGGAAAGAGAAGAGGGAAAACGACATGGTTATATATAAGAACAAATAATGAAGAAAGAGGCATCTAATTTAAAAATGAAGAAGAAGGAGTATGGGGAAGAGTTTTGAATGAGAAAAAAAAAGGAGAAAAGTAGTTATATTGAAATCTCATTAAAGGAATAACTTTAAAATATCTTAATTTCAAGCATTAATTATTTTAAATAATAAACAAACAAAGAGAAAGAAGGGGGTGAAAGTCATCTGAGAATGATGAAGGATGAGATCCAATTGTGGAATGTTGGAGATGATGAGGGCGTTTTTGTGCCAGATAGTTTTAAAATCCCTTGGAAATACGCAGCACTGACCAGGCTTACTGCAGCTGGTCATGAAAGAAATCTCCATCAAGCTCTCTGTTCTAGTTCATGCTAAATGACACTGAATTGAAGTATGAGTATAATGTGGAAGTAGAGTTGGGTGGGGAAAAAAAGAGATTAAAGTCATAATGACATGTTGGGATGTGTCTGGATCTTTTCCAGAAGTAGCATATGAACAGACATAGAACTCAACATTTTGTAAATTCTCTTGACTGAGCCACTTCTTCCAATCTAAATTTGTTAACTCCTATAAGATGTTTAGATCCATGAATCTAGTTTTGGAGATCAAGACTAAACACATGGACACTCCAGCAGTTGAATGTGCATTTCTAGAACTGGTAAGCAGGTATCAGTTTACTTGAAAGAGTAAAGCAAAAGGTGGAAACTTACTTAGGGCTGTAAATTTAAGATGTTTGTCTTGCAATTTTTATTTTTTCCTTTACATGTTTGACTTGGGCTTTAATGGATTCAAGGCTCATGTAGGACCCATGTTTGTTTGTTTGTTTGTTTGTTTTTATCTTATTGACTTTGTGAAAGTATTGAGAGCTGAGAGGTAATAACAGAATTTACCACATTATTCTCTTAGAAGGTTCCTTATCAAGAGGTTATCAGGAAGCTTTTACAATGTAATCTTGAGAAAGATCCATAAACTCAATCTTAAACTAAATGAAAAGGAACACATTCAGTTTTGTCCTTTATATCCAAGATAGAGAGAACAGGAGCTAAAGCACACCACATCCTTCCAAAGGCAGGCAGGGGGATTATTTTTATAAGGCTACCAGTCCATTAACCTTCACAGGATTAAGAATAAGTGAAACATAGAGGCATTCTCAATAGGGACGGTATTGCTTACATATAACCATGCTTATATACTTTACCCTGGGGATTGAAGCTAGAGCAACAACCTCTGTCCCCACGGCATACAAAATGATATAAACATCATGAAATGAATCTATCATTTCTGTTATGCACTGCAAATCTATGTTTGCTCTTTAAAGAAATGAGAGGGGACTTAGAAAGAGTCACAGCTAAAGCTTGTTGGATCTCTGCCTTATGCTATGATTTGTAACTGGCAGTGGGGGAAGCAAGCACAAACTCATCTATTTTGTGAGGTCTTGACCTTCTCCTGGATGCCCTGTTCCCTCTCCTCACTCACTGTGTGCATTTAGAACTATTAATTTTCTGATTAATGTATAACCAGAAAGCCATAGGGGAATGATAAGATAGGACATAAGGAGCTTTTGCTTGTTTTCAAATATTTTTGTTTGACTTAGGAGATTATTAGAGGACAGATTGATGTTCCTGCTTAAAGGAAGTAAATCAGCTTGAAATAGATGATTTAAGTAAATAATTTTCCACATAATTAAAACTATAGACTTTCCATGTTCACTGGATAGGAGAAACCAGATTTATGTAATATATAACATGAATATTACTCATCTTTTCATATACAGTTAAATAAACCCAGGTTACACATTTTAAAATATGATTAGTTATTAATATTAGATACCATTAATTGCAGTAAAGTAAAAGCCAGCATTAGTGGGACTAGGATGTGGCATAATGAGGAACAAAGTAAGTTTGCTAAGAAAGATTAAAGTAATGGCTGAGAAAGCCATTGAAAAGTCACACACTTCCCACAGGTGATGGTCATGCATCACCATGAAAAAACATTAACGAAAAATAAATTTTCATCAAAATGAGAGATTAAAAGCAAAATTAGGGAAAAACAAAAACTGGGACTGAGAATTAGAAAGATATATGCTTGATATATATTCAGAAAGGAGCAATATTCAATTGTCCTGTCAGGGACTCCTCGAGGCCATAGGTTGCTAGACACCGCAAGTGCTGAGGTATACTTTTCTGATAAATGAATTCTGGAAGAGGTGTTCCTGAGATATCAAGTTTAGGGCTAATTTAGCATATTTGAGGACTAGTCTCTTCGGCTATATTCCTAGTCTAACTTACGGAATTACAACTGTTAAAATTTGAGCTAATTGGTAACAATATTACAATCCAGCAGAGCCATACTGGAGACAAATTGTACAATTTCAGTTAGGGATGATATTCGCTAACTATAATTAAAGGAATCTTGTTCAGACAGGAAGGAATGATGTTAGAGTTTTGTTTTATTGCTTTGGTAAAATACTGCAAAAATAAAGTTAAGATAAAACAGTTTTCTCTTAGCTTATAACTCCATATAATATTACATTATTCGGGGAAAGTCACATGTGACAGGCATTTTTAAAACTTAGTTATATGGCACTCAAGGTCAAAAGCAGAAAGACACAGATACATGCTTGCTCACTTGGTTGCTTGCTTGTAGTCAGTTAAATTTTCCTACTCTAAAGAAAAGAAGAGAGGAGAAGGGGGTAGGGTAGGGTAGGGTAGGGTAGGGTAGTAGGGTAGGGTAGGGTAGGGTAGAGGAGAGGAGAGGAGAGGAGAGGAGAGGAGAGGAGAGGAGAAGAGAAGAGAAGAGAAGAGAAGAGAAGAGAAGAGAAGAGAAGAGAAGAGAAGAGAAG